>JAPZDY010000021.1:27220496-27232136 GCA_029783645.1 Ctenochaetus hawaiiensis | reverse complement strand
CACACACACACACACACACACACACACACACACACACACACAGAGTGCAGAGGACTGCTGACATCAGCAGATGTGACCGCTGAGAGGCCGGATTAGAAGCAGAGTGTTTCTGTTACAAGCAGATCAAACAGATTGAACAGTGGGAACAGTCAGATACGGAGGTCTCACTCTGCCTGGATTTCAGGGAACATCTCACACACACACACACACACACAGAGCGATCCCCTCAGAGAGGTGGGTGGGATTCGATCAGCGGGGATGAACCGGGACCTTCGGACCGGAGCTGCAAACAGGTTTTGATTGGAACAGACTCAACATCATTTCTGCACTTCAAAGCGTCTCCTTTCACACAGACTCCGGCCTCTTGTATTTTTACCCCTCTTTGTTTCATTTTTTTGTTTATTTTAATCAGTTTTTGTATGTTTTAGAGGGAAAAATCATGAAATCTTCCTCAGTTTGAGTCACTGCTGCTTATTGGCATCAAATCCATCAAACTGAAGGTTTTAAATGCAGAACTTCTACTAAATTAAACTGAAACTCTGGACATATTTTCAACAAACACACACACACACACAGATGAGAGAAAAACAGCTGCAGAGGCGGCTGGTAGAGCGTTAGCGTCTTTATTTTTTGTCGTTGTTGCATAGGAAATGCACATCTTGCTTCCAGTAAATTGAGTCTGCGTGGACATGGAGTCACTAATGGGGCCGAGAAGGACGGGCCAACACGTCACCAGTTCAACAGAAACAACAGTCAGAGAGGGAAAAACAAAGAAACAGAACAACAGAACGACAAAGTGACGACAGAGGAACTGACAGCAGTAAGTCAGAGAGGACAACAGAAGTCAGTGCAAACTCACAGCTTCAGAACACAGAGGATGGACAACAATGGCACCGGACACAACTAATGGACACTAGTTAACACTGAACAGAAGTGTAACACCAGATGGTGGACCGGTGCGACGCCGGCGGCACAAAACGCCGCCATGTTCCATAAAAGAGTTGTAGAGGCACAAGGTTTAAGTCAGTTCAGGGTGAGGATGGAGGTGAGGTGAGGTGGATGGGCGGTGCTGATGGAGGAACCGAACAGGTTGAGGTCAGGGTGAGGATGTCGTCTGGTCTCTGTGGTCGTTTCGGGCAGTGAGAAGGGGATGATGGGAAACGTGGGGATGATGTGAATGTGTGACTCAGACTGCGGCGGGACGCGGCTTCGCCCAGCGACGCTCAGGATGAAGTAAAGCTCTCCTTCCTCGAGATTGTCTTGGGTTAGCTACAGTTAGCATCGCCTCCAGAGGGCCGAGCGAAAGGCAACGAGAAGCGATCACACAGCTGATCGATACACTGTATTGATGATCGGCTCAAATATTGAAAACATTAACTGGCTGGAAAACAAGTGAGTCTGGGCTGTTTTTGGCTCGTAAACAATGAATCCCTGGTTTCATTTAACTGATTATGTGAACACAGCGACAGTTTCTACATCTGGATGCTAAGATTTCTATTCTATTCTGTTCTATTCTATTCTGTTCTATTCTATTCTATTCTATTCTATCCAGCCTTTTAAAGGACAGTGCCACAGTCTTTGTGAGTTTTAGTTTGTCCAGCAGATCAGTTTCCCTCCTTTTCAGTGATTTCTCTGTTAGGCAACTCTGAGTTTCCTTTGAGGTTTCTAGAATTTAAATTCACGTTTTCGTTTCCTTTTATCGTTTTTAAAAGGTTGTGTTGACGCTTTGCTGTTTCTGTGCACTTTGTGTCAGAAACTCTGCTCCGAAAGCGAAGCGAATGAACAAACGTCGTGTTCGTCTTCGCTGCTGGCCGACCTGATTTCTCAATGTGAGCGGATCACGAACACAACAGACCTGAGCTGCTCCTGAGTTCAAAAACTAACTTTAAAACCCAGCTTCTATTAAAAAAAAAGTAACTTGAACATTTACAGCTCTGCGATCAGAAATTGACCTGCGAGCGAGACTTCTGTTTGTCGGGCAGGTGAGGGACTTGACTGAGCTGAAAAGCTACTTGGAAGTTAAGCTAGTTCAGTTCAAATCAAAGTTTTTCCTGTTTCAAATTGTTCATGATGACGTTTGCTTAGTTTTTTAAAGGGTTGTGACTCAGGCGAGTGGCGTCTGAGACAGTTCACAGTGTGCAGAAATAAAACCGCCCCCTGGTGGACAAACTGGACATTGAACATACATTTGCTGTTTTCTTGTTATCAGCTGACATGAACTCAAAGAGTCGAGTTTAAAACTCTCTAACAAACCCTGAAACATTTTAAAACGCTCCGTCATTCTTTAGTGGGGACGTAAAGTCGACAGCTTGAAAAAATCAGTGGCATTGTCCTTTAACAAAAACCGTCTGGTCATCAACAAAGTTTTCCGCCTAAAAGAGACGCACGAGTCGAAGAAACTGTTTAGTTTCAAAGAGCCGAGCTGCATCGACAGGCAGCGAGTCGAAAACAGAGAGGAGCCACTGGAGGTGAGCTAGACAAGCCAATCGACCCCAGCTGGCCTGGGACTGGGGGGGGGGCGGGGTGAGGGAGGGGGGAGGTCTCTCAGGTGTCGGCTACCTCTTTCTCTTTCCAGGCCTTTTCTCATCCTGGAGGAGCGGCGGCTCGTTTGAAGTCCTGCTGAAGGAGACGCAGCAGAGGCTCGATGAGGAGGGAAGGAGGGGGATTCAGTCCCGGATAGTGCTGAGCGCTGCAGAAAGAGGCTGAGCCATCGATTCAGTCTCCTGCAGGAAACTGCTCCGGGAGGAGGAGGCGGAGGAGGAGGAGGAGGAGGAGGAGGAGGCATTGAGAGCCACGCAGAGATTTCTCAGCCTGCTGGTCAATGGAAGGGAGGACGGGAGGGAAAGAGGGGGAGGGGAGGCCAGACCAGCCAGGTGTTTGCTGATGTTAAAAGTTAGCTGGAGATTGTCGGCCGTGAACCCGGCGAGGCGGCGGCGGTCCGCTGATGGCCCGGGGCAGTCATCATGGTGGCACACCCATCAGGTGGATGAGAGTGAAGTGACACACAGCAGGTTTCATGTGGGGATGAAAGAAAGAAAGAGTCCATGTGTGAGGAGGATGGAGGTGGAGGAGGTGAGACAGGTTCGAGAGAGAAAAGAAGAGGAACCAAAACAGGAACATAACAATCTGGTTTTTGTAATTTTTTTTTCTCATTTGTTGTCATCGTAACAGTTTACTAGGCGATTATGGAGGAGCATGCAGTTATATCTTATGATTATTGTACATTAGCTATAATCAGAGGGGCCTGACAGACAGCAAAGGCTACTGGTGGTCAGAAATTTCAACAATTACAAACAATTATTGTATTCAGTATTCAGAAGAGCATTATAATACAGGTTTTCACAGGCACTACATTTGATCTTTTTCAATATATCATGTAATATGCTGGTTTGTTTTTATTTTTAACTTCTTTTTCAGATTTTTCGTATAACTCGTCCGGTCCGTAGAAGCTGGGATCTGGAAACGGAAGGATTGATCGTCAAAGAAGGCAGAGGCTGAATTTTTCACAAAGTAGATACCAAAGTCCACGTGGGCAGGCGCGTGCACGTGAGCCGCTCGTGCACGTGAGCCGCCGCGTGCACGTGTGTGGATGTGTGTGTGTTTAGTCAGTGCATAGTTCTCATGCAGATTAGACTGCTATGCTTTGATACGCTGTCAGGAAGCATGATAGTAAGTTCAAATTGTCACATTTCCAGCTTACCTCCCCTCCACTGGCTTGATTTAACGCTTAGCACCATGTAATGGTTTTGCAACAGGATAAATAAATATCTTTGCAAAGAAGCAGTGACACTGTAATTTATTACAGTTGAGCTCTGGAGAGCAGCTTCAGTGTTACCTGCCTCCTCGTCCAATGACTTTCCTTCATCTCTCTAAAGTGATGCCATTTATACTCATTTCCCCGGCTCTTGCTCGGCACGCTGAAGGATGTCTTCCTTCTGCTCCCATCTCAGCAACAGCCGGGGAAACGGCTTTAGAGAGGCGGACGTCAGGCGTCACTGAAGCTCTCCCCGGATCTTCGTACGATTGTTCTATGAGTCCTGGAGGTTCAGCTCTGCTGTGACTCACAGATGATCGAAGGACTCGGCAGGATCAGAGACACCCGAAGAATTCTGCCCCTCTTCATGTCAAGCGGTTCAAATTCGATTACTTCCTGACCCCTCAAACCGCAGACTCGCTCACACGGCGGTCCGGTCTGATGGATTTGTTTCTCAGGTGGTGTGTGTGTGTGTGTGTGTGTGGGGGGGGTAATCTCTGCCCGGGAGAATTTGAACAAATGTGAAAACAACAAAGGCGTTAGCATAAAGAGCCCAGCCTTCATTCAACCCTGTTTCCTGATGGAGCGGCAGAATTCCTCAAAGGCAAGATCCACAAATCGACTCTTGGCGGGGAGGGGGTGAAGCGAGAGGAGGGGGGGCAAGGGGGGGATGGGAGGGGGGGGTGCAAGTGCTTCTCTCCTGGAGTATTTGAGTCAGTCTCTGCTGGCTGGACAAGCTTTGGATCAGAGGTTTCTAGATTCAGGCTGAACGGAGGAAGCTGCAGGATTCATCGGGCGGTTGGAAGCTCGGACATGTTTGATTTGTTTTTGGTTGAAAACATTCATGCTAATTCATGTTTCTGTCAGAAAATGTGCCTGCTGGTGTGAAGTTAGCATGTGGTGCAGCTTCTCGTGGCTCTCAGCGTGTGTTGGTGTGTCTGGTGTTGGTTTGGTGGCGGAGGAGAACGTGGTGCGATGTGCTTCACATTCAGCCCTCCTCAGCCTCCACCACCACCACCACCACCACCACCACCACCACCCGGTGACCTGGAGCTCGTCCTCTGAAGGACTCCACTTCCTGTGGGATTCGAGTTGCTGCTCGTTTCGTTTTGTTGCTCTGCTTTAGTTTGAATCCTGACAGTGAAACTCTGAGTCTCAGAGGCAAAGCGAAGCTCCTCCACCAGCGTGAGTCCATAACATCAGAGAAAAACATGAGGGTTCACCTTCAACCTCTCGCACTTTGATTTGTCGTCTTAAATGTTCTGCTGGTTCTTAATATTCAAACCCAACAGGCTTTTTTTGGCTTCACTGAATGTTTCCTTCCTCTTCTCACACACATGAGCATGTGAGGACAGAAAGTTCATCGTGTCTTTGTCTCTTTGAGGCTTTGACACGATTCTGTCAGAGAGAACGAGCGTCTGCTAACATGTTTGTGTAAGCAGACGCTAACACAAACATGTTAGCTTCAATGAGTCAATCAGTAGATAAACTGATCATCTTTGGGTTTTGGCCTGATTGCAAAATATTTTGATCCTTCATGTGAGGATGGATGAACTGATCTGAGACTCATCTGCTTTCAGCACACAGCCAGTTTGGACCAGGTGTTACAGATGTGACTGATCCTCCCGGGTTCAGATCAGAATCATCATGGAGGTTAAAGTCTCCTGTTTGTGCTAAAAGCTGTAAAAGTGGAGTAAAAGCAGGAAACGAGCAGAAACTCTGATCACACCGGAAGAGTCCGTCATCCCGGTGACACGCGGTTCCTCAATTATCTGCTGCATGTATGCGATGCTGTGATGAGCAGCAGCGGATGTGTGGATGGACGGAGATCAGAGTGGACCTCCAGGCTCAGGGAGGAGGAGGAGGAGGAGGAGGAGGAGGTGATCTTGTGGGCCAGTGAAGAAAGAAACAGATGGAAAAGAAAAAAGAATCATGTTGCATAATCAAGCTGTTTATTTTCCTGCATGGAATGGTGAACACAAAAAAAGATGCCTAGATGCATTTATAGTAGGGGCATCCTTTGGCTGGCTATGTCATTGTCTCCTGCCTAAAACTAAATTTTTAAAATGCATAAAAAACGCTTGCTTTTCTTACCAGTTTTCCTCAGAATTACCTAGATTTAGCTTCATCAACACTGATGCAACAAATAACCTTCAAAACATACAGCATACTGTAACATCCATTTACAATGGTCTTATCACCACAGCGCCCTATACTTTTTAAGTACAGGAATATGCTATACCATCAACAGAGGAAATGTCCTTAAATACATACAAAAAGGAAAGCAAATAAAGAAAAATAAAGAAAAATAAGGAAACAGGAAAGTTTTCAACTTAAATCCAGTTCCCAGAAAACAAACCAAACCAGTTCTAGTAATGTGGCCTCGATACAAACAATCAGAAAATTCACAACACTAGTTTTTCCTCATTTAATCAATGTTACAAAAGTCCTGCATTATAAAATAGGGCAGCTTTAAAATCAGTGTAATTAATAAAACTATACAACATACAAACACGTCTCCCATGAGGCCGAGTGGCCCTGCGGCTCCGCCCTCCCGTCCGGTAAGAGCTAACTCTTCTCTGCATCTCTTCACTGCTGTACCAGAACTAAAGTACACACACAACACAAGAACAAAAACACACTGCCCAAACTATTGCTTTTATAGTCTTTTTCTTTTTTTCTTTCTTTAAAAAGGGTGCAATTTTGTCGTTATCTTACACACACACAGCCAAAAGTCGCTGATTAGATGCTAGGCTGTTTCACAAGGTTTTTGTGACACTTAAAAAAATGTCCGTGCAATTTTTTTTTTTTTTTATTCCCTTCGCTCTTTTTAAGCCCTGGAAGCTGTATTTTTTTTTTGTGTAATACTTTTTCACTATTGTCATTTATTTCATACGTATTTAGTGCAGATAATTAAGGAAGTAATGCCCAACTCATGGCTAAAGGGTCGGCAAGAACAGAGACAAAACAAACATGTCACGCTAAGAGGAAACACACAACCCACACAAGTGGAACTACTAAACCATCACAGCCGACGGCGTCACGTCGCTGACCGACTAAACAAACAACAGGTAAACAATTTATTTAGTAAAACCTCTGCCGAGCAGGGCGGGGCGTGGCTAAAATGTTGGACGTCTTAAAAAATGTTTTCCATAAACTGTTTAGCGCGATGGAGAAGAAGTTGGACTTGTTTAAGGCTTGCTTGTGACCAGAGTAAAAAAAAAAAAAAAAAAACCTTTAGGAAAGAGACACGAATGTAGAACTGCGGCCGTCTGGTTAATTATCAAAACAGGAAGGAAGGAAGGATGTAAAGTTCCCTGAGCGACGGGCTCAGCTTGGCTGGAGCGCCGCTGCAGGGCTGGATTCACCATTTTTAGGGACCGACCACGGAGCACGATGCCAGTCACGTGCACGCCAACTTTGGTTGAAAGAAAAGCAAAACCCAAATTAAATAAAACGATGTAAGACAAAGTAAGTCTAAGTGAGTGCAAGCAGGTAGGCCTATTGCATATTTTATGTCCTCGTTATTGATTCCTGGGAACAAAATTCATAAAATGAACAAACCAAAAAAAAAAAAAAACCAAACAAAAACAGGAAGACTTGAAAATGAAAGTTTTTGCTGTGATTGCAGCGAACAGAAGTAAAAATCCTCCTGCCAGACAAACGACAGGATTAAAAACATGTGGGGGAAACATGGCAACCTGAACTAACCTGCCTGTCCGGTGAGCAGCTATGAGCTCCACCTGCTCCATCAGGCATCACAGTGAAATTAGTGAAATGAGAACGATTCAACATGTGACATAAGACACAAGTTTCCAAAATTACAGTCTAGTCTCATAGATATCAACTTTAGGATGTGCATTTGTTTGAAGAAACACATTTTTCCAGTTTTATTGTATTAAAAATTATTAATATTTGTCTCATCACAACAAGTTTATAATGGAAGTGAAACTGTCTCCATCCATCTGTAGTGTTTGTTAACAGGAGCCAAACCTTTCTGAACTGAGCTGATATTAGATATTAAAGATATTAAAAAGACAAAATAATCTGATTGACATGAGCTGTGACACTGTTTACAAAAAAAAGTTCGTAAACTTTTCAAGTGAAGGCTGAGAAGCAGCTAACCCGAAACGAACTCTGAGCAGTTAAAATGTAAAGTTAGCAAAGTGAAATCAAACCGATGCACATGCTAATCTGGACTGTTAGCTAACTGCATTTAAACTGTTTCACCTTAAGTGTCTTAAGAGACCAGGAAACAAAACCTGACTGTTCAATAACTTAAACAATTAAAAACTCAACAGTTAGCTAACCTGACTCAAGGTTTTTTAAATGTCAGCTAAATCAGGTCAATCATTTTAAGCTGCTAAACTGAACTGTTAGCACTCGAGCTAAAACGTTTTAGCCACTAAAAGTAGCTGTTAGTGTTTCCACCTTAAACCACTTTAGCTGCTTGACTGAAGCGTAAGCTGACCTGAACTGTTTCAGCTGCTGATCTTGACTGTTTGCTAACATTCCACCTGCAGCTAAACCGAACTTTCAGGTAAAACGAATGAAACCTTTTAGCAGCTACATCAGACTGTTAGCAAACAGTCACTACAGCTTAAAACATCCTGTAAACTCATTTGGTTTTCATTAGTTAGTTCTCATTTCACAAAATTTCACCGTGTTGCCGTCTGTTAGCAGAGATCCGGAGATGACCGGATGTTAGCTGGTGTCGCTCCGGATCAAATCACAGCTGTTACACTTTGACTTCAAATGTAAAAGTTACCTACAGAATTTCAGGTGTGGAGGGTGGAGAAAAATCAGGAAAATTAAAATAAATAAACAATAAAACAAGACTCTCCACATTGGATCTTGTGCAACCTGTCAGGACTGGACCGTAGCTCAAGGCACATTGATGAGAAACGACTGTTTTCGTGCAATTTGATAACGAATGAATGAGAGAGAACGTCTTTTAACGGAAAAGCAGAATTGATTTGCTGTTAAAGGAAAAGAAAAGGAAGGAGGGAGGGAAGAAAATAGAAATAAAAAAAGAATGGAAAGATGCTCAGAAGCGAAGAGAGCTGGTTATTTGTGAAGGAGAGCAATAGAAAAGGCCTCGTCGGGGCCAAACGAACAGACGGCTGCTGGCAAGTGCCTGATGTTGGGTTTACAATATAGTGTCTTTATCTCACTAACTACATCATCTATGGAAAAATTTGTCACTAACACTAGAACATGCAGATTTTTTTTTGTTCTTTTTTGAAACTTTTTCACTTAAATTCACTTTTGATCGACGCTGGATGGTCGTAAGAGTGTGTGTGTGTGTGTGTGTGTGTGCGTGTGTGTATATATATCTATATATATAGTATAGGAAAGGAAAAACAAAACTGAAGTCGAATAAAATGGTAAGCTGCATGTGAAGCGCTCGGCTGTCTTGTCTTTTTGTGGACGAAAGCTTCCAGAGAGTTACCCACCGCTCTGCCTCTTCACCGCGACACCACACCCCCTGATTACACTCACGGCCCATTGGCCAACTGCAGGATTAAGTGCTCTTGATTGGACGGGACCTCTAGGAGACCCAGCCAATCGTTGGGCAGCCCGTCACCGGGTGGCACCCGTTTAAGATTATCTCGCCAACAGAAACCCGAGAAAACATGATTACCTTTAAGCTTAAATTCACCTGTTATATTTTCTCCTGATTTCACCTCATGAGAAATTCAAATAGCTTTTGTACGAAAAACGATGTGCTCATTTAAAATAAGTTAGTCGCTTTGCATTTTGTTTTTTTTTTAAAAAACAAAATGCAAAGCAGATTCAAGCTGCGAGAAATGCTTTAAAGAAACTGATTGTTAAAAATGATATTTCTTAAAGGGATTCTTGATCTACCATGCTAACAGCTTTACAGGATGAACAAACAACAAATAATTAACAATAAATGTGAATACAGCTCCCCTCATTTCTCACAAGCCTATGGATTCTAGTTCAATGTGGTGTTGCTGTCTTTTGTACCCCAGTATTTTAGAGTCCCAGAGGTGTGAGCGGACTAGGAAGAAAAATATATTTTATATATACTTTTCAACAACTGATTTCAGCTATCTTACAAAGATATTTAACTATCCAACAGCTAGCCAACAAAATTGCACTTTCCTCATGATCAATATTCCACTGGTAAAGGTTTCGTTACTCATCTCTCTCCTGTCTGCATGTCGGACACCGGAGCTTTCTGCCCACCCTTTGCATGCTGTAGCTTCACCCAGACTGGTGGATGGAAAGAGGAGGAAGAGGAGGGGACCAGCTGAAATGACGGCTAAGAGAGAAAAAACAATGAGCCATGAAGCCAAAGCCTCCCACTTAAATGAGCTCGGATCCACCAGCGTCTGGTTGCAACACTTCACATCAACAAACCCCTGCTTCCCCACCTTAATAACCCCACCCCCACCCGCCCTCACCCATCACAACCCCCACCCTTCCACGTGTAGTCCGTGTTATTGGTGTGAAACAGGCAGGGCGTCCGTCCCTTTCTGCACCTCCCCATCGGCTCAGCTCTTTCCATTAAGCACTGGTTCATGTCCTTGGAAAGAGCCTCGTCGTCTTCCTCCCGCCCTGACGTGCCACCAATCAGGGAGCGGGGCCAGGTGGAGGTGGAGTCCGTCCCAGGTGGAGTGAGAGGGGTAACGGTGGGAGGTGGGGTTGGTTCAGGGTATTAGCTGGTGGTGTCTGAGTCAGGTAACATCTCCTCTCTCCCCAAACCACGGTGCATGCGGCCCAGTCCCACCGACCAAACCGACCCCAAGCCATCGGGATCCACAGGGAAATGGGGGTGGAGGGGGGCAGTTGTTGGGGGGTGGGAAGGGCACTGTACCGCTGCGAGTCCCCTGGATGCTCACGCTGCAGAGGATGATGGGAGAGCGGGTATGTAGTTTCTCTGGAGGAAAAGCTCTGTGACTCAGTCAAGCGGTGTCCCCAAAAACTGAAGGTTCAACCCCCCCCCAGGATTCTCAGCCTGGTCTGGTGTCGGGGATGGGGGGGGGGCAGGGTCTGGCACTATGTATGCTATGTATGGAGATCGTCATATGAACCGTACGTCTACGCGGAAGTCTACGACATACAGGTTCCAGGTTGGGTGTTCGACACCGGGGTCGGGGTGCGTTTGATCCGCTGTAGCCATGCTGATACTGTTGAGTCTATGTATGGCGCTGGTGGGGGCGGAGTCAGGCGCAGAGGGGGAGGAAGAGGGTTGTGAGGGCGGGGCAAGACAGGACTCTCTGTTGCAGCTGGCATCAAGGGTCAAAGGTCAAAAGGAGGCTGCAGCAATCTGTCGTACAGGTGGGTGGATGGGGGAGGGGCCTCTGCAGTCCTTATCCCAGGTACCACTGAGGAGAGAGACAGAAAGAGATGTCAGCATGGAGTCTCAACGAGTCAGAACCACAGCGAGGCGTTCAGACACAACACCCCCGAAAACTTTAGACACGGAGAACCGGATCCACGAGCCGCGAACAGGAAACAGCTGCTCTGCTTCCTGTTTTGTTTTCAAATGTAACAGAATGAAGACGAGTCCGGCGACAGTGAGAACGCGTCTCTGCACTTCAACAAGAGGAAATTCAGGCCTGAGATGATCTTTAAGAGATGTTTCTGTGTTTCTCCTGCTCCCCAGAGGATGTGCCTGTTAGATTTTAATGAACACACGCTCGCTCCTCTAGTGCCGCCTTCAGGACAAACTGTAAAAATCAGGATTTTGTGCTTTTT
Organism: Ctenochaetus hawaiiensis; assembly: GCA_029783645.1. Taxonomy (NCBI): domain Eukaryota; kingdom Metazoa; phylum Chordata; class Actinopteri; order Acanthuriformes; family Acanthuridae; genus Ctenochaetus; species Ctenochaetus hawaiiensis. The sequence goes on along the minus strand of JAPZDY010000021.1, from coordinate 27,220,654 downwards.
CTTAGCTGAGTCTCGCTCACTGAAGCCTCTCAGGTTCAGACCTCGAACACGAGCTTCTGTTCCTGCTGCCTTTAGTCTGGAGTTCATGACACTTTCTGTCCCTGCAACAACAACAACAAAAACTCTGTGTGTGTGTGTGTGTGTGTGTGTGTGTGTGT
>JAPZDY010000021.1:27107154-27117633 GCA_029783645.1 Ctenochaetus hawaiiensis | reverse complement strand
CACACACACACACACACACACACACACACACACACACACACACACACACACACACACACACACACACACACTCTCTCACACACACACACACACACACACACACACAGTGCTGCAAGCCTGCACGAGTGGTTTACGGTGAAAACAGGTTTAAAGATTTTTCCTGTATTTTAAATTTTACTTTAATTTAATCCGTGACGGAATTCTGCACTAAAATGTTTTGAAATAAATAAAAACAGAAACTCTGGTTTCAGTTTCAAGAATCACAAACAATAAAATTTAAAAAGAAAACAGTGAAATCTGCTCGTTTTCCTCTGAAACTTTCACTGCTTGTGAGTCTTGAAACCTGCAAAGTTTCATTTCACCCACAAATATTTTGGCTGCAGAAGAAGAATTTCTTCTTCTCTTTAAAAAAATATAGATTTTTTTTTTTTAACACAAATTCACTTCTGTCCAGATTTTCTAAAAATCAAATGTCATGTTTCCTGACTCTTCTGTGTTTTGGATTAAAAATTGGTTGGAAGGTGATTTTTTAAAAGAATTAAAGGAGGAAACAGAGAAAAATAACGAAAGCAGAGTTTGTTTTTATGACCATCAGGTGAAAAGTGACAGTCAGTGAATGAGGACGACGTTCTTTCACTTTTTCTCAGTTTCAGACTCAAACCAACACTCTGTTTGTGTGCGTCTGACTTCCTGTTTGTGCTTCTTTCTGAAATAATCTCACAAATATACAGTTTGATGTTTACAGACTAAAACCTCCCTGTTAATCTGCGTTAATCTCAGCGCGGCTCTGACGGGTTTTTCATGAACCTGGATGGAGGAAGAAGATCCATCAGTGATTCCAACACAAACATTGGGTGTTTCAGAGTCTCGACAGGAAGGAAAACACAGAAATCAGCTGATTCACCTGAGAGTGAATTTTGACAAATCTTTACCTTTTTAAAAAAACTCTCCATCAGGCTCAGCTTCAGGTTCTGGGTTAAATATCTGAGAAAAGGCAGGAAGCTCAGGAGCAGTTTTTTTTCCAGCTGCGTTGTCAGAGAATATTTTCTGTCAACTCTGGTCTCAGATTAAACCTTCAGCTCGCAGCTCTCACACTAAAGAGGAAACTATATCTACAGGCTGTGCATTAGAGCGCCAGCTGCATTGCTTTTTTTTATATCACATTGTTCACCCTCCCTTGTCAAGGGGTCTGAATGCAGCACATTGTTTCTTCTTGGAGACGGTCCAGGCGAACGGGTTTGTCTCCAAAAGCGCCTCCAGCCGCTCTGCAGCCGACCTGCAGCCGCTTTCTGAGCTCTGAAATCTCACTCCAGGATGGCCGAGAACGCCGCAGCTTTTGTTATTTGTGGTTTCTGTTCGGAGTGAGATGTGTTTCTGTTTGTGTGTGTCCTCGGGCAGTTATTAGGACGACGAGCGGCTGCTGGACGGATGATGTGTTCAACACACACTCACACACACACGCGCACACACACACATTCCACAGTGGATCTGCAGCTCGGCAGCTCTGGATGTTCGTTGGAGCCACATACCAACATTCCTCACAGCCCAGTGCAGCGTTTCGGCTTCCTGACCCGCTCACTCCGTCCTCCGCCGCCGTTTCCTCCGCCGCTTTTCACACTCTGTCTGTCGGCAGCACACTAAATCCCACTGAACGAGTCACTTTGCCTCATTTTCAGCCTCAAAAACCTGCTTTTCTGCCAGCGGGGGAGACGGTCCCTCATGCTCTCAGCTTCCCCTCGACTCAGGAATGTTTCCTCAAATGTGTCTTCAAACAAAACGATCCTGTTTCTGCATCGAGTCGAGAAGAGGACTCAAGAAAACTACCAACACAAGCTGCTTGTGTTTGAATAAAAATCATAGCAGAAATGGCTGTTTGCGGTCTTTTCTAAAAGCAAAATATGACACTGGAAGGATCCCTGAGTGGATCTGGTTAAAGATGTTGATCCACTGCAAACATCAAACTGAAAAAAGAAAATTTTGCCTTTTTGGTCAAATGATCCATCTTGAATTTTCTTGAACTGATTGTAAGAATTAAGAATAAAAACTGAGCAGTAAATTTGACAAATTTAAAAAAATACATCATAATATGAGCTGATTTCCACTGGAAGCCTGAAATGATCCGAACCTGCCGGCTGCTTCAGGTGTCTGCTCAGGAAAATTAGACATTTCAGGACTCAGTTACAGATTAAATTATACGTTCAGCTGGAGAAAAAAACCCATCACGTCGTCTCATATTCCAGCCTAAAAACCTGTTTCTGCTTTTTTTAAAATGGGATTAAATTCAACATTTTTGGGTGAATAATCAAACTTATTTGTCTTTTTTTTTAGGAATTTTCTATAAATTAGTGCGAGTATCTTCCAAATCAGACAGAGCAGACGAAAGCAAATTTCTGATTTTTCATGGGAGAAAATATCGACTGATTTAAGGTGGAAGCATAAATTTATCTCAGCCCAGAGGCCCGATCAGGTATTTTATGAAAATATGAGATTTTTCAGCTTCTGTAACTCTAAATGTGTTTTCGCTGAGTTCCTCTCAGCTGCAGGATCCTTCATGGACGAGTCATTTCGTTCACATCTGGCTCTGAAACGTGTTTCTGTTTTTTCAGACTGGATTGGTCCAGTTGGTCTGAGATAATCCCACTTGTTCCCAGTGCACTCTCTCTTGTTTCTGGAATTTATCTCCAGTTGTCTGTATCTTAAAGCTGCAGAACAGACGGCTGCGTCTGTGTATTTTATTTAAGCCCATTTTTATTCAAAACAGGTGAAAACCATCTCATCCTGCTGGCAGAGAAGCAGATTTCAGAGCTGCAGAAAAAGCCGCCTGGTTAAAACGTGTTGAAGAGGGTCTGAAGCCGACGTGTGACGCGGCTCCCCAGGGTTCTTTCTTCGGCTCTTTCGGGGTCATTCTCTCTTTCAGCGTTTTCCCTCCGAGGAAATCAGCGTTTCTAAACCTGCGAGGGGAGTCTGAGAGGCGGGCCGAGGCTTACACGTTCCCCCTCTGCACCTTGGTGACAGATGTAATGGGCTCCGAGTAACGGGCCTGTAACAACAACCCCTGAATAACAGTCATTTAGGGCAGCAATAATGGTAATCCTCCCGCCTCCCTCCCCGTCTATTGACACCCACACCGACACACTGAGGGAATTATCGGCGTGTCACTCGGGCTCAGCGGCTCGCCATCGAGGCCCGACTCAGCCGCCGAGGCCCAACGGTTAACAGCTGGAGCTGCAGGAGGAGGAGGAGGAGGAGAAGGAGGACGAAGAGGAGAGCCACAACCGCAACAACACCGAACACACCGAGGAGGAAGACTCATGCAAACTGCAGGCAGACAGCTGGACAAACAGACACCAGGACTCAGCCAAAGCACCGACATCAATTCAAGAGAAGTGGCAGACGTCAGAGAGCCAATCAGAGGCCGCGCCGGTCGTCCTCAGACCCTCACACACACACACACACACACATCTCCAAAAACAACACGCCTCGCCACAAACCGGAGAAACGGCTGAATGTGGTGAAGGACAGTTTACAAAAGAAGAAGATCTTCCATATTTATGAGCCCATGAAGACGCATCGTCTGCGGCGGAAACGCAGAGCGACAGCAGGAACGTTCCTCCACGTTCCTCATGAACGTGACCTCTCCTGGTCACAGCGGACTGATGGTCCAGCATCTCCTCCGACTCATCAAACAAACATTTCAAACGCTCTCTGCTCAGGAGACTAAAACGGTTTCTAACATCTTAATTCCATGTTGAAACAGAAAAATAAACAAACTGCCTGGTTAGATCGAATCTGAACAAATAATTTTCTGCGGACGGAACGAGTGACTTTAAAACGGTCGTTCACCTCAGGAAGCATTTTAGCATTTTTTCTTTCTTTCTTTTATTTTTTTTTCCATGACGTCTTCTTCTACTGCTTCAACCTGAACCACTGAACTACGTAAGGATCTAATTTGTACCTTTTCTTTAAAAGGTATAAAATTAAAAAATATCACGAAGACGTCAGAATCACAGTTTCTGGCAAGAAACCAAAAAAACACGTTACGTTTAAAATCGACCTGAAATTCATCAGAACGACAGAAAAACCCCAAAGTTCTCCGATGAAGACGGGCATCTTCAAAAAGGTTAATCATGATAACATCGATACGGTTTCCTTTAAAGGCGCCCCCTGCTGGTTGAGAAGCAAAAAGCAGATCCTTATTTTACTCGTAATTTGAGACGCTGAAACTTAACATTTTCAGATTTGATTTGATCTTTTTTGACTTTTGAGAAGCAAAAACATTCACATCCCAAACTGTTTGTTTGTGTCGAACACAAGTTCAAATTTTATCTTTATGAGGAAAAACTCAGTTTTCAGCAGCTGCGGACATTTTTGCTGATATTAACATAAAATATAGAAAATATTTGTTAAATTTGGGTTCATGAAGCCAAATAAAAACACAGTTACTGAGACCAACATCACCAGGTTTCACATAAGCTGCACATTACACACAAACACACACACTTCCATTAAACACTCAGAAATATTAGAAATACGTGAAAAAGCAACAATTAAAGACCAACAAGCCAAAACAATAATCACCTGCTACAGAAAAATATTTCAGAACGACAGAGCGCTGAACACTTTTGTTCAAAGCCCTAAAAGACATTTTTCGGAGCCTGACTGAGCAGGATTTGTAAAAGCGACCGTCGCTGAGGACTCTGTCTGCTCATTATTGGTTTTACTGCCTGATAATCAGATTAAACGTCCAAGCTCGTGTTGGTTCCTGCAGTTTCAGACACTCACAACGTCTTCAAACGCGCCTGAAAAAACACACCGAAGCTTCAACCAGAAAATCACATTTCCAAATCATTTTTTACAATCTTCACAACTGCAGCAAAAATCAATGACCTCACAAAAAGCTGAAGAGCAGCAAATATAAGACGACTGCAATGTGACTGAAAGATCGCAGAGACAACATTTAATTTATTTACAGACAGGATCAATAAGCCCACTGATTTAAATTTATTTACAACTAAATATGAGAAAGTCCTCATGTTTCTGGATTTAATAAAGAAAATGCACTTCGGTAATATTATAATAAAATGTGCCAATTATTTTATGACAATCCTTTTAAAAAACTGTTTAAATTAATTGGTGGATCAAAATAAGATCAGTCTTTGTGTTTTGTGTTTCACAATATTTGTCAGATCTGAAATAAAAATGTCTGAATTCAGGTCTGTGTCTTTTGCTCTGTTTTAAATTTAATTCTATTTGTAAGAAGCTGTGTTTGTTTCAGGAGATTAGGACGATAATTCCAACAAGAGGAGGCCAAAGCTGCAGCCAAAATCTCCATGAGGTCACACCCAAAAAAAGACTCGTAAATCCGATTTTAACCTCTGACCCTGAACACCACACTGTGACAGAAAAGAAGTTTTTTTTTTAGAGAAATTTATGTCAAATTTAAATAAATTATGCATTGATGTTTATGCAGATTGTTTTGATGTGAATTTAGGATTTGATCCGGAGTTAAACGCTGAGTTGTGTCACGTGTGTGAGCAGCTCGGTGTCTCAGGTTGGGGATGTTTTGTTCCGGCTGCAGGTCTGCTGTCACCTCAGGTCACCTCTGACACAAACACTCTGTTTGTCCGCAGACATTTTTCTGTCAGGCCCGAGGTTCCTCTGCGAGGCCTCCACAACAGGTCGGAAACAAACCAGGTCCAAACTCACTCGGGCTTCACAGACCAGAATCAGCCTGCAGTGTTTGACACAAGCAGGCGGAAAACAGGACGGAACCCCCGCAGCTGACCGAGCCTTCATCCTCCCTGTTTTTACGGATCCTGCGTCAGGACGCACACACTCACTTATGCGCAAATATGAAGCCTCTCTCTGAGCCCGCAAACCACATGTGTCACAAACTGACCGCAGAGCTCACAGCTATAAAACTGAGGATTAAAATCTTTCCCGTCGCGGCTCGCTGCACATGCATGTGTGTGTGTGTGTGTGTGTGTGTCGGCGGCTGCAGCCTCGGTGTGAAAGTTCGGGGTGAAGAAAGAAATAATCCGCGAGTTTACGCGACCAAACTACGGCTGCGCCTCACTTATTTTACACATTTAGCAAAAATTACAGCATTCAAACTTTAGAGAACGGAGGACGGAAACCTCCACATCCCACCCCCAAAACTGAGGCGTCAGGCTGGCCGGGCAGCGGGAGCCTGCGCGGGGCTCCAGTCACAGGCGCAGCCGGGACAGAGTGCGTGCAGCCCGGGGAGAAACAGGCACAACTGGCGGCTCAAAGCTCCGCACACTCAACTCAAAAACACGCGGAGTGTGTCGGAAAAGTTGTCTGCAAATTACAGAAAGAGGGAAATAATTTCTTATGCAAAATAATTAGATAAAGGAACTTTGGAGGCGCCGTCCGCCATGTGCTGCAGCGGAGAGCAAGGCGACAGCTCAAGTGCGAGCAGAGGAGCTGCAGCGGAGTTGCTGTCTGCAGACTATAGGGAGAGTCTATAGAGTCCATACAGTCCTGAGTGTACAGTCAACTCTCTATAGGAGAGCTGAGAGCGAGCTGCGCTGCAAACAAACACCGTTAAGACACTTTAAAAAGTTTGAAAGCACACTCACCTGTGTTAAACATAGCGGAGAATACATATCTGTCGGATCTAATCTTAGATCTGGATGGTGTGTGTGTGTGTGTGTGTGTTTGTGTGTGAGTGTGTGTGTGTGTGTGAGCGTGAGTTACTGTAACTCCAGCCTGTGTGTGCGCGCGCGTGTGCGCAGTCAGTGTGTTGTATATGTGTGTGTGTGTGTGTGTGTGTGAAAAAGGAAAGAACAGAAAAAAGGAGAGAGTGAGAGAGGGGGAGATAGAGCCCTCCTTTTGCCCCCTTCGCTTTCACATTTCCAACCAGGGCTGAACTTTGACCCCGCCTCGGGTTACATGTACTGTCCGGACCTGTTAGAGGCCCTCCGCCGGGGAGCGCACAACTTTCAGCCCAGACATGAAGAACATCTCCAGCAACAAGAGAAAAGTCCCGTTAAAACACCGAAATGTAAAAAAAAGGCTCACAGGCAGGCAGCCCGGCACCGGCGTGTCGGTGCTGAGAGGTGAGGCGGGAGCGGCCGGCGCTGCTGGACGGTGCAAATCTCCAAAACGTCCCGAAAGTGCATTTCAAACCGTCGGAGAGCCGCGGCGACCGGCGGACCTCGGCAACATGTCTATCCGTCCTTCGGTGCGCTGTGGCCGGCGTGCGGCGGTGCGGCACCTCGGTGATCGGGACGGAGGGCGCGGTGCAGCAGCAGCGCTGTCGGCGGAGTCCCGGGAAAAGAGATCTGACGAGGAAGAAAGAAAAAGGCCAAACGGGATCCCTGAGCTGCCAGACGGCCGCCTCGCCTCTAAAACAACCGACAGCTGCTTTCCGTTAATTTATCTCCAACAGGACGAGACGGTCAGGAAGAGAGAGAGGGAGAGAGAGAGTCGGTGTGTTGTCCCGGACGCAGAGAGGAGCGCCACCTCCTCTCCGCTGCTCTGCCTGTCTGCTGCTCCGAGCTCCGGGACCTCCGCTCGCTCCGCCGCCGGGCTGCGTCCGTGTGTTCGGCCGCGGACAGTGCGCACTGACCCTGCAGAGCCGAAACTGATCACACACTCTGCTTATCGATCAGAGAGGAAACCATCGATCCTACGCGGGCAGTTTCACAAGTAATCCGGTGATGCCACCGCTGTGTGTGTGTGTGTGTGTGTGTGTGTGTTTAGCAGAGTTCCTTATAGTGCTCCGGGATCCCGCCGCTCAGGAGAATATCGAGGTGAAACCGATCAGACTTCAGTTTATTGATCAGTATTGATCAGAACACACGAGGTGGATTTTTTTGCAGCGATGTTTTCATGAAAAAAACTTCCCGGTGCACCGGAAAACAACACTTGGTTTTCATTAAGGAGTGAGAAGCGGAGCGCACGTGCAGCGGAGCAGCACTTTCTGTGGGAACAGATGAAGTTGAGGCTCCGCAGGTTTCCGCAGGTTTCCGCAGGTTTCCGCAGAGTTCAGCCCGTCCGCCGGCGGCTCACTGCGCTGAATCAAGTCCAAGTCCGCTCTGCAGCTCTGCAGCTCCGCGCCCTCTCAGCCTCACTCCAGATCACTCCACAGGCATTCCCTGCCTCACTCCCCTGGCCTGGTGTGTGTGTGTGTGTGTGTGTGTGTGTGTGTGAAAGAAAACAACCTCTAATCCAGGGCTACGCTGTGTCCAAATCCCACTTTAAAGCACCAGAAGCCGGTAAACGTCTCTCTGCTGCGCTCAAACGCACAAACAGCCGCTTCAGTGTGGAGTCAATAAGAAGCTGACAGTCAGAGGAGCAGATCCATGTGATCCGTTTGAGTCTGACAGGATCCACTCAGAGCAGGGAGACTCTTCCCTCACACACTCAGTGCTTTCCAAAACACAACAACACAAAATACATTATTATTATTATTGTTAATAATAATATCACCATCTGAGCCTTTTCACACCCACACACACTAAAATAATATCAGACACACCTGAAAGTGCCAGTTTCCAGTCAGCTGGTGGTCTTATATGAACCTGCAGCACGAGACCTCCTTCCTGTCTCACATGATTCATTTTATAGGAGGGATGTTTTATTAATCCTCAGGAGGGAAACTGGTTTGCCACCAGGCCAACAAACACCAGACATTACACACTGAACACAGCACACAACGACAGACAAACAGCACCGGACAGAAGTGACTGAGAAAGTGCAATATTTTTATTTATTTTAGGATCATTATGTCTTTATCGTACTTTACATGTGTAAACGTATGTTTGTATATATTGAAGCATAATACCATTTTTTAAATCCACTGAATGAAGTTATTTTGATGGACGGTCACAGTGCAGCGAGTGTCTCTGTCTTGTGTCTTTAGTGTTGAGTTTTGTCAGTTTCTTCACTTACAACACTCCGTTAATCTGGGAAAACTTGTAACTGAGAAGAAACTTGGTGGCTCGACCTTCAATCCTGCACTGAACTCAGTATTTACACCTGTCAGTTTGAGGAGAATCTGAGAACAACTCAGGCCCTCTAAAGATGAAGGTTCAGATGTGATGCAGTCAGATCAGAGTGTGGACCTCACTCAGAAGCCTGGGACCCTTTCATGATGAAAGTTCTAACATAAAATCAAAAAGTCACACCTGAGAACCACAGACACACCGTTAGAGCCTTTACAGGGATATAAGAGCAACATGAGCCTACAGAGATCCTATAGAAGTTTCCATAAAATTCAGGAGAGCCTCTATAAAGCCACAGACGCCGTGTAGGTCCCTATAGGACCAGAGAAGATAAGACAAGAGGAAATTAAAGTCTGCAAACAGAAACATAAATCACCACAAAGAACCACAGACACTCTGCGAAGCTCTGAACAGAAAAAGCAAAAATCACAGACTGCGACGATTCTACAACAAGTAAAAAAACCACAGAGGAGTCGATGTTTCGCTCCATAGATCCTGACACAGAGGAGAGTGACGGCGAAATCACCACGAGCACCTCAGGAACGTTACAAACACCACAGTCATTAAAAACTCCACAGCGACACTACAGGTGTTTCACAGAGGATTAAATCACCTGTGAGCTCCACAGCATCCCTTCAATGTTCCATCAATGTTCACCAGATATAAAAATACAATAAACTAAATAAACTGACTAATAAACACCTCTGGAAACTGTCAGCTGCTGCATCAAGATGAAACTCAGAGTGTAATGAACCAGAGGGATTAAAGAGATTATTTAGGGCATATTAGGAACGTTGGAGGAGGTTTAAAAAATTTAAAATCACACTGTAAGTCCTTGTAGCATCATGTGGAAACATCATATCCACATTTCTTATCATTCAAGTTTAATAAGGTAAATATTTGAGTAATTTCTAGTTTTATGTAAAGATAAAAAATAAAGGGAATTCTTATTGACCACCTCACACACACACACACACACACTACAAATCAGCGTAGGAATATTATAGAAAGCAATAAATTTGCAAATCACATTATACTGAATATAATATGAACATGCAGATAAGAAGAGACAGTTATTTAATTCAGTACCTGTGAGTTTACAACACAAAGCGTCTTAAAACACAACACAGAATAAACTCAGCCACTGTTCAACATGTTTACTCTGTAAAAGTGTTTTTAAGGCAATTTGATCTTTAGCACCGCCTCCATCTGCAGCTCAGCCAACCAGAAGCTGCCACGTCACAGACACAATCTCTTACCGCGCTGTAATTGGACGAAAAGGAGGAATTTGAACGTCAGAGCTGCGCCTGATTGGTCGACAAATTAAGGTAAAAAAAAAGTACCGTCGTGTCTCACGAGAACGCGCTTCCTCACTGCATTTCAACTGACAGCAAATCAGATTCTACTGCTACTAAACTACAGCTACGACCAGGCCTGTAAATTATAATTATAACAACAATAATAACAATAACAATAATAATAATAATAATAATAATAATAATAATAA
>JAPZDY010000021.1:26928050-26949536 GCA_029783645.1 Ctenochaetus hawaiiensis | reverse complement strand
GACCAATTTTTTAAAGAATTTATAAAAACACAAAACTGACATCACTATGACATCATTTAGGCTATTTCTTCAGACTTTGGACAAGAAAAAAGAGGAAAATTGTGCAACTTTTATCAGTTTTCTTCTTGTTAAAGAGAAAAATCAACTCCATGTGAAAAACGGGAGTCCTGTTGAACATTTCCACTGATTTTCCTGCAGAAAACTTTTCTTCACTTTCTTCCACTTTGACCTGATAAAAGGAAACCAGCTTGTTTAGAGCTAAAAAAGTGAGATCAGATCAGTTTGAACTGATTTACACATTAAGTTTCTGCCTGTGTGGCTCGAGTCCTGTTTCCTGTAAGAAAATATTATAGTTGGAAGAAAAAGGGCGTCTCCAGCGATGAACGGCTTAAAAACAAAAACAAAGAAAAGTCACAGGATGCCCTGCCCTCACAGACTCTGGACTCTTCAGCAGATCCAGCTTCCTGTCTTTGTGTTGCGTCTGCTGAACTCTTTTCTCACCTGCAGGATCTGGACGTAGGCCTGATGAGGATCCGTCATCTTCATCCCGTTGATCTCGATGAAGCTGAACGAAGGGATCTCGTCCACGTCGGCCGCGTGCTGCAGGCAGCGCATCACCTCGTGGACCGTGGCCGTCTTCCCCGTGCCTGGCACACCTGAGATATACATACACCTGAGGCAGAGACGACAGGAACGGTGAGAGCGGCCACCAGGAGACAGAAGCTCTGAGTCACATCCATTCAACATTATGAGATTTTTTATTATCTGAAGGAAACAAACTTCACTGTGTTTATAATATTTCATCTCTGTTGGGAGACTTAACAACATGACGGCGTCACTCCGACAGTCTCACACCTGCAGGTCAGCAGGTAATCAGTCAACTGACAGAATCAAACATCAAACAAAGATCTGTGGCCTCTTTTCATCTTAATTTATAGTGAATTTATCTCATTTGTGTTTGGGCTTTTGGTTTGTTATCTAAAAACGTCACACAGTGAAATTTCAATGAACCTTTTCTGTTTTTAACACCTGATCTGGATCTCACCCTCCTGTGCCGTCCGTGATCTTGCTCTCCACGAAGCTGTAGATGTCCTGGAACTCCTGCTCTCTGCAGGGCAGAGACTCGGGCACCGAGGACACGTGAAGCCTGAGAGACGAGAGAGACACACACACACACATACACACACACACACACACACACACGAAAACACACGAAAACACACACACACACACACACACACACACACACACGAAAACACACCAACACACAGCAGGGGTTTGAAACTCAGTTCAGTCTGCAGATCTTCTGCTTTATTGACTCAATAACATTTTATTTTTAATTATTCTTCAGACATTAATTCATTAATTCTGGTCCTTTGGGAAGTTTCTGTTCCCTTGAGGACCATCAATGTTTCCTGATAAATACAATCAATACATTTTATCATGATGACTGATCATGGTGATCGTTTCTCCAGTTTGAACTGACTGACCTTGAATGTTTCGATCACACTGCGCTGAAACAATCAAATCTATAAATCAGAATATTAATCAGCAACATCTGTGACACTGATTCCTCTCAGACAGTCAGCGACTTTCTGGCTTTCAGCTTTCACCGGATTCGGCTTTTTGCTTTTGAGGTTTTGTTATTTTATATCATTTAAACTTAAAATGTGAGTTTTACGCTGTGAAACAGACAAAAGGAGTCATGACATTTATCTCAACAAGTGAACAAACGGTGAGTTTAACTTTGAATGAAGGGTAAAATATCGAATGAGAGCAGGTCTGTCCTCACGTAAACTCAGTGAGTGCAGGTGTTAACACACCTGCCAGCCAATCAGACATCAGGATTTTCTGCATTAAATGAGATCATTGATGTGTATTGTGGCTCCTCAAGGTCAAAGGTCAGCGGCTGGTGCGTCTCACCTCGTTCTCGCCTCCTCCAGAACATTCGCAGGCTGTCGGGCCGGCAGCGACCTGCTGGGAATGCTGGGAGTGGCGTGATGAGCAGCCCGTGGCGTGCCGTGTGAGATCTGTCAGAGAGGAAACAGTCAGAGGAGACGCGGTGAGAAAGGAGACGGCGAGTCTCTCAGACTCAGAGGTTCCAGGAGTTTTACCTTCTTGGGAGTTTTCCGTGGCGTTCTGGTTGAGGAGCGAGCGTTCTGCTTTTTGCGAGGAGTACGAGATGCTGACGAAGAGGGTCTGCCCCTTTTTGACACCACCTCCTCGTCACTGTCCGGCCCTGCCGCCTCCTCCTCCTCCTCCTCCTCCTCCTCCTCACTGCTCTGCAGCTCCTTCTTTGAGGGAACAAACTCGTCCTCGTCCTCTGCGTCCGAGTTCATGTCCTGCTGGTTGTCCAGAAGATTCCTGAACAGACAGACAGTGAAGCTCAGAACACACGAACGAGTCACAGGTGCTGAAATAACGAACCGATCCGTCACAACTCACAGCTGTTTCCTGATGCGAGTCAACACCAACTGGGCCGACTTCCTCTTGGAGCTCCTCGGTGTGACCGGCAGCATCGGAGAGTTTTCATGATCCGCTTCAGCTCTGTCCACATCACACGTCAACGAACACAGAAAAAAGAGAAAAGAAAAGAGACATTCAGTCAGTTAGGACCATTAACATGGTTCAGAACGAGCAGCAGCTCCTGCTTACTGAGTTTCATTAACGTTTAGTCGACTGTCACTGAATATTTTTTAGATATTAAAGAAAACTGAAAATGTGAAGATTCTCATGAGAGTTCTGCAGCTACAAGGAGCATCTTCTTATGATTCCTTAGTGAATCTATGAACATCATCACTGACGATGAGCTCAGACAGCAAAAGTCAAATTTAAAACATCTAACTCTGTCTGTGAATGTTCAGGTTTGACTGGGTTGGAACACCTCCATGAGCTTGGTGTCTCTGCTGCAGCGCCACCTGCTGGTGTGTTGCTGAATGTACTCACAGAGCTCCCAGGGCCGGCTCCTTCAGGGTTTTGGCCTCTCTTCTTCGTGACGGAGTGGTGGCTCTGTTTGAAGACATTGACAGTAGAAGGACAATAAATCCAAACGCAGTGGAAACGTTTTCTCATCGTCTTCTGGTTTGTGACTGATTCCACTAAAACACCAGCTAAAGACTCACACCACATCCTCCCCACCTTTCATTTTAAAACACAAAACCTTTGCTATGTTTTGTTTCACAGAGACTTTAGTTTGAAAATGAACATGCAGTGCTGTGGATGCAGCCTGAAAACATAAAGATCACCACACACACACACACGTGAAGTGCAGGAGTGAAGAGCTCTTCCTTTTTTCTCAGCCTCAGACACCACCACAGGTCTGCTGTTTCTGACTCACTTTTGCCCCCTGGTGGCACTCTTAGTCCTGGGAGTGGCATTTCTTCTTCTCGGCGTCTTAACTACGCCGGTTGGACCCCCTGCCTCCATCACATCACTCTGTGGAGAACTTTTCTCCATCAGCTTCCTGGAAGAGGCACCAGTGAGTCTGAACTTTCCATCAGTTCGTCTCCTTTTCACTAGTTTATCTGCTTCAAACCACTTTAAACATGAATGAACAGGTGACTGCTGCTGCAGACACACCTGCTCACATGGCTGAGGTTTCTAATCTGCTAATGAGAGACCAAACCACAGGAGTCCTCTCACTGTCCAGCTCATCTCTACCAGCTAGTTAACTGACTCTAGTTTACAGTTTATGTGCAGATAACAAGCTCATGACTGAGTGTGCTGACTTTTCTGCCGAAGCTGGCGACTGAAGTGAGTATCTGAGCTGACCTGCTGAGGCGTCCTGTGCAGACGGTGATGCTCACAGTGATGTTTATCTGGTAAAATGTTTTCAATGTTAATTTTGTTTGTTAGCATGTTAACTTTCACGAATTGGCAGCATAGCATCGGAGAACTTCATGTGTTGACCTGATGGGGGCGCAAGAGGAAGTGACAGTGAAGCAGAGAGTCGACTCTGACCTGATGGATTCGTCTTCGGCAGGCGATGGAGGACTGTTCGCCTCAGAGGGAGGCGTTCTGTTGAGGAGGACGACGGAGGGCTTCAGGGGGGGAGCGTCCTGAGCGGCGGGGGCTCTGTGGGCCTTCCTGAGGGGGGTGAGGCTGTGGGTGAGGGGGAGGGCCTGAGGAGGAGAGGACGACAGCCTCTGAGCCAACATCACCTCCGCCTCCAGCTCCTCGTCCAGCAGCTGACTCAGGGCGTCGTCATGAATCGTCGACTTCCTGTCCGGACCTGACAGGAAACATGACGTCACTGACCTGCTGGTTTTTTTTTTTTCTAAACTGTCATTAATATGTCTAAGAAGAGAGAAAGTTATCAGAGTGGTGACAAAAGAATTCGCCAACTAACTGATCAATTTCCTGCTTCCAGCTGTCTTCTCTCTGTTTTATATGATTTTCTAAAATCTACCAACTTGATAACCAGAGAAGCAGGTGGAGTTAGTGATGTAAAACGACTTTGGTGGAACAATTTACTGCCTGTTTTCTGTTTGTGAAACACTCACTGAGCTCCAGTTTCTTGCGGACGCCAGGCGTCCTGCCGCAGGCGTTCCTCCTCTTGGCGCTCAGACATTTTGAGGCTGACAGTTTGGTTGCAGAGTGCAACGACTCGGCTTCTGCCGCTGCGGCTCTCCCTGCGCTCATGGCCGCCCTGCTGTGTTTCACCTCAGCTGTCAAGGCCCGGCGCATGACGGCGAGGTCTGGGGTCGGCAGGGTGCGTCGAGAGGAGCTCCGAGACGCTGGAGCTGCTGAAGGAGGCGAGGAGGGGGGTGACAGGGGGAGGGATGGTCTGGGACGGGCAGGAAGAGAGGAAGCTGGAGCAGGTTCAGGGTCCATCAGAGCAGAGTCCACCTCTTTGAAGGTCTTAGAGTCCCAGGAGAGCTTCACATACAGGGTGTCCTTGTCGTCAGAGTCCGGGAACGGGTCTGCTCCATCCAGGTGCTTCACCTTAAAGTGAAAAGAACAGAAATTAAACAATGTTTTGGAGGTGAAGATCAAAAAATATCTGCAGGAAAAAAACAAAACTATGTGCATGAAGACACAAAGGTCGCTGCTGAGTCATGAGCGAGCGAGCGAGCCTCTGTCTGTCCGTCCTTCACCTGCACGGGTCTCAGGATGGACTCGACGTTGATCTCGTCCTCACAGCTGCGACCTTGGTAGTAGAAGATCTCTTGAGGGTGCGGCTCTCTGCCCAGCAGCTTCAGTTTGCTCAAAGGCACTTCAGACACACGAACAAACCACTGAACCTCCGCCTTCTTCTGCTCCCCGCTCTCTGAAACACAACGAGGGAAGAGATTCAGCTGAAAGTCTCCGAGGACGAGTCAGAGTCGCGTCTCGAGTCGTTCAGGTTGAAGCGTTTTCGACTCACCAAACAGCCGGATGACTTTGGCCACGTACGGGTTGTCGTCGTCGTCTCCCTCTATGAGGATGTGTTGGCCGACAGCGATGACTGTGGTCCTGGGGAGCCCCTCCACACTGATGGCCAAAGACCTGGAGGTAAAGAGATGGAACAGAAGTCATCTATGACGCCTGCAAACACCGTCAATACTGTATTTGTTCAGTCTTTTTTTTTATTTTTCACACTGGTGCATCTGTGGGCTGTGAGTTAGTTTACTTTTGACTGCGAGACTTTATTTATCCATCTAAAGACAAGTGAACTTTAATAAGTTTGTCGTGCCTCCTCTCAATATATAAAAGCATAAAGTTCATGAAACGTTCTGTAACTGATGAAGCGTTTCATTCAAATGGTTTGAACCGATCTGTTTGAGCCTCAGTGTTAAAGAAGGCTGTGCTCTGAATCAGTGCAGTGAAATGTGGTGAGTGAGACACATTTAACCCCAAAATCACAAAACTGAATGGAAAATAACACTAAAACAAACAAACGACAATCTTTCTGTTTCTGATCAGCTCGATTCTCTCTCAACAAACAGCACCGTAAATATCATTATGATCATTTTTGGGGTTTGTACTGATCCTTTGAGCCTCTGTTCATCCTCTAAAAACATTTTACACTGAGTTTTAAAAAGAGTAACAAGTTAAAAATAAAATCAAACAGAAGAAAAGACTAAAAAGTAAATGGATTGATCAGTCACCAAAGACAAATAATAACGCGAATAAAAACCATTTTAAGCCAAGACAAGGAACATGGCCTTTTCTTTGTTTTAAGCAGTAAAAAAAATAATTATAAAGAAGAATATAAACTAAAGTGGGCTCATATTTAATCCTGTAAGAATGCAGATGTAAAGGTTTAGGAGCCTGGATTGAAATGAACAGAAGTTTTCGGTGCCTTAAATTACAGACAGATCAAAAATTCAACAGTATGAATCAAATATGAACTATGAGGAAGAAGAAAGAAAACTTGGAAACGTTTCTCACTGATATTCGTAGGTTTTTAACTTCCTGTTGAACCGTACATGTTCTCCGCACCACCTGTAGACTCGTCTGAATCTCTGTCTGGTTGAATATTTCATCCTGTTTCCTCTCACGAGCTCAGATCGAACGGTGATCGATACAAAAATAAACGGATGTTTGTCCGTGAATAAAAGCCGATCGGTGCCGTTTTTCTGCTTTGATTCAAAACCCGGATCACTAAACGGAAAACTACAGAGAAAGACTTCTAGCGATTCTCCGCTGACAACATTTCGCGCGCAAATTGCGTAGCTTCCGTTTTCTTCTTCGGTACTTTAAATGGCTTCCGAGTCAAAAGGTGCATAGCGCCGCCTGCCGTCTCGGATGTATAACAATGTTGATTCTTAATATTACAACTGTTCAATCTGAATAACCTGTGAATTCTGAGAGTCAGTTAATTCCAGTTTTGTTTTCCAGTGAAAACAAAAAGATGAATGAGTCGTAGATACATATGAAACAGGACAAAGAATGACAAAAGTATATAATTTTTTTTTCATACATTTTATACACACAGAATATAATTCGTCCAGTATTTTTAATTGATAAATAATATTTGCCGAAACACATTCACTAATGAAAATATTTGGGATGATTATTGAGTGATGAATGCAGTCATAAAATATAATTCTGCCATTTAGCATTCATGAGGCACATGAGTTGCAGCTCTATGAAGCTGTTATTTCTATTTCTATAGATTTTGTTCATCTTCCAGAGCTTCTTCCCAAACAAATTATGTAATATTCTATCCTATAATGTAAATCCTAATGTTATTTTTGTTTCCTGTACATTATTTGTCTTTGCTTGCACAATAAATAACACAACTCAACCCATCCCGTGTGTAACAGCGACACCTACAGATTAAGTCAGAGAACTTTGTTCTGAAAAAACGAACCGGAAGTGTTACTTACGTTTCCGCTTGTAGTCCCCGGGCTGATGCTGCTGTGCCCATGCTAGTGAACTAACTAATATTTCATTTCGATGGCAAACAGAACCGTTAAAGATGCTAACAGCATTCACGGGACCAACCCGCAGTACCTGGTGGAGAAAATCACCCGAACTCGAATCTACGAGTCCAAATACTGGAAGGAGGAGTGTTTCGGTCTCACCGGTGAGTAGCATGTTAGCTAGCGAGCTAACGTTAGCTTCCTGTCGGCTAATGTTAGTTACAGTCGATTTTTTCCTCCGAGTCCCACCTGAATGTTAGTTTAATTTATTTTAACTTCATCTAGGTTTATTAAAACTGAAAAAATAACAT
Source organism: Ctenochaetus hawaiiensis (assembly GCA_029783645.1). Classification (NCBI taxonomy): domain Eukaryota; kingdom Metazoa; phylum Chordata; class Actinopteri; order Acanthuriformes; family Acanthuridae; genus Ctenochaetus; species Ctenochaetus hawaiiensis. The sequence continues at coordinate 26,941,876 of JAPZDY010000021.1, read as the reverse complement.
GTAAAACTACGGATTTTTCCACAACCAAAATGTGATCTCTCACTTGAAATGTTTTATTTGTTTGGCAAACTGTTAAACAGTAAATTAATCCTTTATTCAGCAGCGTGAGATTCTTTGGGTTGCAGTCATCTTATTTTATCAGTTTAAGCTGATTTATTTCATTTAGCTGATATTTTGTTGTTTTGATCGCTAAAATATAAAATTATTGTGAACATCAAACCGCGTAACGTCTAAAAAATTACTTTTCTTTAAACCGACCATCGTGAATTCAAAGATGAAAAATAAAATAGAATTAATAAATTAATCAGATTACATCAGCTGGAACAATGAGGGCTCTGATGTACAGTTTTAACGATGAGACTTTAACGATCAGGCGATTATCAGAATTGATTTTGATGTTTCTTTTTTGCTGCTTAACTAATTGATTGAAAGATGATTTAAAACAAAACCCAAACATATTTTTTTCTGCAAACAGGAATGTTTTTGTAGGTTTTTGTTTGCTTTTTATCAGAAAATGTACAAAACTCATCACGCCTGCCCACATGCTGATCCAGAGAAGGGAAATCTTCACGCTTTGGTTTAGACTTTTTGTTTGGCTTCTCCTGTTTCACCATGTGAGTGTTAATCGAGTGTTTACATGTCGTGTCATCCTCAGCTGAGCTGGTCGTTGACAAAGCGATGGAGCTGAAGTATGTAGGTGGAGTTTATGGAGGAAACATCAAGCCTACTCCCTTCCTCTGCCTCACTCTGAAGATGCTGCAGATTCAGCCTGAGAAGGACATCATCGTGGAGTTCATAAAAAACGAGGATTTCAAGTGAGTAACAAGATGTGACTCTTGAAACCACAAAAGGTCATCAGACAAACAGCCTTCAGGAAAACAAAGGATGTGAAGAGGTTTTCTCCATGTGCTGCGGTCAAACAGCCTTCAGGAACGTTAAAATACACACTCAGACATGACACACACACACCGAACTGAAAGGATCTGTGTACTCTGACGTCTTACAGCGTCTCTCCTCACTCTTTCTCCGTGTTTCATTAGATACGTTCGTTTACTCGGAGCGATGTACATGAGGTTGACTGGCACTGCAGTGGATTGCTACAAATACCTGGAGCCGCTGTACAACGACTACAGAAAGATCAAGAGTCAGAACAGAAACGGAGGTGAGTTTTCTGAATCAGTTCGCAGAAGCTACGTCTGATGTTGATGAATTCATTAGTAGATGCCAGTGACGTCTCTAAAGCAGCAACATGAACTCATTGTTTTTTCTTCTTTTGCTTTTTTCAGAGTTTGAGTTGATGCACGTAGACGAGTTCATCGATGAACTTCTTCATGCAGAGAGAGTGTGTGACATCATTCTGCCGCGCCTGCAGGTACGTTTACGGCAGGTTTTCTCAGACGCAGCTCGATACGAGTCCATACACAGCTGATCTGTGTGTGTGTGTGTGTGTTACAGAAGAGACACGTCCTCGAGGAGGCAGAGATGTTGGACCCACGTATCAGCGCTCTAGAGGAAGACTTGGATGAGGTGGAGAGCAGCGAAGAAGAAGATGAGGAAGAGGAGAAGGTAATAACGTGTAATCAGCCTTGTGGAACACCGTGAGTGAGTGAAGTGATCAGTAATCATTAGAAATGCAGATTTATTTGTACACAAGATACACAAGTCTCTGCTAACACAAGTCAGTCGTTCCTTTAAAGCTGGTTGTTTGAACAGCTGTAGAGAATCTGTCCAGCTGCTGCAGCTGTTTGCTGTTTGTGTCTCTGTGGTTCTGACGTCAAGACTCATCGTCAGCTGACCGCTGATGGGTTTGACCTCTCACGGAAAACAGGATCTGATTGTTGACTCAGATTTAAAAATGTCTGTGTGTGTGTGTGTGTGTGTGTGTTTCCGCCTGCAGCCGGAAAGACTCCAGACCCCCGAACCCCACAGACGCAGTTACCGCGACAACGACAGACCTCGTCGATCTCCGTCCCCTCGTTACAGACGCAGCCGCTCACCCCGACGGTTTGTGTCTGAAACATCTTTTTGTCTCACATTTGAAATGAGACTCTTTCTCCAGCTGAATGTGCACTTTTTGTGAACCGATGATAAACTTTGACTTTGACTCTAAATCTTCTGTGTTTTTTTTTTTTCCAGGAGGAGCAGATCTCCGAAGAGACGAAGGTATGTGTGGTTTTGATTTGAAACCTTGAAATAAAATCATCTTTAAGTATAATATTTGTCAGTGTCTGTTGTTGTCTTCGCTCAGCCCTTCGCCCCGGAGAGACCGCCATCGCAGCAAGAGCCCCCGCCGCCATCGCAGCCGGTCCAGAGACAGACGCCACCGCTCCAAATCACCAGGTAAAGAATCAGAACGAAGCCAGCTGCAGGTTTCGATTTGACACCGTGAGAGACGGTAAACAGACGGAGGCGTGTTTGCATGTGTTCAGCTCGCTTTGAGCAATCTGAAGTGTATTTGAATGAGTTGTGGAGAACTGTTCGACCAGAAGGTGGCAGCAGAATCAAAATGACTTTGAGCCGAAGCCACAGTGAGATGATTTACTGTTGCACTGTGAAGCTGGTCTGCTCTCCTGGACCTGTTTCAGAGAGAGGGTGTAGAAAAAACTTTGAGTTTGACAAGTTAAACTGTCTTTTCAGAACATCAAATCCCAGTTAGATAGTATTTCTGTGCCAAAGGGTCGGCTGTCACACGACCTGGACTCATAATGAACGTTTGGTTGTTGTTCTGAAGAAGTTCTCTTCGTTTTCTTGAACCAGGTCACCACAGAAGCCACAGACATCGCAGCCACTCAAAGTCTCCAGAGAGGTGAGCGATGCTGCTGTTACTGATTCAGAAACGTTCAAACTCTTCGATTCTTGTCGCACAGTTACAAAGATTTTCCAAATATGTTGCTGTGCTTGTCTGCTGATGTTTGAGGCTCTCTACATTTGATAAGATACAAGATGCAAAATCTAAGTCTTTGATTTAAATACGTCATTTTTCAAACCTTTTTAAGATCTTTATCTTATTTAAATCATCAGAGAAGTTCAGTTCACAAATCCAACCAGAAATTCAAAAACAGCTTTCAGCCTGAACGAAAACCAGTGAAGAAAATCTCACTTCAAGCTGTTTGCAGTAGATTTTTGAAGCCTTTACTGTATCACATGATCTCCATCAGCAGATGAACAAAACATCGCTGGTGTTCAGGACCAGCAGCCATGTTTGTGTCGTCACTGTTTAATTTGTTCAACGTGATTTATATTTGTCTTTAACATTATTTTCTCTTTCACCTCACAGGAGCTCAAAAAAGAGTCACAAGAAGAGTCGAAGAGGAAACGAGTGATTTTTTTTTTCATTTGTTTTCTTCTTTTTTACCTCCAAACTGTCAGATTTTGTTTGTTAATCTAGTTTAACATTTGAGTTTTTACATTTTTTCTTGGAGGTGGTTTCAGTGTTGGATGTTGGACCTTCCTGTGATTAAAGCCCTCAGGTGTCGTGTTTGTTTGTAGAGTCACCAAACATTCAGTCCAACTTCAGCTTCATGTTGAGGCCCAAATCCTCTGAGAGAGAAAAATCGATCAATACTCTTCCTTTTCAGATCTCTAGTGCCCATTATTGATACCTTCTGGATCAATGAAAATGTATAAAATGTGTTTCTGTGTGTCAAATCTGAATTTCACTGAAATTTGTCATTGAAATAAAGACAGCGATTCATCAGTTGTGTGTTTTGGGAGGTTTGACTGATTCCTGAGGAAGACGAGGACCCAAAACTCCTGACTGATGCTTCTGTGATTTTATTTTGAAAGAACTTTGTCTGTTTAATGGTAAAATATTACAGCTGTGGTTCAGTTATTACACTTCATGGCAAAAAAAGAACAGCTGAACATGCAGAAAGCAGTCAAGTTCGTCTTCTGTCAGGATACAACTAAACATTACAGGGTTTCAATAAAGTTTTTAAAAATGAAAAAAACAATCACGAGCCTGAAAGAAGCATCACTTTTACAATAAAATACTGTTCCTTCTTAAATAAGTATCAAACAAAACGTATTCATTGTTCTGAAATTTCAGACGTGCACGATTAAGTTTTATCAGGACTTTCTGAAATCACAAATTAAATAATTTAAATCTTTGGACAAACATTTTTCCAGCTCAGCACTTTGAGGGCAAATGTTCGAGCACAGAGGACGTTTCATCATGTTTCCCCACAAACTGAACATCAAGTCCTGAGCAGGTAAACAGACACCTCTGCTTTTCTTTTCCAGGACATGGGAAACATTTTTAAATGTCAGCCTGAAGCATGCCTCATGTTTTTCTTTATGTAGAATGAGTCATGAAACACTGAGTTTGGATTTTTTCCAGAAACTCCTTCATTTCTTTGCTCATGAGGTTCCTCTCGTTCAGGTGAAGTTCAGGTGTTAGTGACGTCTTCATGTCGTCCTGTTTTAACCTCTGCTGACTGTTATGACTGAATTTTAAGTATTTTGCATAGTTATAGTTTTTAAATGTAATGTGTTTGCTCCCATAAAACAGAAACAACAGAGACACTTGTCATTGAGTTCAGATCAGATGAAAACCCTCCGTAGGTTCCGTCTTTACACTCCTGAACTCTCGTTTCCCGAAAACAGAAACCAACAGCTACATAACCGTCACATCTGCAGCCAACTCATCAACAATCACCTTTTTGTTCCTCCACCTCGACATAACGACTCCGTCAGTCGCTGCACATCCGGCCACGCCCCCCCGTCCTGCACCAACCTGTCCTCCTGTTCCTCACCTGACCTTCCCTGCACCATCACCCACCTGCTTTATTTTCTTATCTGATGTAACTGATCTCCACTTCGTTCCTGTCACCGCGGTGAACTGTGAAAAAACAACACAGGGAGGCCATGTAGGTGTGTTCACCGCCGCAGAGGTTACCTGCAGGGCTCTCTGATGTGTTTTATCCTTCATGGAAGCTTCATGTTTGCAGCACGTTCACCAGAGTTCGGCCTGATGGTCTTCATGCTCACCTGTCCAGCTCTTTCTTACCCACCTGACCTGCAGATCTGAACCTTTGTCTGATCTTCAACACTTTGATTATCAGCCTGTCCCCTCCCACATTTACTCGGCCTGTTTAATTCCCTCCAGATGACAGAACATGGATCTCACCTGCCTCGTTCGTGCCCTGAAATCTGTCAGACAAACTCGTTTGGTCTGAAGATCCTCTGAAGCTGATTTCACAAGTTACAGCTTGAAAACAGACTGAAACCGACGGAGAGTCGAAAGCTTTTATCTGAAGATGGAGACAGGTGGAGGACAGACAGGTGGAGGAGGGCAGACAGGTGGAGGCTCGACAGGTGGAGGAGGGCAGACAGGTGGAGGGCTGAAGCTGCTGTCAGGAGTCAGACAGCATGAACTGAGTCTAAACGCTGGCGGAGTCGTGTGTTTTTGTAACAAACGGGTTATTATTGATGAGTGACAGCTGAAGCCGTGCCAGACACACACACACACACACACACACACACACCTGGCTTCACTCCTGTGATGACACACACACACACACACACACACACACCTGGCTTCCCTCCTGTGATGACACACACACACACACACACACACACCTGGCTTCCCTCCTGTAATGAGACACACACACACACACACACACCTGGCTTCCCTCCTGTGATGACACACACACACGTGCAAACAGCCTGTCGGGGCTCGACAGGATCCGTCAGTCTTGGTGTTACAGTCTTCTGTTGGCTTCGATGGTCAGAACGAGCAGCTGCACAGATGTTTCCTGGAGCCTCCTGCATGTCGATGCTCCGCTGAACCCGACAGCAAATCATTTCTGTGTCAACAACGACATCAACTTTATATACTTTATATGAAATAATGTGAAAATTGAAAAGATAAAACTTGTTTTTAAATGGAATTTTTTGCTATTTCAATTATTACTAAATTAAACAGAAACTTCCAAAGAATGTTGGATGTAAAATAAAGTCTCATCTGGACTTTTTTTTAACAAATATGAAACAAAAGTTTGAATCTTTTGTTTTACTTCCCTCAAAGTCTTAAAAACTTGTAAATTGGTTAAAAAGATTTTACTTTTGATGTTTAACTTTCATCAGCACCTGTGAACTGAACTCTGAGAACTGTAACTGTCAAAGTGAAAATTTCATAATTTCTTCATTTATTTTTTGTACATTTAGTAAAATTAGCATTGTGTTCTCCGAGACACAACAATCAGTTGTTTCTTCTGAAAATATTCAGGTTATACAAAAGAAATAAAACATCATCAGTCAGAAAAATTTATTTTTCCAACAGCAAAACAAATGTGTTACAGTGTTTTATGTTCTTACTGAACCAAAGAAAATTCAACACAGCAGGAAGACAGAAAAAATACGGTTACATGTGAGTTTAGAAAGAAAACAACAGTGAATATAAAAAGATTTGAGTCACTCAAAAAAGGATCTGAAATATTAAAACGACCTGAAATCATGTTATTAAATCATTTCTTTCACACAAACCAAATAAACAGCTGTTGATAGTTCTCCAGATGGTTTCAGGTTTTTCAAACAGCCTTTGTCTTCCATTTGTCTTCTGCAGGGTTTTTACATCATTTCAGTTAATAAAGTTAATAAAGTAGGAAAAAGGTGCACAGAGTAAACAGGCTAACTTGCTAACTTGCTAATGCGACAATAAGACGACTTTTCTTACACAAAGTGTGTTTTGTTTCCATCTCATTTATCGCAACATGATGATCCTCTGGTTGCTGCGATGAACTGAAACACATCGATTCACCGGTTTGATGACGACTGTGACGAGGCCTTCAAGCTCTGAATGTGAAACTTTTGCTGTCTGAGGGACACAAATGAAAAGGGGGCCAGCATGCAGAAGTTCTGACGCACCAGCCGGTGAAGCAGCCTGTGTGACGCCGCCTCACCTGTGAACGCTGAGCAAACTCTGCCACAGGTGCATGTAAGGGGTTTCATGGTGGTACCAAGGGGGCTCCCCCACCCCCCCACTGAAGCTCCACATGTATCCGATGAAATTATGGGACCTGAATCATTAAATTTATAACCAAATAAAAGCTGTTTTTTCATTTGGTTGAAGCGTTCTGGTTCCTCAGTGTAAAATCTGTCTGAGATGACATGAATGAGTATAACTACAGAGTTCTTTGGGTAAATCAATGACAACACATTTTTCTGGATTTGGAGCCATGCTGTTAAAACACTATGGTTCTTGCAGGTTCTCCAGAAGCTCCTCTATGTCTCCACACAACATGTGCCTTCCTTGGTCTCGGATCTTTTTCAGAGCTTGGATGCTGTTCTCACGATAGTAGGATTGTTTTGGTATCTCTGCCGCCTTCATGTGATAAAATATTGACCTGTTCATTTCCTTTCTGTCAAACTTTAAATATTTGGCGTAGTTGTTGTAAAGCACCTGTTTGTCTGCAGGTTCCAGGTCGCTGTCCAGCAGTTCCTGGTAAATCTGCTCAGCTTCAAACTGGTCATAGTTTGACTTTGCGTAAATATTTGCGAGCTCTATTTTCTTAAGAGGTGCTGAATGATGGTAAAGTGAAATCATCTCCTTCATGAGACGTATTGCTCTCTGTATCGTGCTTTGCCTCGGGCGACCCTCACTGACAGACACGATGTTCCACTTGTAGCAGACGGCAGCACAGCCCTTCACATAACGCACATCTGGATGGTTTTCCAGAGCCTCGTCTGCCAGATCGATGGCCTCATCAACAGACAGATAGTTTCTGTAAACCCTCAGTATTGCTGTCAAACCACTGTAACTGCTGACAGGATTTCTCAAAACCTTCCTGGCTAACTCACGAGCTTCATCTTCATCAACTCTTTCTCCTTTCTCAGCACGTTGCTCAAGATAGTGAACAGCAAGGTACAAGTTGTCTGGATCCTGTTCTTTGGCCATTTTCATTTTCTCCAACATGGTGGTCTCCAGCCCTGTGTCGCTGTACTTGAAAGCCTTCACCAACCCGATGACGTAGCTGGAGTTCCACTCCACCCTGTCCGGCTGCATCCTGATGGCTCTCTCAAAACAATCTTCAGCCAGCTGTTTTTTGTCTGTGCCGAACTTCATGAGGGTCCAGGCTTTTTCAGCGTAGATCTCTGGATGGAGCTCATCCTGGGATGGAGGTGGGTGTTCATCCATCAGGGCCTCCACCTTTGACAGGTAAGCTTGACTCTCTGCTTGGTTGTTCAGGTGGTGGTGCAGCCAAGCCAGGTTCCCGTAGTTCACCACTAACCAGGGACCCTCACCTGTGTGAGCCTCTCCTGTCTGGAGGAAGGCCTCTGCAGCCTTGTTGAACAAACTGTGGGCGTCTTCAGTGAAGCCCAGCTTGTACTGAATGAACCCCCGCAGGTTGTAAATGTGACCCAGCCAGCTGTTTCCCTCCTCTGTGCCGATGTCCTCCAGCTTGTCCCTCAGACGGTAGAGTTTGGACCTGCTGGAGTGGATATCCCAGGTGAAGTGGCACTGCAGGGCCTCCAGTTTGGACTCCAGGGTTGTTGGACTCTGAGCAGCACTGATGGAGAATAAAAAGAATAAATATTAAAAACACATCATCAGCAAATCCCTGGAGTTCACTCTGAAGTGTTTGATGTTGGAAAGTGGAAGATAGAAACTTAGAAAAATGAAAAGCACTGAAAGGACAGTAAGGAAATACAGTTGGACAGAACTTTTATGACAAATGGAGTAAGAAACTTTAACTAGTGATCAAAGGAATAAAGAAAGCTGCTGGAAAAAGGTTTGGTCAAAGGCAGGTGACAAAAGGAAAGAAGTGAATGGATGAGTCAGAAGGAAAAATTGAAAGTAAAACAAAAGGATGAGTTGAAAACATGTAAAACCATTCTTAGCAACATATATGACTCTTAAAGAAAGACGTATCAAAGTAAGATGAAAGGAAAAACTTTTAAGAGTTAAACAGTTGAGAAATAAGAGAAGATGACTGAAACTGGTACGGAAGGAGGAGGCAAGGAAGGAAGCTACGAAGGGAGGAGGAGAAAGCCTTGGAGAAGAAATTAGAGAAAAAGACCAGAAACAAATAAGTAAGAGTGATGAAATGAGGAAAAAAGGAGACAAAATTTGATGAAGGGATGAGAAAGTGACAAGCATGAAAACAGAAGGGAGTAGAGATAATAAGTGTTTAAAGAAAAATGCAGAAACTAAATAAGAAGAAACAAAACACATGAACTCAGCATTTCACAGCAGAGTTACATTCATGGCACTCTGGGTAAAAACTTTTCTTAAACTATCCATTGGTAATAATTGCTTCTAAAAAATACACATTTAAATACAAATCTTGAAAATGTATTTTCTTTTGGCTGAAAGATAAAAAACTATAAACTTGTAAAATGTAAAAAAAAGTTTAAAAAAAGACAGGAGGGGAATAAAACTGTATTTACTTCCAGAATACAAAATATTTTGGGCTCTGGGACCCAAAAATATGATTAAATAAATCTTAAAGGTACTTTAGTTATTAATCTCTGCAATGATATAAAATGCAAAAGTAGTTGCTCACCTCATCTTTCAGCTGTTTCCTCAGCTCAGCAGTTCTCTAAATGTAAGTTAGTTCAGCAAATCTGTGCCTTTGCCACCGCTTTGTGTCAGTGATGTCCAGCTCTGCCTCGCTCACAACACGATGGGATGCCAGTTTATATACACGCAGGCAGCTTATAATTTGGGAAATCGAAACAAACGGAGCTCCAGTTCATTCTGGAGAAACACTCCTTTGCCTTTCTTGATCTGCTGCATTCTCACAAGCTAATAATCATGTCCTGCTGTCATGATCTGGTTTCGATTTACTTCTCTCCAATTATTTCTTTGTTTATTCCTAAATGCTGCCCTTTCAAAGAAACGAAACCTAAAGCTGCACAGCAGAAGAGGTTTTCATACCTGTACACACCTACATTTTGGACTCTGCTGCCACCCTCCGTTGTAACCGGGTTACTGTTTGGTTTCCACTAAAACCTTTGCGGTTTCATTTTACCTGAAACAATATTTTTCGACACAGAAGCTAATTTTGATTATCATGTTGAGACGTGTTACTTTTGGGGTTTGGGTATCTTATTTTTTAAGTCATGAAGCTGTTATTGATTTTGAACGTTAAATCACTCAAAATTTGGTGAAAGTCAGCAGCTGCTTCACATTTAAAACCAAAATCGGCGGGTCAATGTAGATGTTAACCATAGACTTGTGCAATTCTCGCGAGATTTGTACGTGTTGATCCTTCAGTACGCACTATGTGCACTTTGTATAATATTGCATATTATTTTAACGCTCTGATTTAAGACTGGTCAAAGTCAGGGATGAAAAACATCCGGTAAGGATGAGGAACAGGTCACGGTATAGGTTAAAATGTTCAATCTCGCGATATTTTTCGCGGGTCTTGAGTTACCAGCCAGACAACACCAGCGCAGTTGAATACCGTGGGGCGCAATTTACGTAAACTACTTACGACGGAACATATCCTGCGTATTTCGCTAGTAATGGCGGAGCTCAGAGAGGCAGACGCTGCTCAGCTACACCAGGAGGACGTTGATATCAAACGTAAGTAAACTGCACTCGTCTGTCGCTTGAACGTTAGATTTGTGGACGTAAAGTGGGAAATTTATTGCAGTTTAGATGCCTTGAGCGATGCGCAGTGAATCCACAGCATGTTTGAGTTTGTAACTGCTATACTAAGCGAGGGCCTCACCACGGAGCTCCGCCATGGGACCTAAACAGTCAACAACAACAACCTTAAAAAAGGCTAAAGCTAGTGCTAGCTTAACGGCTGTCGTTAGCCGTTTCCTCAAACATCGCAGCTGTCCGCGGAGGCTCCGTGTGAAGGTTGAGTTTTGGCTTCATTAAGTTCCAGTTTCAGTTGGCACGGTCTCACCACGGAGCTGCACTACAGGACCACAGAGCCGCTCGGTTTGGACATCAACCGTCTGTGTGTTTGCGGTTTGTTGACGGTTCTTTAGCCGTTTGTTAACGGTTTGATGCCGGTGGAGCCGTTGGTCCAAAGACGTTGCATTTAGTTTTGGTCAAAAGAAAACAACCAGCCAGGGTTAGTTAAAACTTCTAAGGATGGTGGCATGAAGGAAGCAGAAGAAGAAGCTGCTATTAACCAGAAAGAAACTAAGTACTTTTACTCAGGTTGGCCCTCTTTACTTAAGTAACGTTACAGTTTTGAGGTACTTTACCAGAGTATATCCATTTTCTCCTACTTTATATTTTCGGTTGTAAATAATTGAACAAACTATTTTTTTTATGTTTTATTGTAGATTAAAATAAAACTTTATTGATTGATATGACATTTACAAGTGAGCCAGCAGCCTGAAGCATGAGCTCCACCTCTTCCCAGCTGCAGCATTTCAAGAATACTGCCTCTCCTGCTCTGGTAAAAAACCATAGGCCTACCCAGGTGCATTCTGGTCCTACACCAACCCTTCTGCCTAAATGCCCTCTGGTGCCCAGAGCTACATCCCAAAACTAAACAAATGAACAAAATAATAACTAGACAAACTAAACACTAAACTGGGAAATAATTAAACTAATCAAACAACTAAAGAAAAAACTAAAGAACTCTAAACTTAATGAAACAAACATCTAAAATAATCAAACAAAAATATTACTTAGAATTAGTGAACAAAAAACTAAAGATTAACAAGCAAATAGCTCTCACAATGCTAATACATCAATAGTTATCAATTGAAATAATCCAGAAAGCTCAGGAGCCATGTCCTCTTCTCTTTGTTTGTGAAGGTGGAGATGATGGAGATGCACCTTCAGCTGGAGACCAGGCTGCAGAGCAGACGGCAAAGAACGAAGCTGCTGCAGACAACAACGCCAAACCATCAACCACAGCTACCGGTAACAAAATAAAAGCTGTCTCTAAATATTGATCACCTGACATCAGCGGTGACTGTCAGCTCCATGCGCAGGAGGGATAACTTGAACCTGCCAACATTTAGTTTTCTGCTTTTCCACAAACAGACAGACACATCTCCATCCAAACCAAGCTGGAGGGCCTCGAGATGCTGGTCGACCTCAATGGTGGTGAGTTCACTGCTCAAGTCAAACGCCGTCACTTTCTCATTTTTTTCTTGTGTTTCTTGTTGTGATATAAGATGATAGATGACGTTAAAGAGACTCAAAATCAATCAAATCTGTGGACTTACTGACTTCAGAGCTGCAGCATTTGGTTATTTAATCAGTCGAGCCAGCAGCAGAAAAATAATCAAGCTGTTTTGATAATTGCTGAACTGTTTGGTACATCTTTTCAGAAAATGCGAAATACGAACCTGTTCAAGCCTCTCAGTCAGTCCTTAATGGCCCATTTTATGTTTTGATTATTAAGCAAATATTTGAGATTTTACACGACATTTAAGATATTTGGCTTTGAGGAGCTGCGACGAGTATCATCAACATTTTTCTTGACAGAGACATTTTTTTAGAACATTGTTTAGACCAGATAATTAATTACTAAATAAAGAAAATAATCTTTAGTTTCTGCTTCAGTGATTTTGTGTCTCTCGCCCGTCAGCGGGACGGAAGTCGTGCCCTCTGTGTCCTGAGGAGAAGTTCAAAGCCTGTTACAGCCACAAGCTCCGCAGACACCTGCAGAACCTCCACTGGAAGGTTTATGTGGAGTTTGAAGGTAGGAATGTGAAGCTCAGTCACTGTCGGCTCTTCTGGTTTCAGTCTTTGCAGCGGATGTTGAACCTGAGAGGAACCAAAAGTCAGAGAAAGAACAGGCCAAAAGTATGCGGACGCCATAAACAGAACTGAAGAGCTGTAACAACTGTTGGAACATTTACAAACTCCAAACTTTAAACATTTATGATTATTTTTAACATTAAATGGATTTTAGATCGAGAAACATCTCAGTAAATTTGGTTGAATGTAAAGTCGATTATCAAATCCTGATCTTGACAATATGACTGATGACCTTTGACCTTCAACAGGCCAGAGGATGTGCATCTGCCACCTGCCCTGCAGAAACCTGAAGCCCAGCCTCAGCGGAGACCAGGTGAGAAATCAGAGCTGCACGTCACAGGATCAGTTACACATCCATGCAAAGACGCTGTGCTTTAAAGGTAGCAAGAAGCCACACAGTGAGAAATAAAGACATAACGGGGCAAAAAAATGAGATGCATTGAAGTGGTTTTATAGTCAAAGGCTGGATTGTTCTCAGGTCATGAGGTCTCCAGAGACTTTCTTTTGTTTTTATGTCTTTTATCATAGCGAGTCTGTATGTAAGACAAGAGAAACACTTTCTCCACTCATCCTGTGATTGTTACAAATCACATGGTCTTTTATTGGACTTACAGCTTTTAAATCTCATATAGAGGTAAAAAAATGTCTGTTATGTCCTCTCAATCTATGTTATTGAATTAGATTTTACAAGTGTTACTGTTATTAGTAGCGGTATATTTATTTATTGGCTACTTGTGCTGTTCCTGTGAGTGTTTGTGTGTGTCTTCATGAGAAAACCCTGAAAGGTCTGCCGTCCGTCACCATGTTGTGTGAACTCCTTCCAGGCATCGGGGAGACACGTGGCTCACTACCACTGCGTCGTGTGTTCGGTCACCATCGCCCGAAAGACCGACATGATCAGCCACCTGAAACGACACGTCAACAAAGGAGAGACCGAAGCCAGCTACTCCGGCAGCTCCGACGTACAGTTCGAGGAGCCGGGTAATAAACGCCGACCGCGTCTCAACACGTACACTCCGCCGGCTGCATGTGGAGGGATGCAGGGAACTCACAAGAGACAAGTTTAAAGAAGGATGATCGAGAGTGGAGACATCTAGAGTTTGTGTCAGTTCAGCTCCAAAAACACTGAATCCACCTC
>JAPZDY010000021.1:26903606-26913636 GCA_029783645.1 Ctenochaetus hawaiiensis | reverse complement strand
AACCTTTTTCAAGTCTGTTTCAGCGATATGTGAGACATTTCCTGTTTTCTCTGCCGTTCACACACGTGCAGTAAAAATACATACCAAAGTCCTGATGCCTGCACTCGCTCACACACCGGCATGTTTCGTTCCTGCACATAGCTCTCATCTGACACACACACACACACACACACACACGCACGCACATGCACACACACGCACATGCACACACACACACGCACAGAGTCAGAGTGTAGAAATGAAAGGAATGAGTGAAATGTTGGCAGCAGAAGCAACACGAACACTTTCATCAGGATTTTACGACCAAAGCTGCAACACTTAAAGTCTGACAAGTTGTAATTATTTGGGCAGAAGATATGTGTGTGTGTGTGTGTGTGTGTGTGTGTGTGTGTGCGCGTAGACTGTATTCGATCAGAAGAAAGATTACAAAATGTAATATTTTATGTTATGAGATATTTCTCAAAAACTGGGAAAAAAAGTGAGAAAAGCAGGCTGACTGAAACAAATGGAAGTTTATCACAGAATCCTCAGATCTGTTAAAATCAGGCCACAAACTCAGAACACGAATGCTGGAGGCCCAAATTTATTGAAGTCTTTGACCGTTTCTGCACCTGATTTCCACTTAATGATAAAATTCTCTTTAAAAAGTTGTAAAAAACCTCCACAGTCGAGCTCCTGCAGACTCCGGTTCAGAGTTCGGCCTCGTTCTTTGTCTGGTGTCAGATTATCAGATTAAACTTTATCAGACAGAATCTTCATCTCAGTTTTCATTTTCTTCTCCTGAAGAATCAGTCAGATGAACTCAGTGAAAAGGGCAGATTCAAAGTTTCGCCTCAGATTTCAATGACTCGTTGTTCAAACGTCTAACAGTTGAGAATTCTTTAAAAGTTTTCTTCTCCTCCAAAAACGAGACATTCTTTGAATTTTTTTGCTGTTTTCCCATGAACCACTGCTCTTTTAAGATAGAGAAAATCTGGTCCATGTATCTCGTCGCTGTCTGTCTCCAAGTGTATTTTGCAGCTGATCCAAGTCTCAAAGTTCTCTCATGTTTATTTGAACGAGACCTCGAGGTCTGACTGAGAACAAGTTCAGCATGTCAGCTATTTCAGATCAAACAGAAACATTTCGGTCGTTTTTATTAGAGATGGAACCTTTTTCTTGTTCCAAATGTGTTCAGATTCATGCTGCACATGATGAATGAACATGGCAGAAGGTGTTTCTCCTTCATCTCCAGGTTCTGTGTCCTACAGAGGAACCTGTTTGAAGAGCTTCATGTTTCAGTTCTGTGCTTTAACCTGAAGATGCATCACTTTGGGTTTCGATCATCTGAGATGTTTTTGTGAATGAAGATTTTAATATCCAGTGTGTGTGTGTGTTTGAAGGTGATGGCCAACCTGGTGATGGAGGAGCTGCTGCCGTCTCTGGAGAAGGAGATGCTGCCTCGCCTCAAAGCCAAGAAGACTGAGAAGAAGAGAGTCTGGTTCGCTGTGAGTCGCACGTCTTTAATCTGCTGCAGAAACAAAAGCTGATGATGCCTTTTTCTCTCTGATCTCTTGCAAACTGGTGAATGCAGAACTTCCAACGTTATATATCTGAGGGGCTCACGCAGTCGACCCAGTTAAACCTGAAATCATACATTATGCATTCGTGCTGCAGGCTGCTTCCCGCACTTCACTCCGACTGTCAAACTGATGACATGAATTTGCTGCGTTTGAAGATTCACACACAGTAAGAAACTGACTTTATGTTTGAAACGGTTCCAATCCAGACGGTGGAGGCGGCGTACATCCTGGTCCAGGAGCATCTTCTGGAGGGACTGTCGGGCCTGAAGGAGGACTGTCGAGTGTCGGTCCGGCAGCAGGAGGTGCTTCTCCACTCCGACATGGACCAGATCGTCGACTCCAGGCGGCAGCTGGAGGAAAAAGTCCGAGGTAGTTCATCTCCTCCGTCAGCCTCGTTTCTTTCTCATGTTCAGAGGCTGAGTGACGCTCAGAGCTGCTGAGCAGAAGATGAGCTGCGTTCCTCTGTGATGGATGTGAAAATGTAAAGATCAGATGGAGAGATCAGGGACCAGATGCATAAAACACACAGACAGAAAGTGCAGCTGGTCCTTTCACTTCTGTTTTATAAATCTCATGAATCTTCTCATATTCTCGCTTCATGTTCTTCTATAAATCCCAGAAACGGCCGACATGCAGTTTTTATGTGTATCATTTATGCATCTGGCCCCTGAGGAGCAGACTGGTGCAGCGCCCCCCTCAGGATGTTTTCTGACAGCAAGCGTTTTATTTCTCCGTCCAGCCAAAGTGTCCGAGCCTGCAGAGAAGCTGTGCTCCGAGTCGGTCCAGCCGTACCTGGGCTCGGTGCTGGAGGAGCTGATGGAGCCCATCAGCTCTGGTTTCCAGGAGGGTCGGCAGCTGAGCGAATCGCTGATGGACCAGGTGTGTCAGGACGTCCTGCTGCAGGACGACAACGAGCAGCTGAAAAAGGTTCGTCTGCGAAATTCTGATCCTTTCCATCTTTGTGAGCGACTCTAGAGGATGATCCCTTCAAACCTGATCATGAAACCATCACCTGTTAAAAGTGAGCCTGTGTTTTTGAAGCATTCAGCTGTCGAGTCCTTTTTAAACCCCGCCCCTTTCCCTCCCTCTCAGGTTCTTGCTGACATGGCGAAACCGGACCTGCTGAGCTGCTACCAGAAGATTGGCTCCCTGCAGGAGAAACTGCAGCACCTGCAGGAGAGGTTCGGTTTCTCCAACATCACAGGAGTGATTCACAGCGCTCAGATCGACCTGCAGCAGGTACGTCTGCTCACTCACACACACACACACACACACACACACACACACACACACACACACACACACACACACACACACACACACACACACACGTACTCGCTCCTTTCATTCACTCTCCTCCTTCACGTCTCCGCTCAGACTGAGTGGGCGGGTGAATTTTTATTGGTCGACTCTGATGACTCACCTGAGATTGTAAAACTGCTTTTAAACACAACGGATGAAAAGTTCTCAGCCGTGTGAAACATCATGAATCAGATGCTGCTGACGTTTCACACAGATGGAAATTCCAGCCGCTGGCAGTTTTTTTTTCTGCTTTGTATTTAGAGCATGAACTGATTTTTTTCTCGTGTGTGTTTCAGCTGATTAGGAACGCCGCCTGCACGTTCGAGCAGCTGCTTCACAAAGCCATGAAGGACAACCCGGACAACGCCAGCTCTGCCATCGAAAAGGCCAAACACAGAGTCCTGAAGGTGGGACTGCCGCTGTAACACGAAGCCTCACCGAAGCAGAAAATCCATGAAGTTTTATGACAAAATGAGAAACTTTAACATGTTTTGGTCAGATCAGACCGACTGACGTCCACACATGAAGTCCTGAGTCTCCTCTGTTTGTTCTGCAGCAATATGATTACGACAGCAGCACAGTGAGGAAGAGGATTTCCCAGGAGGCTCTCGTCTCCGTCACTCTGCCCTTCATCAAGAAAAGTCTGGCCCCCACCTGCAAAACTGTGAGTCCTAAATACAAAGACATGTTTTCCACTCAGGTTTCAGCGAAGAATACGTCTTCCTTTACAAATCTGATGGTTCTGGACGATGAGAGAAGCTCTGATTGGCCTTTATTCATTACTGTCATATGTGTGTTTGAAGTAAAACAGCTTTTGGAAGGTTTCTGCCCTCAGTTTGCCTGTTAGGCTTTATATGATCCAGATTGTCACCAGTCAGACGGTCAGAGGAGCCTGTGTGTTGAATGATAGGAAGTCCTGCAGTCACAACTCAGGGCTGAAGAAGTATCACACCTCCAGATGATGATGGAAAAAAATAATTTTCTTTTGATTTAAGAACTTTCTCCTCGAGAGAAACCAAAATTAAAGCCAGACGTTTCTTTCCGTTCAGGAGCTTCAGAGCCTCGATCAGTTCATCGACGCCGACCACTCCAGCTTCATCCACGTCGAGAACGTTTATGAGGGAATCCTCCTGCAGATTCTGGACAAGGAGGTCACCAAAGGTATGACGCCGCTCGCAGGTCACATGATGCAACACTGACTTACCTGACAGGGAGACACGTCTAACCCTCCTGTTTCCTCCTCGTCCTGCAGTGGTGAAGGAGGCGGCGAGCCTGAAGAAGTACAACCTGTTCACAGACAGCAGAGACCTGCTCAGTCAGTCCAGCCGCTCCAGCCTCTCCTCCCCGTCCGTCTCCACTCCCAACAGCCCCGCCATGGCGCTCGCCTCCCCCGCCAAAGCCTCCCTCGAGCAGCAGCCCGCGTCTCCTCTTGCAGTCAACGGTCTGTCGTCCAGCCCGCAGAAGGAGCAGCAGCAGGAGAAAGTGGACGAGGAGCCGCAGAGCGAAGCCTCGGCGGACGTGACCGTCATCGAGACTCCGCTGGGGAAGGTTGAACTGAAAGAGGCGGCTCAGAGCGCCGCCGGCGGTCAGGAGGCCGAGGCACCGGCGACCAAAACAGAGGACGTCGTCCAAACTGTGACGGTGGAGGTGAACGCCGCCGTGGCTCCTGTGAGCCCAGCGTTAGAAGATACAACCAACACGAGTGAGACACAGGAAGTGAACGCAGAAGCAGCTCAGGAGGCTGTGAGTCAAGAAGAAGAGATTTCCGTCCAAACAGAACAAGCTGAGACTCCTGATGAGACTCCTGCTCAGACTCCTGCTCAGACTCCTGCTGAGACTCCTGCTGAGACTCCTGCTCAGACTCCTGATGAGACTCCTGCTCAGACTCCTGCTGAGTCTCAGAGCCCAGAGACTCCAAAAGAAGCAGAAATCCAAACGGCTGCAGAAAGTTTAAAGACAGAAGCAGCAGAACCGACAGAAGCTCCTGTGCAAAGTTCTGATCCAACAGATGAACCCATGAACACTTCAGCAGAAGGTACTGACCCCCAAAGTGTGACCTGTAATGAAGAAGAGACACACTGTGAAAGCTCAGAAACCAAGTTAGAGGCTCCCTCTGGTGGCCAAACACCTGTACTCACACCTGCAGACATCAGCCTGGACCTGCAGCGAGAGGAAGCACGAGTTGCCGGCTCCGATCCGAACTCCCTGGATGTGTCAGTGGGAAGTGAGTCGGCTCCGTCAGACGTGGAGTCCGTGGAGGAAGTGAAAGCAGCACGGAGCAGCGAGGACGAAGGCTCGACCACCTCTGACGTCCTGGAGGACGAAGCAAACCTCAGCAAATCACCTGAGAGCTCAGACGATCCCACCGAGGACAAAACCAGGAGCGACGAGCAGAGTCCCGAGGCGCAGACTGACGCTGTGAGCGGCGACCTCCGTGCAGGTGGAGACGTGGAAGCAGGTGCGAGCGTGAGCGCGGAGGCAGCAGGAGCTCCACCTGAAACCCCCTCCAGCCCTGAAGCAAAGCCCCTGGACTCGGTCAAGGAGATCCGCGACCTGGTGGTGGAAGTGTTTGAGGTGGAGGAGCTGGTGCAGCGTTACCCAGGTGGAGATCCAAAGGAGGAGTGAAGCAGCGTGGACATTCATAACTCTGCATTGCTGTTGCTTGGACAAAAATGACGAGGGATGTTCTGCTGCTGTGTTTTTGCTGAAGGGAAACGAATCATCATCAAAATATAACTGAAGCTTCATTTCTGAGAAAACTGCCTCAAAGTCCTGGAGTCAAAGCAAAGAGGAGGAACAGAAAGGGACTCTGAAACACAAACATGCATGAAAATATGGTAAATTATTTATAAAAATCATTAACACAGAAAATATATTAGTAGGGATAAAACTGACAGGTCTGATTCATTCAGATTTAACAGTTTTTTTTTAAATTCTAAAGTTATTTTAGCACCAAATTTTTTTAGAAAATTAGATTGTGAAGAATTTTTTTGTTATTTTTCAAATGTTGATAAAAATCTGCTCATTCACTCATTTTCGGAGTGAAGATGGACGTCAGTCTCGTGTCCTTCTGATCTGGAATCAGTGTTGTTAGCCTAGCTTAGCATACAGACTGTAAGCAGGGGGAAACAGCTAGCCCTGCATTTTAAAGAGTCATTTAACATAATATTATTACTGCTGCAGTCGGCAGCGTGTTGTGAAAGTGGACCTCAATTTTTTAGATATTGATGAATCAAGAAAAAGTAACTGTCTTCTAAAGATACAAGTATTTATCTCTAAAAAAAGATAGAAGCCGTAACTCAAAATTAAACTTAAGCAAGAACTTCAGCAAATGTACTTTGTTACGTCAAAATGACAGTTTTACATCACTGTTTGTGTTCTGTTTAATAGAAAAGGTCAAATGTGTTAACTGTAGAACTTCTGGCAGACTGTGTCATCTCCGCTAACTGTTTATGCTAAGCTAAGCTAACGACGTCCTCCAGACACACAGACATGAGACTGAGGCCCATCAGAACATGTGACTCTGTGGAAAACAAGCAAATGAACTCACGGCCCACAAAGCTGAACCAGTTCTTCAAACATTCCACATGAGAGCCCTCCTCAGAAGTGTCATAAATTAATTTAAAATGAACTTTAACAGACGTTTGAATATATCGGACCACATGCATGGATCAGACGGATCAATACCACTGCCAATAACCTTCTGCAGCTGAAGTTCAGGCTCAACATTCCTCCTTAATGTGATTTATTTTGGACCTACTGAAGGATTTTAGCTGAAGTGCATTATCAGTACCTCCACGTCGCCTCCACGTGCCTTAAAACCACATGACGACGGATGTCATGTGGATGCGGTTGCCGTAGAGACAGGTCCGAGTCCGAGGACTTGAGCTGGAGCATCAAGTGCCTTTTCACCTGTGTGGAGCATCTTTCACAGAGACGGTCAGCAGGACGGTTCACGGTGTGAGTTTCAGGGGAACATGTGACATTAAACCAGATGGATGTTGGCTGATGGAAACATTGTGTGCAAATATTCTGAATAAAACGAGAGTCTATAAAGAAACTTGCCCTCCAACGAAGTCTGTGTGAACCCTCTCCTCTCTGCTTTAAACGCTGGGAAACAACAAACAATAAATGGCTTTATTTGCCAATAAAACAAATACAGCATGATGCTTTGATTATTTATTTACGGTCCACAACATGTTTTTAACCAATCACAGGCCGCGACACATCTGTGACACATTAGAGTCCAAATACAGTTTGACAGCAATGTTCCTTTCATTCATCTGATATATTGTACCACGGTTTCTCAGCGCTCCAGGCACATCAAGGACGAGATGGAGGATAAAAAAATAAATTAAAGGCAGCAGATTCTTGAACATTTGTTCAAATTTAAAACACATTTTTTTAAAATAAGACAATAAAGGCTGTCAACATTTCTGCTTAAATTACATTCACAGGAAAATAAAAGATAAATGACATCTTAATCCAGCACCTACAGCATCCAGTGAGAGACTGTGTGTGTGTGTGTGTGTGTGTAAAGGCTGAACGAGTTTCCTGGAAAGAAGTGTGAAATGTGATATTGACTGCAGGGAAACAGACGGCGACGTCAGCTGGAGTTTGTGAAAGTTTGTGGATTTCCAGACTAAGAAGAAAAATGCTGTTTAATCCTAAATAAACATTTATAAACTGTTAATTTATCACTAAAACCTGTAAGATTTTGGATTGCAAGTTTTCCTTCAGACAAGTTTTATATTTGTAAATTCAATGAAACCGACTTTTCATTCACTAAAAGTCCCTTCAGGTTGTAAAGCGATGAATTGGCCTCGTTGAACAGTCTGTCAGCAGTGTCTCAACAACATTACAAAGTTATTATAAAGTTATTTTTTTAATGAACATCCTTTAAATAATTACGAAATACACACCTGTGACATTAAATGTGAAATATCATATTGATTATTTGTTTAACATCAAGAAAAGCACGTGACTCTTGTTAAACTCTACAAAACTCAGTGGCGACTGACCGACCGACCGTTACGATGAGGAACCTTCGAGCTGCACAGAGACACGTTTCACTTCCATCCGGTCGAGACGCAGCTTCAGTCGCTCTGTGTGTTTGTTCAGTGTGTGTGTGTGTGTGTGTGTGAGGCAGTGCATGATGGTCCAGGTTTACCGGGAGGCGGTGCTGAGGAAAAACGGTTCGTCCGGCCGGAAGCCGTAGGCGCTGACGGGTCGCTCTGCCGGGACGAACTGCTCCGACGCTCTGACGGGAAAGAAGAAGGGAGAGATGGGAAAAATGAGCGTTGTGACGGGTCGAGAGATGAATCCTCAGATTCTCACCTCAAACACAGTGTGATGTCACACAGGCAGAACATTCAGGGGGGTATTTCTCACATCTGACCACCAGGTGGAGCTCTGATCACAGGCATCTTCTGGGAAACCCCCCGCCCACCCCGGGGCCCGACCGCTCACCCACAGAAAGAAAAATCCCTCATAAAAGCTTAATGTAATATTCATGTGCCCTGACGCAGGTGTTGGACGTCCTCGCCGAGCGTGTGAGCGGCAGACGGCTCATGGCCGGGGGGGTAAACAGCAGAGCGGCCAAGCTGTAAAAACCCAGCGGTGTCAAAACACAACGCCGTGACGAGGGCGGCGGCTGACGGCCAAACCTGGAGGACCTGGACGCCCTCCGCCCGGCAACAGGGGCCTGCTGAGGGGGGGGTGATAGAAGGCCCCACATCTACAGCGTATGAATCAGTTACTATGAGGCTGCAGGTCCAGAGGGGGGGGGCTGATTTCACGCTCCATCTTCTGACCAGCTGCTGGGAGTTTGAGTCCGGTGTCGAGGTCACGGCGACGGGCTCGGCCTCCTCGTCAGGACGGAGGGGTTGATGGATAAACTGGGCTCCGACAGATGAAACCACATCTCACACGTATCCTTTCTCTCTTTCAGGGGGCGTTCGCTGCCCCCCCCCCGGCCCCCGGCCCTCTAAAATACGAGCTGTTTGCTTTGCCCCTGCAAGCGCCTATAATGACGTGTTGTTTTTAGCCAAATCACTTCCAGCGATCACTTACACAGCTTGCAGCGTAACACCCCCCCCCCAAACCACCAGCTCCTCTCCCCCCTCCCCGGGCAGAAATATGTCTCTTTCCTCTCCGCACGCTACAGCTGTCAGGAGGGATTTGAGAGTCGCACTAAAGGAGCTCAGATCCAGGATCCGAGCAGGTTCGAGTCCTGAAGACGGTTTTTATTCATAAATCTGAACAAAAAAAACTCAAAACACTTCACATAAAGTTCAGGTCTGAACCAAAACTCTTTACTTTAATTTATCTTCCTGTTGAAGACCTGATTCAAAGGTTTCTACAGAAAAAAACAGCAGCTGTTTGAGAAGAAACTGGATTTTAAACTGAAGAGTTTTTATCTCAATTATAATCAATTCTTCTTATTGATTAACGTTTGTTGTACACAGGTTGAGTCTGATTATCATTTTTTGCTGATAAACTGTAAAAACTGTTGAAAAAGGATCACAGATTTCATCCCGACTGATGAAACATGTCAAACTTTTCCTCCTCAAACTGTTTTCTATCAATAATCTTTGGAAGGAAAAGAGTCAAATTGAACATTAATTCAGAAAAAAAGGAGATTTAAAAAATGAAACCCTGGAAGCTTCACATCCTTTTTTTATTACCTTTAACTCTTCTGGTGTCTCACCTGTTCTGGGTGTCAGTCGGCCTGCAGGTGACGACTCATCCTGAACTATCAGTCAATCAATTTATTATCAATCAGTTATTTTCTTTTTCTGGAAGTTTTGTTGTTTTTAGCGTTTTGTCAGAATGTAAAACTGTTTCTCGTCTGTTCTTCACTCAAGTCTTCATGAAACAGAAGAAGATCAATGATTTAAAGGCAGACGAAGGTTACAGGACGAGTATTGATGATGGAAACATCATGAAAATGTTAAAATTAAATTAATCAAACCGACTCAGTGATACTTTCTTTTTATCAGGTTTTGCAGATTTTTGAGTTCGGGGCCCCTGAATGACGCAGCTGCTGTCGGCTGTGATGTTTCTCATTATGAAACATGCAAATCAACCTGACTGGGGGGGGGGGGGGGGGGGGGGGGGGGGGGGGGGGGGGGGGGGGGGGGGGGGGGGGGGGGGGGGGGGGGGGG
>JAPZDY010000021.1:26880186-26891304 GCA_029783645.1 Ctenochaetus hawaiiensis | reverse complement strand
CCCCCCCCCCCCCCCCCCCCCCCCCCCCCCCCCCCCCCCCCCCCCCCCCCCCCCCCCCCCCCCCCCCCCCCACACAAACCGTCTGATCGAAGGGGGAAAGAAATCAGCCTGAAGGGCTTCGAGCTTCAGCGCTGAACTTTGTGTCGACGATCTTCACTCTGTGTTTCTGTGCTGAGTTTTCGTGATGACACTTTCTTCAAACGTTAAAGAGACACAAAGGATGAAATGTGTTGTTTTTTTTTCAGGACTCGGTGGAAAAGAAGGAGAGCAGAAAAAAAACAGAGTTGTCATCGCAGCGAGAGCTAAAGACTGAGCAGCAGTCCTCCGGTGGTTCCTGCTGCCAGATGTGGTGTGTGTGTCCCTCCCTTCATTCCCCGGTGCTGTTAGCTGCCGATGCTAATGTGTCTGTCGTGGTCTGCTGGCGGCGTACATTAGCCAGCCTCACCTGCGGTATGCAGTCTGTGTCGGCAAACATGGACTTGAATCTGTCGTCCATGCTGATGTGGTACAGAATGAACATGCTGAGCTGCCTCTGGGCCTCGTCAGCTGCAACACAAACACAGGAGACGGAGGAGAGTCAATGGATGAATGAGCGGTTGTGCCGTAATGCTCCACAGGATGCCAATGACCACATCTAGAGCTGAATGTTTTTTGAAAATATTAATGGGCTGAATGGCCTTTTTAACAGCGAGTCCTGCTGGAGGTGGGATGGCATTCAGAGCAGAATCAGCACCGGCCGGCTGCAGTTTCTCAGCTTGTCGTGTCTCACAGGCAGCTGACCAGAGGAAAAACAATATTTAAAGAATAAATGTGGAACTGCAGCAGACTACTGACTGAAAACTCTTCAAAAAAAATGATTTTCTTTTATACTCTCTTAGTTATTTAGATGTCAACATTTCTGACTCCGTCCCAAAACATCAACAGTTGAGGGA
The DNA here is from genome assembly GCA_029783645.1 of Ctenochaetus hawaiiensis. Lineage (NCBI taxonomy): Eukaryota > Metazoa > Chordata > Actinopteri > Acanthuriformes > Acanthuridae > Ctenochaetus > Ctenochaetus hawaiiensis. The sequence continues at coordinate 26,890,372 of JAPZDY010000021.1, read as the reverse complement.
ATTTAATTTGTGTTTCTCAAATCACGTAGTAGAAATTCTGATGATATTCTTTTTATCTTTGCATCACATGTGGACTCAAACACTGCTGGCGTCCAAATGTATGTTGAGTCTGACGCGTCGTCTCCCTTTGAGCCCCAGAGTTTCATTAAAAACACATCGATGAGCCAAACTGTCGCTCGTCTCTTCATCCACACACACAGCGTAGTTTATTTTGACTCAGCTGCACACACACACATCCATACAGCATCAAGAATTAATCCGCCACAGAAAATAGTCCCAGACAAACATACAATGTCCTCCTGTTGTGTTTTTTTTTTTGATGAAACTTACAATTAGCAGCTGTTTTATGGAGCTGATCACCTTTTTAATAATGAAAGAACACGTCAGCTCTTCAGGAGGAACCTGTGCAGAGCTGAGAGCTGCAGACGGGATGGAGGAGTCAGAAAGTATTGAAGGACAGACGAACATGCTGTTAGTTTACTTCTGCACACGAGGACTCATCGATAATAAGAAACATGAACAATAAAGCTCAGCGTTAAAAAAAATAATAAGTTGCTCTTCTCCGTCCAGAGACGATGACACGGTTACTTGTGAGGAAAATCCAGAGTGAAAAGTTTACACAGGAACTATTTCTTCAGTCGAAAGCAGCTCCAATGAAAACTGTGGACAGTGAGGTCTGCGGATTCTCCGGAATAACTGAGACTCTGTTTGTGGAAAAACACCTTCACGTTGAATTATTTTTAAAGCTGCATTAATGCATTTTTTGCTGCTCAGAGGCAGTGGAACAAGCTGGAAACCTCATGATGTTGTTTCGGCAGCGTCAGCACAGAGGTCTACTCATGACTCCATCAGAGCAACAGCATCATCATCCCACTGGAGTCGTGTTTGTGTCACCTGATGGATGTTAAGTCCAACTTTTACTCCGGTTTGAGCTCTGTTTTTGGTCTCCACCAAATCCTGAACAATAACTGACTCTTTAGCTGCTGAATGTTTCACTTTGTCCGTCTGTCTGTCTGCCGGTTTGATGCAAAGTGCTGCTGAATCAGAACACAGAGATGCTGTTAGCGACACCCTCTACATCACATATAGCCAACTGATCCACCATAAAATGATAAAATTATTGCTGTTGGCACTACTTATTAAATTGTCGCAGTATATTTGTTGTTTTTTTTTGTAATTTGGGTGAACTGACCCTTTAACTCGTCTAATAAAGTGAGTTCATTCTCTGTCACTGCAGCTTTGGGAGCTTATCAGGCCTCAGCAGCAGCATGAGGGAGATAAAGACAGAATGGATGGAGTGTTAGACTGTCAGCGAGCCCAGGACCGTTATGAGTTTGACCTCTGACCGGAGCTGGGGGTGCTGGGGGGGGGGGCCAGGGGAGGAGCCAGCCGCAGAGAATTAATAGAGTTCAGACCAGAGTTTGACCTGGGAACTTTTCATTAAGAGAAGTGTTAAGAGAGAAGCTCTTCACTGGACCAGAACCACCGACAGACCTCCTGTGATGCCCACCGGCCAGGTCCAGTTCAAACTGGTCCCAGCCGTGTTTGGTCACTGGCCGTACAGGGAGCCTTATCGCCCAGTATTGGATCCAGATGTGCTCAGTGAACCCCTGGAATCACAGGAGGCGGCGAAGGCCGAGGAGAGACGGCTTCCAGCTTTAATTGGGAAAACAGGAGGAAGCATCAATTTTACTGCCTTTAATAAGTTAAAGCTCCGCTGCTCGCTGCTCCGGCCCTTCCAGCACAGCCGGCGACTGGCCCCAACATGTGCTTCTCATTAGTGCTCCTTTACTCCAACCAATACCTTAAAAACGCACATGAAAACAACCAACACACACACACACACAAATATACAGACACACACACACCCCAGATCCGGAAAACTCGCTCTCTTTGCTGCAGGAACATGGAGGATCCTTTATGGGCGAATCGAGAGATCCTATTAAATGTTCAAAACACTGGTGGGGTTGGGCAGGACAGAGAAAATGGTGAGTGGGAGCTGTTAAGAATTAACTAGACTGTTCATGGGCAGTTAGTGGGAGAGCTAAACTCCAATTACACCCCAGCCTGGTTTAAAAGTGCCTAACCTTCGTAAAATTACACCCGCACACATTAGGAGGCGTCTGGGTCGGTTTGTGGACAGCGTCGCTCCCGTGTTATTGCATTTTCTGGGTAAATAAGCAAGCGTGGTTTTCTCTTCAGACACATCGCACGCCGCAGAGAGAGGTCACCCCCCCGTTCGAGGCTCCTGGTTTGTTTACGCGCCGTGACGACAGTCAACCCGCCGCGTCACGGAGAGGAAACAGCTGCGATGAGCCGCGATGCTGCAGATGAGACTGTGGCTTTTTCATTCTGATCCACTGACAAAACACAGCGATCAAACCAAAGAATGTCGGGGAACTGAGCCCGATGAAAACACTTAACATCCAATCAGCTGTCGATACCGATTAGAAGAACTGCTCATGACTCACGTCTGCAGCTAAAGGTCAGAATCGCTGCAACATGAGTCAGTTTCTGTGGCTCGGCCTCAGTTCTCAGTGTCAGAAATGTGAACTTGTTTACTCCACACTGACCTTGTGAGCCAGTTGGAAATCCCAAAACGTTATAAAAAAAAAGGCCATTAGTTTTCCAAGTTAAAGTCTTCGAACATCTCGCTCTGTCTGACCAACAGCCAAAAAGAAATTCAGTTTCCTTTGACTTGAAATGGAGAAAAGCAGCAGTGAACGTTTGCTGTTTTCGTTTAAGTTTTTTTCTCCAAAGTTCAGTTGATCAACTAACAGACAAAACGTTTCTGCAGCAGCTGTGAAATGTGAATGAAAAACTGACGGCACAGCTGACGGACAGGAATCCTCTCCTTTCCGCTGAGTTCAGGTGGCGGTGCGATAGCTCACATGGGAAGTGATGATGACAAGTGGAGGCTCCTTCTCCACCTTCATCTCATCATCAGGGGTCGTGACCTCGGAGCCGTCCTGGATGGATGGAGTGGAGGCTGACGGAGCTGATGGAGCCCCCTCGCCGTCCTCTCCCCTCACAGATAAGACTGGAGTGGTCATGCAGAGCGTGTCGGTCCGGCGGAGGACAGTCGACAGTGAAGGTGGATGATTGATGACGCCTCGGCTCGCATACCGAGCGAATTACACACACGCGCAAACACAAATACAGCAAACTCAACAGTGTCAGAACTGTGTGCAGGCGTAATATTTCAGTGTAAAATTATATCATGTGTGTGCCTCACTTCCTCAGTGAGCAAACCCCCCCACCACTTCCCAAAAAACAGCCCTGCCTAAATCTCTGCAGACCTCTCCACCTCTCCGGCCGCCTCCTGGAAAAACAACATTTGTGCAGAGGCTCTGGCATGTTATTCTAACAAATATATTATATTAATTATGCGCTGTTACCCGATGCCCCCCCTGAGAGGCTTTAAAAGGCCTGTCAGAGATGCTGCTGACTGTGTCACACGCCCCACTGATGGGACGACGCACCAATCGCACGCTCCCGAGCTTTTAGGAGGTCACTGCTCTGATGGCGGCTGGAGCTGCGGCTGCACCTGCACAGACGGCTCAGCAGTAACAAATCACAGGCTCTGCCGCAGCTCCACGGGATGGAAGAGCGTCTTTTTCTGTCAGAGGAAACCTGGAATGATAGTTCCCGACACAGAGGCAAGTAGAGGCAGAGCAGCCTCACGCGTAAACACACAGAAACAAACCGAGCGAAGCTGTAAACATTTCCACAGGAGCAAACAAAAGACACACAAACAGTCAGGAACACACAGTCAGATTGATTACCCAGCAGCGAGGAGAGTTTGGGAACGAGTCCCGCCTCCACCATCTGGCAGCGCAGCGGCGTGTCGAAGGAGAGGTTGAGCAGGAGGCGTAAGGAGGTGCAGAGGAGCTCCTCGTGCTCGCAGGGAACCAGGCGGGCCAGCTTCTCCACGGCGGACGCTTCAGCCTGCAGACGACGGTTAAAACAAGTGAAAACACGACACACAGACTCTGTAATGATGCAGATCAGTGAAACTCCACCTCTGCACCGTAGCTTCACCCAGCAGTGTGTATGTGGGTCACAGTGTTTGTCCAAACCAGAGCTGTTTACTTCATATTTCTGGTTTTGGCAGTTTATAAGGAACATGACTTCCCAGCAGGCCGAGGCCTTCGCTGATTCACCGGCTTGGCAGTCTGAGATCAGTCCAGCGGTGAGAACGGACAGCGAGAGTCGAACAGTGTGAAGCTTTTTATCACAACATAGTTCCAGGTGAGAAGGTTTGACAGCAGACGTTTGAAGGATGAATAACATGAACGCAACATGAGGACGAACGCTCGATTTCACAGGTGTTAGTTTTTTTTTATGCCGACAAATGAACCTTTGTTTCACTTTATTAAACCACAAAAGGTTTCAGTTTGTAAAACATGTTGCATCAGATTCTGGACTCACTTTTTCACAAAGACCGATGAAAGAAACCCTCAACGAGAAATCGTACTGAGTCCCAGAAGATCAAACAGGAAGTGATGTCAGGACTTTCTGTCTGCAGCTGGAGTTCATTTCATCTCTGAGATGAAGAGCGGGACCGAAACTGACTCGATCAAAAACACAGATCCACAGGATTACAGCGCCCTCGGTGCAGCATCGGTAACTAGTTACTTCAGTATGAGCATTACTTCTCCAATCCTGAAGCCAGATTTTTGAAACTGCACATCGTTTTGTCAAACTGCCTGTTTTTGGTTTGTTTTAAAGAGCACAAACTGTTTCTGATCAAACAGAATTAAGTTTTAACCGCTCAGACATGAGAAGCTCAAAGTGGACGAAGAGATTTAAACTTGTTTTACTTTGATACATTTACTTCAAGTACATTTTATAAATCATACTTCTTTTATTTACATTAGTCAAAATTTTACAACTACTAAAACATATAATTTCCATTCTAACAGTTTAAATATATTAAAACTGTTTGTGCTGGAATAAAAATACAAAACTTGAAAATAAATATGAAATTATCGCACAAAACTTCCCTCTTCTTTCTTTTAACAGTCCAGCTGCTGTGAAACAAGTTTATCTGACTACAAGAACATCCTCAGAATTACTGGGAAGAATTATTGATTTTATCACTGAATTATCTCTGAGATTAAATCTGAATATCTTTTTTTAAACCTGTCGTTCAGGTTGGAGAAGGTTCACCTGAGCCACAGGCAGGTGGAGGTGTTGAGCTGATGACACCAGACGAACACATGAGGATCTCTGCTGAGTCATCGTCCCTGTGGCCGTCACGGTGACACAGCAGAGTCCAGTTCTGCTTGTTAACGTGTCTGACCCCCCCCCCCCATGTGGTCTCCCCACAGCCACAGATCTGGTGATGCAACCTGCTCCCAGTTAAAACTCCCTGAGTGCTACTGTGTGCGAAACCAGCTCCAGTCGCACCATCACACAGCAGACGTCGAGCAGCCTAATCAACTGCAGCCTGCGTCAATTACTGCTGACATCCCGCCTCCATTAGTGACAGCAGCAGGAGGAAAAAGCGCATCAGGCCGAGCCGGAGTCTTATCTGATTCACAGAAAGTCGCAACATGTTTGCTGAGGAAATAAAAGCTGATGACAAACGGCTCCGTGTCATCGAGCCGTCACTCTTTGCATCAATCAAACATCCATGTCACTGAATGGAAACTCTCTGCTTTGTGTAAGCTGATACACTCGACTGAGTCACAGTTTTGAAGCCACTCTCTTTCTGCTGGACACGAGCTTGAGAGGGTCCAAACCCCCCGAAGGCTCCTTTAATCTGAATCAAAGATACACTGAAGGGAAACAAGGAGATAAAACCAGTTCCTAACAGGGTCTGGCTTTGATAAAGACCCACAAACTGAGGCAGATTGGAACCAGGTGGGGCTGGATCAGGGAGGTTCCTGTACGAGCGCTGGGGGACACGTGGCCAAAAGTGGACGCTGTAAGCATTTATTACACTGAAACTTGATAAGCGCGGTTTCAACTGGCATTCCTACAGGATAACAGCTATTTGTCAAAATAAGCTTCGGGGGTGTTTTACAGAACAAATAAAGACTGATTGTTTCCTCTAATTTTGATGAATTTAGTTTAAACGTCACAAAACGATGCTGTTAAAGAACACATGAGTTAGAGTCGTAAAAAAAAAGGTCTAATTAGATGATTGATTCTTTTGGTGGAAACCAGGATGGAAAAAAAGTCAGAGCAGGTTCAGATGCCATGAATCCGAAACAATAAACAGACTGAGCTGCTCCAACAAGCTGTAAATTCATTAAACCAAGTCACATCCACATTTTGTTGATCCAGCCGTTCTTTCGCTTGTAACTTCGGTGCAGGGTTGTTTTCTTATTTTGCTGAACAAATCTGTGATTAATGTCGTGTTTGGTATCACAGCGAAATCAAGCAACATGAGCAGAACGTCTGCAGGACGAAGATGTTTAGTTATTATTCTGTTTGAAATCCAGAATCCTTTTGAAAGAGTCAATTTTCATGTAAACAAATACTGAGGAACAGCGTGGCCAAAACTATGTGGACACTAATAATCAGCCTGAACACAGTTGCTGCAGATGTGATTATGAAGCCATGGGAGCTAAAATGCATCTGAATGAGCCTTCACTCCTCTGGTTTCACACGTCCTTCATATTTTCAGAAGCTATCTGATGAACTTTGTCCCCACTGAGACACAGAAGCAGCAGTGATGTTCGTGATCTCGTCTGACTCTCAGTCCGACCAAAAGGTTCTGAACAGACTTTAAGTTGAAGCAGGGTGGAGATCAGGTTTAAACCTTCTCTGTCTGAGACCAAAATGTCTCCACTGTAACATCTGCTTACAAGTAAACATGAAGAAGAAGTCTAACTACATGCTGAACAGCAGAGAAAGAGTCAGTGGCAACAAGCTCTGACGGTTTCTTTTCAAAACTTTTGTTCTTGCGGTTTGTTAAGAACCTGCTGATGTTTTCATGCTGAACTGCTTCCTGCAGACATGTTGTGTTATTTTCTGCAGGACAAGAACCAAACGTCCTGCACCCCCGACATCCCGCTCTCACCATGTCGTTCTTGTTCTCCAGGAAGATGGAGAGCTTCTTGAGGAAGGAGACCACCACCAGCAGCAGCTCCTCGTCCTCCCTGTCCAGGATCTTCACCAGCATGTGGACGATGTTTTTGTTCCTCATCTTCAGCTCCGTGCGAGTGTCTTCAGCCAGGTTCAGCAGCAAACACAAAGCGACTGCAGAGTCACACACACGAGAGACGACAGGATCAGACCGGGAGGCAAAAATCACTGATTATCGTTCAGCTTCGACTGAAATCTGTGTGGATCATTTTCTTAACTGCTGTCTTTGCATTTCAAAGTCACATCTGATTGAATTTACTTTATTTTGCTGCAAAAATAACAAATAAAACTGTGAAAAAAAAATTTGGCATTTAACTTTTTTCCTGCATTTCCATCAGCGTCCGAAATTAGAATTTTATCAGACAGCTAATCAAATAATTGAGGAGAGGTTAAAAAAAAACACACAAACAAAAAAACATGATTTTTTTTTAAATTAATTTTCTGATTTCTGTTCCATCTCTGCCTGTTTTGACGCATTTCGCTTGGCTTCTGGCTTGAAAGTGACGTCTCACACACTTTTTTCTTCGACGCAGCTGAACGACTCATTCTTTAACACAAATTTTCACACCAGCGACGCTGAGGTTTTGTCAGATAATCACATTAAAGAAACATTTGTTAACTCTAGAAAACCTCTTTGCTAAACTGTGACATTAAGTTTGTCAATCAGCCTGTCGGGGGTGGTGGGGGCTGAGGAGGTTCAACCGACGGGCCTGAAGTCGCTGCGAGCAGACGGCTGTTTGCTCAGCAGCAGTCTGAGAGGACGCCAGGTTCAATTAAATGTGAAGGAAACGGTCGGCCTTGGCTGACTACACTGACCCACACAACTTGGAAACGCGGAGAAAAAATCCTGCGTGCGAGAAACAGACCGTGCATTATTTAGTTTAATCTTTGACCATTTCTGCAGGCCTGTTCACTGAGAAAGTCACAGGCTTCGTGTTGCTTCGTGGCTTAAACCTGCAGGTGCCCGGACTTCACCTGGATGCAGCTGCAGCACATTACGGTTCGAGCTGCAGGAAGCTTTTCCTTTGTGCTCCAGCGGCAGAATTTTCAAAATGTTTGAAACAGTTTAGCTGACATTCTCCCTCTTTTAGCTGTTTTTAGTTTCCATCAGCTCCCAAATATCTGGCTGCTTGGTTGCCAAACACAGTTTACCAGAGCAGATGGCGCTCGGTCGGTTTCCCCAGTATGTGAAGAAGACTGAGAGGATCCTCTTTAACAGCTACGAAACATAACGCAGCCACACCTGGTGGAAACTGCAGGTGAGAGGAGTCTGACGTCCTCATGGAGTAAAGTGTTCAGTACCTCTGAGAAGCTGCTCCTGCTTGACCAGCAGGCTCTGATACTTCCTGAAAGACTTCTCATGCTCTTTCTTCAGATTTTGGTTCTCAGAGGATTCTTCATGTGAAATCAGTCAAAGAATTTTAATTTACACAGAAACATTGACAGATTTTTCTTCAAACTGAATCACAAGAGAGCTCAAGAACACAACACTGTTCTTATGTCTGAGCTCCGTACTAATGACAGACTTATTTTCTACTTCATCCAACAGAAAGTGGCCGTTAGATTTCAGATCTTTCACTTGGATGAGTCTCAGAAAAGGATATAGGCCTTCTTCTTCTTCTGCAGTTCATCTTGCCAGAGGTCGTACCTCTTCAGCTCATGCTCGATGATGTTCATACACAGGGCCCCAATCTTGAAATGTGTGACCAGGCCATGGAACTGGGAGAAACTAGAGGAGAAAATGAAGATGGAGAGAGAGAAAAAGACTTCCATTTATCCAAAAGTGGATTTGCAAAACTTTTTTTCTGGGGGGATATGGGATTCCAGCTGGGAGCTGTCACTGGAATGACCCGATCCGTCACCCCTGAAGTAGTTTACAAAGTCAACTGTCAAAGTCAAAACATGTTCAGTCAAACAGAATGTCCGGGTCCGACTCATAATCAGTCCAACTCCAACGCTTTCACAATCCAAACAGCATAACATGGGGATGGACACGAGCCAAGAGTGACGATCAGTTTTCAGACGTACACGTCCTCTCGCAGCCTAAATCAGCTCTGACAGACGTTTATGTATTATTCTAGCGAGGGCTAATTTTAGTGTTTCCTAACCCCCAGTTGGAGAGTGAAACTTCAGTACTAAGTACGCTGCCAAAGGTGGAGGACTACTGTAAGAAAGTGTGAGAGCAGTGAGGAGAGCAGACTGCCGGTGAGGGTCAGTGCTGTAAAAACTGAACCTCAGAAACACTGAAAAAACACACGGAGGAAACCGGCATAACTCTGACTGTCCTAATCTGTGTCAGTGCTTCAAATACTTAAGAATTTACACTACAGGGGTGTGAAAACTTGTACTTTTGATCTGGGTGTATTTTACTGGTTTGGCCTCCTTTGATTCCAGTTAAAGAAAATCTTTACACTGCACATTTATTTCAAAACAAACTGTCTGTCAACAGGTCGGGTTTGTTCCTGCCTGTTCAGTTATCTTATACAGACGTTTTGTTCAACCGTCCAGATACTTTTGGCCGCACAGAGTCTAGGTGTATCCATACAGAAACTGATTTCATGAAAACGTAGCCAGATGTATTCGGGAAACTCATTCTGGGTGGAGTTAGGTAACGTGATACTCTGACTGTGCTTTGAAAAAACATCCATTTAGTCGTCATTCTGTAACCAGTTAAAGGCACAAAACAGACTGTGGACACGGTTCTGCTTAAACTTCACTGGATGTCTGCATTCGAGCTCCATGCATGCGAGCATACATTTGGGTTGCATGTGGACTGTCTTTGCAGGCGAGATGAAATTTATATCATCAGACCTTTGCAGGCTGAAGTGGAAACTATAAATTAAACATCACAAAAAACTATTTCTCTGAACTGGAGTCCAAAAAGTCCGTGGCAACATAATAAAGCAACGAAAAAACAAAACACAGGCTCCTCAAACACCCGACGTCAAACAAGCAGCTCCTCCAGAGGCCGAAACATGAATGAAAACCTGTGTGTGTGTGTTTGCTAACAGGCTAACAGGCTAACAGGCTGCTGGTTTACCTGGAGAAGCAGAAGAAGACATAAGTGATGGTTGTTGCCAGGTCGACA
>JAPZDY010000021.1:26825957-26852430 GCA_029783645.1 Ctenochaetus hawaiiensis | reverse complement strand
GGGTCAGTGAACGCCTCAGCAGTGGGACTTTGCCACACTTACAGTCTCAATCATCGCAGTATTTATGGTGTGAGGAAATTTGCTGCCATGTGTACAGGAGCCAAGACTCAAACCTGAACCTGATGTGAGCCCCGTGATCCTGACCTGAGATGGCAGCTCGCAGCTCGATGGCAGAAACTGTTTGAAATCCGCCGCTAACCCATCATTCTCCCCGGAGCTTTGCAGGGGGAGCCAGGGGGGAACGCAGGAAGGAGGGGGGGGGGGGGCGGCGGCCCAGCAATCCTACTAATTTGAAGCAAGTTGAGCGATTTTATGAACTAAGCTGTGAAATATGACTTTAATAATGGTTGCAAATGGCAAGGCCGGCGTCTGGGAGCATGGGAGGGAGAGGAATATGGCGGGAATGAAAGTGTGGAAAATAAAGAAGTCAAAATTCCAACGCGGGGATCAACACCAGCTCACCGCCGCCTCCCTCTGCTTTCGCCGCCACCCTGGCAAAACCAGCGAGCTAATGAAATGTGAAAATACTTGTGGGTGCGGCGACTATGGGCTCAGCGAAATCCAGCTCCATAAACTGATGATTAAATCGATGTCCCTGTGGCGGAGGCTCGTTTCTGCACAGACGTTCCACTTTGCTTTGGCGGCTCGCGGGGTGAAGTTTGGGCCCCAGAGCAGAGGAGCAGACTGAGACAAGCGACGTCTGCCGGGGCTTTAACGGGCACCGCGGCACCAGCCTGGCTTCACCCCTGCCCTGTGGTCGCACTTTTAAAAGCACGATTCTCGTGTTTTGATTCCCTTTTCATGGCTTTTTCGCCTATTTTTAGAAAGCGTAAAACAAACTAGAAATAATGACTCTGCAAAGTTGCACTAACAAGCCTTTAATCAACTCAGCCGGTTGTCTTGTTTTGAGCCTAAACGCTGCAGTAATGTGAGGCATTTATCAACATTAGAGCAGACACCTCCCTGACAACATAAAAAGCACATGTTGGGAAAGTCCCTCGCTCGGTGCAGCCTCACGATCCTCCTCTTCCTGTGGACTGGATCCCTGTGTGTGTGTGTGTGTGTGTGTGTGTGCACACAAACACATGATGCCTGCCACATTCTGGACAGAAAACACACACACACACACACACACACACACACGCTGCCCTGTGAGAAATGAGAGTTTAATGAGCGTGCCACCACCGGGCCGCTTCGACTGACCGAGCCATCCTTGGAAAGAGTTAAAGGATGTTGTTCATTGTCACATGACATTAAGAGCACCGGCAGAAACTCTCCACCTCCTCCTCTGAACCGCCTCCTCCCTCCTCCCCCCCCGAACCCCCCCCAGCCCCGTACGCACATCTTGCCTGCAGATGTGGCGAAACCGCAAACACTTCAAAGTGCCTCCCCTCAGACCAACAGCGTACCCTGACGCCAACTGTAAATGTCCTGGACACCGAGCACGGAAAATATTAAACCCCCCTGACGCGCAGTGAAGAGCCGGGCTGAGCCGAGCAGGAGAGGGGAGCAGACATCTGAAAGGCCTCCTGAAAAACACTTAATGACTCATCATTCTGCTGAGCAACAACAAGGGAGAGTCATCCGGGCTGTGCGTCTGATGGGCAGAAACGCAGGAACGCTGCGGCTTCTGGTGCCGCTGCCGCCGCTGACGGACACATCTGCAGGCCACTCATCGCCGCGTCAGACGCCCACCGTGTCACATGGATGTGTGTCATCAAAACATCTCCGCTGTGAGTCATGAGCAAGACGCAAGACTGCAAAAAAAAAGTAAAAATAGAGGTGAAAGGAGGAAAGAAAAAAAAAAGGCTTCTGCTGTGATGAATGTTGGTCTGATTGTGTTTGGAGGAAAAAGGTCTCAAGGCCTCTCCTTGGTCAGCTCGGTTAAGATAATGATGTAATCGGCGTGGGCCCCTAAAGAGCTCCATCACATCCACCCTGAGACGTTCACGGTCTTATTTTGCTGTTTTAGCCATTACTCTTATTGGTTGTGATAACATTTACAACAAGCACCGCTGCATGATCAAAAGACCGATGCAACACATTTTGTTTTATCACACAAACTGTCTGGTGAAAATGTCCATCGTGTCTCAGAGAAATGAAACTGCTGACCGAATGAAAAGTTTCTAATCAGAGCTTCAAAACAGCAGTTAACTAATCGATCGTGTTGCACAGTGAAATCAACAGCTGCATCCTCGTTTCTTTACTAAATGCTTCTGTAACTGATATGAATTACGGCTACAATCACACAAATATCACCAAGGTTATAATAAAACAAACAGTCAGCACTGGGCAATATCAAACCCTGTGTGTGTGTACGTGTGTGTGTGTGTGTGTGAAATCATCTGCAGCAGCACATGTGCTCGCTCCAGTGCTTGCCTACGCATCCTGCATGGGGTTGCGTGCTTGCACAGACCTCTGCACGCCGTGTGATCACACAGCTCTGCGCTGCCTCCACCGTGCAGCTCACTGCCGTTTCTCACGGAAGATGAAATGCCCCTCTCGCTATTCCGGAGGGACTGCTGGGAAGGGTTGAAAAATGAGGGAAGGGAAACATGGCAACGTCTCCTCTGATTCCACATCCCAGGGAACTTTGACCTCCAGCAGAGAAACCAAAATAAAAATCCCCTTCTCGCTGCCAAGCCAGCACAACAGGAAGATGGGGTCGTGGTGGAGAAGTGGAGGGAGGGAGAACAATGAAGCCTCTCTCTTTTCTGCTCCAGATGGGTGCTTTTTGACAGCTCAAAGCTTTTGTTTGAGTAAAATAAGGGGGCATTGCTGCTCTTTGCGAGGTTGCCAGACATTGTAGGTTTCACATGATGATGCACGGCGCAGAGCTGAGGATCCTCCACCGCCGGGGAGATGTGGTGAGGAATAAACTCCCAGCAATGTGATGTATTACCACTTGGCTGGCTTTTTACTCCAGCTAACACGCAATGCACACACTCGACTGTTTGCATGAATGCATGAAGCAATGCGTTCAGATCAGGTGCACTGCTGCACTTCAGAGCTACACGCACAAGTTTGTGTGTAAATACACATGAAGTCAAAGGCCACCAGAAAAATGAAAAATGTGAACTTTAATTTTTTTTTTCTGTCACAGTTTTTAGATTTTGATAAAACAAATTTGACATCACATTAAAAATTCTGGGATTATAACGGGTGAAAAAAAGGACACACAAAAAAGTTTTAATCAGTAAAACATTTGAGATTCCTTATTGCAAATTTGGGGTTGTAACAAATACCAAGTCTGCAAAGTCTGAGGTGTGCGAAAGCAATTTTAGGGTTAAATCAAATTAAGTTTGGTTAACTGTGACATGTTTGGGGAACTGCCAGAGCCATAAATTTTCAGTGTGTTACAAACAACAAATTCTGAGTTGTGCAACAGTCTCCAAACGTTCATGTTCATTTGCACTTTTCATTAGAACGACACTGAATCTGACACATATTTCTTCAGTTTAATTAGATTTAATGTTTAAGGCCTTAAAAACACAAGTGTCAGTCCTGTTTGAACATGCAAACTGTCTCGATGTGTGTGTGTGTGGCAGTTGTCCAGCAGCTGGATGGATGAGGTGCGATGCTGGCTTTATTCTCCCCTGACGGAGGAGCGGCCAAGGCGCAGGGCAGCGACTCGCAGGTTCCTTCTCACATGATCCCTCACTCTGACTGACGGAGCGAAGGAGGCAAAGAGTGACTTAACCTCATTATAGCTCCAAGAAAACTACTATGTGGGTTTGTTTTCAATTACACTCTAATTTAGAACTTACCCCCTCCCAAAACACACACACACACACACACACACACACACACAGAAATATACACTTTTCTCATGCTGGATAAGAAATGTCTTTGTGAGCAGTCATAAATATTTTAAGGCACAAATGGGATTCAGATCTGATTATGGGTTCAGAGAGTGTATGTCTGTGTGTGTGTGTGCATGTGCATGTGTGTGTGTGTGTGTGTGTCATGACCTCGGTCACTGTTAAGCCAACAGATCCTCCAATTATAAAATCAAAGTGGATCCATGTGTTTTTGTTTCCCGTCGTCCTCATAAAGCATATCACACATTTGACTCACGGACGATGCTGTAATGTCCGCTGCAAGTCATTCTTCCTGTGATGGCTCAGTGCGTGTGTGTGTGTGTTTGTGTTTATGAAGCTAAATTCTTGTGATAATCTGCCTTCTGCAGGCTGGAGTCGGTCGGACTTGTTGAACAAAGCCAGGCAGTCGGTAAACAGACTCGCGCACAGTAACAGACGTGAACGTTAACAGGTGTCGTAGTTTGACGTCATCATTGCTTCAGTCACGAGGACGTTGTGTGTTTCCTCTGCATCTGTCCATATGTGTGTGTTTCTGTGTGTGTGTTTAGAGGAGCAGATATCAGAGAACAGCTTGCTTACCTCTAAGGACATTTTGAAAAACCTGAAGAGCCTTTTTGTTTTTGAAAATCCGACGATTCTTGTTTCATTCTTCTCCTTCCTTCCCCTGTGTGACCCACAGTCGGCTCTCCTCCGTTCCATCTGCTCATTAGCGTTAAAAGTCTTCATTGCTATGTGAAACAACAACAACAACAACAACAGCCTCCGAGCACCAACCTACATGCTGGAAATGGCATGTGATAAATATTTGGATTGTGCAACAGCGTCGGCCTGCTCCATCCTGCTGTGGAGGTTTGGTGTGCAAATGTTCCCTCCCTGATGCAATGTGGCAGCGTCCCGGTGGATAACAGCAATATAAGATTCAAACCTTTTTATGGCAGCAATGCATCGTTGAAATAAGGTGTGGAGATACACCTGAACATGTGGAACCATAATTTCCGTGATGTTACAGCTACAGAAACCTCAGAGACCTAAATGCCCTTATGAAGCTCCATGTCCACACTGACTGGGTCACTTTTGCCCCTGTGTTCGGACCCAATTCTCCAAGTGCCCCTCTTAAGAGCTGAAGTGCTCATTCAGTTGGTTCAAGTGGCCATCTTGATGACTCGGGTGCCCCTTTAAGTGGCCCAAATGCCTCTTGTGCCCCTTTGGTCCCCTTAATGATCAATGTAATCATTTTGGTCAGATTTGCCCTGTTTGTTAGCCAAAATACCTAAATGTCCTTTGTTTTTGTCTTTTCTCTTCTTGCTGCTCTGCTTTTTGTCTGCTTGTCAGATTGCGTTTCTCTGTTTTTTCACCCCTGTCATCTGTAATATAATGTGGTTTTATGTTTGCATATTTTAACTGCATGCACTTATTGTCTGTCTAATGCTGTTTTTCTGTGTTACTCTCTCAAGTCTCTGTTTTCTTCTGTGCTAATTTTACATGTGTTTTATTGTTATTTTAATGGTCAATTTAGGCTGAGGAACAGAAGTCAACAGTGAGACTTTTGGCTAACGCTAGCACATTCACAGCGATGTTGATTACTTTGCATCATCCTTTAAAATAAATAAAACTGTTAGTAAGTTAAACTTTTGTTTCTCTGTGACTCTTAGTTTGACACGATGCCATCCTGGTTTGGATTACTGCCCTTTGGTTGCAGCCCACGAGCTCTGAGCCTCTGTTTGGCCATGGTCTCCCTTTAGTTCATTAAAGGTTCCCATCAGATCGGCTAAAACCGCCAAGCATCCACCTGGTCAGCCTAAGTGGTTCCCTGATTGGTCTGATTTTTGCCTTAGCTGGCAATTTGTTTACCCTTCTCTGATTGGCCCACGCAGCCCTCTGGACGACCCAAGTGCATGTCAACCCTCATACACCAAAGGCCGACCAACATGCCCCTACGACAGGCCCCTACGCTTGGTAATTGGTCACGTGTAGCCAGAGCCACTCCTCCTGGATGGACTAAGTGACCAAGTAACCATCTAATCTACCTTAGTGCCTCTCTGCCCCTTCAGCCCAAATACCCCATATTGGTGCCTCTGTAATGTGACTTCATGACACAGAAAAATGTTTTCCTGACACTGTGCGCAAAAGAACTGCTTCCTCGACAGTTTTGCCCCGCAGAGAATCTGCACACGCATCTGCAAACACACACATATACAGTGATTGGCAGCCATATCCATTACCGATCCCATGACTACGGATTTGATTTGCAGCAATAAGACAGTACGTGTAATGACAGCATTAAGTCTTGTTCTGAATATATAAAGTTTCAAGGAAAATGAAGACAGATGCGTCTCCCTCGCTGCTTTTACACATCAACAGAAATAAGGCAAAAACACATTCCTGGTGGCCACGCTGGCTGTGTTTAGCCCTGTCTGTGTGTGTTCTGCCCCGCGCTTGAAGGGCCCAAATAACAGGCGATGCTGGATGTCTTGACTCGGAGCCGAGGCTCCTTGCCATCGTCAGTCGGTAACGTGAGTAATGAGTTCTGTCAGACGCTGGCGGCTGACTGATGTTTTCCACCGCAGACGAACCTCCCTGCGAGCTGACGGCCACATGCTGACGACAGATCCGTGCATGTACATGGCAGCGTTTCTGACCGGCCCCCGTAGAGGAAGGTGATAAGATGATTGGTGTGATACGCCCACCTCCTCCTCGGCTGCGGGTCACGACCCGGCGGAGCGTTGAGATTTGGTACAGTGTGTTCTTTGGTTGAGATTACGGCACGAGGGAGAGAGTACGCCTTCAGGACAATTACAAGTTCACTTACTCTGTTTTTTTTTTAACCCGAAAGACATTTGTTTCTGAACTTCTTCAACCATTTCAACTTTCAACTGTCAAAGCCTGTTGTAATATCAATATGTGTTAATGTGACTAGAGTGGTTTGGAACGGCAGTTTGAGGGAAACGAGTAACAAGTTAAAAGCTCGGAGGGAGTACAGTCGAGTTTCTGAGCATTTTCAGTCGAGAAAAACGGGACTTGCTTTTGTCAAACTTCTTGACAAGTGCAGGACCTTGACTCCATTTACACAAACTGTTACGTAAAATCCATATCAAGTTTTCACACCAACGTGTTTTCAATTTATCATTAAGGTTCGGACTTTCTCACATCACAAGCTGTTGTCTTTAACCCCCGTAGAGAAGTTAAATGCAAATGATTAATTACTACAAGTTAAATTACTTGTCACGTTTGCTGACTTCCTTCCTCAATCTCTGACTGGTGTTTCCCCGGAAGTTACGGACAGGAGGCCAAATGAAACGTTACCCTGAAGAAAAAAAAACAGTTTCATTTATTTTGTAAGTTAATTACGTAACACTGTTAGATTTAAGTAGTCAGCCAAATTCAGTGAAAACTAAATAAGTGTGAAATAAATATCCTAAAGTAGCCGAGGCTGTTTTGGCAAACGGCTCTCCGGAGTTTCTGTATTATTTCACGGTTCGTCATGTGGCTCAAAAACTGGCCGAGGGACAAAATTGTGAAAAACTTTTTCTCTTTCAGGGATAAAAATTGCAAAATTTTTATCTCTCAGCCTTTTGTGACCTAAAGTTTCAGCAGTTCATTGTTACTCAGTGATTTGGGAAACTTTCTGACACGAACCAACGACCCATTTTGATCCACACTGAAAGAAAAAGTGACACTTTGGAATCGAAAGCAGAACGTCGACCGGTTCAGCTCCACATCGTCTCTGAAACCTTTTTAGATTTGACAGCTTGGTTTAGAAAATTCAGAAGAAAAGCTGCTTCCCTGTTTGTTTTACAGTGAGTGATTGTTTCCCTCGTCAGGCTGGTGGAAATTTAAAGAGAAGAAACCAAACAAACAAAAAGCGCATTAAAGACCTCTGCTGTACATGACACACCCTTTGTGTTTCTAACACATTAAGGAAACCTTAAGGCCACTCGTAAAATAAAACAACATCTTTCTCTCTCGGCCATAAAATAAAACAAGCTTTGGCTGCCTCCGCAAAAAAACACACAGGCAGCACTTTTCTCCCTGTTTTCCTCTGAGAAGAATGATTGTAAATGTGTAATTAAATTAATAAAATAGTCCCGGGTAGTAAATCACTGCCCCCGAGGTTGCCTGATTACACAGCTGTTTGTGTGTGTGTTTGTGTGTGATGAATGCCTCGCTGCATGTGAGATGCATGCAGGGGTAGGTGTGTGTACGAGTGTGTGGTTAAGGGTTAGCATATTAAAAACAAAATAGCAACACAGGCTTTAAATGTTCCCCTGTCCCGAGGGCAAGGCGCTCACACAGCATTACCTCTGGCGGTTAGTTAGCGAGCTGAGGTGGGGGCGGCGTGGCATTAGGCTTTGGTACTCGGTGCCAGTTTCTGCCATAATAAAGGCATTAAAAAGCTCCTCATTAAACTATTTTGGGCACAGGAGTTGGCGTGGCGGGGTGCTGAGGGCTGGGAGGGGGCACATGCATTAAGGCGGACTGACTGCCAGTGATTCTGTGCCAGGGCACCTCTGTGTCACTGGTGGCTAAAGGGATGTAATTACAAACACATGCTTATTAACGGGGCTCCGGGGGACCCGTGTGATGAGAGGAAAAGAGGCTGAAGCGGAGAGAGTCATATTTTTTAGGTGTGAAGGAGAAAAAAGTGTAACCGTAGACAAATACGTTCACATTCACACTGAAGCAGATTCATGTAGAAATACATCATTTTCTCTGTTTCTGATCATGCATCAGTGCAAAGATGACACCTGCTTTGATTGAAAATGAGCTTTTTGAAACATAAATTTCTGTTTTACTATCATTTTTTTATGTAATGCAGCAGTACAAGAAGTAGTGTTATATCTTTATACCACTGTGAAAAGTGTCTGGAGGTCTGAAAGAAGTGTGAACAGAGATTCATGTCCTGTCTCCGAATAACATCCCTGTGAAACTGTGTTTTCCAGGTTTATGCACACGTGGCTGTGTTGGTACGAGAGAGAAGACATTATAACCATTTTAACCAAATATTTGTGAGATTTGAGATTTATCAGACATCAAAACTCTGCACAGCACTTTTAATACTAAACACATTTTCACAATTTTGTGTTCTGAGCTCAGATGACTGCACTTGTTTTTGTCCTTTTTATGTCTTTTCGTGATCACTTTGTGTCTCTTTGTGGTAATTTAATGTCTCTCTGTATTGTCACGATTGAATTTTGCAAAACAATGTTAACAGTCACTTCAGATAAGAGCTTCAGGCCCATGAGGCCCCTGACATCCCGGGCCCCTGAGCCTGCACATCAGCAGGCCCATTCAGAAATCCCTCCATGTACAAAACATTATTGACAACACCTTGTGTGATTGGCTGTATTTAGGAACGAAATAAAAGATCACAGGGAGAGTCGCAGCAGAGAGAACAAAGCTTCATGGTGCTCAGAGGCCAAGAGCAGGAACGGACCATGTTTGCACCAGATGCTGCTGCAAGTTGAGGAGATTTAGCTGTTTTTCTGTTGTTAAGAACTTCTAAAGAAACATTCTGAAAATGCAAAGTGTGGAAACGACCGTGACTCATCAAAGACGTCTTTGAATGTATCTGCATTAGTGAGTTCGAGCCCTAATGAGTGAAAGCATGTGATGGAGTCAGCTCAGGTCACGCCAGCAGGAACCGTGACTCCTCCGCCGCAGAACCAACAGCGGATAATTTTAGAAGCGACTTGACATTTAGGATTTTTTTGGATCCTCTGGGTTTGTGAAATGTCGTCTCAGGAGTGTTTGATTGACAGGAATAATGAGTGACGCTGGCAGCCGCTGCGGTGGAAAGCAGAGTCTTGTGTAACGTTTGAGGTGCCTGATTATGATGATGATGGGAAAGAAAGTGGGCACGAACGGGCAGCTTTGCCAACCTCGCCATGGCAACCTCCCCCATGTTTACGTTAAACGTGGGACATGTAACGGCGCTCCGGCTCTGATGTGGTGCCGCGGTAATCATGTCACCCAGAGACAGAGACACAGAGGGAGAAGCTCTGCGAGGAAAGATCAACAGCAACAAACGCACTGATGAAAGAGCCCAGCCGCAGATTCAGACGCCTCGCTTCAGGAACACATTCAGACGGCTGTTAAGGAAAAGTGCTGCGCTGGCGACAGCAGATACATTTATGAGGCTGCAGCTCAAATTAGATAAACAAACGGCAAATCGAATTACTCGGCTGTCTGTTGCATCCAAGCGCTGCTGAAGATGGTTGTTTGAGTCTGCTCACACGAAGGGTTTTAGAGCGAGAGTCGACTTTTTCTTCACTCACACGACAACTGGACTTTATCTGTTCACTTTACATCCAATAGAGTTCGTTTCCGACTCGCAAACAGCTGCTTCACTTCAACAAACTGCTCCTCCGTGTTATTTTTGGTTATTTTCCTCAGGCCTGATAATCAAACTGTACAGTTGTTTTTTGCCTTTGCATCTCAGCCTGACCTGTTTTCCATGTTTCATTGTCTGTTCAGAGGGACAGTCAGTTGCTAGCTTAATGCTAATGTAGGTGCTAATGGTTTGGGTTGCTGGAGGCTGTATGTTCGTCATGTCAATCAAAAAAATATATGATTCAAGAGTTGCTTTTTCTCGTTATCTTTCCCTCTTGTGCACCTCTTCACCTGTGTTTTCCAGCCAATCAGCTCCTGTCCTGTTTAATCATCTCATTCTCCTCACCTGATCTTCTCCACCTGCCTCTCATCTCCATGTCAGTTTGGTTTATCTAGGAGCAGTTTGCAGTTCAGTCTTTGTTTCCTGTTCTCAGCTTCTGTTATTCTCAGTGAAGAGTTTTGCTTGTGATCCATCCTGCTCTCTGCACTTTGTCCACCTGTTCTCCTTCTGCAGCATCTCACCTGCAAAACTCTGATGTGCTTCTTGTTTCTTAAACCAGAGGAACTGATGTCGCCAAGCCCTTTTTGGATTTTTTTCTGTAATATTATAACATGTACACATCTGTAGGTCTATTCATATTTTTTGAGTCTTACTTTTTTTCTTTAGTCTGTAAAATTCTGTTTTATCCGTCGGTGTATCCTGGAGTGCACAGCGGCCGGGCTCACACTCAGGTATAAGGTAAGAGGCTCAGACATCCAGAAGGAGCTCAGCGTCTCCAGAACACTGGAGAGAAGATCTGCCTCACACGGCTCATGAACAACTCTGGATCCTCCAGGAGGAGCTGGAAAACGTTGGGAGGACGTCTGGACTGGATCACCTCGTCTGCTGCCACCAGCACTCGGCCTCAGATACATGACAGAAAACACACAGATGGAACTTAGTGCACCAACTTCTACAGCCACCAAAAACTTCCTATAAGAAGAAAAAGTAGAAGAAGTGAACATGATTCCATTTGAAAAACAAACTAAACCACAACGTTACATTTTCCTTTCAGTCTGTGTGAGAATCCAGCACTTACAGAAAACATGTTTTTCACTCCATCACACAGAACATTTTAACAGAATGTGTTGCATTGAGCCCTCCTTAATGACTGTGTGTGTGTGTGTGTGGTTGCATCTACAGTTTACATACACACGATACACACCTGAATGGTATCAACACATAAGCACTGAAGGCTCCTGCCTGTTTGTTTTGTGTCTATTGTCTGCCAGCAGGAATGTGTGTGAGTTTGCTGCTCTCTGTAACTGGTTCCCATGGTATCAGACCACCATGTTCACAGTCCGCCAGTATCAGCTGGCCAGTTGTGGTCTGATGATGCAGCTCAGGAATCTGTCACCCAAAGCAAAAAGCATCCTGGTGTTTAGAATCAGACCCACAAAATATGGAGGTGGTTTCTGACGGGAATAGCTCGGAGACTCAGTCCCTGGATCTGATTAACTGTGTGTTTGTGGGAGGATATCTTGATCAGTGTGTGTGTGTGTGTGTGTGTGTGTGTGTTTGTGTGTGCGTGACAACTTACATCTAACCCCTTCAGTTTAACATTTCCTCAGATACCCTTTTCTGGTATTTGTTTAGCAAGTGGCAGCGGTGGAAGATGTTCTCCACACGATGGTGTGAAAGCAGTTTCTGCTGAAACACTTTTAGCTTTGCTGCTTTATTAGAAAAGTTGCAGTTACATATATGAAAACTTCAGTGTTGCAAAAGTCCTGAAAATTAAAAAGAATAAATAAGAGGGAAGGGAAAACATGTCAGGATGTGAGAAGAAAGGAATAAAAGACAAACTTCTGCAGTTAAAGTAATTTCTGCTGTGCAGTGAGTGGAGACTTTTCATTCATGTGCATTGTTTCTGTTTGTCCAATACGACTTGAATTTAGAAAAATATGGATGTTTTGGAAAATAAATACTTTTGTAATGTCAGAACATAAGGACATTTTGGGAATTATTATTATAAAATGAATACAAATGTGGATAATTTTTGAAGAATTGGCAACATGATATTTTTGCTTCGTGGGATTTTTCTTTTGGAATAAAAAGATATTTTTGAAAAACAAAGAAAGTGAGACTGTTTTGAATGTAAGGATAATGTTGGGAAGTGAGGATATTTTTAAAATACTAAGTAAGTCTCCTTTCCAAAAGGACAAAAGGGCAGCACTGGAGAACTGGAGACCGACTGGGAGTTGCAGATATTTTGGGGATCAGAAGGAAAATTAAAAACAAAGTGAGGACATTTAAATAAAATGTGATATATGTGAGGACATTTATAGCAAAGTGAGGACATTATGGAAATTAGGACACTTTATGAAAATTGAGGATAAAATATCTGGAAAGTGAGGACAGAACATTTGGGAAAGCAAAGACTGAATTATTTTTAATATGAGGACATTTTTGAGGAAAGTGGGGACGTTTTGCCGCGGTCCCCGTGTTGCAGGGTGAAGCGGTAAACTGTGTGGTTGTGGTTTGAGGAGGTGGTGTTCAGGGTCGAGAGTTCATCGACATCAAAACTTTCGTTTTTTGGATCCAGTTCATGATGTGCTCTTATTCCCTCCCACTGATTCTCTGCAGAACAAACCAAACAAGTTAAATCACTTTCAAATCACAACAGATGTTTCAACAACAACAAAACAGCATCAGAAATCTTTTACCGAGCGGCTGCTACTCTGAATAAAAGCCTGTTTACAGGAACGCTTTCTAATCATCTGAAATGTATGACCTCTTGTTTCAGCCCACATTTGTATTGTTTTATATTTCCAGTTTGATTTTGAAAATAATCAAATCAGTTTTATGTAATTGTTTATGAAGAACATAAAAACAAGAGAAAGCCATAAATCAGCGTGATTATCACAGCTTTTCTGTTTGGAACAATGAGTCATTATTTGTGTGTCCACAAACACGACACAAACTTGGATTTAATGTGATTAAGTCAGCTGTGCTTCGACATGTCTGTGCCGTAAATCTGCGTACTCGGCTCTCAGCAGGGGCTCCGTACCTCCTGCACTGCCAGAAAACGCCCAAATTCAGGACTCCTGTTCGTTCGGTTCCCCTCCTAATGAAATCAGGTAAAGGGGTGGGGCAAACGAGCCGAGCGAGAGCTTGTATACAACACAAGACTACCAGAAACTCCAGGGGAGAGATGGAGCACCGCTGCTCACCGTGTACCTACGCCAGAGACGGCTAATAAGCATTCTCTCCCTCTCCTTTTCCTTGATTGGGAACAGATGTGTGTGTGTGTGTGTGTGTGTGTGTGTGTGTTACACTCTGGGAAATGGCCGAGATGAGAGACAGCGAGGCCGCCAGAGCCACAATAAATTCATGGAACGGCTAATGAATAAAACAACAGCGGATTAAATGTGCCATAGCTAAAAATAATTTGATTAAGAATCCGACTCAGCAGCCAAATTGTTGGAGGCCATGCTGGAGACAGCTGTATCTTTATTTGAGCTCTGGTGTACGAGACCACATTTTTTCCTGCTAATGAGCTTCTACGAGTCTTTCGATCGAGGCCTTTTTATGGGGATTTCTGGGCAGAGCTCGAGGCCAAATGAATCAGTTGTCATCACATGTGATTGCCTGTTTAAAAAGTCCCAAACTTTCTGACTCTGTTCGGTCAGGTTCAGCCAGGGTCAAGCCGGCAAAAACACGTCCCTCCTCAGCCAATAACCTGCCTGGATCAACAAGTGTCTCCAGCTCATTTTCATCACATATCTCAGGGAAGACAAACGCCTTCTTTGGGGCCCTATGCAAGACTTTATTAACTGCTGACTGCATCTCCAAAAGTTTAAACACGGACTGTACGAATTAAACAGAGTTTATTAAATTTTGAGGAATATTTCATATTGGACCTTCCCTCTCAGAGTTTGATAAGAACATACAGTAGATTTAAATTTCATATCTGTCTGTTCAGCACAGAGATGGAGTTAGCTTAGCTTAGCTTAAAGAGCTAGCCTGGCTTCCTCCTGAGTCAAATAAACTCTAAAACTGACTTTTTTTTAACATGTTATATCTCATTTGTTTCAACCTGCACTGGATCTTGTGGTTTGAGGAGGAGCTTTTGTGCTGGAGATACTTCTGATCAGCATGTCTGGTGGGACCGTTGAGCTCAGGGTTTCGGTCTTGTTACAGACATGATCAGACCGAACCTGACAGCCTCACTGTGGAGACAAAACTGCAGGAAGCTGTTCAGAGTCACTGAGCCGACTGTTGTTTAACAATAAATAACGGTCCAAGATGTGTTTGACTCAGCTTCTGGAAGCAGAGAGGAGCTGCTAGCCTCCGTCAAAGGAGGAAAAAAACACCTTCTGACAAGTAAAGTGACCCTTCTGTATCTTATCTGCTACCCTAGTAACTATTAAGGTGAGATATGTTTGCAGGTATTTAAGGGCACCAAACTGATGCAGTGGAGTTTGACTTCAGAAATGCTGCTAGAATTTGCTGCTTCAAGCAGTTGTAACTGGAAAACACCTGTCTGTAACCAAACACGAGCACTAGCTAATCTAAGTTGCATTGGATGAATCTTTTTGGATATTTTTTGGAGTTTAGGGTTCAGAATGATGAGCGATTGGAACGAATGATTGGTCATTTTCATCCGACTCTCAGTAAGAAAGTAAACAAGCCTCTAAAAAAGAGTTTTGTGTGAGAGTCTGGTGATGGATGAAGGCGTCTGCAGCTCTGATGCACTTCCTTATTTCTACTTCTTCTCCTCTCTGTGTCCTTTTGTTCTCGTCTCCCTCTTCTCTCTTTGTGTCAGACAGTCTGTCTTATCTCACTGCTCGTATTTTTCATCTCAACACAAAATGACAGCCTGACTCCCCTCCTGACTTCAACCCGTCCGTCCTGCTCGCTGCTCGAGGCTGCAGCTGGGACTCGGCTCAAACGTCTGGATGTCAGACTGCTGAAGGGTCTGTTGAAACGGGCCTGAACGCCGTCCAAAGAGCTCGCCGGTGCACAGGAAAGGGCCCGCACACCGAACACACTGCCAGGGGAAATAGAGGTGGGAGGCAGGTGAGACAGGGAGGCATTGTTTGGTCCCGTCTCTCCTCCTCACAGGTGGGACTCCTCAGAGTCTGCAGCACAGACCTCTGTTCAAATGGATCAGGGACACGCTCCAAGAACATTAAGAGGGCTTGGCATGAGCGCGGCATGGCACAGGCCAAAAGCCAAGTCTGCAGGGAATGGTAATGACGACAGAGGAGCTCAGGTGAGCCTTTATTCTGAGCTTTGCCTTCATGCAGTCATCTCTCTCTGTCACATTAGAAATCAACGCTGTAAGAAGGAGCAGCTTCTTCTTCTGCTGTCTGCATGTCCTCGTTGACCTGCTGGGGTGAGCGGAGATGGAGATGGAGGTGGAGATGGAGGTGGGGGGGTGGCTGCACAATGGCTGATGTTTTCTCAGAGAGTGCTGACTCACTTACAAACATCCAAAACAAAAATGCCACAAAGTTATTAACTTCAGACTTTCTGAAGGATCTCTGAAAGAGCTGCTCATGCATGAAACCAGAGCTGTGTGCCTGCTCTCCTTCTACCTCTGGACAAAGAATTGTCAGCCACTCCTCATGTAAATAAAACTAACATGACATTATTAATTCATATTTTATAACTTAAAAGTAACTTAAAGAACAGTTTAGCATTTTGAATTTTTCCCAAACAGTGTTGGGAGAATCAAGACAGAGCCTCAAAACACCAACACAAAACCCAACACAAGGCTGCACAGAAAAGGAAAAACTGTTGTGAGGCAGATGATCAGACTGCTGACTGTAAGAAAAATCACTTTTTTATTCTAGAGAAAGAAAGACGGGCAGAGAAAAATACAAGAGGATTTAGAGGGAGGCTGAGGATGAAGAGAAGGAGAGATAAAGGGAAACAGCTCGCAGGACGTCAGGTCGCAGTTTAGCGCTGCAAACTGACTGCAGATGACGGGACGAAAGGTCAGGGATGGAAATTAAATGACAAATTCAGAACAGCAGCTGAGGGGGAGAGGGGGCGCTGTGAGCGGGCCAAGGGGTGGGCGTGGACCCGGCACACTGACTTCTTTAAACAGCAATTAGACGCTCCTGCAGCTTCCAGCTCAGAGCCGCCGCCTGACCTTTAATCATCCTCAATTTTCTTTCAGGCTCTGACTCTCTGATACACGTCTCCTCCGATTGGCTGTTTATTTTTCAGAGCACTTCCTGTTTGAACGATCACCACGGGCTGTGCGTCTTTATGGATGGCAGGGAGGGCAAAGGGGATGTGCACACTTACTATGTGTGTCAAATCAGCCACCAACACAAGCAGCCAGTCTCAGATTCCTCACAGGGCCAAATGTATGTGGACGCCCTGACGGCAACTGTGGTCTTCAGTGATACTTTATTTCATCATGACAGATAACGTCATCATACTATGATACTGATGAGCCTCAGCCATTGTTGCTGTGAGAAGAAGTCAGTAACAGTGACTCTGTAAGAACTCTGTATTTCAGCACGTTACACAGAGTGCAGAGCGCCAGATATGCATTTTGCTCAACCTGTCATTTTATGCATAGGCTTGCAAAATTGTAACCTAAAAAGATGTTTATTAACCACATTGTTGACTTATTTCTTTGCATAAAATCTAAAGTTGACCTTCATTATGTCATACAGGAAAATATGTGCAAGTCCTTTAAAATACTAACAAGGTTTTACAATCAGTTTTATGCACAAATTGAACAGTAAAGTTGCGTCACTGGTATTAAAAATGATTATTGATGACTTCACATGATTCCTCATCCTACATTAATATATTTTGTTAAACAAGTCACATGTACATTAACTTTTGATTGATGCTACTTGCTGATCAGATTAGAGGTAGAACTTTCTTTCCACACTCATCAATTACAGATCTGAATGTGTTGAACTTCTGAACTGAGTGCAGACATCATGGTAACCTCCTTCTTTCCTATCAGTCCCACTCAGTTCTGCAGGGGATTTATACACTTCCCCCACCTCTAACCCTGATGTGCCTCTGCAGGTCATCTCAGTAATGAGCCATGTGGTCCCCTCTGGCACTCACTAATCAGGGATCCAAGGCCGTCCCATCCTCGGCCCGACGCTGTGGCAGCAAAACACACTCTGAAGCCAGTGTGGTTGTCTCTCTGCCATCTGGCCTCCATGCCTGGCCCTGTCTCCACTCTGCCGGCGATTTATGCCCTCCTGAGGTGTTTCGCCTTTTAACTTGCACATAATTGGCCCCCAGATGCAAAAAAGATGTGGAGGCCAGTTTTTATTGGTTGCCAAGCAGAGGTCATTGTTTTTGCATCACTGCGACTCCTCAGTGCTGCCAAGGTTAAAAAGACATGCTTTATGTCTGGACCTTGAACGAGGAAATAACGAGTCCATACAAAGTTATACATAAATGGTAATGATGGAGTACGGAGCTGAATGAAGGCACTATGTGTGCTGAATGACACTGGTAAAGAAAGCAATAAAAAACTAATCATATGGAGTCAGCTCTTTCCTACAAAGTCCTGAAACACCTTCTGTCCTGTTTCCTGTCCACAGAGCCCACCTCCACCTCCTCCACCTCCTCCACTGACTCACCAGACACGATTCGCCAGCTGTCAATTTGTGTGAGTTAATAGGAGATATTCACAAGAAAAGCACATGACATGACAGGAATAAAAACCTTCTCTGTTTTCCGGATAGTTGTAAGTCGGAGCAAAAGTCAGACATCATCACAGAAAAATGGTATTTGAAAGCCATGTTGAGACTGATAATGGCACCGTGTGAAACACATTAAGTACAGAAACACAGCTGAAGATCGTTTTCACAGAGAACAGCAACTTTCTTTTAGACAAGAGAGGAAGTAGTTGCAGTAAACTTAATGAAAAGGTAAGTAATTCTGTTAAAACTTCTTATTGGGTTAAAATGAGAGTTTTTGGTGTCAGGTGAGCTGTGGTGCCTCAGAGGGCAGCTGGTCAAAGGTAGAGTCTTTATGTTGAAAGCTGCATAGAGAGGCACGACTTACTCATTTTTAAATGCAAAAAAATATTTGCTTCCATGATCAAGTTTTGCTGCCTTTTTGGAAATTTTTATTTATTATTTTAATTGATTATTATACATTAAAGACTAGGAAAAATACATATGGGTTATATTAAAATTAAACCAAAAGTGAAAAAAACGAAAATTAAAAAATGCAGTTTGATTTTACTTGTTTCTAGTTTCTTTAAAAACCTTCATCAGAATAATCATCAGTCCACAGGTAAGAAGCCACACATATTTCATACTGCAGTCAGATTTAGCAGTTTTTCAGGTAACCCCTGACACACAGGTGCTCCTCCTTAAAGAGTTTTTTATTTAAATATTTAACGAATTGATATTGTAATCACAAAGAATCTGAGCTCTTAACAACATACATTTTTTATTTTATCTCATCTTCAAGAAACCCTCAACTAGAGATTTATGGAGCAGGTTTTTAGCACACCTTAAATATGCTGTTTTCAATATTTCTTTCAAAGTTAATTTTACGTGCAAAGATGCCCAATAAAGTCTCTACGTTTTTTTAGTTTGTTAAAGTAATCATCTATGCTGATTTTAACTTGATAATTTGTTTCTCTTATTTAAATTTTTACTTTTGTTTTTGTCTTTTTAATCAGGCGAAGTCTTGAGCTTCACTAGTTCCGGTCTTTTTGGGGTCCTTGACGTGGCAGTCATAAACAAAGATGGCGGCGGCTTCCAGAGAATCATAGTTTGTGTCTTGTAACTTTGAAATGATAATACTAAAACACTAACCAGGTAATTTCCCATGTGCATTAGTTGGCTGTTTTGAAGGTCGTGAAGTTGTAAAATGAGCGGCTGGGCCGGTTTTTCCGATGAGGAGCTGCGGAGGATCCAACAGAAAGGTAACATTTTGACTGCTATGCTAGCCGGGCAGGTTAGCTTCAATCTGCTTCTCATCACTGACCTTTTTCTTTCTGTCTTTCATGAATCAAATTAATCGTATTTCGTAAAAAAAAAAAAAAAAGAGTATTCATGGCCACGTATGTTTTCAGACTCAGCGATGCCTGGAGCGGCAGCCCGCGGTCGGAAACCGGCTCCAGCCTCCCGGAGTCGGCAACAGCTACAGCGGGAGAGAGCTCTCCAGCTAGCCGCTCAGAAGAACTCTGGAGCCACGTCTCCCGGCCTCCCGCCGGAGCAACAACTCACCAAACCGCCTGAACCGGAGAAGCCTGGGCCCACACCCTCAGCTCCAACTGCAGCCCAGGCTGTCAAACAGGAGGTGCAGCAGAAACATGTGGAGGTGAACCCGACTGAAAACAGTCAGCCGGCTCCACAGGAGGAGCCCCCGGCCGTCAAAGAGCTTGAGAAACAAGAGGTGGAACTGTTAGTATCTTTTCAATATCGTTTTTAATATTTAAGTTTAATTTGTTGGTAAATAAAAATGTCACGCTCACCATGTTCGTCACATACGACCACGGTTGTTGCATAATGTTACAGTTCAGATTAACACATTTGTTGTCTTAATCCCAGCTCATCTGTCGTTTTGCTTCTGCTCGCGCTGTGATCTTCAGGTTCAGCTCCATCTGTGACCGCAGTCCTCCACGCGACCATCATTTAAGTTTCACATCGTTACCTGTGCATAAAATAGAAAAATTAAAGTATAATCGTTTTTATTTTAATCCGTCTGAAGATTAAGTCATCATTTTTGTGCTTTTACTGATCGGATTAGATAGATCAATAGAGCCCGGATAGCTCAGTCGGTAGAGCATCAGACTTTTAATCTGAGGGTCCAGGGTTCAAGTCCCTGTTCGGGCGGAAGCTTTTTCATGTCCAGTATCAACACCTGCCTTTATGCTGTACCTACCTCACAAACACTTCGAGAGCAGCACACTTTTTTCCTTCTGTGCAGGACTCTTATAGTAACCAGGCTCAGAGAGAGACCTGGACCCGGAAACTGCACTGTGTTTTTTGGTTCTTGATTCTTTGTTCTTTATTGCTGTTGTTCTATTATTATTGTTTGCTTCTAGAACTGTATATACTGCACAACCTGTTCGTAAGCATCCTCTTGCACAAGGATTTTCTTCGGGATGAATAAAGTTTTTTTTATCTTATTCAAACTGTCTGTTTTCACAGACTCCACTGCTTTGTCTTTGATTATGGGCGAACCTGCAGGTGGGGGCAGAAGAAAATGCTCTCGGTGTTCATGTCTTTGACTTGTTCAAGACACAGGAGTGACAGGAGGGATAAATTTAAATCTAAACTAAATTTAAGTGCAAGTTAAGCTCTGCCTTCACACAGTTGTGATTTCATATTCTGAGTTTTTTAACAACCTGCCTCAAAGTAGCTATCAGGTTTGTATTACATTTAAAAGGATTAGACTCAAAATAACTAGGATGTGAAGATTTTTTTTTCTCTTAGACGTTTTAAAAATTGATAAGCATTTTTGTGTTTGATCACAGACGGGAAAAGACGCGTCTGGAGCAACTACAGCAAGAGCAGAAGATAATAGAAGAGAGGAATAAACGCAAGAAAGCTCTGCTGGCCAAAACGATAGCTGAGAAGTAAGTATGTCTGTGAGGGCACAGCGGTGAGCAACATGTTATTATGCCAGATGGGAATAATGGACAAAATATTAAAGTAAGAAAAAATTGGGGCCAAGTGATGAGATGTAGCTTTGAAAATGTCTTCTTGTCCAAAGGTCCAAACAGACTCAGGCAGAAGCTGTGAAGCTGAAGAGAATCCAGAAGGAGCTCCAGGCCCTGGATGACATGGTGTCCAATGATATCAGCATCCTGAGAGGCAAGATAGAACAAGCCAGCTGGGATTACTCCGCTGCCAGGTAGAGAGACGACACGAGAACATTTAAAAAGTGTCAAAGAACCACAGCTCTTTACGAGCTCAACCAGTGAGGAGCACAAACACACAAACACACGTCTCCTCAGGCCTCCTCAGCTCCTGTTCACCCACTCTTCCAAACTTTATTTATCATTTTTCCATAACAAAAAACATTGGTATAAATTAAGGCATTTCTTACAAAAGTTGCAACCCCCCCTCCCAACCAGGTGGTATTCCCCATTACAGGTTCACCCACTCTGATTGTGAAAAAAGAACTTTTTTATCCAATCGAGCAGCAGAGTGTAAGAACAGGCGTCTAGTGTTACAGCTCTGCGTGGAGTCAGTCTGGCCCAGATACCTCGACACACTCAGCACACATGAGGATCTTGAAGATACGTTGCACATCATACAGATTTGTCTCATAAAAAAATCTCTGGTGAATATAATTTTGAAGGAGGTCAGATTGTGAGACAACTTGTAAACTGTAGCCTGACAACAGAAAAAAAATCAAGCAGAAGAAAAGACAAAGCCGTTCGTTAAAATGTGAATAAATGTTAACATTCGGTCACATTCCTGCAGTAAACAGCAAAAAACTCCTAACAAAGCCAACGTGAGCAGGTGATGAACTGTACGTCTACTGTAAATGCTCTCACTGCCCCCTGCAGCTTGTTTCCAGTATTCATGTTTTTCTGTTTCAGCAGACGTTGTCCTGCTCAGATGTTCCACAGAATGATGCATGATTAGAACCAAAACCCAGAAGAATCTGATCAATTAAACACATTTGTCTTTTTTTGCAACGGTTTAAAATTAGTGCAGCATTAAATTTTCACAGCAGCCTCAGACGGTCCATGGGCAGTAAATTTTAAGTTAATGAGCTTCATACCAACAGTGAGGCAGTGAAGCTGTGATTCCTCTGTGCCGCCTGTGCAGCTCCAAATCACAGAGACTCTTCATTACAGATGTTTGTAGAAGGGGAAGAGGACCTGACCTTCACACACTCACTGCTCTGGATTCTGTTATGATTATGTTGATTTAATCAATTGTTGAGATTTCTCTGAGTTATAACATAAAACTCTGAGGTGAAATGTTTGACATCATCTATTTAGTCACCGCAGAGTTTCCAAACAGCATGTGATGTTCTGTTTTCTGCAACTAAAACAATGTTTCTGCATCCAGACGCGGCCGGAGGACTTGAGTCTGACCTCAGGAGGTCTGAGTTCCAAAGTATTCAGCTCGAGTGCCAACAAGATACCGTTGTTTTAACACAGATACCAAAACTCTGCTGTGTGTTAAGAAATATGAAGAGAAAAACATGTTTTTGAGGGAACAAAAGAAACCAAAGTTCTTAGATTGTGATTCTCGCTGCCAACTTTCAGTCTTTCACAGTTTTTATTCATAGTTACAGACACTTTTCAGTCAGAATCAAACAAGAATCAGCGTTTGAAATCACCGATTATTCCATCATCAGTTAGTCTGATGGATATTTTTTCAGTTAATCATTGATTAAGTGTTGATTTGTTCTCAGAATCTGAAGCTGATTTCTACAAACTGTCTGTCTGACCAACAGCTCAAAACTCAAAGACGGTCATTTTAAAAAAGGATATCAAGTCAAAAATCCGACAAATCCTCAAATTTTAGAAGCTTTTTGAAATAAAAACTCTAAATGATTTAATTATTGATAATCAAAATTGTAAACAGTCAATTTTCCGTTTACAGACTAAATAAATAATTCACTAATTATTTCCACATCACACCCAATAATTTTTCCTCAGTGGAAACTTTATCTAATATATTTAATGGTGTTTGGTCTGAATCTCAGTCTTTCAGTCTTAAATCTCTCCTGAGGAAGCAAAACTTTCATTTCTGTTTTCATCCAGAAGTTTTGACACAAAGCAGGTGTCAGAAGGAATCTGTTGCATCATGTGCACTCAGTGTATTTTTCATAGTGAATTTTATTCACAGACAACGAGCGCAGATGTGAGGACTTTGATTTTTTTTGCAGCAAATATCCTAAATAAAGTGAAACTTTCTGTCACAGAATTAATTTGTTAATTAATTTCTTAACTTTTTTCTGTTTACTTTTCCTCTCATTTCTCCCTTCCATGTTTTTCTAGGAAGCGCTATGAGAGGGCGGAGGCGGAGTACGTGATGGCCAAGCTGGACCTGCACAAGAAGACGGAGGTGAAGGAGCAGCTGACGGAGCACCTCTGTGCCATCATCCAGCAGAACGAGCTGCGAAAGGCCCACAAGCTGGAGGAGCTGATGCAGCAGCTGCAGCTTCAGGCCACCGAGGAGGAGCTGGAGAGGCAGAAGCAGCAGGAGGAGGAAGAGGAGAAGAAGAAGAGGAGCTGTGTGGAGATGCAGAAAGACGGGAAACAAGAAAACGGTTCAGTGGAGAAACAGGAGGGAACGATGCAACCAGCCAAAGACTGCAGACCATCAGAGGAAGGAACTGTGCAGGAGGAGAAGGACGGTGACGTCCAGCCGGAGAACCACCCGACGACTGAGCCACCAAAGACTCAACAAGACTGTAAAACACTAGAAAACTGTGTTCAGAGTGAAATTGTGGCCTCCTGATGCTCAACAAGGGATTTCTGTCAGAGATTTCATTCCACTTGTCATTTATCAGCCGTTCTGTAAAATATCTGGACTTCATTATTAACACAAACACTGATGTTTCCTGACGATGCTGTCAGCCTGATGAGATGTTCTCAGCCTGATGAGATGTTCTCGCAGTGATGCTGCAGCGTCCCGGCCGGGTGTCAATAGTTCCACACAACAACTTCTTCTAAAAAAAGTAACATTTTTGTGCTGCTGAACATTTTAGCAGCAAAATGTTTCCATGGAAATGTAATTTCTGGCTTTTCCTCGAGGTTATTACCAGAAATGGTAGAAAGGAGGTCAGTGTGAAGAATGAACATACAAACTGCAGAACGAGGCGACTGAAGCACTTTGAAAAGAGAACACTGATGCAAAGATTTGTTCAGTTCACATCCACCAGATCAGCAGTGATCTGTTCAGCAGCTGCTTATGAAAATTTAAATGTTAAAACTTTATTCTTTTTTCTTTTTATCATGCCCGACATTATTAGATTTGTCAGATCCTTCAGATTGTTCTCTGAAAGTTCCTGATTTAAGAGAAATCTGGACTTTGTGTAGGAAAAGTTCTCCTGCAGCATCTTATATTAAGACATTTAACATTCTGGGACTCTGATGTTTTTTTAAAGCAGTGAGGCATCTTTAAACACAGCCATGTTTTATTTTGCAGCTCTGAAACTTCAGCACGGTGTGAGCTCTCGCTTTGAAAGGACGCCCGGCCGTCAGTGTGTGTACCTGCTGGATCAGGCCGAGTCGTATTCAGCTGCAGAATAAACGAGCAGACTGTTTCTCAGCCTGTAACTTCCATCGCTGGCTTTTCATGCATGTGCTTCCAAAAAAAGCTGCACGTCCAAACGCGGTTTTACATCGTACATGAATTATCTCTCTGATCAAAGGCTGAACTCGAAGGATGATTTTTTTATTGTTGTGGCTTTGTGCAAACGGCAGAAGATGGCTCCTGCGTACTTCCTGTTTCGTCCCTGCTCCATGCAGACGCAGCGAAGCATAAATCCACTTCTCTTCCACACACAAACCCTCCTGTCTTCTGCGTTGTGGATGAACATGTTAGCTGGCGCTGGGCTCGTGTTTCACAAAGCTAATTCTGGTGCGGCCGAGGAGCAGCGGGCCTGCTGGATGGTAAGATGATATCTGCTCACATACGAACGGATGCTCTCAGCTGCATGTGTTTCTGCAGACTCGCAGAGTTTACTTTCTCTTGCTGTACATGGAAAAACTTGTTAAATAATATATGAAATAATCAAAGGTTGTACGTTATATTTGTTGGTTTGACCAAAGTCTGTATACTCTGTATGTTTACTGATTGTGAGGCAGATAAAGTCTATTTAAGAGGGTTAAATATTTAAAAAGGTGGTACTTAGATTTACATTACAGTCCAATATTTTACTAAAATAAAGCTAAAATGAGCACTCATCCCTCTGTGTATTTCTTCCTCGTGTTTCTGGTCTTAACTCCAGATGAAGACTTATCTGCAGGACTGAAGCTCGTGGTCCTGGAAGGAATTTACACGGGAGAACACTCTGGGACTCTCAGCGCTTTTGCGAGTCTTTTTTAAAGTGCAGTAAGTGTTTCTGTAAACCGCTTTGAGATTTTACAGCGCTCCGGTCACATCTGGCCGTCTGAAGGAGGGGCCGTAAAAGCAGCGTTTTTAATTAGTTGGGAGGTAGAAGCTCAGAGAGGGAGAGTGACCACCGTCCCGTCTGTCCCTGCTCGACCTCCAAGGTCAACGTTTGAAGTCTGGAGGAGCAGATTTCTGCAGATTTCACTAAATTATAAAGACATTCAACGACAGCCGACGTTCGTCTGAATAAAGTCCTTTCACATGACTGTGACCAACACAAAATCCACTGCAGCTGATGGTAACTAAGTACATTTAGTACATTTACTCAAGTACAGGTTTAAACTACATGAACTGAAGTGTTTCCAGTTTTTATGACTTTGTTCTTCTCAGATACATTTCAAAGAGAAATATTGCACTTTTCATTTCACTGCATTTATTCTGCAGCTTCAGGTTCAGTTTCCTCTGAAACATGATGTCTTTTGCACAGATGAAATTAAAACCACATCCAGTCATTTCAGTCTGATGTGTAGAATGAGCAGCTTTCAGTGCAGATAAACTTGTTTCAAGCATTTTCAAAAACTAATTTTGTTTTTTTTAAATTGCTGTGCAGCTGTTTGCATCATTATGATGATTTTAAACAAGTTGATAAAAATAAAAAATCAGCAGAGAATTTTTTTTTTACTGGTTTTGAGAAATTGAGGACTCAGATTTGAACTTGATGTCAACATGTTAATGTTTAAAGTCACAAAATCTATTATGTAATAAACAGCAGTTATATTACAATATTAAAGGGGCCATTTAACATCATGATGATTTTACTTTTAATACTATAAATTCATTTTTGTGTGAAACATTTTGTCAAGCTTTTGATAACAGATAATTTAATTTTACTTATGAGGTAACGTTTACTTTTATTTTAATGAGTGATCTGAGTTTTTCTTCCACTGACTAAATCCCAGTTTTTTATTTTTCTTGGTAAATTAAAACCATCTAATCTTTAAACTTAAACCATTTTGCAGCCAAACAGATTGTTCAGCCTGAACTTAAAGGAGTTTAAACGCCTCACATGGTCACATGATCCACCTCACCCCATCGTTTGTAATGGAAATAATAATTATTTTCATGAGAGCTCCTCGGGGGGGTTCATGTGAAAAGAAATGTGCTCTGGACTGTGACAAAGAAAAATGAGAAGATGCGGAGATGAAGGCATCCAACCGGGCTTCAAACTGCAGAAACAGCCTTTACTCTGGAAATACATTTCCATTAGAGAGGTGGTGTGTGTGTGTGTGTGTGTGTGTGTG
>JAPZDY010000021.1:26806241-26824520 GCA_029783645.1 Ctenochaetus hawaiiensis | reverse complement strand
ACCAGGCCCCGCTGGAGCTCCACCAGACCCCGCTGGAGCTCCACCAGGCCCCGCTGGAGCTCCATCAGACCCCGCTGGAGCTCCACCAGGCCCCCGCTGGAGCTCCATCAGACCCCGCTGCAGCTCCATCAGGCTGATTTCTCCTTTCAGCTCGCCGTCAATGAAGCATCTTTAAACTAAAGAGGTTTATTATGACCAGAAAAACACGTGACTCTTCAGTTTGGATTCGTTCAATTTAGGGAATATTTGTTTTTTTTGATTATTTGCGACTTGATTCTTATGCTGGACATTTATTGGTCCATTAACAAAGGATACATCAGCAAAGCATCACGGTTAAATATACTTAATGCAGTGACAACAGGCCTTCTTTAGGTTTTATTATTACTTTCAGTGTAAATTAAGAACCTGATATGAAGCCTTTTGTTTTGTTCCATCAGGTTTATGTCAGAATCACAATCAGCTTCATTAGTCAAACAAACCTAAATTTAGATTTTCAGCAACCACACAAATATAAGACAAGAAAAATGTGAAGGCAAATTATTTAGATCCAGTTTCAATGCAATACGAATCAGGAAAATATCTACTTAGAGTAATAAAACTGTTATTCAGAGTAAAAATAGTCATTGTTCAGATTTAACATAATAAGTGTTAAATTATTTTATTATTATAAAATCTTACTTTGTAGGAAGCTGACAAATTAAATCTACAACACGTTATTTTAACCGGTCCCGTGTTTTCTGCAAAGCAACAACAGCTTCAATGTGCAGCGGGACGGAAAGTGCGATTTTTTCTCTTTAAAATGTAGAAATACAAATGCAAATATCCTCAAACGGAGAGTTTACAGCTCTGAGAAGATGTTTTTAGTCACATTCATCTTTTCTCCTCTTCTTCTTCTTCTTCCTCGTGTGGTAAAACCCCGTCACGTGGGTTCTGCAGCTGATGTTTGGAGGCCGCAGTGAACCGGCACCGCTCGGGTCCCCGCGGCCTCCGCAGCCTCCTGGAAGCTGCAATCAGCTCGGAGTCCGTGCGGGACGTTTGCGGCGCGGCGGAGCGCGCGGGGGCAGCGTGTCTGCAACATGTGGCTCCCTGCGCGGGATGCAGAGAGTCAACGGGGGGGGGGGTCACTCTCCCCCATTTAGGGAAATAAGACCGGACAGGGGGGGCAAAGCGCGGCTCCAATCAGCACCAGGGGTCACTGGACAGCGGCCTTCATCATCATCATCACCCTCCTCCTCCTCCTGAGAGGGACTGAGCCGATTCTGGACCAGCAGAGACCAGAATCCCATGAAGACCGAGAGGGAGCTTTTATATAAACACATCCAGCATGACTGACAGTCCGCTGGGGGGGTTAAACTCTGATCATCAGACCGCTTCACATTCAGAAGACTCCACTCATGAAGAACATCAGAGTGAGTTATGGGACCTTCAGTGCTGAGAGCAGCATCATGTTAGCAGCACATTAACACTCACGACCGCAGGAGTCACGAGCATAATCACAGATTTTAGATGTAAACATTTTAAAGGTGAGCTGCCACATACATGCAGAGTGGACGTGTGATTCATGGCTCAAAACATCTCCACGACTCCTACGACGAGAACTTTGATGATGCTGCAACGCCTGCTGACAGGCTCTGGGACATTTACACACACACACAAAGTGAAATCTGTAGATTAACTGAAAAAAGATCTTCATGAGCTTCTTCCTGGATCACTTTGCTTGATTCTGAGCTTCAAAACTGAGAGACAAAACGATAAAACTCCGGATCGTCACGGTGTGTTTCTCTCTTTGACATCATCATGCTGAAGTCTCCTCATTAAGGCTCCCTCTGGTCTCGGGGGGGTCAGCAGGTTCCTGTGGCTTCACCGCTCAGCTGCCACCCACAGCCCCGTCGAGCCGGACCAGACTGGAAACCAGTCCAGACCCTAATTATCCCCGTCCAGGCTCTGAGTCCTGACATGAGTTAACGTGTGGAGTTTCATGACTCTGTGATTAAGTTCCATCTCAAACCAATTTAGTGAAGCTCTGCATTAATTTATGATCGCTCCTGTTTGCGGTCTGTGAGGTTTAATGAAGCTGCATCAGAGTCTTTTTATCGGGGTTCAGAAGCTGCCTGTCAGACCCAGACAGACCAGCACTGATGAGGGTCTTTAATGGACTGATGGTTTAGTTTAAAGGATTAAATTCAGTCCAAAATGAAAAACTAACAGTGAAATGGTTGGCATGTGTGTGTGTGTGTGTGTGTGTGTGCAGATGTAAACACACAGTGTTGAAACGCTGCAGTTCTGCTCGAACACACGCGTTATTGTTTTTATGACACAGTTAGAATAAAGAAGAAAACGCACAGGTCGGATTTTCATCAGAGTCTGACATGTGTTTGCTGCAGATGGATGAAATTATTTCATGCTCAAGACATTTTGAGGGTTTTTTTTTTAAATAAGCAAAGCAAAGAAGAAATATTTAAAAAAATATTCAGTTAAAAAAACAAAACTGTCACAAAAGACTTCAGTGAAGAGTCGAAGGTTTACTGAAAAAATTAAATCCTCCTCCTCTGTTCTTCTTCTTCATGTTTCTCCTCCTTTTTTTTCTAAATTAAACTTCTTAAAGATCATTTTTGAGGCCCAGTTCTGTGAAATGAAGAGACACGACGTGTTGAAACAAAGATCTCTGGCCGGATTCGAGCAGATCGTTGTGATTTTGTGATCCATCGAAACATCACCGAGTGTTTTCTGCTGCTTTTTCACGCTCGTTTGGACCAAATGTGTTTGATTTGAGCGGATTCAGATGGCTGATGCTTCTTCACCTCCGTGTTTAGATGTTCACGTCTGAAAATGTGTCATGTGTTTCATTTCCTCTGCTGTGATTGGACCTTTATTAACAATTTAAAGGCACAACAGATTTTTGCATTTTATTATTTATTGATCTTTCTGACCCTGTTTGTCTCTTTATGGATCTTCATTGTCACTGTTCAGTTCTTCTCTATTTAAAACTCATATTTCATGTCATTCAGGCCTAAAAATAAACTGATGACTTGAAAGTTGTTTCAGTAATGAACCTTTAAATTTTGACTTAATATTTTAACAGAATAATTGAAGCTGAAATGGCCTTTTAATGGATTTTTACATCAGGTCTTCATCATGAAGTTTACAGGGATTTTTATTTGTTACTTCTGTTTTTATTTTGAAGTTGACACAGTGGGACTTTTCTAAGAAAAATGTTCAGACTAATTCTTAAATGAACTAAAGTTTATCCGTCGTGATGCAGATTTCTTCAGCTCCAGAGTTCCTTCCACAGTCTCTTCCTGCCAACGTCGGCTCTGCAGGACGGCGTTTTCCTGTCAGACATGTTTGGACGTTTCCATTGGCCACAGACAAACTGCAGCAGCCGCAGCAAACAGGCCGCTTTCACATGGAGCTCCGAACAAAGCGAGGAGGCCCTGCAGGAGAAGACTGAGCCTGAGACACGGGGAGGCCTTTTTTTCTGCTCTTTTTTTTTTTACTCTAGCTGGCACCGGCGTGGACTTGTAGGCAGGAAAAGGGAATCTGGAGGGAAAACTAATGATGAAAAAGTCTACTCTATCCCTGTGCCTTCATTAAATACATGGAAAGAACGAGAGAGACACATCTGGATTCAATCCGCGTCCCTTTGATGGCATCAAGTGTTCTTTTCCCAGATCAGGGGGCTGGAAGCTACGGGATGTCTATGGCAGCTCGGAGCCCAGAGCTGACTCCTGCCATCTGAGCACATGACCCCCCCCCCCACCATCCCTTCACCCCCCCGCCACCTCGTACCCTCCTGGTCGCCCCGAAAATAGTTTCAGAGTTTCTGTTTTTGCAAAGCAGAAAGAGAAAAACAGGTTCGACCTCAGCAGACCTGAAACACAGAGATGTAAAAAAAACAAAGAAATGCAGAAGTTTGAACATAAACGTTCAGTAAACACGGTGATTCACAGCTCAGCACGAACTCTGCAGCGGGAAGTCACTCCGTTTAGAAGCACTTTACTTTTATTTGAGAGACTTTCTCTCGGAGGGAAATTTACAAACCCACATTTATCTGACAGCTGGAGCCACTTTGCTCTCCGACATCAGGAGTTATGGCTTGTTACAGAGCAGCTCGACCAAACACACAGTTTCTTTATCATATTTGTTTCTGTGATGCGTTCAAGTGTCCTGAGGAGCTGAAGGTTTCCAGTGTTTTACCAAAAAAATATGAACAAAACAGAAAAGTTTTTCTTTATTTCTCTTCATTCTTGAGTCGATGTGAAAGCATAAAAATCATCTTTTTCACTTCTGTGTGTTTGATTTTCAGATTCTCACTGCAGAGACAGATCGAGGCCTGCTCAGATCGAACTGGAGGAGACGATCTGAGGTACGAACGCATCACTGCACAGTCTCCTCTGATTGGCTGAGCTTCTGTAAACTACCTGAGAACCACACACCTGCAACACACCGGCTGATTCAACTGCAGCTGCTGAAAGTCACACAGGTGAGAACTGTCATTATCATAAAACTGACCTCAGATCAGAAGGTTTGACAGCTGTCAGCTTATTGAACAGCACAGATTTTATAATCAATCATCAGTCTGAAAAAAAAACACCTGACGGTTCAGAAAAAAAGTTTCATTTGAATGAAACTCTGAGTTTGATTTGTGTCAAACTTTGACTCTCCTGTCAGCTGATTGGTCACAAAGATCTTCTCCTCAAGTGTTAAATATTCTTCATCAGCTGGTCTCCTACTGTCTGTCTGCCTGTCTGTCTGTCTGCTGAGCTGTAGAAGGATAAATCAGATCTTTTACTGAAGGAAAAGTAGAAATTGAACTTTGCAGAAATTCTCTGTTTAAAGTAAATTTCTCTACATTTTCGTTAAAACTATCTTTCAGTTACTCATCGGGCAGAATGAACCGTTTCAGGAGACTGAAGCTGGTAATGGAGCTGATTATAATTTATTTATTGTTGTGTGGTTTGTAATTTTCTCTCTGGGATCAGTGAAGTTTTATTCTAACCAAAAACCAAACAGAGACGATTCTCTGGTTATTTCTGTTCTGAATCTATAAAATGAAGCAGTCAGATAAAAGTATTCGAGTGGAAACATAAAGGAGAAAAAAAGAGAAATTCTCAAGTAAATTACAAGTACCTCACGGCTGTACTTAGTTACTTGAGTAAATGTAGTGTGAGTATTCTACATTAAAGATGAGATACTGTGGGCTGAGACACTTTGAACCTCTCAGACTCATTTTAACTCGTTTTAACAAAATACCAAAAATATCAACTGAATGAAAAATAATTTACAAAAACGCAGATTTTTTTTTAAAATTCGGTGATGACGTAACTGAATAAAGTTTTTTATTCAAACTCGTTTTATCTTCACATTTGGATCAGCAGCTGTGTGTGTGTGTGTGTGCGGCCTGCGGACGCGCTGACTGGCTGACGGCTCTCGGTCGGTGTAACCGGCGGCGGACCGCAGGACGGTCACGCACGCAGCGATAACAGCCGCGTGTGTCCCCGCACAGCCCGCCGCTCCCCGCACACTCATTAGGCTGTGAGCTTTGCCAGCCGAGGGAACGAAAACAGGCCGAACCGGGGTGTTGACGGTGCTGATGGTGATGTTTCTGCAGAGGGGGAGGATGAGGAGGGTGGGGCAGCGCGCGGTGGGGGCCTGTGAAACGTCAGACACAACATAAAGGCATTGCCACGTAATTACGAGGCTCTCTTTCATTTAGGAGAGAGAGAGAGAGAGAGAGAGAGAGAGAGAGAGAGAGGGAGAGAGAGAGAGGTGCGGCTGTAACGTCCTGCCTCCTCGCGCCTAGCTGCCGCTGAGCAAGCTTTGCGCACACACGGAGCTTTGCGCATCTGGTCGTCATCAGCAGCAGCGGCTCTTCCTGCTCAGATGTGACTGGAGCAGAAGTGGAAGGAGAGCAGATCTTCTTCTCAGAGGACTCAGAGTCTGAAAAAGTTCGCTCTCGCGCAGCAGGACGAGCCGAGGTTTCTGCAGTTCGCCGTCGACGCGCGCGCCGCTGGATGGATTGGCGGTAGGAGTCGGATCTGGAAAAGCAGGAGGAGAAAAAACTCCGCTGAAGTTTGTTCGTGGCCTCCGCGGCTCATCTGGATGTGAACAGATCCGCTCCCCAGCTCGGAAGAACCGAGTCTCCGTCCGCCCGGCTGGTTTGCGGGGGCGCTGCCTGTGCGCTCTGCATGCACGGATCTTCTTGGCCCGCTTGTGATTCTTCTCTCTCTTCTCGTTGCCGCTCCGTTTTTTTCCGCTGTTCCCCACTTGCGTCATGACTTCTAGCTATGCACATGTAATGGACAGGCAAGCCACGATATCAAACCGCCTGGAGAGTCCGATCACGTCGAACCTGGACAACTTGCAAGCCAAAAAGAACTTCTCGGTCAGCCACCTGTTGGATCTGGAAGAGGCCGGGGAAATGGTCGGCACCCAGGCGGACGAGAGCGTCGGGGAGGCGGGGAGGAGTATGCTGGAGT
Source organism: Ctenochaetus hawaiiensis (assembly GCA_029783645.1). Classification (NCBI taxonomy): domain Eukaryota; kingdom Metazoa; phylum Chordata; class Actinopteri; order Acanthuriformes; family Acanthuridae; genus Ctenochaetus; species Ctenochaetus hawaiiensis. Next base: position 26,818,041 of record JAPZDY010000021.1, on the reverse strand, counting down.
CCCCGGGACTGACCAGCGGGAGCGACACGACCCAGCAGGAGAGTAAGTGCAAAGAGCCCGAGACCGAGCCGAGACCGAGAACAGCCTCTGAGATCAGATTATTTAAAATCCCCTCCGGTTCCCCTTTAAAAGCTTATCAGGCTCGAGCTGAGCTGGAAAAATGCAGAAAACTTTACACAAATGTAGTTTAAAGACGAGCAGGAAAACGGAGTCATTTGTTTTCGTGATGTTCTGGCGTGCGCAGCGCATGAATGGAGCCGTGCGGGGAGCAGCGCGCATGAAAGGAATCCTTTAGTGTGTTTTGGCAATGCATCATCCCTGACGGCCTCCCCCTCAAAACGGCCATTAATTTACCATTAACACTTTGATGTCAGTGAGGTATGGTGATGTTGGTGGACATGGTCAGTGAAGAAACCTCGCGAGTCAAGCGCGGGGGCCATAAATCTCCGCTCTGCTGCCTGTTGACCTCAATGAGGCGATATTTTTCTGATCGTGCACGTTTTGATCTTTGAAGTTTGAGACAAAAATCGAGTAAAAACTGACTTCCGTTTATTCTGAAAAACTTTGAGTAAGTCACATGACACGTGTGTGAAAGTTTTGCGATAAACATCTGCAGTAATTCATCACAGACTACAGATAAAGGTTAGTTTTTTAACCGCACTCTTTCCTCTGCGTTTGCGCTGAAATGAGGCCGATGGCAGCCGAGTCTGGTGAACTCAGAACCGGGCACCGTTCGCTGAGCTGCGATGGCCTGAAAATCTGAAAATCAGCACCTTAATTTAGCATTTTATTGTCTTAAATGTTCCGTCTCGTGCTTAAAAGTTGACCAAAAGTCGGATGGACGCAGTTGAGGGCGCAGATGTGCGCCGCTCGCCCTCTCGGCGCACCGTTGAGAGAGTAAATAAACTTTCCCTCCTTCCTCCTCCTCCTCTTCTTCGGCTCGAAGGGCCATTTGCAGGAGCTGACAGAAACGTTAGAGGCTTTAATGAGTGTTATTGTTATTTTTTAAAGGCTAAAAATCGGAGCGGAGCTGTGGGAAACATGCGGGAGGAAGTGGCGGGTCACGTCGTTAATTCACGCTTATTCTCGGCCTGTCAAACACTTTCAGAGTGTCGGAGCTTAATCATTTGTCATAATTAGCGCGCGTGTCTTCGCTCCGACAATTAAGGAATCGAATAACAGCATCTTTAAAAAAAAAACGACAGGAGGAAAGAATCAGGTTCAGGTCTGATGATCAGAAACATTTGTGGTGTTTTTGCGTGGTTTTATTGCGTTCATAATGCGGTTATTACCAGAGTTATTACCAGATTAACGCGAGACTCAGATCTGTAATAAGTGTTCGAGCTTCATCATGCAGATGAACGTTTTACAGATTTACTGACAGACACGTGAAAGCAACACGAATGACCTCAGACTTTTTTAAAATTTATTTCACAAATTTCCATCAGTGTTGCTCCCATAAACCGAGGCCGTACTACACCAATAAAACAGCGTTTTATGGTCAAACAGCAGATGTTTAAATGTAATTCTGTTTAATAATTTATAACTTCTCCTCCGTGTCTGAGCTCGTGCAGGAGGACTAATTGACTTTCACTGATGAGATCAGTCTGATCGCACGTGCTGGCCACACTTGCAGCTGCAGGATGATGATGATGAAGATGATGATGAAGAAGGTGATGGGAACGGCTTTGATTTGCAGTTTTAACTGTCACCCTGCAGGCTTAATTAAAAGCTTTCCGAGGCCAAAGCGCCGCTCGGGAACCGCACGGCTGCGGGGAGAAGCGCAGAGTGCAGCACTTTTCACGTCCCTCTGCGGAGAAACGATCCCTGATTCTTTTACGGTTGTTTTTGAGTTTTTTGTTTCCTCGGAATAAAAACACGTCACAAAGGAAAAAAAAAACGGATTACTTTTGATGCTCGTTAATTTAAAAAATAAATTGTGTTTAAATATGATTCATTTTGCGTAACATGTGTCACATTTTAATTTAGAAAAAGTAAAACATTAAAAAATAAAATAAAAATAATTAAATCAATAAATATTGCATTGACACAGGAAAGAGTTTAAAATATATTTATAATAATAATATAATATTTTCTCTCTAAACTCTCAGTCTTTATATTTATTTACATCACTTCCAGCGCATAAACTCGTTTGTTGTCGCGGTTTTTCTCCGGTTGTCACGTCATCAGGCATCCTGGCTTTCATTGGAGTTTTGCGGGGAAGGATGCGGTGGCTGCGCGGCCACGTGCGGCTGCGGGATCTTTGAACGGTCCGTCAGTCGGATTACAGATTCACCAAATAATCTGAAAGTGTGCAGACTGGGATTGAATTTACAGAAGGTCGCTCTCACGTGTTTGATGCCTCACAGGTACAAAGTTTTTTCAGCCTGCTGAAATATTTTTTAGATATAAATAAAAGAAATATTTGTAGTTTGTAAGAAAAACAAAAGCGTTTTTCTCTTCACAGATCTCTTCAAAACCAGATTTTTTTCTTCAAAAATAAAAAAATAATATTCCACTTTACTGACAGCTGGTGTTAATTTTTCAGCCTACTTGGCAGATTCAGAATTTACTTTGAAAACATAAAATGCTTTTGGTTTTAATCTGTTGATTTTAAACCTTTGGGGTCAGGACCCCCATAAAGAGTCAGCAGGAAAAACCCGAAAGGTCACAAAATGATGAACAGGATTTGGAAGAAAATCAGCCTCACAAAATTCATTTTTTTAACTCTATTTAATTTTTTAATCTGTAAGTCTTAACATTAATTGATTTTGAATTTTAAACTAGGCAGGTAGGAGACTTTATTTGTTCCCGTAGGTAGATTTGTTTTGCAGCATAACAAAGAGAGCATCCATGTTCATTTAAAAACATTAAACACAGAAACACAAGAAGCACTGACAGAGGCGGCAGAACAGACAGGACAAACAGAGAACAGGACTCAAGAGAAGAGAAGCCACGGAAGCAGAGCTTTAAAATCAAATACAGCTTAAAAGGCAGATAAATAATTAAATATAAATAAATATAAAAAGGTTAAAAAATTTGTGTGCAACCCAAACTAAAGACAGAAAAATAAACAAAACTCAAAAACAGTAAAATATCCAGCTCCAACAGGCTGCAAACAACAGAAATCTTTATTTATTTTTTTCTGTGAAATAAAGAAGCAGGAAGGTTAAAACACTCAGATCACAAAGCAGAGAATCAGGTCAGTTTTTCTGTCTAAGCGCCTAATTATAAAATTGTCTCAAGAAACTTAACATTTAGAAAAATTCTGGACAAATCTACTATTCAAATTAAAGTGGGTGTAAGTTTAAACTAAAAAGAGGTTTATAAGAACTGCAGCTTTTCTCAACATCATAGAATCAACGCATCCAGAACTGAACTGAGCACTTTAACTTTTTTAAGTTGAAGTAAATTTCGACAGTTTAAATTAAATTCTGTGACTTTTAATGAAGAATTTTTGTGACTCAGTTACTTTGACTCGAGTTCAGATTTGAAGTTCTGTTTTCTGCTCAGATTTGCAGTAAATGTGCATCAATAAGATTTAAACATCAGCTGGAAAAGGTAAATAAAGTCAGAGGGATAAATGTAAAGTGTCAAACATGATCATATTTATGTAACAGTGAGAGACTATTATTTCTTTGAATTATATTTATATGTGACTTTTCTCACATTGTTGCTTTTTAAAATAATAAAACCTGAAACTGATCAGGCCTCTAAAAACCGAGATGAAGTGCTAAAATATTTATTCTGGGAGTCAAAATCAGACTATAGATTATTCTAACGAGTCTTTGTTTGGTCGTCACAAACCGGCAGATTTTTCATTCAGGTTTCTCTCAGCTGCCTCCTGATTGGCTGAGACTGAAGGGAGGAAGATGGAGACAACAAAACAAACAGGCTGAGTGTGTGACTCACTGCAGCATCTGTGTGTGTGTGTGTGTGTGTGTTCAGAAGCATCCTGGGGTCTCAGTGGTTATAGAAGCTGAACATGTGACCACAGCGTTCTTGTTTAGAGCCCATCTGAGGACCTTCATCACACCCCCCCTTTTTCTGTCCCTAAAAATACCAAACATCCACTTTCCTGAAACGTCAAAATACTCATTAATATTAAAATCTTTCATTTCAGAAATATTAAAAACCCTGAAGTTGGAGATAAAAGGTCTTTTCACTCAGCCATAACCTTGTATGTCCACATTTCCAATAGATTGATCTTTGATTCTTCAGATTTACGGGGTCTGCAGAGGAAGAAAGCTTTTAAATATGTTTTTGTAAAACTGCAGTTTTGAAGTTTGAGATTGAACTTTTGAATAATTTTTTTTCATCATTTTCATCATCCAGATTTTTACAGGACGCTGAGAAAGAAAAGTAGTGATGGAAAACGATTCGAAACTGTTTCTGAAGTAAAATATCAGTGTCACAGTGAAAAATTCTGAATATTCTGAAGTAAAACACAGAACGAGGAATCAGCTGATCCTCCAAAGAATCACCTTCATATACAACATAAAAAAGTAAAGCTGTGTTCTCTTAATACATTTTTTAATAAAATAATCACATTTTATCTGCAAATGATTAATTTTTCCTCACAGTTTCTAATCAGATTTATGAGCAAAGTAAACAAACATTTGTAATTATTTTCAATCTTAACGAACAACATTAAATGTAAACTGCACAAAAATTCAGCTGGGTCTCATTTTTCTAAACAGACAGCTAACATTAGTTTGATCCCAACATCTGTCCTCTGTCAGCAATTTAAGTCAAAGAAATTCCAAACACAAAAACAGTCAAACTAAAAGATGAAATATATAAAATGCATTTTTTTTTTACACTGAATAAACATATTTTTGAGCTGTTTTCTGGGTCTAAATTCTGCCTCACTGAGCTGCAATGAGGTCATTTTGCAGGAAATCTGATACTTTGAGATACAAGCTTTTTAGCTGACAAGTGGCAGCTTTATTGATGTAAAATGTAAAATCTGAATCTGCAAAGCGACTCTTCATTCCAGCTGTCAGACAAACAGGAAAAAGCACAAGATTCCTCTCTGAAAAGCTTCTTAACATTGAGCAGAACATGAGTGAACGTTCAGAGAAACTTCCCACGTTTCTCCATGTGTGTGTGTAGCTTCAGACTGTGTGTGTGTGTGTGCAGTGTGTGTGTGTGTGTATAATTATCTGGGAACACAGATGATCACAGTCATTTTTTCGATGTGAAAGTGTTCTTTTGTGGTCTTTTTGTGGAGCCACAAGGCAGCGACACTGATTCCGCCCTGCGGGAGCGTTCAGCCCGAACACGTCCGTCCACATGGACCGACGACGTCTGCGATCCAACATGGAGTCTATATTTATCTCTGCCGGGGAGGTTGTGTTTGCAGTCCGGTGTGTTTGTTTGCTCGTACACGCGTCTGTTTGTTTGATAATTAGGCTTCAGGCCAAGAACACGTGCTTCGTTTTAAAGCAGGTTCGAGGATTTAAGGGAATCGGGTCACTCAAACTACAAAACAGCAGGTTTTCACTCTGAGTTTTCCAGTCCAGGTCTTCAGTAATCCGTTTCTGACGTTTCTGCCTCCACACCAGGGAAACCAAGATGAATGGAATTCAGTTTGTGGTTGTGGTGGTTTGCGATGCAGATTCACATCCAGCTGCAGATGAAACTTTTCTCAGTGTTTTGCTGATGCAGAGGATTGTTCGCTCTGCTCTTCTCTCTGGTCTCAGCTGCCATGTGATCTTCAGATTATCAGCGACTGAAATGATATTTTGAAGCTCAGATTCTTCACTTAGTGGTGCTGTGATGTGAAAACGTCCCGCCGGACAAAACTTGAGCTTTTCTCAAAGAGCTCAGTGTTCACACTCGTCTGTGCTGTTCGTCAGGAGAGATTCAGTGTTTTCTGTCTATTTCTGAGCTCACCTGTTCACACACACACTCACTCACACACTGATCATGGGTTCACTCCGACATGCAGTCTGGAGGAGCCGAGGTTAGAACCACCAGCCTCTCAGTTGAATCAAGACCTTCTCTACTTTCTGAGTCTCAGGAACAAAATTATTATCTGCAGCTTAAATTCCAACAGTGAACAATAATTTATGCAACTTCCCTTTTTCTAAAAACTGGATTCAGGCCGCTGATGCAGACATGCTAACAGTGTACCACATGTGATGTCATGATGATCCTCGGTTGCTGCAGACTCTTGAGCTCAGGAGTTTCTTGTATGTGGCTGGAGGTCTGAGGAGCTGCAGGTCCAGAACAGCCCGCAGCAGCTACATGAATGCAAAGAGCTTTATTTATTATTAACATTTGATGTGGTCAGACACGGAGCTTTAAACCTCCTTTTTGTTTCATTATTTTAAGTTCCTCAGCAAAGACCTGTGCTCCCATCAGGTCTCATGAAGGTTCTATCATCACCTTCTTCTTCTTCTCTCTGCAGACGAACAGATGAACACGGAGGAGAAGAAGAAGAGGAAGCAGCGCAGGAACAGGACCACCTTCAACAGCAGCCAGCTCCAGGCTCTGGAGAGAGTGTTTGAGAGGACACACTACCCCGACGCCTTCGTCAGGGAGGACCTGGCCCGCCGGGTCAACCTCACCGAGGCCAGAGTGCAGGTATGAGCCCGGAGTCGCTGCAGGCCGCCGAGCATGATGGGATGTGACGTGTCCCCTGTGATGTTTCTTCAGACGCTCTGATGATTCCGTCAACGTCACTCAGAGACTTTTATTTTGACATGTCGTCCTCCTTTACAAAATAAAAGCCTGGCTCCGTGCAGTCTGAGCGAGCAGGCCTGAGGGATTCACACCGCCAGCCTTTTATACTGAAGGGACGTAAAAATAAACAGAATGTTTTAAACACACAGAAACACAAACTCGCCGCGTTAGCTGCTACACAAAGAGCGGCTCTTGAAGTTTTGGCAAACATCTGGGGCCTTTCCAAAGAATCTTCAGGGTCCTTATGACTAAATTTAGGATTTATGTAATGATTCACCGACTGTTTTGTTTTCATTATCAACAGAAAGCAGCAGAAGCAACAGGCCGCCCACTTCCCTCATCATCTGTTAGCTCTTAGGCTAAGTGAGTTAGTTAATAATCCTACTTAGTGGCTGGTGGTTATCAGGGTCTGCTAACATGTTTGGATTTCACATTACGGGGTTTTTATAGAAACTGATAGAAACCCGTCAAAGCTGTCTGCTGTCACATGATCTCTGAAATAATTACTGATAGTTCTGAGTCTGTTAGCAGTTTGTAAGCTCCCTGAAGGGCCGACTGTGATGAGAAAAGTGGACGTAATGACGTCTAATTTACTCAGAGATTCACAGATCAGTGATAAGCAGCAAATGTGTTCGGCACATGAGTCCTGCAGCAGTACAACGGGAGCTGGATGCGATGCTGTCACCGGCCAAATGAATGATGTCACACTCCAGATGTGTCCAATTAAGAAAAACCAAGAATGAAGGTGAAATATCTTGAATGAAGCAAGAATGACTGAAACACAGCGACGTTCACCCTTTTCAGTTCCTTTGATTCAGAACTGAGACTCAGATTAGACTGTATTTATATCTTTTATAACAAAATGCAAAATATAAAATTAATTTTGGTTAAAGGACGAAACAAACTTCTAAATCAGGGTCAAACATTTCATTTCCTGGATTTCAGTCAACGTTTTTTCACCAAATTGTGTCTTTTCTGCATTAATTTACTGTTTTTTTCCTATTTAGCACAGTGAAATAACTGTTTTTGATATTTTTTTTCTGCCTTCAGTAAAAACATTTTTTAAAATTTAATGCAAATTGTCTAAATACTGAAGATGGTGCAAACTTTGCATCCCTCCCAACATTTAGGCCTGTGCTTTAACATGCTGCTGAAATTAGGAAGAATTTTTGACATATGAAGTCGGTAAAAACTCTGTGTAAGAAAGTCTCTCCCTCAACTCCAAATACAAACGTATTATTTTCTTTCTAAACGTGCAGATGAGTGTAAATGTATTTTTCAGACCTGAGTTGTGGAATCAGATCATCCTCTCAGGTTTTACTGAACTTGTTGCAGGTTCTCCTGTTCACAAGTTTTTTGCTTAAAACAAATTTTTTATTTTTCCCTCCTTTTTCTTAAAAAAACCTCCAATCACACAGGCATCGTTTTAAATAAATCTCTCTTAACTGAAAACGCTTCGCACAATTACATCTCTCTCATGAGAAAACCAGACTAACAGGTGGGAATCTAACCTGAACGCTAAAGCCTGATTGGCCAATCAGAAGCCTGAGAAAAGCTATCACAGGGAGGCTAATGGAAGCTAAAGTCTGCAGGAACTGTTTGTGTTGAGCAGAATCAGATTATTCAGATTATTCTGATTCTGATAACGAGGTCAGCAGCAGCACAAATGAGATAACGGCAGAAAATCAGACACCAGAGACTAAAAACTGTCAGCAAGTCAATCATCGACCACCTGTATGGATGAAAAAACAAAATGCACATGAAAACCCTGCGTTTAAAAAAAAAACCTGTGCATGTGTGGACAAATTGTACACAAACTGTTTGCAATCTGACAGAAGAACTCGGGGTTCGAGACTCATGAAAGCTGGACTCTGTGAGTCAGAACTCAGTGTGACTTATAAATCTGCATGAACGTTAGCAGCGTTTCTTTCATCTGGATTAACAGCTGAAGAGATCTGACGGAGTCAAAGTGCAGCTGTGAAAGAAGGAGGAAGAGAACGTTCTTTTTTTTTTCCCCCCGTGTGGAAATTATGCAACAGTTGTACTTGATTAGCTTTGAAACAGAACATAATAATAAAAGTAAAAGTTTCTGCAACTGTTCTTTTAAACGTCCACAGTCCAAACGTTTTAAAAAGATATGAATCACTCATGTGTCACTGAGACATAATAGAGTCTTTCAAATGGATTTACTGCAGATAAATACGTTTCTAAAATGCTTTTTTTGCGGTTTAATCGCCCGTTTCTGCACACAACAGGGAGAGTTTTTGTTCTGTGGGCAGAGTGAGCGAGGGGAGAGGAAATGGTGATGTTGGAGGGAGCGAAGCAGCACATCTGTGATTAATGTGGAGCAGAGAGCGAAGCAGAAATCCTTTGATAAAAGAGACTTTGGGCTCATTCCTGAAGCTGTGCGTCAGCGGACAGCCAGCGCCCACGGCTTCTAATAATGGATTTGATTTCTCAGCGAGGAACAACGTTAGCGACCCCCGAGTCACATCATCAACATCCAGGCGGCTGTTTTCTTAAAGCGAGGGGAGGGGGAGGGGGGTGATGAGGCCGACGTTCACATGATCGTTTCAGAGCAGCCGACGGTTTTTAATGGCGACAAAAGTTCAGAGACAAACTAGAAAACGTTTCTGGTTTGTTTGATCTGGTTTCTGATGTTTTTTTGGATTTTTATGGCCTCGGTTAATTAGTTGATTTTGCGTCGTTCAGAGAAAAGTTCAGCCGTGAGATGTCACAAGATGTTTTTGTGACTGTGACACAGTTTCTCAGTTTTGAGGAAACTCAGTTTGTGTGTTTGCTGTAGAAATCTGGTGAATCTCAGACACAACAAAGGCTGAAACCATCGATGATGATTCTGAAGCCTGTTTCACTTTGTGTTCTGCTGCGTTCACGGACATGACAGCAGAGAGGAAACCAGAGAGTCTGTGTAGTTTTAATCAAGACTTTAAGCAAAGACTCTCAAATCTCCAGATTTAAAGTCTGCAAATGAGAGAGTCAGGATGTTTTTAAAAGCTTTAAATTAAAGGTTCATTGTATGAGACTTTGAACATTAATGTAGCAGAGAATAAGATGTAAAGAGGACGATGACGTCCGTGTGACGTCCTGAGCAGAGCAGAAGTCACGCTCCCGTTCTCTTTTTCTGCTGAAAATTGTTTCTCTTCTTTGTTTCTGTTCTTTGCTTTGATGCCAATCCGGCCGTTGATGCATGTTGGTGCTTGTGAGTCCCTCATGTCCAATTCCAACATGGCTGCCGGGTCATAAACTTCATCATGTTTCTGCTAAACAATCCACTGAAACGTGTTTCTGCTGTAAACGTCTGAGGCGACGCAGTGACGTCGTCTTGAGTCGTATTTGATCGGCACTTCCTGGTTTGCTGGTTTGATCGGAGTTTCATCAGCCGTGTGTTTCCTTTTTCCTCTTCCTGCTTCAGATGTTGGTGCTTTGGTGCAACTTCCAGTTGCATTAAATGCCAAATACAAACTTTTGCTGCTGTGACTGGAGGATTAGTCCTGCAGGATGGAGCATCATCAGCATGTGTGCGACATTAACACAAACTTCCTGTCATGTGACCAGTGTATAACGCTGTGGTGACCAATGAGATGAGATGTTTTTAAAAAGCTCCAAACTTCTTGTTGATGGACCTTTGAGTTTAGATTCTTCTGAGTGTTTTTCACTTCCTGTTTCTCACTGAACTGGATCTTGATGTAAATTATGATCCAACGTCCAGATAAAAACTCCTCAGTTTGGTTCCTGCAGATGTTTTGGTGCCTTTCGTATTTTGAGGGAAACTGTAATGATTGTAGCTTCCACAGCACTGAAAAGGTTAAAAACTAACCAGAAAACTGACTTTTGACCTGAATGTGATGAGACGTTCTCCGTCCTGTTGTGTCTCTGTGGTTCCAGGTTTGGTTCCAGAACAGAAGAGCTAAGTTCCGCAGGAACGAACGCGCCATGCTGGCCAGCAAAAATGCCTCACTCCTCAAGTCTTACTCAGGAGAAGTGACGGCGGTGGAGCAGCCGATCGTACCGCGTCCTGCACCGCGCCCAAACGACTACCTGTCCTGGGGCAGCGCTGCCCCCTACAGGTAGAGTCCACTCTGCTGTCTCACCTGACATCACACAGTTACCTTCACATCCTGTTTACATGCCGAGTCTGCAGAACGGTAGCAGAGGAAGAAGTCAGACTGCCGAAGTGAAGAAAATAAAAACACAAAGATTCCAAAAAGTTAAGATCAGTCAGAATGAAAGTTTCAGAGTAAATCTGAGGTTCCAGAGTCGAGTTTCACTGTTGCACAAAAAATCCCAGATGTCAAGATTTTGGAATTTTCTTGCTTTTGCTTCAGTTGAAAAAAGAAAGAAAGGAAAGAAGAAAGGAAAAAAATATGGAAAAAGAAAAGAAGGGAGTGAATGAAAATGGGCTGAGGGGCTGATAGAAGGAGGAAAAGAAGGATGAAAAGAAAGTAAGAAAATCATAAGACGGAGAGCTTAATCAGAGAAGAGAATAAAAAAGAGCAGAAAATAAATAAACGAAGAATCACACAAAAGGAAAGGAGGCAGGAAACAAGAAAAGAAGGGACAAAAGAAAGAAAGAACAGAAAAATGGGCCGAAAAGAAAGGAGGAAGGAGAAAAACAAACGTAAAAACCTGAAACCGTAAAATGTAAAACCACTTAAACATGATATGAAATGCTGAATTACTGCAGAACTTCCCCTCTGCTGCATAACATCAACACACACACACACACACACACACACACACTCTGAGCCGGGCGCTGTGCTGTGTTTTCCTTTCATTTCCTCCTCCTCCTCCACCTGCACATACTCCTCATAGTTCTTCTGACCATCTTCATCTCTTCTGATCCTCCAGGACTCAAACTGATGAGCTGCAGCTTCAGTCAAACTTTATTTATACATGTTCCCTGGTGACAGCGAACTACTCAGCAGTGACGGCACAGAATAAAAATATGCTTAAGTTTGGTTAAATTCTAGATTTTTATCATCAAATCTCGTCCGTCTCATCACTTTTCTGACTTCCTGTTCGTGGCTCTCAGCTCAAAGCTCATTGGTTCCCTCTGAGGATGCAAATATTCAAAAAATCCTCACAGAGA
>JAPZDY010000021.1:26788238-26800312 GCA_029783645.1 Ctenochaetus hawaiiensis | reverse complement strand
TCTTTCTGACCCCCCCCCCCAACCACACACACACACACACTCACCCCCCCCCCCCGCAGCCCCCCAGGCCCTGGCCAGCCACTCCATCAGAGCTGACAGCGTCCCCTTGGACAGCGTCTCTCCACGCCTGAGCACATGACATACAAGGCAGCCCCCCCCCCCCCAACCTCCCTCACCTCCCCCACCTCCCCCACCTCCTCCCCCTCCTCCTCCCGCCTCGCCCTCACCCACCCACCCCCATCCTCAGCAGCACATCTGGAGCTCATTACAGAGGAGACAGTAAGAGCGAGGGAGGGGCGGGGAGTCTGCATGCAGAGAGTGTGTGTGTGTGTGTGTGTGTGTGTGTGTGTGTGTGTGTGTGTGTGTGTGCAAGAGAGCGGGAAAGAGTGTGTTTCTTCTCCCTTCTCCCCTAAAACATCCACCTTTTTCCCTCTTTTATCCCTTTTTCTCTTTGTTTTCTCTCTCAGCTCCGGCCTCCTGCCCCCCCCCTCGCCCCCCTAACCCCCCCCGTCCTGCTGTCAGTGCCACATGATCACAAATACTTTATTAATGAGCGGTTTTTGGAAAAGAGCTCGGCATGAAAAAGGGGGAGAGAAAATGTGCGAGCAGCCGGAGTGAAATACGGCCCAGCTGTGAACAGTGTGTGGTTTGGGTGAACAACCAGAAGAATGTCCTGAGATGTGGAGTTTCCACGCAAAGTCAAGTTGACGGAGAGGTTGCACTGTTTGTGTGATTAAGTCACTATTATTACACACTTTTCGTAAACACAGATGCCGGCTCGCACACACCCTCCGTTGGATCAGAAAGGAAACATAATTAGCTTCGAGCTGCCACCTCGAAGTTCATGCTGATGAGCACATGGACTCCCAACGCCGACGACATGTTGCTTCTTTCCTGCAGCAGCTTCAAAAATACAAAATCTGGCTGTTTTTCCCATAAAAAAAAAAGATTAATTTTTCAGATTAACATTTTTTGAAATTATTTACAGGATTTCAAAATCAGCAAAATGTCTTAGAGGCCATGAAAATGTGAAAGAATAACTCCAGTTTTTTTACATTTCATCATCACTCAGCGGGTGTTTCTTCCTCCACAGCAGGAAGAGTGTGTGTTTTCATGTGGCAGAGCAGCTGTGTGACACATCTGTCTGATACGAAACTCACACACACACACTGTTTGGACTGTGGCCGTCCAGGTGTGTGAAGATGTGACAGTGGGCGGGGCTTGTGAAGGTCCAGGTGCAGGAACTGACTTTCATGCACAGCGAGCACATTTTTAAACTAACTTTAAGTTACGCTGATTTGGTTTAATGAGTCAAGTTTATTAAAGTCAAGCAGCTCATTTCTGAGTTCTGGCTTCACGGTCGGAGGGTTCGAGCAGGCAGGTAATCAGACTACTGTCCACCTGAAGTGTTTTAACGGCTTCTCACAGCAGAAATAAGTCAGCAGGTCAAAGGTGAAGCAGGAGGTGAGTCTGTAAACTGTGATGAAACAGGAAGTTTGAGTCAGACTTTGTTTTTTGATGACGTGACGGCTGCTGCGATCCAAAACTCAGCTGCTTATGTGTAAAAATCTTGATTTAATTCATGGAGATGTTGGAGAAACTGAGAAAAATCAGGTTCAGCTTGTGACAAATCTGGAATAACTCGAAGTTCTTTTTAATTTGCACATTTCTTTAAGTTCTGTCTGTTTCTCGGATTCAAACCCAGACGTCCATGTTTTCCCATGATGCATGTGACGCAGTGACAAAGATAGTCGTGTCTCGTCCTGGAAGTAACTTAATTACGGAGTGATAAATCCTTCTGGCCTGGTTTGAAAGGCCGCTGTGACCTTTCTGGTCCTGGATGAGTTAGCGTTTTAATTGTGTCGCTGTCCTGCTGAGGTCCGGCCGGGCAGCAACCAAAACAACAATTATGGTGAGTGACGTGACGTGAAGTCCGAGACGTCGTCACCGTGTAATCATCACCGGGGCTCCTGCTCCCTCATGGCTCATGAGCTATTTTAGCTGAAGTGTTTGGGAGACTTTCTCCATCTCTTACAGGAAGTTCAGCTTCTTGCAGCAAAAACAGAAATGTGACCGAGGAAAAATGTGAGAAGTCTCGAGAGCTCAGACGTTCACTGACCACAGGGAACGAGACGCTGTCGGTCTGCTGAAGTCTGAGGCCTGTTTGTCTCCTGAGGAAGTTCTTTCAAACACAAACAGGCTGCAGAGAGAAGACAAAGTTTTCAGACTGACAGACTGAAGAGGAGCCTGTCGATCGTGTGTTTGCGTCAGCAGGTGTTCAGACTGACATCTACTTTCCAAACTTCAGACTCTTTGAGCTCATTTTGAAGACATGAAGTGAAGCTCAGAGCTGCAAATCCATCGACTCCAACAGCTCAGACTCCACCTGACAGGCTACAGAGAATTCAAACAGGATGCAGTTTTGTTAAAAAGTGACACCAACATCAGAGACTTTCACTCCTGAGGTCAGAGGAGCTGATGGCAGCGTCCATGTGGACCTTTATCAGCTGTCTTACTCCCTCTGCTGGACGCTGATGGTCCACACAGCTGCTGGCCAGAGGAGGTTCCCACAGGGAGAGGAGAGTGACATATAAACCAGTTTTATCAAGTAATTTTGGTCAATAAATGGCTCCTTATTTCTGTTAAATTATTAGAATATTTTCACCTTTTTTACTCAGAAATCGACTTGCTTACAAATGCATCTTGAGAGAAGAAAGTTTAAAGAATGAAGCTGCACGACGACTGAGAAAAGAACAAGCAGATCTTAGAAATACTTGAAACAAACTGACAGAATGATCTCATCTGCAGTCAGAAGCTTTTCTGGAGCTTTCGGTCGTCACACACGATGATCCTCTGCAGTGAAACAACCTGAATGAGGATGAAAAGAGTCCGTTTTGTTTTGTGATCAGTGTAACATTCAAGCTGACGTCTGTGTTTCAGAACATTTTCTAACTGACTTCAGGAAAATGTTTTGTCTCTTGTTACAGATTTTCTTGTAAAGGGTTCAAAAACCTGCACAGTCGAATGATGTTTGAGAACATTTCTGCAGAGTTTTTGTATCAAATATCAAAACTGTTCTCATTTTCATTATCCTCCTTCATTTTGAGGAATTTAAATATGTTTTTCTACAAAATCCCTCTTTTATTCCAGAGAAGAAGCCAAACTTCTCAAACTGACTGAAACTGGCAGGAATTCTGATTTAAACCAGTGAAAAAACCTGAAACACTACAGGATTTTTTTTCATGCAGACACATTTCAGTCTGCGCAGCTTAAATACTAAACCCTGATTATGAGTTATTAACCAGCGATCTGAGTTCAGACATGTGTTAAAGAAAATCTGCCTCTGTGTGCTGAGAATCCCTCTCCTCTCGAGAGGAGCCGACGTTCTCTCTCTGTGATGGAAACGATGCTCTCTGACATTTTTCTCCTCACACAGCTCATGTTTTTGTGTGTTTGCCGGCTGCAGCAGTCGAGGACGCCGGCTCACTCATCTGCACTCCAGTTCTGTCTAATGGGCTCCATGCCGGCCAGTTGGAGATGATTATTTGGAGAAACACGACACTGTGCTTGGATCAGATCAGCCTGATGTGGGCACGTTACCGGTCTGAGCAGGGGATGCAGAAATACATGTGTGTGTGTGTGTGAAGGAGAGCACAAGCCGGGGATCCAGTTTATGCATGAGCCTTTTGATCAGAGTCTAAACTTGAGGCTATGAGGAATGTTTCTTTTTCTCCTTTGAAGGCAGTTTGAGTTTTCTGTAATAGTTTTGGTTCGACTGGGGACTGTGTGTGCGTGTGTGTGTGTGTGTGTGTGTGTGTGTGTGTTTCAGCCTGGTATAAATGGGGGTGAGCTCTGAAATGAATATCATTGTCACATCTCGTGCCAGAGCAAATTCTCCGTCCAAAACGAGCAATTTGAAGCCAACGCCTGCCGTGGAAAATCTGCCTTCAATTTTCCTCCACTGGTGACTGTGCATGCGCTCGCCCTTCCAGCTCTTTTTCTCTCATTCACACACACCAGAGGCCAAGCTTCCCCTCACACACACACACACACACACACATACACTGAGTTGAGGATCTAGTTGGCCTGCAGCAAACGGACCCCACAGTTTATTTTTTTCTCAATTATCCATTTAGCGTAAGTGGCAGGCGCCTGATGGGCTCCACACTGGGAGGAAATGTTTGTATTGTCCTCATTTAACAATGGCGTTTAAACTAATACCTGATTAGTGGGAGTGAGTCACGGTGAGAGACAGATTTCTGAGACAGCTGGCCGCGACTCCGCTCTGTTTTTTACTTCGCCTCCTTCTTCAGAAACACGGAGACTGTTTTCACTTCCATGAGTCCCTGAAGTGTTTTGTAAGAGACACGACTTCTGAATCTGAGCTCGTAAATTCTGAACAATGAGCCTTTGCTGTATTTTTGTAAATATGAGTCTATATATCGATGAGTACCAGCTGGGACTCGATCACAGACTTATGTGGAGGAATTAATGAAAACTGTAATAAAAGACTTCCTCCTGGTGACTTTAGAAAGAGACGTTTTAATGTTTGTTTGATTTTGATTCTCTGACAGAAAACAGGAAGTCCACGTCACATCCGTCGACTCCTCTCAGAAACCAAAAGGCAGAAATCCAGATATGTTTATGTTTAGTTTAACTACAATATACAAACTTTATCGTCACTTTACACTAAAATTTATTTTACATGCTTTGTCTGCTCACCTCAACAGATTTACACACACATGAAAGTTAAAAAAACACTTTTCATTGACATAAAAAAACAAAACAGATCATATTTTATCCTCAACACTGTGAGCATGTTTGTATCTGCATGTTTATTATTGGGGCTCTTTGAGGTTTGACTTTCCTCCAGAGCCTCAAGTGGTCATTTGCGGAACTGCAGTTTTTGAAACTTCCTGGCTTTACATATTTTAAATGGGGACGACTGTCTATGTGATCTTTAATCCTTTAAATCTGAAGTTGCTGCTCAGTTTGTTGCTGTCAGGCTGCAGACGAACAAACATAAACCTTTATTTATGTATTTATTTTTCATCAAATATAGTGAAAATTAAAAGGGTTTAGTCCTTAAAATATTTGGGTCAGTTGATAAAACACCCAGCATGTGTAAGTCTGTCATCTTAAACTCCTCCCAGGTTGCAAAATCCCCAAATTCCCAGAAAAATGACGAGTAAACCGGTGCAGTCACACCCTGTTCCTCAGATATCTGGACGTTTCAGGGTCCTTCATGTGATTCAGTGTGTGCTCACACTTTGCTGCAGGAGCACAGATGATTTCAGTGCACATATGGCATGACAAACCAAATCGAAGCGGCCGTAAAAACGCTCTGACGCAGCAGTTTCCAAAGTGTCTCTGTGTGCTGATTGGCTGGAATCACAAGTTTCCATGACAGAGACCAACTTGACGGAGCAAAAAGTTGAATGTGAGTTAAAACAATGCCATGAAAATACGACACGAGCGGCGACTTCCCATCAAACATCGTCCAAGTGTTCTCAGTTGGACGAGTCGCTCCTCGGCTCTGCAGTTTTACATCTGAGGAATTTTGTTTTTCTTCTGACTCATCATCAGTCATGAAATCTTGCTGACGCCTCACTTCCCCTGAGGAACGACTCTTCTTCATCTTTATGTTCCCCTCTGCGCTCATTATGTGTGCTGTTGGACTGGAGGATCTTTTCCCGCCGCCTGTTCTGCACACATGTGAAATCTACAGAGACAGCAGGAATGATGGGAGCGGGAGAAAATGAGGTGGGGATGAAAGGGAGAGGGAAAAACAATTCGGTTCATCAAAACACGACTCGAACTCCAACGGTTATTTTAGAAATGTGTCTGAACCAGCAAAGACTGTGACTGTAAGCTCGGCTCATATTTATCCTGCAAAAGATGACGGCCCTTTTTCTGCTGCAGAACCACAATTTGCACTTTTCTAACAAGTTAAAATGTAGCAGTGTTTTTCCTGAGGAAGCTCAGATCTGTCAGTGTTTGCAGCAGGATGCTGGAGATCCTCTGTGGCGTCTCTGCTGTGATCTGAGGAGGTTCAGCATCTGCAGCCGGAGACGCCAACAGGATGAATTCACAAGATTTGTTCTCAGTGCATTGATGACTTTGTCAGTGTGGCTCTTCCACTTCCTGTCTTCCTTCCTTGAATCCCTGTTTTCCTCCTCATGGATCCTGTCAGACACCATCTACCAGATGCCCTCTGAGTTTCCTGCCTTTTTTCCAGACTGATGATGATGCAGCTCCTGACTTCTGATTGGTCGTTCCTTAAATGAGCCACACCTGTTCAACATTTCCTCATTAAGCCCCACGGTTTACACAGCACACACACGTTACCTGTCCACTGTGAGGTCATCAGTGTCACAGCAGTTCCTGTTCCTGTCCCTGTTCCAGTTCCTGTTCCCGTCTGTCTGATGGAAAATGAGAAACATGAAGCCACGCAGATGTTTTCTGGTCAAAGATGCCAAAAGTCCAGTAAGTCAGCTGAATGTAGAAACGATGTGATTTCAAATAGTTTTATTTGTATTGTGCAGATATTTTGAGTCATAAGTTAAGAAATCCTTTCATTTCATGGAGTATTTTATTCTGAAAGTCGACAGAAGCTCTGCCTGAACAAACAGAGATCATTAATACTCTCAGTCTCTCCATTAAACCGGTGGAACTCAGTGAATTATTGGAAACAAAAAGATGAAGGATTCATGAGACTCTAAAAGGTTTTCCGACATGTGTAACATGTGTTTGTGATGATGGACCCACCTGTTGGCCGGGACAGGTAGTGTGTGCGTGTGTGTGTGTGTGTGCGTGTGTGTGTGATGAGGGTTTTTGATCAGCTGTGTGTGCAGCAATGAGCTCATATTAACATTCAGCTGAAACGTCACACACACTTATGACAAATTCAAACAAACACAGCAGGAAAATGAAGGGAGGGGCCGAGTGTTTCCTGTCACAGAGTAAGCAGTGCAGAGGTTCATGAACGCAACGTCACTCAACGCATCCACACACACACACGCAGACATGCAACTTCAAGAAAACCTGCAGAAACCTCTATCAGAGCTTCAGGTAGAAGTAAACACACACACACACACACACACACACACACACACACACACACTTACAAACTGTTGTTCTAAAAAGGTGTGTTTGTGTTTGTGAGCTTTGGAGTTTTTATCACTGAACTTTGGACAGAGCTTTGCTAGCTGACCCCCCTCCCCTGTGTGTGTGTGTGTGTGTGTGTGTGTGTGTGTGTGTGTGTGTGTGTGTGTGTGTTTGTGTGTGAATACATCAGGATAAATCATAGCACACTCTAATCTGCAGTGACTCCATCACTCATAAGAAGAAAACACGTTGAGGCCACATGTGTCCAAACCGACCGTCTCATATTCACACAGCTATTTGAGGAAGTGAAGTCTGCACACACACACACACACACACACACACACACAAATACACACAGACATTCTCAAAGTTCATCTGAATTTGACAGAACTTTGTGCACAACACTGAGCATGAGACAGTGGAGCAGGAATAACAACCCAGTGTAGTTCACCATTTGACCACCAGGGGACACAGAAGCGATGGTTGGCACGGGCGCGTCTGGAGGAGGCAGAACTGAAGGGAACTGAGGAGGAGTGTGAGGTTATGATTTTATAAAAAGGAAATCGAATCAAGGAAGTGAGCTGACTGGGAAAACAACAGAAATATGACAAAAGGAACAGATTTTATTGACAATAAACACAGAGATGATCACAGATGTGTCAGGAAAAAGGCAAAAAGAGTTCAAACTGAAGGAAAAGTCGCTCTGGAGGTTTGAGGTGAAAATAATGTGAAATAATTCTGTGTAGTGATGTGAAATTAGTTTGGTGAAATATAAACAGTCAAGAATTTTTTCAAACATATTTCCTCCTGTTTTTAACA
Organism: Ctenochaetus hawaiiensis; assembly: GCA_029783645.1. Classification (NCBI taxonomy): domain Eukaryota; kingdom Metazoa; phylum Chordata; class Actinopteri; order Acanthuriformes; family Acanthuridae; genus Ctenochaetus; species Ctenochaetus hawaiiensis. The sequence continues at coordinate 26,792,386 of JAPZDY010000021.1, read as the reverse complement.
GTTCTGTCTTCTTTAATTTAGTTTTACTCCAGGAGAGCTTAATTCAAAAATCCTAAACTGATCGTCCAGAATTTTAGGAACATGAAAACTAAAGTCAAGAAAAAAAAAGACTCAGTGATGTTTATTTTTTACAAACATGTTGTGAACGCGCTCAGCTGGAAACTAAGACGTCATCACGTCATCATGAGGACATGACCTCGGCGGCCTGTTTGATGATGTGACGCAGTTACCTGGTCTGAGGTGCCGCATCCCCCCCCCCCTTAATGTTTCCATAGGGACCGTGTCATCCCGCGGGGGAAGTGTTGGGGGGGGGCAGCCTTGATTTCCTGTCCCTCCTCTTCAACACGGTGATGACTCTCTCACGCGCTGCAGCGCCGGAACGAGCGCGCGGGCCTCCCCTGCGCATCACGAGGCTTCTCCTTTGATGTTTGGGCACACCGCACCGCGGGGGGGCGGAGGGGTGGGGGGATCCGACGCGTGAAACTCCAGTCTGCCTTTTATTGGGTCGCTGTGAGGTGGGGGTGGGAGCGGTGGGGAGGGGGGGGGGGGGTCCCTCTCTGCTCCCGACCAATGAGATGAAACGGGAGCATCGCGGCGGCGGCGGCGGCGGCAGCAGCATCTCCGTGACTCCGGACTGAGGCAGCAGACCGGGATGCTGGCAGCTGGATCCGGACCGTGAGCGCAGCTGGATGACGGACGGTTTGATCAAAGGATGCCGCTGAGCCGGTGATGCGCGCGGAGGATCCCGTCGACGCGGTGAGAAGAGGATGGAGAGGAAACCGCTGCTGTCACCGCGACACACACGACACCCGTGAGGAGCCGAGAGGTAACCAGGTCACCGGACCCGCTGTGATCCGTTTCAGGCTGCATGTCGGTGTGAATCCGAAGTGAAGTGACGGAAACATTTAAATCTGGTTTCATTAAAAACAACGAACACGTGACCGGGCTGTTGCTCCTGCAGACGCGCGCGCTGTTTTTATGGCTCCAGCATCTGTTCAGCCAGCAGGCAGCTGCTGTGGTTCACTGTAGACCAGGATCCGGTGTGTTGATGCTGTGACGGGTCTGCGGGGGGTCTCTGACTGCTCCTGTTCGGTATTGATTATTGATTAGTTATCTGTGTGACGCCCAGCAGGCCAGACCAGCTGTTTGTGTCAGCTGCATGAATCTGCTCTCTTTAAGTTGATTTGTGACCTGCAGTGAAAAACTGGAAGCAGCTGCCTGTAATCTGATTACTCTGTTTGACACTGAGCTTTGCGATGTGATGGCAGTAAAACAGGGAAAAAACACAGACATGCTCCTTTAAATCCACATCTTTGCATAACAGAGAGAGATGTAAAGGACTGAGAGGTTTTGAATGTTAGAATCAGGCTGTGGATGCAGATCCGTCACAGTTTATCCTCACATGGAGAAACAGAGGCAGAGCTCTGATTCAAACAGCATTCGAGCTGCTCGCGGATCATCAGAGGCAGATGAGGCGGAGCAGAAGTGGGACTCCAGGCTTTGACCCTCCGTCCCCTCTCGAACACGATGTTTAGTAAAAATGACCTCCATGTTGGACCTCGTCTCTTGGTGACCTGCTGTCAACCTGCTCAGACTTCCTTCTTTGTGTTTCGTTGCATGAAGAAGACGACGTTTCTCCTGCTGTTTTAGCATTTCACGCCTCGTGGGCATTCAGATCGAATTAGCCTTGTGTTAAAACAGGGCGGGGGGGGGGCTGTGGATGAGGGGGGGTTGTGTCCACATGCAAAGTGAAGAATTACACTCCAGGAAGTTCAGACCAGATCAGAAAATAAACTTCCACTGTAAGCAGAGTGTTTTTCTGCAGTCGCTCTTCTGCTTTGACAGACAGAGAGGTCGTTGTCATTTCTTGAGGCGAAGCATCAAACTCAGTTATTGATCATCTGCAGAAGAGCTGCTTGGTAACATGAGCTCTGGGATGGTGTTTGCATGATGCTCATTAATAATAAATGCCTCTGACTGATGACTGGACTCCAGTGGAAACAGCTGCAGGACAGTTATAAAGGACCGAACGAAGCTCTGCATCATGCATGTGTGTGTGTGCATGTGGATGTTGGTTCTGCTGCAGTTTCTCACTGAAATCATCACGTTTCTGTGTGTTGTTGTTGCAGCGGCGTGACGCTGCGCTGCATGTTTCCGGTCGCGGCTCCAGCAGGCTCTCGGCCTGTAAACACACTGAACATTCTGACAGATTTTCACTGACAGCTTGTGCAGAAACGACCAGCTTCATTTGACAGTTTCATTCCTTCAGACGGAGGGAAGGTACTCAGGTTCTGGATCTGAGCCGGGGGGGGTTGAGGAGGTCTGAGTCTCATTCTGCACAGATGCTGGTGAGGAAAATGCCTCCAAATCCCACGTTGAAGAGTGAAAAACCTGAAGCTGTTTCAGTCCAGATGATGATGAGAAGCATCTCTGAGGTTTTCTTAACGTTACATGTTTGTCAGATGGGATTTGACGGTTGTGCTGTTACTCAAATCTTCCCCGACACCAGGTCCAAAACTTCTGGGAGAAACATGAACCTGATAGAAATCACTGTGTCTGCAGAGAGCTGGACTCATCCTCTGTTATCCTCCAGTCTTAACTGATCAGAGGACAGCTGGGTTTGTAATCATGAAAGTGATCTGAGGATTTCTGGGCTTGAAGTTCTGACGTTTACGGCAGATTTTACTGCTGATGCTGAAGGTTTATGTCCACACACCTCCCACAGGTCAGAGGAACACCGAGGTTTGTGAAGGTGTCAGAGGCTTCAGAAACGCTGTCGGTCACTTTCTACAAGAGCATCCTGAAATAGAGACATTTTATTAACGCCAATCAAAAGTTCACATCACATCTTCAGTTTTAAACGTGTAGAAGGAAAAACAAGATACTGAGGTTCAACAAGCCGCCGGGTTTTAAAGGTTTTTACTGTCCGTCTTCATCTTGTCGTCAACATGAAGTTTCATAACCTTCCAGCACCAAACTAAACTAAACCAGGTGATTCTTAAAATGCTGGCTCACCTGCAGCCAGCGCGGCGGCTAACAAGACACAACATGTAAATGAGACGGCTGAGAAGTTACCAGACGGGATCATTTTTCTCCCTTTGGCAGCTCACACACACACCTTCAGGTTTTTAGCACCAAGCTAACTGAACACACACATGAAAATGAGCTGAACCACAAACATGGAACATTTAAAGACGAGTGTGTCCCTGCAGGCTGTTCGCAGCAGGTTCTCTGCTGTTTTTTATCCATTTTTATCCGTATGACCAGGTTTTCATTAGCTCCTGGTTTCAGTCATGAGTCTGACGTGCACATGAACCAACATGCAGCTCAACTTTAAGAAAACGAGCCACTTTTTGAACAGATATGAGACTTTTTATCCAAGTTAATTATTGTGTTTCTGACATCTTTATGTGCAAACTGTAACCATAAAAACATCCTGTGATGAAGGTTTGTGCACAAGAATTCTACTTTTTTCACACAGCAGCTACTTGAGTCTGGAGATAATCATCTGTGTCAGTGACTTTGCAGAAGTTGATGATTTATCTGTGAAACACCAGGCTTCATCTCTGCATGGCCTGCAGCTGAGGTGTGACTGTTTTTATTGCTGCTGTTATTTTCTGCGTTGTTGGCAGTAATTTCTGTGTTTTTCGTTTGATGAGCTTCAGTCGTCGCTTGTTTTCTGTCTCCAGATTATTATGTGATGTTCTGTAATTTAGAACCTCGCAGCAAAGTCTTAATTTATCTGTGTTCAATTACTTAAAGTGCAGTTTTAAAGTATTTAGTCTGCTGGTTGATGGAGCTTTTAGTGCCTGCTGACGGCTGCCTGAACAGAGGAGGAGAGGGAGGGAGGAGCATCAGCATGGGAGGTGTGATGGGGGGAGGAACGGTGTGATCGAGATGATTACAGGATGTAAAGTGCTGTCAGCAAACCCCTCCCCCTTTTCCTTTATGTCACATCTGTCTCTTCCTGTTTTCTTCTTCTTCTCTTCCTGTCACTCCTGCCCTCCTTCACTAAAACCAAAACAACAACCGTCAGTCACCTCAGAAAACTTTGTGATGACCTGAGTGCCAGAACATCTCACTGTCACACTGATTCGACTGATTCTCAGCACTGAGCAGACCGATCTGAACCAAACTGGACCAAACTG
>JAPZDY010000021.1:26484037-26495514 GCA_029783645.1 Ctenochaetus hawaiiensis | reverse complement strand
TTCTCTAAAGATCATAATTCTGTTTTTTTTTTTGGTCAATTATTTATATTTATTGTTTTTGTGGGAGGATCAAACGAGTTTCACTTTGCTTTGCACAAACTGTGCTCTTACATTTGCTTATTCATTTACTTAACCAATAGTTCCATAATAAAATAAGAAAATGATCATTTTTTGACATTTAGACTTTATTAGAGTTATGTAAAGTTCTTGCATGGCTGCTAGTTTTGCATTTAAGTTAACTTTTGTTACAAGATTTGTGTCTCTTTGTGATCACAAACTGCACCTTTAAGTTCGAACCGTAAACGACAGCAGCGTCTTTAAATCTTGAGGCAAAAGCAGCCAGAAGGAACGCTACAGGCCAACAAACAAAAAGCTCCTGTGTTTGCTGCCATGCTGTGTGCCTGAATGTGACCCACAATACCAAAATACACACACACAAACACACAATCGCACACACAAACACACACACGCACACACATTTGGAGCAGACCAGAGTTTACAAGTCTGCAGGCACATCTGGATACAGTTTAAGGAACAGCAGTGTAATTACTGGAGAGCTCCTACATCACAAATCAGTTTACGCACGCACACCCACAGAAACACACACAGATACACACACATATGCACACACACACACACACACACACAGAAGACTAATGTGGAAGGCGTTCTGTAAAAAGGGGAAAGTACACTGATGAGAGAAGCCTGAAATGCCACCGGAGAAAAACGTTCTCCGGCTGCACGGCGGCTGGAGCGTCCCGGAACATTCTGGCCTCACAAATTACCGGATGACACGCACACACGGATGACAGAAACAGACAGGGGAATTCCCACAGCGCTCCGAAGGAGCTGGATAAGGCCAAAGAAGTGATACCCAGTATGATTCCTCTGTGTGCGTGTGTGTGATGTTGTCATTATTCACTGTGTCAATGAAAGTTAATGTGTCACTTCAATCACAGCTGTGTGTGAATAAAACACTGAACACTCGAAGGCCTCACACAGTCACGTTTTCTTTGTCAGCATTTCACAACTGCATAAAAAAAGAACCCTTTTCAGCCACTTGGGGGCAGCAAAAACACAATCTGACATGCCCAAAAAACTTCCTAAGTAAATATCGTTAATATGAACGATGAAAAAGTTCACGAGCTGAAGCTTCATACGCAGCAGACTGTGCAACGCTGCAAACTCAAATACTGCTTAAGGCCCCACAGCCACTAGGGGGCACCAAAAACAGACCAAAAACTGATGTGAAGAGTGTAATCCTGGAAGTGTTACTAAGAAAAACTAAGAAAATGTTTTTAGAGCCATTTGAAACATTTAAATCCACATGAAGGCCCCTGATGTGTAACCTGACTTTCACTGCACTTTTAAAACACCAGTGTTATAAGAATCTGGATTGCAAAAAGGAAGTGACACCTGGTTTAAACACTCTGACCACATTTTCACTTTATACTGAGAAAACCTCATCAAAGACGGTTGCACCGCTAATAAAAAATATCAGACACAGGTACACACACAGGTACACACACAGAGCAGGTGAGTTTCAGTTCATGTTGTTACACAGTTGTTCTCCTTCTTCCCCGCTGTTCCTCTCACTTTTTCCTCTCTCTGCTTTCCTTTCCTCCCCTCTTTCACGTCACCACGGCAGTCTGTTACTGCAGCCAAAACTGTCATTCTGCAGCTGCACTGTTCCCCTCTGTCAGCACTTTACACACTCACACACACACACACACGCTCAAATGCACTTCCAAGGAAGGACAGAGTAAAAAATCCACTTTATATTAACGCTAAAACTTTTGCATGACTTAAAAAAAAATCAGAAAAAAATGTCAAAAAGTCAAAATATAAACAAAAAACTGAACTGAAATGCACCGGACACTAAGTGTGTGAGTGAGTGTGTGTGAGGTTGTGTTTGCATGTTGTTTCTTTGTGTGTAAGAACGTCGACCACACAAAGGACAGTGTCATAAAAAGGACAATAGGTGGGTCACAAAGGCTTCAACTATCACTGTCACTGACAGATGATCAAATCTCCTGTTGATTTAAACAACTAGTGTTAAATGAAAATGATGTTAAATAATCTAAAATTTGCTGAAGTTGTTTGAGCAAAACTAAGAAAAAATCCAGAAATACATTGTTTTCAATCATATAAATAAATAAAGATTTAAGAAAAATGAAAAAAATCCACACAGCTTTGAGCCTGAATCAGGTTAAAAAATGTGAATTTTATCTGATAAACTGATGTTGTGTTTGTAATTGCAAATTAAAGAAAAAAAACTGCCATCACTGTGTGCCTGTGACTTTTTGCAGAACTGTGACAAACAACAGGACAATGAACATGACCATCACACCACACACACAAACACACACACCAAGTCCTTTGTTGCAAAGCTCCACTGGAAACTTAAAGTATGAAATCATGAGTGTGTGTGTGTGTGTGTGTGTGTGTGTGACTTCTGCAGCAGCTTCGCAGCCTCTGACACACTGATCGATAACCCTGACAAGTCTGCTCTTTTCAACATCCATCCTGCACAAAACAAGTCAAACTCACTGATGACAACCGTCCCGCTGCAGAGCACGGACACAGAAAATGTCATATAACACAAAAAATATTCAGATTGCAGGGCTGCATCGATTTAAACTGTAAATAAAAATATCTGTCACTGGAGAAAGCAAGAGGGACAACGAACAAAGGCGACCGTCAGCTCAGCCTCCCTCTCCTCCTTCCTCCCCCTCCCCCTCAGCAGACAAAGGAGCAGCGCTCAGCCACACACACACTCACACACACACACACACACACAGCAATATCACTTGTCATCACACATGCAGGCAGAAACCGAAGCTCTCCTGAACAATGACTGTCAGCACGGACTGACAGACACACATGACAAACACACAGAGCATCAGAAAGAGCCTCGGTCGTCCTTTGGAATAAAAGAAGCTTTAAAAATCACACGTGTGCACACAGCTGATCAGTGACAGAGTTTAATTTCCGTGCAGCAGCAGCAGCAGCAACGGCACCACAACAAAGATCTTTACTGCAAAAGCCAACTGAATGCCTGACCTGCACAGATTTACTGTCCGAAAAACATCTGCTTCTCAATCTGTTTGATTTCCACAACTTCACATCTGGACAAAGTGAGGAGCTGCAGGTGGTGTGTGTGTGTGTGAGCGAGCATCGACAGTTCGTGGGTGTGTTTCAGCGTCACAGCTGTGAAAGCATGCACACACACACACACACACACACACACACTTCTAACACACGGAGATGTTTGACTGCACAAGACTTCAGTTCAGATTGTTGCAACACTGAGGCTGCAACTAAAACCATAAAAATTAGTGTATAACATGTCAGACACTAGTGAAACTCATATTCTGCAACATCTTGAATTTTCCATTTTTCTCACCAACAATGTAAAATCTAAAAATACATGAATGAAAACACACAAAACAGAAAAAGCAGAAAAACCTTCAGAAACCGAATCCAGATGCTGTCAGACTCCACAGACTGATGCTGCAGCTGTAATTCCCAAAGTTACAAAGAACAAAGCAGCCTGACCAACAACGGAAAATATCCCAACAAATGCACACACACACACACACACACCATCTAATACACACACTAAAAGCTGTAGGTTGAGTCAAAGAGAAGGGGGCTGCAACAACATGGAAAAGTTAAAAAAGGGTAAAAACAAGTATAAATGGATATAAAAGGACCAAACTGGAAAAGAAAAAGAGAGTTTGGTAACTGAGAAGTAAAAGAAATAAATAAACAAGAGAATGACAAGAAATAAAATCCACCAAAAGAACAAAAAACTGTCCCGTTTGGTCTCTTACCGTCCTCGACCATCGCATTCTCTGTTAGCTGCATTCTGCCACTCGTCTATCAGCTGTTTCCCTCCTCCCTCCTTCTCTCATTCACTCTCCCTCTTTCTGTTTCGCTCGCTCGCTCTCTCTCTCTCTCTCTCCTCCTCCTCTTCCTCCTCCTCCGCCACCACCTCCTCCTCCTGCTCTCAACTCCTTCAGACTGAAGAGGAGAGCGAGTGAGGCTGATCCTAAAAGACAGACGCTGCGCTAGCTAATCCCTGCACGGAGGCCCGCCCCCTCAGCCAATCAGGAGGCGGTGAGGAAGGGGGGGGCGGACTGCACGAAAGAAAGAAAGAAAGAAAGAAAGAAAGGAGGGAGGTGGAGTTTCCCTGTGGTATATCCACACACACACACACACACACACAGCAGTATGTGCGCTAAATCAACAGGTCGTCTCCTATTGAACACAGTGTGACTGGCAGTCACTTCGTAAAAGTTCATTTCAGTCGCTTCAGTCTTTCAAACGCAATTTACAGTTTGATAAAAAACAATGAAAAAGAAGCAAATCCTCCCATCTGAGGACCTTCAGCCGGATAACGTTTGGTATTTTTACCTACAACAACCCTCAGCCGCAGACATGCACACTCAGCAAAACACATTCAACCGACTGCCAGTTCACTAACGTAAAAATGAAGATTTGTGTCCAGTTGTTTTAATTATTTGACATTTTCTTCTTCGATAATCAACATTTGAGCTTAGGACGGAAAACCTCTGTATGTTGTAAGGAAACTAAATGCCTCTGACTTATTGAAAAAAAAGGCTTTAATGGAATCATTTTGTCAATAAAGCCGTCTCCATGACAACAGAGGAGTCTGTGGATGTGTTATGGTCAAAATCGTCCAAAAAAAAAGGTGGACAGTGAGCACTGATACAGGATCCCTTTTCTCAAAGTGCTCTTTACAAGATCATGAATGAACTTTAGTGCACATTTTGTACGACTTTTAGTCACTTTTGTCTTTATTTATAAACTGATGTCTCATCAATGCTCAGATTATAATCCTGACAAAAGGCTTGAATGACTCGGGGACAAAAATGTATTAACAGCAAATGTCTCATCTCTTAAAAGGCCAAATATCAGCTCAACCCTGCAGATGATGATCCTGACAGCTCTGCTTCCTCCTGTGATGCTACAGACCCATCCAGCTGCTGTCAGACACTTCATCACAGCAGGTCTGTGTGGTTGGTTAGCATCTTTTAGCCTTTATATTTATATGCATACGTACTATATATTTCTAATCAAAGGTAAATCTAGAGACAAAAAAAACTTAACAGCTGACTTCATCTGCTGCAAATCATTAACTTGGACATAAGAACTTTATAACACATCATAATGATCACATCCCCACCTAAAAACTGACCATGGATCCTAATGAACAATGAGAAAAGGCAGATCAGGGCAAGTTTCACGCCTGTGCAATTTGATTTTCATGCTGAGTAGGTGTGAAGAGAAAGTGGAAGAGGAAGTGCAGCACAGACAAAAGAGCTCAGACAAACATACAGGCAGACAACCAATGTGATTCTTTATCATAAAATGTCTTATTTTCTATTAAAGGACAACTCAACATCCAGATACATGCACCTGAAAAGCAGGCTTTTGCTCCCCTGGGGGGGGCAGCGGCACTCCACCTGTGCTAATAACCCCGCACACAAAGGCAACACACACACACACACACACACTCTAACTGTCACTAAGGCTTTCACGTTCCAATTCCAGTGTAATAAATATTCTAATGAACATCTGCGGGACGCTCGTCCTCTTTCTCCCTACATCTCTCGACTTCTGTCCTTAACCCTTTCCTCATCCTCCCTCCTTCCCTCTGTCATTTCTCCCAAAAAGAATCCTCTTTTTTTCAGCCTCTCTTTCTTGTCTCTTTCTCTCTCTGACCCTGCAGCTCGAACACGTCAGGCATGTTGAGACAAAGACAAACATACACTCTGCATCCGATGAGACAAAGACACGCTGACAGTCGGTTAAATCTGTGCGAAACAAAAAGATGTGTGGAGGTTTGGCTGGTGTGATTGATGACAGGATGAACCCGTTTTGGAAACAGAGGTGAGATGTGCACACATGCATGCACACTGCCAAAAAAAAAACCCAACGATACCATTCAACACACCGCTGACAGGAAGAAAAAGTGCCTCTGCATTGTCAAGAAGCTTGAATCAACCTGATTTTAACAAAAGTCCCAAATGCATCCTTTTGTGCATTTCTGTCTTCACTGACTGTATCATTCACTGCATGGACCGAAAACACAAAGGCTGAGTTTCTTTAATCACTCCTACTTTTCGGTTACAGCCATGACACAATGCATGGTAATGAATGAAAGGCTCTGGATGCTATAAAGCCAGGCTTCAGTGGCAGTTAAGTGTATGAATCACCGGTAAAGAGCCAGTGTGTAGCATTTACATCCCTGATGCATTGAGGCGCACACCGTCCATTCACTCTACTGTAGCTCCGACACAATGCTTTTCTAATGGAGAGAGAAAAAGCCGGACTGAGAAAGAAAGAAAGATAATCAATTCCTCTCTCGTTCAGCCAGGAGGAAAAAAAAAGGAGGCGTTAACTTTAAATGAGCAGAAGGAGGCTGGATATATTGCACCAGTCCATTTCACTTAGACTTCAATACACCTCAAACGAAAGAGTCCACACTGCACTCAGGATGCAAGAACAGACCGGATATGTGGCTGAAAACGATGCGTTTCTTCTCCTCGCTGATAAAAAAAAACCTCACAAAAGGAGGAAAAGGCATCTGTAAAACAGATAAAATCAACGTGATCTAAAGGATGAAATTCTGTCTCTGATAAAGCATCTCAACCTAAAGGGATTTCTTTTGCATTATCTCTGCAACATGACGAAGATTAGACATAATACTGCACTTAATGCTTCCAGCAGAACATACAGTATGTCTCAATAGATAAATGGGGGGGAGAGAAAGAGGGGGAAAAAAGGGACAGAGCTACCGGGCAAAGTGCATTCAACAGCGCCTCCTGGAAACAACACAACGTCCCACATCTGCGCCATGATCCATTCAGCGCACCCAGGGCAGAGAAGGGGGGGTGGGAGTCAAATGACACTGGCACAATTGCCGAGGAATGAATGAATGAAGGGACGAATGAATGAAACGCATTCAATTCTGGGTGACAGTTGGCCAGAAAGGGTCACAAAGACTCATGGATGCGTGTCAGTGAAGGATGTTATGATTATGAAATGCTCGAAACCTTTTATTCCAGTTTTTCTTTCACCATTCCGGTCCAGCTCTGCTCTTTGTGTCCCATCCCCCCCCCCCCTCTCCCGTTGTCGGCACCGGGCAGAGCTGATGTCGGGACTGTTTCATTTTAAATACCTTCATTTTAAAGTGACACGAATATGCACAGACATTAGCTGCAAAGACGGTTAAAAACCAACTGCGTCGGAGGTTTTTTGCACTCCAGTCCAAAATTATTTCGGCTGCGATGTCTGCCATATTTGCCATCAATTTATTATAATCACAAAATATGCAGATAGATGATTAAACATATCAGATGCCTCCATGCACAGACAGCATATGACCGTTTTCTGTCTCCAGAGTGAGTTTCTGTGTGCAGCTTTGTGGAGCTGCAGCTCCAGAGTCGAAGCATAAATCAGGAAATAAACGTCCAGGGGAGCTTTTCTGCTAAAAAAAACGGTGCACCGGAGAGCAAGGAACAAAGAGTTTCATGTGTTTCAAGCGTTGTCATTTGCGTGAGAAACCGGTTTCATAATTAAACTAACAGACAAAGGTCGCATGTCGTTTTATATCACCTCAAGTTGCCCGCATCGCATAACGCAAAAGGATCAGAGCGGGCTAATAAGGTTTCAGGCTAATGTCGGACCTGTGGCGATGATGATGATGCACTTCCAACGTTAAAAACAGCACCGTATCTGTGCAGACACACGTGAACTCCCCTGAGAAACCGAACCGAGTGCGGTGAGGGTCCGCCGCCGCCGCCGCCGCCGCCGCCGCAGCAGCAGCCGCGGGAGGGACGCGCCGCGAAAACTTTCCACCAATTTAAACAGACACCAAACCCAACGTTACACCCCCTCCTCCGCCAGCTCGCGCCCAGCCTCCGCGTCTGATACCTGCTCCCGCTGTCACGAGCCCTCTTACCTGGCGGTTGGTCCATCTCCAGGTAGAATATGAGCTCCGTGGAGTAGGGCATCATCACGTCCCTCCAGTCTCCTTCCTCACCGGCTTTTTCCGACGTCCAAACCGTGTTGTACATGGCTTTTTGTCTCTTTCAGTCTCCCTCCACGAGAAAAAGGAATGAAAAAAAGCTTATAAAACGCGAACGGTTGAAGACGAACAAAATCACATCGACGTTTTGTTATTTTTTTTTTTTAAAAAAGAAGGTTACATAAACTAGTCTATCTATCTGAGTGGAAGTGTGGTATCTGAATTCCTGCTTCAGACTGGAATAAATAGCCGAACAGCGGACAGCGAGCACCGGGCTGCGGCTGCTCCCTCCGACATAATAATACTGCTAACGGCTCCGGCCTCTTCATGAAGGCCCTCTGCTCTGCTCTGCGTGTGTGGACGTAAATAAAAAAGCGTCCTTCGAGCGGCTGGGAGAGTAGATGCCAGCTCTACATGTCAGCTCTACATGTCAGTCCCGTCTCCGTCTCCTCCGCAGGTGCCGCCGGCTTGCTAGCTTCATTTTAAGACGAGCTCTGTCAAGAGGAGGCTGGCACGAGCTGACAACGGCTGGAGCGAACCACTGCGCCGCGGCCCGGGGGGGGGCACAAAGAAATATTCAACTGTTACAGACCACAGTTCAATTAAAACACATCCTTGTCACAAAAGATGATAACAAATTACCTTAGATAGTTATTATAATACCACTTAAAGCGGAAATCACTTCATCTTAAACGTTATCTCTGTGTTTAAGTGCACAGTCACCCCTCGCTGAACCCATTTCTTTCCCCAGCCCGCCGCTGGTCGAGCCTCTGTGCGCAAACTCAGAAGCTTAATTTCACTGCCAGTAGGGAAATTACTTCAGCCTCTGAGGAGCAAGTTACAAATTCTGTGGTTTTCCAGTAAGATCCTCTCCCACCTCCTGACCGGTTTTATGCCACTGCAAAATATTGGCTGCTGCCGCGGCCACATTGGGATGAGAGGTAACAAGCTACATGAATGATAAACTGGTGATATTCTGGATTATTCCTACTGTCAGCTTATCCCATAAAAAGACATCAAAAATAACAAAAATGATCCTAACAAATGCTTCTTGTGCATCCAAAGCCTGATATATCTGATATATCTATTAAAAACACACTGATGAGTCACCCTGTTGCATTGAAAGACATGTTCCTTCATTACCATGAACACACACTAGTTTTGATTTATCACACACCACCAAATGACGATTAATCCATCAGTGAAAATAGTCTTTATTAAATCCCTCTGATTTGAGTAATGTTTGAGAAAAAATAAAGGAACTGGCTGTTTTAAAAAGTTACATAGCCTTTTTTCTTAAAGATATACATTTGTGAGCTGTTGACAAAAAACTTGGGCTTTGAAATTGAGAGCCACAGTTGGTTTTCTCTTTTGATTTGATTTGTTGAGTTTAACAAAATATCTAAAAAATCCTGACATATAATTTTTAAGTGATCATTGCATGGTAATGCACCTGACACTTCTTAAATGAATCTACTGTTTCAGCTGCATTTACATACAAAGCGACTTCAGTGGTGGAAAACACAAATCAAACAAGTTTCAGGTTGATTTTCTCATCATAGTGACATTAATTCAAACACTGGCCTACTGCAGGGAAGAAAAAAGACATTGAAAAGCACAAATCACAACAATGTGGTTTAGAAATTGGTCAGCAACAACATTAAATAGAAATCGTGTAATGACACGGGGACTACAAAGCTCCTGAAAATACAGATGTGTCATCCAGACTAACGTGTGATGTCCTCTTTAAGCACCGACGTCAGCAGCTACCAACCCTGCTGTGGTGTGAAAGTGAAGCCTCGCCTGGTCACGTTAGCAAGTCATTCACTTTTTACCTTTTATTTTAGTTCCAACCGTTGGGTTTTATTTTATTTTTGTTTGACTTAAGTCGTCGATTTTTTTTTTACACACTGAGTTTTAGTCTTTGTTTCTTCAGTGGGCCTGTTTGACTCCAGCGGAGGAAAAGGAGCCGTTTGTAACGTGGACCAAGCCGCCTACAGCTGGGTAGGTACAGTTACAGTAAATGATATGGAGGCTTAAACACAAGCTTAGGGATGCTAGAAAGGTGCAAACATGTATTTATGCAGCCTATAATGAAGAGATTACTCCACACACACATCAAAAACACACCTGCTAAGATGGATATTATGGATTTACAGGACTGTGAGTTCAAGTCTGTTTCAAGACTTCTGCCTTCGGGTTTTTATATTTTTAGATTCTTTGTCTTAAAAGCTGCTATAATCAGTATTTTTACATAACAATGGATCTATTGAGGTTCTGTTTTTACTCAAACATCGGTAAAACTGAACGCCAGTGGCTGAGCTTCTTTATTACAAGTCAGCTTTTTGCTAATCGGTTAGCAATATTAGCTTGGAAGTTGCCACTTATATTCAGTCTGACTCGATCTTCTGATGTCTTTGTTTTCTCTGTTTTTTGTTTTCTACATGTTCTGTTTTATGTTGTGTTTTTAGAGGGTTAAAATATTCTTTACATATATCTATTGATCTGCAGAAGCATGTTCTGGTGTGTTCTTTGTAGGAGGATTGTGGAGAGTCTGTTTAAGCTGATTAACTGTTTGCAAAAAAAAATATCTGGGCATTTTGGGGGGAAAAAAAGGATCCTGTCACTCCGTCTCTCTGCTTCTATTCATCCACCAAGAACAGAAACTAGAGCACTTTTCAGATAAAAAAAATCAGTCACAGTAGCATCATCGTAATCAGCTGCCCCCAAAGAGCGGAGTGGAGACCCAGTCTGGTCCGGACCCCCAGTCACCCACATGGTAATCTCCTGTTAACAGCCTAATATCAATACAATATCTTCAGATGGGGGCTGCCGCCACCCGTAACTACAGCTGCTCCGTCTATCTCCCTGTCTGCCCGGTGTCCTACTTCAGGGAGCAACAATACATGAAAGGTCTGCACCCCAATCTGCCATCCATCCATTCTGTCCTCCCTCTACAAGCACCCACCCACACATCCATCCGTCCATCCATCCATCCACCCGTTCATCCATCCACCCCTAAACTTGTATGTCCAAACTGCCCATCACAAGAGAAGAAGAAGAGGAGGAGGAGGAGGGTGAAGGGTCTTCTAACTGGGGCCGAGGGGGGAACGTCAGTGAATGAAACCTATTTAATGCAGCAGACACACACACACACACACACACACACACACACACACACACAGCATGATTTTACGTGTGTGTGTGTGTGGGTGGTTGTTTCACAGATGGCTCGTGCCGGACACACACCCCAAAGCTCCTCTCTGTCAAGTGTGTCAAACAGGTTTAATTGCTGCTGCCACTCTATATGTGTGGTGTGTGTGTGTGTCTGTGTGTGTGTGTGTGTGTGTGTGTGTGTGTGTGTGCAGCTGGGCAGATGGATCCTGAACAATGACACAGGAACTGACTCTGCCCCTCG
>JAPZDY010000021.1:26380120-26392169 GCA_029783645.1 Ctenochaetus hawaiiensis | reverse complement strand
CAACCCCCCCCCCCCCCCCCCCCCCCGAGCGTCTCACTCACTCTTTTGTTGTGCTGTTGACAGTTGTGTCATATCAAAACACACACACAAACACACAAACACACAAACACACAAACACACACAGCCACGCCGGGTTAAATGCACACATCTTTAGATGCTCACACATACACACACACACATTCACATAAACACATGATCCAATAATCTTATTTAACCAACAAAAACACACATATCTGCTGTGTTAACAGGTGTACAGACCTGTGTGTGTGCTGCACTGATTGGCTTTTGTGTTGGCTGTGTGTGTGTGTGTGTGTGTGTGTGTGTGTGTGTGTGCGTGTGTGTGTGCATGTGTGTGTGTGTGCACAATGAGAAGCGGCAGAGGAATTTCCGGAGATATAGGTCGTTAAATGTACAGTGCTTCCATTAACGTCACTGTCACAACGTATCACAGAGGCAATATCTCAGCCAGCGGAGAGAAGGAAGGAGAGGAGGAGAACAACAACTGTGAGGAGGAAGAGAAAAGGACAACAGAGAGGAAGACATGAGGAGGAAGAGGAAAACAGAGGACAAAGACGAGATATGAGGACAAAGGAAGTGGGATGGAAGGAAGAAAGAGGACAAAAGAGGACATGAACATGGAAAGTATAGAGGAAAAAATAATAAAAAGAGGACAAAGGAGAGGAAAAAGGAGAAAAGACAAGAGATGGAAGAGAATAGAAGACAGGAAGAGAGGAGGAGGAAATAATGAAGAAGAAAGAGGTTATGAAGATGAGATTGAAAGAGATGAAATTAAAGAGGGGAAAGAAGACAAAGAGGTGACAGATAAGGAGACAAGAGTGGAGGAGTGAAAGGACAGGATGAAGGGATGAAGTGTAAGAAAAAACAGACAAAGAGAAGAACAACAGAGAAGAAGAGAGGGGAGGACAGAAATGAAGAAGACATAAAGAAAGGGACGGATGAAAGACGATGTAAACAAAGACAAACGAAAGAAAGGAGAAAGATGAGAATGTAGACAAGAGGATGAGAAAAGACAAAAGATAGAAAGAAAATAAGGAGAGGAGGAAGGACTGTGGAGGACAAAGACAGAAGAACAGAAAGAGTTTAAAAGACGAAACAGAGGAATGAAAAGAGCAGGACGATGACAAGAAGAGAAAATATGATAAAAACGACATAGAAGAAGAGAAAAGGAGAAGAAGAAGAAGAAACTGCAGAACAATGAAGCCGAGCAGCCGTTCGCTCTGCAGCAGATCAGCCTCCTACCAGCTCCTATAGAGGACGTATAGAGCTGCACACAAAGGCACACACACACACTCACACACACGCACACACACGCACACGCACACACTGTGGGCAACACATTAACTGTGTGTGTCAGATTAACAGGCAGACACACACTCGTAAACACAGTTAATGCTGTTCATACACAGCTGAGACAGTGAGAGAGACAAAGAGACGGAAACACACACTGACAGAGTGTGAGTGTGTGTGTGTGTGTGTGTGTGTGTGTGTCAGAGACGAGCCCCTCGGTCACTGAGGTGTTCTGTCATTAAAACATGCTCCACTTAAACACACACACACACACACACACCCTGCTCCACCCGCTGTCCTCACCAACCTGCATGAACACAAAGAGACAAACACACACACACACACACACACATCTGTGCTCCCTCTCAGCCAGCTGTGGTCTCCGATCAGCAATGTTTGAAAATGATTTATTGATCTGCGTTGGCATTATGAAGTAGACCCTGAACCGCTGCTCTTTTCAATTTAAACTGATCATACACACACATTCACACACACACATTCACACACACACACACACACACACACACACACATGCATAAACCTGAACATGGAGATAAGAGAGTGGAGTTATAGATTGAGATGCCTACATCACACAGAGACATATGGGGCTGCAGATAAGTCCTATATTAGGATATTCTCTTGATGTATAATGCATCACATTTAGGTCAAATACTTAAACACCGAGTGTGAAAAGGGAAAGTCATTTATTTTTGATGTTCACATGAGATTATGAGTGAGTTTGATCTCCATCCTGAGTCTCTCTGCAGAGATCCGGAGTCTCTGATCTCTTCCCAGAGAGCTGCAGCTGCTGCTGTTCGGTCCTGCAGTAACCAGCACTGACACCAGGGGGCAGCTGACTCCAGTTCTGACTGAGTGGACAGAGCTGCGGCCTTTGATCCGACAGACCGCCGGCCTCATCACACTCATCAGCTCCGTGCTTTCACACAGAGAAACAGGAGTTTCATGTGAAAATGTTAAAACTGCTGCTGCTGTCGAGGAAAAAAGGTTCAAGTTTATCTTTAATTTTTATTTTTAACAAGAACTCGATTCCTCAACTTCAACATTTGAGGTCAAAGCCGGACTGAGTATGTTTATGACTTTATTTTTCTCTGATTTGAGTCAGTTGTTTTCCTGCTTGGTAAAGTTTAATTACAGGTGTGTTCATGGACAGTTTGTGAATATTGAGGATAAGAGTTGCAGATTTTTTCAGTCTCTATCCTGAACAAACGTCTTCTGTGAGTCTCATGTGGCGGCAAAGTCAAGTCAGGATTCCCGGTGAGATTCCCGGTGAGATTCCCGGTGAGATTCCCGTCTCCCCTCAGCTTGTTCAGTGATTTATCAGAGGAACGCCGGCTCTCTCTGGATTTGATCTTTCTGTTTTTCTACCTGCTGCTGCAGCCAAACCTCTTTTTCTGTTCAGCCTGAAAAAGACCTGAAGGTCTGGAAATGAGACAGACAGACAGACAGACAGGTAGAGAGACAGACAGAGATGAGGTGACCTGCAGGCTGCTGGAGCGTGACGGCCGTATCCTGTTACCAATGTGAAGGCTTGAAATGACAATCTCCTCCACTGCTGCTCATATAACCCTCTTCCTCTTCCTCCTCCTCCTCTTTCTCATCTTCTTCCTCTTCCTCCTCTGGTTGCCAGTTGCTTTGATTTCTCTTCTTCTGCTGCTCTTCTTTCTTTTTGTGTCTTTGTTCTCTATTTTTCTTTGTGTCTATTTTATGTGTTTGAGCTATATATCAAGTATATAATAAGTATAAAATATCAAGGTCTTTTTTGGTCTTAAACAACATATTTGTTGGGAAAAAAGATGGTTTTTTTTAGTATTTTTAATTAAAAAGGATAATTATGAATATCATCCATCTTGTGGTTCTGCAGCATCATGACCACGACTGAAGACACCAACACACGTGACACCACCTGCTGGATGCTCACGTCTCAGAGCTGTGATCAGATTATTCCTCCAGAGTTCAGCAGTTCAGAGCTTGTTAGGTCGCTCACGGTGCCTCGCCTGCAGCCTGAAGGTCCTGAGTTTGATTCCCAGTTTGTGTCTTTCTGTGAGGGTTTACATGTTCTTCACTGGGTTTCCTTCATGTTCTGCAGTTTTCTCTATGATCACAAACATACATGCATATTAAAGGTTAATTCTGCTGTCAGTTCCTTTGACCACAGCTCATCACGCTTAAAGCTGAACTCGGTTTGTGGCCACAAACTGCAGGGGAGCGACTTCCTGACGTTTCACTGAACACGACTGTGTGAAACAATAAAGAATTCATCTTCTGGAGGAGCTTCAGAAGCAAACGTGCAAATGATCAAACTACATGGAAACCAGACGTGTGCAGAGTTTGCTGTCAGGCATCAAAAAGTGGATTCAAAATCCTCTTTGTTAAACAGTCATTTTGCACAAATCAACAGTTTTTTTTTCACTGATCTCAGCTGGAAACTTAATCTGCATCCAAAACCACGGATACATACATTAAACAGAGACGAGTGGAGTCTAAATCTGCAGCCAAAAACATCTCAAAACTACTTGACTTTCCAGAAACAAAGTCTTAATCACACAAATCATGAACCGTGCTGTTGATTTCTTTCTTAGAAACTGATTCCCATGATAAAACGTCCACCTTCAGAACGAGTACGAGCTTTTTCTTTTCCATCTCAGCTGCTACAAACAGCGTGTTTCCTCCTCAGATGTGCTGAATCTTAAGCGGCGTGCAGGAAAGACCTTTTGCAGGGGAGATAAGCCTCCGTAAAAACCCCGGTGACCCTCCGTCTCCTCCTGACCGATCTCCCATGACAGCCTCCTGCTCGGAGACTCCGCCTCCCTGACGGACAACCGGGGCCACGAGGCCGACACACACTCACACAGGCTCTCTGTATGTGCACACTGACACGGACACACATATGCATACATTAGCATACATGCATACACACACGGAGGCACGCGAACGTGGACGCCGCCGCCTTTGTCTGCAAATTCAACTTTCGATCTGAAAGTCCCTGATGGTGAAAAGACTGATTTACATTCATGGAACACAAACAGCCTGACGCTAGCTAACTGCTATAGATGATGTCTCTCACGCAAACAAATGCAAGTCATTTGTCTTGTTTTGTTGCCACACTCACCGCCGCGTTAACGTTACCATACTAAATACACATCTTAAATGCACATTAAATCCGTCTTCTGGGCTGACAGCACCATCAGGAACTCCACGCCGGCTCCTCCTCAGCTAAAAACATGTCGATGCATGTAATTAATCCATCTTTATGCTCTGACTTTGGGAATCATTTCTGTTGTTTGTCTTTGTTCGTCGCTTCTGGCGACAGAAACAACAGACATCAGTCAACATTAAAGTGAAAGGACGCATGACGGATGCAGATTCTCGAACCGCAGCGGGAAAAATATGATGCAGGGACAGAAACTCATGAGCACCAAACAAAATTTAAAGGATTAGAGGCAAAAGCTGCATTCAAGAGAGTAAAACAATGAGAAAAAATAAAACTCGTGATAAAATCAACATCACATGTTTTAGCTCATGTTTTTTAATGTTTCTGTTGATCAATTTTTGAATCCAACATCATGATGTTTTCCAGGCAGCAACTGGTTTCCATTCATGTGAAAAATCTGACTTGATAAGATTTTAAATGTCTCTTGTTGAGTTGAAAACAGATCAAAGTTTGAAAAAAAGTTTGCTGTTTCTCACCAAGAATCATTTTACGTCTCCTTGTGATCTAACAGATTTTTTAAACACTTTTTCTTTCTACAGAAACATTTAAAAAGCTGAAGTTTTGAGTGTTTAAAATCCTGCTGTTTACCTGCATGTTTTCATTTTTCTGGACCTGTTTTGTTCGTCTTTGTCCTTCTTCTTTGTTGCCTTTGTTGGTGCAGTGAAGCAGGTTTCAGGGTGTTATACTGCCCCCTGTAGGCGCTCATGTCACATCCTGGGACAAAGAGCTGATCCTCTCAAATTCACCGCTGAAATCCTGCAGGAAAGTGTCTGACTTTGACCACTGAGATCAGTGCTGCATTGTGATTTTTTGCGAGTTAGTTGCTTTTATCTATTAACACAATATTTCCTTAAACCTGAACCAGGAGCTTGATCACAAAGGTGGCAGATCAGAACATGCAGGAATCACGTTTGAAGACACGGACCAACAACCTGCTTTGTCGTTCACGTTGGAGGAGAAACTTACATCATTAGAACTTTTCTTTTCAACATGTGATGCTACAGCAGTTCATTTTAATCAGCTGTCAAAAGCAAAAAGTCCCGTCGACTCAGTGTGGTTTAAAATTACTGCCAACCGTTTTTCCAAATCGTTCCTTACACTTGCAGATGGATTTCCTTCCCAGCAGCCACTTGGGCCCCGGCTCACATTATTCCAGCATGCAATGAAAATCATCTTGAGAAAAGTACAGAGAAGTAATACATCACAGAAAACAGTTCTGTCACAT
The DNA here is from genome assembly GCA_029783645.1 of Ctenochaetus hawaiiensis. Classification (NCBI taxonomy): domain Eukaryota; kingdom Metazoa; phylum Chordata; class Actinopteri; order Acanthuriformes; family Acanthuridae; genus Ctenochaetus; species Ctenochaetus hawaiiensis. Next base: position 26,386,404 of record JAPZDY010000021.1, on the reverse strand, counting down.
TTATGGTTATTTTACTGCGTGAAAACGCAGCTGTCAGCAAAGACTGTTTCAAAACTCTTTTCAAGGGTTTTTCAAGGACTTTTGAACATCTGCGATCTGAGAGAAGAATGATTATTATTCAAAGAAAGTATGAAAGAGACAATATGATATTTGCAAATTGGATTTACAGAGTTCTTTTATCTAATATTTAATCTAAAATGTGGATTTTGAGAAAAAGTATTTAAAGAATTAGAAAATAATTATAAAAATATTGAAGCAACAAACATCCTTTAACACAGTAGAAGTAAACGGGGCTGAATGGATCCTAAAAGTCATTTAGAAGCTCGTTTCCATAAAAATCTTCACATTTTAAATGTTCGTTCTTTAAAAATTTGCTCTAAATCTCTTAAAAAAAAACCTTCCCACATGCAGAAAAAGGCAACGAGGCAAAGAAACATTTTTGGATGCTGATGAATTCATGCATGAAGCTCAGAGCTGTCACACTGATGTCTGACTGTCTGTGTGTGTGTGATGTGTGTGTCACATGTCACCCGTGACGATTTACATAGATATATGCATGCATGCAGCAGCTGTCCATGCATCCGTGTGTGAGTGTGAGATTACACGCCGCAAACAGAAACCAGTCGCAGTGCCTCTGTGTGTTTTCTCGCCTCTGCAGGATCCAAAGCGACTCCAGCTCCTGGCGAAGGGTTCAGGTTATTTCTGCTCGGAACTTTTGCCTTTGGCTGAACTCGACCTGTTTGGTAAACTCCCATCATGCCTCTCTCTTTTTATTGGCCAACAACCGCGAGAACAAACTAGAACAAAGTGTCACAGCCAACCAGAGCGAGAGCCAAGAGGCCGAGCCCAGAGTGAGGGTGAACCACAGGGCAGAGGATGTGTGTGTGTGTGTGTGTGTGTGTGTAAATGATGTGTTTTTACCAAAACCAGCCATGAACGATACAACAAGTACTCGAACACTCATGTTTGACCACTTCGGGTAGGAAAATAGAACATCAGCTCAACAGCTGAAACACTTTTCTTAATCTGGATTAACCTTCAGGTAACCATGGCAACAGCACCGATGCTTCAGAATCCATTAGAGGTCGACGGACGGCTGAAAGTTTCCTGAACACAGACCACAACGATGACTTCAGCTTCCTTTTTTTAAGTATTAACACTGAAACACTGAATTTGAGTTTCAGCTGGACGATTGATTAAAAGACGTGATGTGATATTAGAGACGATGATGCACTTTTTGATTTGAAGCTGATAGAAACGGCACTGATTTATATCATTTAAAGGATTTCTAACACAAAAAAAACAAACATAAAGAACATAACCAGATTAATTCGGCGTCCTCTTAAGCTTTTAATTTGTCAGATTTTCCACACACTCATTCAAACACACTCCCTCTCTGTCATCACTATAAGTGTGTGTAGGCGTCTGTGTCTGCAGAGACTCCGCCCTCTGACTGGACTTCCTCGTTTCCTCCGTGTTTTGTTGTGTTTTTAGGACGTTTCCAGGCGTCAGACTCGGTGCAGCGGGCGTGGAGCCTCCAGCCAATCACAGCGCAGATTGGGAACGGATAAAAACACATCGAGCAGGTTGCATCAGAGGTTCCATCTCCTTCCTCTGCTCTCTGACCGGGTCATGGACGGAGGAGAAGCTGCAGGTCTGTGTGTGTGTTTGACTGAGGGCGGAGCGTGCACACACACACACACACACACACACACACACACACACACAGAGCACAGAGTCCACGTCTGACAGGATGAAGTGCTGCCTGGTGTTGCAAAGATGTCTTCTGATTTGTAAAACTGCAAAACTTCAGAACAAAACAGCTGCGAAACAAATTTAAAAATAAAGTTTCATTACCCAGGATTCTCTGTTTTGTTCTCATTGACTCTCCTCCACCTCCTCATTCACTCTCAATCCGACTCAACAACCACTGGACCAACTCCCAGTTGTGTATTTACAACCAGCGACTCACAAATCCTGCACAGTTTGCATTTACATGAAGCTTTGAATGTTTCTTCCAGCATTAACGGTGAAAGCAGAGAGCACAAAGAGAACGAGAGAGGAATCCATCCTTCCGGTAATTGCCACACAGCTCAGGATTAAAGTGCACAGACCGCAACCTTCCCATTAAATCATTCCTCTGTAATACGCAGCATACCGAAGTGTGTGTGCGTGTGCATAAACAATCTGTACCATTTGTCTGTATTACACATTAATGAGAGCACAACAGAGTCACGGCTGCACACAAACAACAGTGAAACGATCTATCAACACTTTTCCGCTCTCGAAAGTAACAATCAGCACATTCGTGTTGTTTTCATGAATATAAATCAACCTTTAACCGTTTTCATTCACCTTCTGCAGACACACGAAGCACCAGACAGTCACACAGCAGCTACGCTTGTTTCATGTGCAGAGAAAAGGTTCGACCTTGGAGGACGAACGAGCAGATTTATACAGTTTTTCTCAAGAACGATTCAGTTAAAGTTCTCCGGATGTGACATGATGTTTGCTGGAGGAAAAGAAGAAAAGATGGAGAAGAAAACAGTAGAAAAAAAGAAGAAAAGACGAATCAAACGTTGTTTAACTTCCATGTAAATGAATAAAACTTGAACATAATCAAACAAATCAGGTGAACAAAAACCAAACATGCACAGCGATGTCGTCCTCATGCAAACACACAGTTACAGCCGACGTCTCAGCTGCTTACTGAAGTGTGTATAATCCCCTCTAGTGAGCCATCCCATAATATCCCAACAGTAATTGCAGAGAACGAACAGCAGCAGCTCGCTGATAAAATACAGTGTGTGTGTGACAGAGCTGTGGGCACCGACACACACACATGAACGTTTGAGAGGAAATGTTGACATGTATAAGCGCCTGTGTTGGTCAAACACACACACACACACACACACACACACACACACACACACACACAGACCCTCAGATCTGCATCACTTCAGGCGATCTGCCATGTTTGTACATTAGAACGAAGCTCATTAATGAAGTAAAAACAGAGACAAACTGTCTGATGTAAATGTAGATAATCACAGAGACGCAAATAAAAACACACATAAGGTAAAGACACACGATATGTGCAAAAAAAGAAAAGAAGCCCATCATATGTTTGCATGATAGATTAAATTTAAAGCTCAGCAACTGCTGTCTTTTCTTTAAAGGGTCAGCTCACTGCAGAGGGATCGTTGACGACTGAAAGAAGACTGTGGAACAAAAAGAAATATAAGAAGAAATGTATTTTTTTTATCTCAACAAACTGCCTGTGAAGGTTCGTGACTACTTCTAAATCTGTCTACAGACTTTTAACAAATGGCAAAAGGAACTGAGAACCATTTCTGTTGTAGATCAACGCTGTGGAAACAACATCCGACTGTGTTTCATTCAATACAAACAGAGATGAAGACACAGAAGATCCACATGTGCGTGAATGAACGACAAAAACAACTGAAGCTGCACATAAACTGAAGCAGAAATAAATTGAATGATGTAACACACACATGCAAACACACACACAGAGAAAACTGAAACTCAGTGTAGTCTTATTGATCGGTCAGAGTGAAACGAGGTGACAGCTGAACTCTTCACACTGCAGAGATCAGCTGATGTGTCAGTTTGGACTCATGTAACTGCACATTAAGTGCACATGGTCCACACACACACACACACACACACACACACACTGCACATGGATGTGTTCAACCTTTTTGCTAGTTTGACAAACACAAACACACTTGTTTACCCTTTATGTGTAATTTGATTACAGTTCATCTGTAACTGCTGCAGTGTCACTGACATCCAGTCCGACAGACAAGAGTCAGTTTTATTCTCTTTGTGATTCACTGAATCAGAGGGTTTCTTTCAAAAACTGTTGTTTAAAATATTTATCTAAGTCGGATGAAACACGCAGGACGTACAACAAACTTTACTTTAAACAGCTGATCAACTAACTGATTAACACACTGGCTTATAAAAATGTCACGTGTTGCTTTTAAAGGTTTTTACAGGAGACTCATTGTCGACTCAATGTGATTCAGAGGACAAAAAGAAAAGCACAATACACGACAGTTCAACATAAAACTGCATGCAGCCTCATTTAATACAACCGCTGAGACGATATATTGAAAACATGATGTTGAGTTTAATACTGATGATGTTTTGCAAATCAAAAGTGCAAGAAAAAGAAAAAGAAAATCACAGCAAAGCTCAGAAACAACAACAAGCCTCTTCTTTCATTTTTCGTGGCAGAATTTGATGTGAATGACGTTAATTAATTCCAACAATGTTGCTTTTGACCTTTAATGACCGAAAGCACGACTGTGATATTTTCAGCAGACGAGTCTCGATATGAGACACCAGGCGAGAACAAAGAGGTTGCGTGGGATGTTTGCATCACTGCGACGCGCATGAATATTCATGCACGCTGAACGTACATTAATATGAATTGTGCTGTGAGGCGAAGAGGAGAACGAGTGTGAAGCAGGAAGAGCCACTTCTAAACACACACGCCTGCACTGTAAACGGGTGATAACAGCCGAGCCGCAGTCTGTCGACCACACCGGCGTTTCTGTGTGTGTTCGCTTTGTGTTGCACAAGATGCACATGCAGAAAACACACCAGCAGCATCCTCACACACACACACACACAGTATGTCACCCAGGGGTGCAATGGAGCATAAACCTGCTAAACCTGAATTTATTCACTTTTCCGAAGCTCAGATACATTTTCATGAGTTGCAGTCGGACATAAAACAGAGAGCAGCAGGAGGTTAATGTTAGCTTACATCAGCTTTAATCCCAGAAGAAAAACACTTTGTTTCTTCCTCTGTGGTGTGAAAACAGGAAGCTGCAGCGTGTCAGTGCTCAACGGCACGTCGGCAAGGATCAACACCAAGTCTATAAACACTTATGACACGTGCAAATGAATGAAAACTGAATGCACACGTTCACAAACGACCCTCGTTTGCCAACGTTAGAGTGACAGTTCACCCGAATTCGAAATTTCTTACAGTTTTCACCCAACACTGAGAATTCAGACGAGACACGAGATCAGCAAGAATGCAACGAAGCTGCAGCCGTGTGCCTCGAATCCTGCAGGAGTTTTTTAGTTAAATGCACTGGAACGTGAACGCGGTAAACTCTTCCAGACACTCGGACGCCACAGCACAAGCAGGATGGAGGCGTGTTATGTTCTTCTTCCTTCGTGTCGGCGTGGCGTGGAGGTCTTTCCCCGGGTGAAGCACCAGAAGGACCAGAGCCTCCGTCGACGTGGCTGTGAGTGGAAACTGTGTAAAGTTTCAATTTTGGGTGAACTCTCCCTTTAATTAACAAGCTGCTCCTGAGCTCATGTAGTCACATCCTTTATCCATTCATGTGTTCACAAGCTGCTAAATCTCTCTCTATCCTGCTTGTGACCAGCTGAGACTCCCCATGATGCACCTGTCGTATTAAACCATCACCTGTTTACCTGTGGAATGTTCCAAACAGGTGGGTTTTTTTGGAACATTCCTCAGCTTTTCCAGTTTTTTCTTCTTCCTGTCTCGACTTGTTTGTCGCTTTGCAGCATCAGGACTCTGATTTCGCTGAAGATGGACTCAACTCTTTGGTGCAATTTAAACAAAAATCAGTGCAAAGGACCTCAGACTGTCAGTCCACCTGACGGAGGTCCAGAATGAGACCAGCTGCGACTCACCACAGGAGACCAGAACGTCGACCCACACACCTGCTTCCCACAGGTTCACTTCATTTCCATCTCCTCTCTCTGAGCTCGTGGAGCCTCGAAGAGCCTCAGCAGGTCCTGCAGCTCTGCAGCTCCCCGAGGCTGAGCGGTGGATTAATCTTCTCGCAGGCCTCCTCCAGCTGGCCAACGGTCCATTAAATTGAGAGTGAGATAAATAGAAAGACGCAGACGAAGGAGAAGCTTCATTGTCCTCTCAGCGGGGAAGAAGCACTAACAGATGGAGTCATCCGGGCTTAACCGTGTTATTTTATTATTTACTTATATTAGACATTCATGAATGCATAGAAACACACGGACACGCCGGACGACAAGAACGAAGAGCTTCTCAAAGGCTACGGAGTCTTTTTAAAGTCTCTGCAGAAACATCATGCACCTGAGTCAGAGAGAAAATACAAAAATGTTGCATTTGGCTTTTATTTAAATGTTTAAAAAAACCCTTTAAATGACAGATAATCAGTCCCTCCAGGATTTCGCGGGCGTTTTTCAAGATTGTTGCGGCCTAAAATGCCTGAATTCACGGCAGCTTTTCT
>JAPZDY010000021.1:26254702-26273464 GCA_029783645.1 Ctenochaetus hawaiiensis | reverse complement strand
CACACACACACACACACACACACACACACACACACACACACACACACACACACACACACACACACACACACACAGGCAGTGTATCATCAGGGTCTGGTGAAAACAATTTAATCTCCACAATGTCAACTTTTCAGGTGATAACTTAGAAAAATAGACTTGTTTTTATCCTTCAGCATGAAGCATCAGACAGGAAGTGTTTCTTTACAGCTCGGATGAAAATCTTTGATAAATTATTCCATCAGATTAGAAATTTCTACATTAAAAAGTACAAATTATTCCTCTAGATTAGTTGTATTTGAATGAACAGTTGTTTTTTTTCTGTCTTTTTTGTCATTTCTTCCAGACTACTTTCTGAATTTCCTCCCTCTTTTAGGATAAAAAATCACTAGTTGCACATAAATTCTATCAAAAACATTTCCTCATGACATTTACTAAACCAAAATTATAACCTTTGAGTGATGAACTCTAACGATTCCTCATTTCCAGGCTGATTATCGTGAGTCACAGAAGCTCCACCAAGAGCTTTTAATGAGCGTTAACACCACCGAAGCTGCTGGACACAGGCTGGATGATTTCATGTCAACCTTAAAACCAAGTTAGAGAATGAAACAAGGCTCACGTGGGATTTCCGGTGTGTGTGTGTGTGTATGTGACGGCAGCGGCCCGGCAGCAGCAGCAGATGTATAACGGTGGCAGTTGCCCTGGAGGGCCGCTGATAATGCTCAATCTAACAGACCTCATTAAGGGACCCTTGTTTTTTACCTTCTCCATCTCGGCCGGGATCTCTGCGGCCCGTCGCTGCTTTCAGCGGAGGTGATGAAAAAGCTCCAGTCTACTCATTTCTTTCTCCACGCCGCCGCCGCCGCTGCAGAGTGTGTGCGTGCGTGCACACAGGCGGAGATTATTAACGGTTTAATGGCTAACGAAGCCTGACAGGTGCTCCTCTCGCTGAGATTAAGGACCGGTGGGTTAATGACGGTGTGGGTGAGATTGTCATAACTCACAATAAGGCCATTAAAGTGATATTACTGAGAAAGACTTCGGCTGATATGGGCTCAACTCTCCAACAAGGTGGCATTGGGAGGAGGGCTGCTGCCATTTTTCAAAGAGTTCCTCTCTCTCTCTCGCCTGCAGCAGCTCGCTGTAAATGGGCTTCGACCGGAGGAGAATCTCAGAGAGGAACAAGTGACGAGACAAAGGAAGACACAGCGAGCTCCATCTGCTCGGTTCAACCATGAAAACCAGGTGAAAAACTGTCAACAGCATCACTGAGGAGATATTTAGTTACACTTTTACATTGGTGTTACTTTAAAATTCTACTACTTTGCTTTTAAAATCTGACTTAAATTTAAACAAACATCAGTTTAAGATGATGATAAAAAAAAAAAAACATGGAGAACAACTTAGCATTTTATTTTAATTCTTTCTCTTTTTCTTCCTCTTGTTCCTGGACAAAGAAGAGCACATTCCTCCACTCAGAGGCTCACTGATCACCAGTTGAAGTTGCAGGACAACAATGAGAAGAGGAGGCTCTTCCAGCTGCCTCTGCAGCTCACTACTCCCCTCTGGTGGTCAGCAGGAGCCGCTGCAGCGTTCAAGGAGCCAAAGAGACAAAGGAAACCGAGAGGAACAATAGAGTCGACAGCAGAGAGGCAGGAACAGAGCGACAGAGGAGGCAAAGGTCCAAAACTGAGCCCTCGCATTTTTTCCCTTAAAAAGACTTAAATTTATAGAAATAAAGGTCGACTGTTTAGTTCCAGAAATGCAGTTATTGTCAAACATTTCAGTCTGTATTTCATATTCTTTAACCGCTTATTATAGAGTGAAACACACCAACGTTGCAGAAAAATGGTGGTCTTCTTTGAAGCTAAATGTTTAAGATAAAGTATTTATAGTAAGAATAGCGAGACTGTTTTTAAAAAAAGCTCTTTAAAAATACACCTGATGGCTTCATATGATGCCAAAAAGCTGAAGCTTGCTGAATGTGTGAGAAAAAAAGTTAAATTCTCAAGAGAAAAGGCTTTTAGGATGCAAACTAACTGATACATGTGGCAAAATTATTGCTATGCTTGTTGGAGTTTAAAGTCCCTGAATCCATCAGAGCTGCTGATATTTACTAAACTGTTTCAGTATCATTATGATGTGAAACCACACTGAAACAATATGCATATTTATGGTTAATACAACAAAAATAAGTCCATAAATACATTAAAGAGAACTTTGAGGGATGAAAACAGACATTGTTTTGGCACAAAATGTAATTTGACTTGTAGTGGAACAACTCTGTCTCTTTTTTTAAATCTCTTGACTGAAGGACATGAAACACCTGACAGGTTCATCCTGAGCGTTTATGACAACATCTTTACCAAACCTGTGCATCACATCACCTCTCGCTCTCCACGTGAGTCTCCACCTTCAGTTCTGAGGATTATTCGTGTCTTTTCAGAGGCTGACAGCAGAGACGCTTCACCTGTCCACACCTTCAATCCCAGAGGCTTTATTCTGTTCTGTGGATCCGTGTCACCGTGTACCTGCAGGGGTCAGAGCTGCCACTCGAGCCTCCGTACCTGAGCCACATTCACCTGGATCCTCGGGGACCACGCCCAGCCCTCACCTCACTGCAGCAGGTAAAACACGCATCAGGTTTCTGATCGGCGTCTCCGGCTCGTACCTGCGCGGTCATAATCACTACAGAGTCGTCTCTGCAGCTGTCGACTCACCTGGAAACACCTGAGTCACAGGAACAGAAAACTCCTGCATCATTTATTTCACCTGTTCTGTTGCTTTTTTAAGATCAGTTTTTCTTTCAAACAGCTTAACTGGTTTAAATCTGCTCTGCTTTGGATGTAAAGAAAATAAAAAGCGCAATAAAAGGTAAGATTTGCATTTTCCGTACATTATGTCTCTGCTTCATGTAAACGCTCCTGTCTAATACGGATTTTTTTCCCCCTCCTGTTAGCAGATATCTTCACTGTGTCTCGCAGCTGTGTGTGTTATCATTAAGACTCATTGTCAGCGATGTAATTTTCACAGTAATTTCGCTGAGATGTGGGCTGGATGTAATCGCACAGCACGCATGTGAAGATTGGCCATGTAGCCCTGTGTGTGTGTGTGCGTGTGTGTGTGTGAGAAGGAGAGATAGAAGGTCTCAGCTGATGAAAGAAGAAATGCTATAATTCATCTTCTCCTTTTATTGCAGATTAAAATGGGCTGCTTCACATTCGTCAAATTGATGATGGTCTTGTTCAACTTGCTTATCTTTGTGAGTATGTTTCCGCTCTGATTGCACCCTCTTATACATGACATGGAGGTGGGGGCAGGGAGGGAGGAGAGGAGGTGAACATTAATGTGTGAGGTTAAAAAAAACAACAAATAAAAGCTTTCAGCGCGATGCACGGGGACTCGTTTCGTGCTGCCAGTCAGTGTGAACATGAACATGAACAGCTCAGATCGCGGGGCCTGAAGACCTGAACGACGCTCCGCTCCACATTCTGCTTCACCGTGGAAATTTTCATCTCATTAACTTCAAAGGTTCTAATTTTGCCACCTACATCGTCGACTTAATGTCGATAACTAATGCGGCCTGTGAAATGGAGGGAAACTTTGGCGTCGGTAAGCTGAACGTGGCCGCCGAGTCGAGCCCACCTGTGCTCCGGCTGTCACAGATGAAGCTCCCAGCGCGAGTCATCAGTTTCCTCACGTTTCCACCTGAGCGCCGCCGCCTGATAAATCTGATGCAGCAGCTCTAAAAGTCACAGCGGCACATAGATTATGACGTCCCCCCTCTTCGAGATGTTGGCCAGCAGAGCAGAATGATTCTCTCCAGCTCATAAAGACGAGCCTTTAATGGGACCATTAAAGCACTTCAGTCGCTGCAGCAGCATTTTTTAAGTTTGGAGTCGCAACTTTATCAAACGCTCTTTGTCTGAAGAGTCATCTTCAGTGCAGATCTGCATGTTACAAATTTAAGATTTTGTAAAAGCAAAAATTTAAGTACAGAAGAATCCATATTCTCCTCTGTATTTGAGTCCAGCCAGAGAGCCGAAAAATAAGGATTTACGTCATAAGGTTATAGTTCTAGTGGGTTAATTTGGAAAAGAAATGAATTTAGGGCTCCTGTACGTTTTAATAACAATACCGCTATTTGGTGCCAAAGCAAGCACTACCATTTTTTCTTTGAATCCCCCCAAAAAATAATTTTACATCATGTTTTGGTTTCTGTTTGTTCAACAGCACATCAGGATAAAACGGTGACGTTTGCAGTCATGTGAAGCTGCTGAGTCAGTGAAGGATGAAATATTCAAACGCTCAGACGTCACAGAAAGATTATGAAATAAACAAACAATCTCCTAGTGCATCAAATTTGTTTTTCCCACAGATATCTTTTCTTACACATTAGCAGGAGAAAACCTCCAACCACAGTTTACCACAAACCCAGAGAATTTACGTATAAGAGGAGGAGACAACACACATTTATTTACTTTAATAGAGGAGAAACTAAAGGAGAACGAGCTAAAAAACTATTAGCCGGAGGAGGACGAGCGACTGGCTGCAACAAGTTTGTAGTTTTTCAGTCAGACAGTCATTCACCTGCTGTTAGAGGACAAAAAAACCTGTTGAAAGCTCCTTTACATGGAGTTTTTATGAAAAAATAAAATCAAGACCTCTCTTTGCCTCCTACCGTTCTGTTTTTTCTCCCAAAAAAAACTCCCGTAACATACGTATGGCCCTAACATCCTTGAGAATAACCGGATCTTGTATTGTCAAGTTACCAGATTTGCCATGAAACACCCCCTATTTACACAATCCACACAGTTTTCAACGAATTTGTTGCCCCAACCTGGCAACCAAGTTAAGCTGTTGAATAGGCGCGGGAAATTGAAACTGAAATTACTCCCCCCCGGAACTAATGTATGTACTTATCACCATCAAATACAAAGTTTGAACGTAATGGAGTTGTTTTTATTCGGGCGATTGGTTCAGTTTACAAGTTTTCTGCCTTGTGATTTTAGTTGAACGAGTGCACGTTTCCTCTGCCCGGAGGCTACGGTTTGTTCAGAAGATCTCAATGCATTGGAAATTAGAAGCCTTGCCCCGTATTCTCCGTGTGTGTGCAGATCCATAGTCGAGTGTCAGGACTTAATCAGATTGTCTGCTTCCAGTAATATGACCCATGAAGATGGGTTTTATACTCAGCTGACGTCTTTCTCATTCCAGCCCTTTCAAAGAGAACCAATTCCATTTCATTTAAGGTGGGACCGGTCCGTCCTATTTTGTGCTCCCTCTGTATCTTTCTATCTCTTCTCTCCATTCACCTCCCCCTCTCTGGAGGCCACGGCCTCCTATTCTGCAGCCTGTTATTCATTCCCTCTCCCCTCATCCCTAATAGGTTATATTTCCCGTTGTCGTAGATGGGACACTGCTTTTTCTTTCACTCCTACTCTTTCAAAAACCTGATTTACTTCCAGTTTCTCTGCCATGTGGATGTTCGGCTGACTTCCACCTGCATACGACACACCATTAAAGGGATTAGCCATCTTTTTTTAAAGAAAGAGGAAGACAGCGTGCCAGCTGTAATTATACCTGCTGAGGGATGATGATAGTGGCACATGCGGAGTTAGAGGGGGAAATATGCTTGTCGTCTCACATTTAGCCAACAGTGCGATGATGGCAGGGAGCAGGTTCAAGAGACGAGAAAAGAGCCCTGGAGTGAAAGGTGGGGAGGCGGAAAGATTGAAGGAGAGTAAAAAATAGACAGAAAGAGCAAAGTAGGAAAAGGTAGAGACAAAGAAAAGGGGGGAGAAGACGATTCCCACGTGGGAGACGTCAGTTTCCTGACAGGAGATTTGGAAAGCTGGGGGCTGACGGGGAGCAGAGGGGGCTTCCATGAAGGCAACGAGTCTGATGGAGCCTGACAGACAATATCAGGTTTCAAACATGGTTTCTGCAGAGGAGGAGGAAAGAAGAAATCACTCAGTGCGAGTGCAGGGTGAAATAGACGGAGGGGACGGATGGAGGAGGAGGAGGAGGATAAAAGGCTGGAAAATAAGAGAAGGCCGGCAGCCGAGAGGGGAGGATAATGATGGGGGGATGAGGAGGTTTCCTGACTGTAATGTGAAGCATGTGACATTTTGATTTTTTTGTTTGCTACCAGCTGGTTTTACAGGTTTTGAATCAATAGATTTCTATGAATGCGTCTCTGCAACTGTGCTCGTCTTTTTTAGGTTCATGGTTAAAGATCACCAAGCAGGTTAAATTACTGACATTTTCAAACAGCAGTTTCTTTATCTATGAATTTCAAATTAAAATCGGGTCCTAACTATTCCTAATATTTTAGCAAAGACTCTTTTATCTGCTCCCACTTTAATTTGTCTTTGACACAAACTTGAATCAAAGCCCAATCTTAACATGTGATCTTCATCCGTTTAAGATGATGGTCAGTTTGTTGCTTTGAATGTCAGACGCCAACAAACCAACCAGTGTAAAGTATAGAGACACACAACCCACATACCTGATGACAATATGACGTAGGTTTGTCATGTAAAGTCCATCAGCCCGTTTGCATAATTGCAGTGTGAAACCAAAACTGACTGGACTAAATGTAAACAACGCAACAAAAACACGAACCTTCGTACGGACCTTAGTTCGGACTTTCAGGAGTGAAAGCGCCCTGATTATCAGGTTAAACCTGCAGAAAGTTGCAGCTCATAAGGAAACATTCCTGTGACTTTAGATGATCATAAACGGCCACAGCCTTCCTTTGTGCATCCAAACGGATTTCAGACAGGAGTAGGAAGGTAAAGACAGTCATGGAAAAGGGCAGCGATTTCATTCAGAAAGGTAAAAAGAGGTCAAACTGATGCTCGGCCTCGATGCATAATAAGAAGCCTGAGGCAGCAGAGGAGGAATCCTTCTCTCTGAATGCAGCAGATCATATTGAGGTGTCATGGTGTCACTGATAGTGAAGGAGGCTCAGTGATGTAAGATGGCCTCTCATTTCCAAAAGCTATTACCTGACGATCCCACCTGAATGACAGCCAGGCAAACAAATGATTGACGTTTTTACTTTCTTTTGTTAAGTGTGGATTACATCCTCTGGAAAGTCAGCTGGTCAGTGTCCCAGATTAAATGACAGCTGCATGTGATTGCACAGATTGCACAAACTGAATGTTGATCATCTTCCTCTGGATTCTCCTGCAGCTGGGCGGCCTGACCCTGCTGGCCATGGGGATCTGGGTGAGCGTGGACGGCGGCTCCTTTCTCAAGCTGCTGGGGCCGTTTTCCAGCCAGGCCATGCAGTTCGTCAACGTGGGCTTTTTCTGCATCGCCATCGGGGGCGTGCTGGTGCTGCTGGGGCTCCTCGGCTGCTGTGGGGCCCACAAGGAGAGCAAGTGTCTGCTGCTCACGGTAAGTCTGTCAAAACTGGGCAAGGTTAGACTCACAAGTCAGTCTCTAGACGCTTCATTTAACCGGAGTCTGCTGACATGCCCCCGGCTTTTGTTGCTAAAACAGGGCGGAGACAATTGCAGAGTTTAAAAAACTCTTGCATTGCAGAACCAATCTGAAGTCTTTAGGGTGGTCCTTCATATTGGGGGCGGTGACTTGCAGAAGTGTTGTGCTTGTAAATATTGCCTGACCACAAACACGTTGTTGCTCAGTGCTGGTCACCAAAGAAAACTCCGTCAAAGGTTGTAGATGTTTGTTGCATTTGCTGCGAAACATTTACGTCATTTAGAAATCAACACAACCTTTCCTAGGCCATGAATCATTCATCCGCCGAACAAATTTACTTTAGCAACATGCTAAAGTTAGCAAGAAAGCATTTTTTTTTTTTGCCAATTCACAAACTGAAACACAAAGATTTCCACCGACCCCGGCCAGTGTTAATTACAACCATTTATTTCATAAGTTTTATGGCTTATTTCCAGTCTGGTTTCTAGTGTTTCCAGCTGTTTCCATCAAACAAGCTCTTATAAACCCACTGTACAACCTGACCATGACCACAGGGCAGACAAACACAGCCAACCACCGGCTGCTGAAGAAAGTGGACATGTATCCACTACAGACAGATTTCCCCCTCAAGAGGTGGTGAAAACAGAACGAGAGCTACAATGGGAGTGAAAATGGGACTTGGATTCATCAGGTTGACACGAACACAGCAGGATCCCAGTGGGATGATCATGTCGCTGTGTGTCTGCTGGATGTGCAAGCAGGCGATTGTGCTCCATTTATTTCAACATGATGATTTCTTCAGGTTTTCCCCCCCAGTGAGGCTCAACGCGGTAGAACTAAATAAGAAAACCAACCATGTAGCGAAATCAACGATGAGAGTTTTTCTCATCTGCTCATGTATTGTGTCTCTGCTGCCTTTAAAAGAGTTCAAGAGCTGAGAATAAAAACCACAGAGGGGTTAATAAGACTTTTGCATTAAGTTTCTCTCTGCTTTGCATTCAGTCTCTCACTCCGCTGAATTTACACTCGGCTCATCAACAGCTCAGCTCGTAACCACATCTGCCTGCTTCATTCACATCAGCAACACCACCAACCCCCAGAAGTACAGTGAACATTATTACGCTCATTAGCGACAGGGCTAACTACCTCTGCAGCGAGTCTAATGAGGAGCTCAGGCTGCACATTTTCCCCCCGCAGAGCCTCATCACGTCCACATCTCCCATTGAGTTGAGTGATGCCGATGCAGCGGGTCATGTGACTGACAGGACGCATGTTTGGCTAACGTGAGAAACAGCTGTAATGGCCTGAAAAAAAAGCACTGATGAGCTGATCGACGGGATTGTTCAGGCTCTGAGGCTCCTCGCCGTCCCTCTGTGTAATCAGCAGAACTTTATCGACAGTCTGTGATTGTGACAGACAATAAAGGCTGTTTAATGTGACCCTGGATGTTCAGATGTGTCACCGCGTTCAAGCAACAAGAATCAGCTTTTATGAGTCTGAATTAGAAGTAACCGATTTATCCTTTTTATATTATATCGATTTGTTATCTGAGAAAACATCTGAACTCTCAGGTACAATAAAGGATTTATTAAAAGGCATTTTTTCCCACCATAAAGTTTTAACCTACAGCAAATGTTGATAAAAAGGAGTTTTTAATTAATATTATCATGAAGCAAAGCAAACCTTTGTCTTTCTGTGCAAATATTAGCGCATTCAAAGGCACAGGTACGTTTTTTAATGTTGAAATAAACAGCAGAGATCAGTAATCGGATAATATTAACATTTGATTTGGATGCAATTAAACTTTTTCTAAGCAATTATTCTGCTGTTTTTGTGTGAATTTTGTGTAAATTGTTTTGTGTGAGTCAGTGGTTTCCCACAACCCAAAGATTTTTATTCTAATTGCTTAGAAAGGTCAATTTAAACCCAAAGATATTCTGTTTTACTTTATGATCAATGATATTAAGATTTCTTAATTATTACTTAAGTGCAACCAACAAGTGCTGGGTAATTTTGATATTTACTAAAAATTCAATTAATTAATAATCAAAATAGTTGCATGTCCATTTTTCTTTGCACTGTCTTATCAAGTTATCAAGGTCCAGACTTGTTTTTGCTTTTTGAAAACTCTCTGATAAAGAAAGTTATTTATTTTTGTTACATAATCGTCTGCTCTTCTTCTCTCCCTGCAGTTCTTCTCAGTCATCCTCGTCATCTTCATCGCTGAAGTGGCAGCTGGAGTCGTCGCTCTGGCCTACTCTTCATTCGTAAGTTCCCCCACTTCACCTCTTCCTCTCTTCTCTCCATTCACCGCCTCATCACGTCACCCTTCCTCCCTCCTCTCACCCCTCTGTCATTCCCTCCACTCCTCCTTTTCAACCCCTCTTCCTTTGTCTCTTAATGCCTCTTCCCTGTCCTCCTCAGTCACCCTCTCACCTCCTCGTCCCACTCTATGGATTTTATCTCCATGTAAATTCTCCATTATAGCCGCGGCCATCATTGAATTACCGGCTTTATGTCCGCCTCGCTACGTTCGGCTACTTAATGACTCCGGATGGCCCCGGGCCATGTGTGCTGTCTCTAACTTTGAGCAATTTATTATTCTGGAATATTGAAGCTAAAGCATTTTATATGCAAAACAGCCTATTTACATATGTGTCCCCTGCTCACACACTCTCACACACACACTCTCACACACACACACTCACACACACGTGCCCCGTTTCCATTTAGTGCCACGTAAAATAATTACAAGGATTTTAAATGAGCTATGTAAAAGGAGGTTAGTGAAGACTGAGATCCTGATAATAAAAAAAAAAGTCCAAAAAGTGGAGATTTTTTTAACCAATCAGACGATGTGTTCGAGTCCCCAGGAGCAAGAAAGGTAATCTAGCAAACATCCATCTGCACCGAGGAGCTGATGGACGGAGGGAAGTGGACTCTGCATGATGTTTGTGTGTGAATCCGTTTTTGAGCTGCAAAAAAATCTCAAACTCTTCCTCCAAAACGTTTAACAGTCAGCCAAAAGAAAAAGAAATCAAACTATAAATAGATAAAGTCACTCCTGTTAGGAAATTTAATGAAAAAAATGAATTATACCAGAGACAAATTCAAATATTTTACCTTCACAGGGAGATTTTTTTCATTAATTATTAACATAAAGTTTTTAGGTCTAAACTTTTAGGTCTAAATGTTGTTTTTCATTGTATTGTCTCTCACTCTCTCTGTCTTTTTGTCCCTTGTTTACTTTCTCTTAGTGCAAAATTGTCTGGCCTTATTCGATCCTGAGTGACCTGCTTTCACACAAAGAAGCTCGCTGAGTGTGTGTGTGAGTGTGTGTGAGAGTGTGTGTGTCCTTGGAGGCTGAGCTGGGAGTGTTTCTCCTGCTCATGCACTCTTGTTGGTATAAATCTTCCTGTCTCTCTCTTGTCATTTGTAAAGCCGAGCTAACCGAGGTGAGCGATGTAAAACGGTGAGTCGTCAGCGGGTTGGATGAGCGTCCTGCTGCTGCTGCTGCAGAGGAAGAGGAAGAGGGAGGCGTGAGCAAACGTCTAAAGGCTCAATGAAATGCAAGTCATAACTCATGGATTTGTCTTCTTTAAGGAGATCATAGATATGAGTTTAGAGTCAATTTAACGCTCTGTTTGTTAGCTTTAGCATCATCTGTTCATTACAAACACAAAGGACGTCGTCAGTTCCATCACGGATATGAGTGTGTGAGAGCAGCTGTCCGTCTCCTGCTTTTGATAACACACTGCAAACACAATGGCATCAGAATAATGAATATGGGCAATATACATCTAATATGCATATATATAGCCGCCTGTGTCAATAAGTAAGAGACAGAGGCGTAGACAATGAAAGGAGACAATAAATAAAGCGTCGATCTATTCTCTTCTACTTATCTGCAGCATAAATCTGCCTCTTGGCCGGCGGCCTCGCAGCTCATCTCAGCAAAGAGCCAATAACCTTCAGGTGGTCGGAATAACTGAGATTTAATAAGCAATTCCAGGAGGCATTATGAGCGGCCGTCAGCGCTGCTGGTTGTTCTTTCTCCTGCGAGTGATTCGGAAGTGACCAGGGTGGAGATTTATTACCGCGGCTCATGTGGACTTCACACCGGGCGAATGAAGTAGATGTGATGTGGCATTTAATGACTCACACTGAAACCTCGGTGAGCAGTGAAGGAATGTGCTCCCAGAATGCAGTTCAGCGCAGACGGCTGTTTGCTTTTAAAACGAGAGGAGAGATTAGTGGGTCGGTAACGAGCGATGATGAAGCGCCGTCGACGTTCGTTGTGAAAATAATTGTGTAAATCAAAGGAGTCACACATGTTTAACAGCACTTTTTACAGAACGCGTCAGTCCGCTTTACGTTCGTTCTCATGACTGATGATTAATTTCACATTAACGGCCTTCATCTATTTTAGATTGTAATAAACTTTTATGAACAGAAAACCTCTCAGTCATCAGGAGGTGTTAGCTCGTATGAACGTCAGCAGACCCGAAATAAAAAAAAATGGATCCAACACTGAGAGAAAACACTGTGAACTTTGACATGTTCAGACGTGGCTGAGTCTAATACTGGGAATAGACTTGCAGTTTATTGAGAAGACGGAGCTGAAAACAGACCCGAGACACTTTTATGGATCAATTCAGCGTCAGCAGCTACTTTGGGTTTCTGGCTGGTTAAAATCAACAGGCCTCTGGTTTGTCGTTTATGGGATTTAAGGAAATCAGGAAACTATGGAGGAAAAAAGTTTCTGATCAAACTGTTGACTCATCAGATTCACACATTCAACCAAAGCGACTGACAGCTGGCTCTTAAACACTGGACGTACAGATGAATGTACATGATAGAGAGCAGCTGACCTGCAGAGTCCACAACTTTCCTGAACGTTACATCTGTCAAACACAGCAGACCTGATCAGTGATTGGCTACTGAGCATAGCTTAGCATTTAGCTGCTAAAGAGACAGATTTTTGATTATTTGAAATCAGTGGTGAACAAAAACAGAGCTAAAAGAGTGATGGAGAAAGATAAACACAAATGTTGCAAGAAACAAAAGCTAAAGCTGCTCTGTGTCTGCAGGATCGGACAGAAAGGAAGATGTTTTACAACATATTCTGTAAATAATCTTTAAAAAATCACATGACACTTACTTACAATTACATGACACTTATTTCAGATTATCACATTTTTAGCATTCACAACTTTAAGAAAACAGGCCAAATTATGTGCAAGAAGAACATTTTTTAATCCAGATGATCAGAAAAGTCTGAAGGATCATCAGGTGTTTTCTGAGCTGAAGCTTCGCTCTCTGACCTGAAGGACAAAACTGGAGTTTTGTCTGCAGATGATGAATCAGACACATGAATGCATCTTAATTATTCATTCAAGTCACGTTGCAGCATCTTTTTTTTTTTTATTCCTGATTGTCTCCTGAGTGCTTTTGTTTAATCTTTAAAATTTAATGCCATCAGACAAACGGGAGGCTGGAAACGAACCTTTTTTTTTTTTCCAACAAAGCAACGATCACTTCTCATTTATTGCTTTTTCTCTTAAGAACAATAACCAATTAGCAGCCGGCGAGTCGCTGCATTAAACGATATTGATGATTTTTTTTTTTTTTTCCAAAAACAACATTACAGTGTAAAAACAACAAGAGATCAATAACACGCGAGGCTGAAGATTTCTATCATGTGTGAGGAAGGTGTTCACTCGACTGTATTGATAGATGTGTTATCGCCTCCTTGCCTCACTGTGTGTGTGTGTGTGTGTGTGTTACTGCAGGCTTTGTCCTGCCTGTCCACTGCATGTGTGTGTGTGTGTGTGTGTGTGTTTAGCGGGATGTGGTGGGGCGCCGGGCCGAGTGACAGTGATGAATTAGCCGGCTGGTAATAACCCTCTCTGATCTCAGCCGCTCTCTCAGCTTCTTGGGGGGCACTTTTAATTGTGGCATGTATCCCAGCATCCCCTCGGGCATCTCGCACGACCTGCCCCTTCGCTGTGCACACACTCGCACGCATGGGAAGAAAGAAAACACACACACACACACACACACACAGACATGCACATTCGTACAGTGAAGCACACACACTCTCTCTCCCTCCTCATCAAATGGGTCTTTGTGTGACTGTAAGCGACGGGATTATTAATCAAAATGGAAAAAACAGACTGAGGAGGAAAACGTGGTGTGTGTGTGTGTGTGTGTGTGTGTGTGTGAAGGAATCCTTCCACAACAAAAGACTCTTCACCTTCCTGAAATTCAAGCCGCCTTTCTTTTTTCTTTTGCACTTCTTTGGATGAACACAAATAACAGACAAACTGTGTCCCGGCCGAAACCATCAGAGGCATCAATATATATGTAAATATCCAACCGGCACCAGCACCACCATCACCTCTACGACCATAAAGAAAGGAGAGGAAGAATGGAGAATAATGGCTCGGTCAATTTTTTGATTTATTTTCATTTTTTCCAGGTGCCCGGCCGAGTCTGTTTATTTCCCAGGTGCTTTGTGTGCGAGGAGATTTATTTAATTTCTGATGAATAGGTGACTCCAAGAGAATTACCTCTGCAGCCTGTGAAATCAGCTGCTGTGTTTTATTTTCAAGGGCTGGCGTGTGTGTGTGTGTGTGTGTGTGAGGCCGCTGGACCTTGACGGAAAAAGCCCTGAAGAGCAGTGATTTGCTTTTTTTTATCTGTTCACAAGAGTCTATTTGCATGAATCATCTGCAGAGGAA
Source organism: Ctenochaetus hawaiiensis (assembly GCA_029783645.1). Classification (NCBI taxonomy): domain Eukaryota; kingdom Metazoa; phylum Chordata; class Actinopteri; order Acanthuriformes; family Acanthuridae; genus Ctenochaetus; species Ctenochaetus hawaiiensis. The sequence goes on along the minus strand of JAPZDY010000021.1, from coordinate 26,259,269 downwards.
AGTGAGCCGGGTCGGATCCTCCATCGGACCCAGAGGTCCACGAGCACTCGAGGGATCGTCCAAGCAGCACAAAACACGTTTCTTTTCTCTTTATTGATTATTTTTCTATGGTCTTGATACCACAGACAATGCTTTTTGTATTTTACATAAAAGGATGATATAACTGGTAAAACACAGGAGTATTCCTACATATTTTGGACGATCATTTCCTCTAAACAGACCGCAGGAGGTTTGGCAGTTAGCAAACAAACAGAAGTGGATGCAACAAAAAAATGGATGGGAGTGAGACGTCACTAAAAAGTTTACCCACAGACATTTTTAATTAAAACTAAATTTTGAAAAAGAATTTGTATTAATTTTAGGAGGAAAATGTTCAGTGAGATGACATGGAAGCTGATCCAGAGGTTATCGTTAGCATTAGCATTGTTGTCAGAAATATTCAAAATTTTAGTGAACAGGTGAAAAAAACAAAGTTAAAACATTTTAAAAAAGAAAGACAGTTTTGGTGGGGATACAAATATCAGATATTGAGGGAAATTTGTGACATTTTTTGGAAAGTCTTGACATTTCTAGAAAATGAGGACAAACAGGATTCTGTATTTTTTTAAAGGGACATTTTGGTGAAATTTGAACATTGTGGAGAGTGAGGACTTTTGCCGACCTTCGCTCATTACTTCCGATGTGTCGGTGAGGATGAGGACTTTGTTTTGGAGCGAGGCAGCAGACTTGAGTTCAGATTCCAGTCAGAGGAGAGTGAATATAAAATGCTGACATGTGTGTATCTGTGTGTGTTTCCTCAGGCTGAAGGGATCCTCCGAGCCTGGGCCACTCCGGCTTTACAGAACGACTACGGCAGCGATCCTGTGGTCACTAAGATCTGGAACACCACCATGACGGAGGTACGGTTCCTCTGAGGCTCTGCACTGTGACAAACTGATTATTTACAGCATGTGAATGTATAAAATGTTTATGAGTTTGAGCATCTCTGCTCCTAAATACAACATACCGTAATTTCCGGACTATAAGCCGCTACTTTTTTCACACGCTTTGAACCCTGCGGCTTAAACAGTGGTGCGGCTAATTTATGGACGAAAATAAAGGAGAAAGTGTGTGTGGAAGTTAGACCTGCACGATTAATCATTTTAGAACCTCCATGTAGATTCACCCCTACATGCCATTTCATTTCTAATTTTGATTTCATTTTCTCTCTTTAGTGGGTGTGGCTTATATTCAGGTGCACTCAATAGTCCGGAAATTACGGTACATACATGTATGTATAACTGACTATTTTTCAAATCACACAGGTTTTAATGTGTCTTTCACCGTCCTGCAGTCGTTGTTCTCAGCTCCCCTCATTAGAATAAACTGACAGTATCTTAAAACCTGCTGCATCACAGTCAAACTTACTTTATTCTGTATTATTTATATAAAAGTCATTGACTTTATTGACTTGTGCTGCAGTGCAGGAATTATTGCATGAAGGATTTTCCAACAAATTACAGCCGACAGTTTTTTTTTGCCAAATATTGCACTGATGAACAAATTCCACAAACGAGCAAATTAGTGCAGAGTTTCGTTCGTCCACAGCAGGAAAGTTCGTACGAGACTTTAACGTACGATATAATTACCCATGAATCCCTGCTCTCCACTGTTTTCCTGCTGTGTGATGGTGATTTTTTAAACTCTTTTCCAGCTGAACTGCTGCGGTTTTTCCAACTACACGGACTTCATGGGCTCAGAATTTCAAAAGGAGAACGGAAGCAGTCTGCCGCCGAGCTGCTGCTCAACTAACATCGCCCCCTGCAGCTCGGAGGAGGCAGAGCGCAGTGCTGTGAAGGTGAGAGGAAAAACACAACTATGATTTAGAACCGCTGGTGTTCAGACAGGCATGCAAAGACATGCACGGTGCTGCATTTGGTTGTTTATGTGAAAAAGTGACAGAAATAGTCGAGTCTAGAATGAAAAAAGGGAGTTCGAACCCGGACTCCTTTGCACAACTGTGATATGAATGTTGTATCATGTTTGAAAGTTTTGAATATTCTGATGGAGCGAACAGGTATTTAGCTTTGTTAGCTTGTTAGCATACAAACACTGGTTAATAGGATCTAACTGAGCCTGAGTTTTGCAGGTATCTGATCAAAGATTAAAAGTACATCCATGTTCTTAATGGTCTCCACCCTGAAAGTGTTTCCTACTTTGTGACATAGTAGATGTTTAATTCTTTGGCCTTTGGTGCTTTTATTTGTTGCCGAGTGTTTGCATCATGTCTACGAGTTAAAAGGTGACAATAATGTTTAAAACACTTTGCTCCTCAGGGATGTTTCGATCAGATCCTGAAGGAACTTCAAGAGCACGCCAACATTGTTGGAGGCATCGCTGCAGGAATCGGGCTCTTAGAGGTAAAACTACATGAAAAAATCAAGAGTTCCTGGTTTGAAATAAGGAGCTTAAAACCTGCAATGAACAAACTCCAACTAGAAGGCCTCTGTTTGGATTAAAGTCAGTAAACATGCATATGTTGCATGTTTGCATGCACTCAGGAGTCTAACTGGTCAAACAGAGCCGGAAGGTGCTCATAATGAAAATGAAAGTCCTACTTTCAAATGTTTACCTAGTTTTGTTCCCTGGTTTTAATAAATATGAAGCGAAACCACATTAACAGTTGTTTTATCTTGTGTTCTCAGATTGCTGCCATGATAGTTTCCATGTACCTGTACTGTCACCTGGACAACAGAGTCAGCTGAGTCTCCTTCAGAGCAAACAGGACAGAAACACACAAAGATCACCTGAAGATCACCTGAAGATCTTTTTAAAATCTGCATTATTTAACAATCATCACGTAAAATTATTTTGTTTCTATCTTCTGTTCTTTTTTTTGAGGGTTTAATGTCTAGATTACTTTAAACTTCATATTGATGATAAAAGAATCCAGTGATTTTGTCCTTTAGTGAAAAGTTTCTTCAACAGAATGTAAATATTTCACATTTGCCAATAAACTATCAAACAACATTTACTGAGAGATGATTCAAACTCTGCATTGTTATTGTTATTTTCTGTCAGTTTCTTTAATGGATTTTAAGCTCCATCAACAGTACAGTTTTATCTGGAAAATGTATGACTTCTTGTGAGAATTTCCACAAGCATTATCTCTGTTAGGCAGCTGTTTTCATCAAACATCTGAAAAAGTCCTGCAAAACACCAACTTTCACTGACTCGTTACTAGAATTTATGTCGGAATTAATTTTTTTGGAAGATGTAAGATGTGGAATGAATATAAAAAAGTGCAAAAACACCAAAACATGATGCAAAAAGACCACAAAGAGACGCACATGACAACAAAAACACATAAAATGGCAGCAAAGCGAAAGCAAAACAACCTGGGGGAGACTGAAACATCCACAAAAAGATACAGAAAACAACAAAACCTGTCAGTCTGACTACTTTAGATTCATAAGTGTCACAATCTGCACTTTAGTCTTAATTTAAATACTAACGAGCGATCGCTGCCCTGGTTTACTTAAAAGCACGTATGTAAAGCCTGTTTTCTGAATGTGAGGGGTCACGCATGTGAAAGGAGGCAGCAGAGCTCAGTCCATCTTTTGTGCTGCCATATTCATTAAACGTTCCATCTCTTGCCCTTGAAGATTGCGTGCATTGTGACACGAGGCTGAGTAAATATTGACCATAAAGGACTGTCAATAGGCAGGAGGCGGAGCATTGTTCAGCCGAGCGGCGGGTTATCAGTCTGCGGCTCCTGAATCACTGCTTTATTCACAAAACCTCAACCAGCAACAGAAAGCTTTGTTCATCTGTGTCTGAGCGACAGCAGAGAGAGAGAATGGAGGTAATGAAGCTCATTCAGCTCTGACAGAGATAAACAAGAAGAGAAAGAGAAAAAACACAAGGGGCTGATATCAACTACAGTACAATAAAAGGACTAAATATTCCTGAGTCGCTGTTAATGCTGAAAAAAGTTCAGATATATTTGGGTTTTTTTTTGACAGTTTGAGTATTTGAGCTCAAGGATGAGATGACAGCAGCCAGAATTTAGCTCCAGATTCCTCAAAATGTTCAGTAAATATCACTCTTCCTGCACTGATCAATACTTTTACATTCATAATGGATGAAATGTCAGCGCATAATGTGAAGGAGCCAAAACCCACAGAGAATCATCTCTCTGCAGCTCTGCAGAGCTTCTGAGCTCCTTCAAGCTTCAAAGCTTCATCTTTACTTCTGGTTTTCTCACTGGAACGCTCTCATCAGCAACGTTTCATCATCAGCAGATAAACTTTGCAAAACCCAGAGATGCATCATGGGAAACCAAACAGCCAGAAAGTGTAAAGTCAAACAACAAAACAATCAGATGTTTTTCTCAGGAGTTGGTGGAGGAGAAAACAGAGCAAGAAGGACCTTCATCGTGTGGATACAGACAGTCTGTGCTGATATGTTAGCTTATAAACAAGGCTGGTTCATGTCAGTGTTGTACAGAAGTCCCTCGTTTATCGCGGGGGTTACGTTCTAAAAATAACCCGCAATAGGCGAAATCCGCGAAGTAGTCAGCTTTATT
>JAPZDY010000021.1:26214557-26226629 GCA_029783645.1 Ctenochaetus hawaiiensis | reverse complement strand
GTGAAGCTCGACAGGTGACCTTCTGTAGGTGAAGCTCGACAGGTGACCTTCTGTAGGTGAAGCTCGACAGGTGACCTAATGTTGATGACGCTCGACAGGTGACCTGCTGTTGCTGAAGCTCGACAGGTGACCTGCCGTTGCTGAAGCTCGACAGGTGACCTTCTGTAGGTGAAGCTTGACAGGTGACCTGCCGTTGGTGAAGCTCGACAGGTGACCTTCTGTAGGTGAAGCTCGACAGGTGACCTGCGGTTGGTGAAGCTCGACAGGTGACCTTCTGTAGGTGAAGCTCGACAGGTGACCTGCGGTTGGTGAAGCTCAACAGGTGACCTTCTGTAGGTGAAGCTCGACAGGTGACCTGCGGTTGGTGAAGCTCGACAGGTGACCTGCGGTTGGTGAAGCTCGACAGGTGACCTGCTGTTGGTGAGGCTTGACAGGTGACCTGCTGTTGTCAGCTGAGTCAGTGCTCAAACATCATTCAGAGGTGGTTTTCAGGATTTTTTTCAGTGCGTCTCATTAAGAAAATTTTCACTTTCATAGAAACATAATGTAATAAATAATATGATGAGACAGATGCATGATGGGAAGGCGGATGCTGACGACCACTGGGCTTCAGGGAACAAACTCTAATACATTTATAACAATTCAGCTCAGCTCAGTTAGAGCTAATTAAACTGTGTTTCCACTAATCTGTTCATTTCCTGTTCAGCCAACATCATTTTCAAAGGATTTTTGCTGCGATAAAATAATTTGATTTTTAATACAAACTGCAGCTCTTAAATGTGCTGTTATGTTGGCTTTCACATAAAAAATGATGAGAATTAGCAAAGTGATTTGTTTTTCAGGAGTAAAACTTCTTCTTTGCCTCTTTGACACATAATTCGAGCACAAATAATCTGCAAGTCACCAAAGCTAAAGCTAATAAACGTAAAGCAACTCAGATCACATTTGCATCTCTCTTATTTTTCTGCTACAGTTTCTCTTTTAAATTAAAACATTTGAACTTTTACACGCTGAGAATTTCTCTGAGGATTTTCACCAACTTGCCATCAGTTGTGTTTTTTTTTTGCTTTGAGCAAAAATAACAATGTTTATTCTTGTGGAAATAAAAATTTAGCCTAGCCTGAACTTTTAAACTGAGATAAATTTCAGTGGCAGGTGGCAAAAGCAGCTTTTCATGAAGTCAGAACAGTCGGCCGGTCTATGCAGGACCCTCCACGTTGATGGACGTCACAGTCGCCATGAAGCAACGCTGGAAAAGGCGATCGGGGTCCGGAGGCTGGTTGTCACAGTCCAGTTTGCCCCTCAGGAAGTGTTTCCTGAGACCTTGAGGGCCCGTAGGGGCCCCAGCATGACTTGGACCGGGTCCTTGTGGACTCGATGAAGAGCCTGGAAGACAGAAAATTCACTTACAAACCACAGTTTTTCACAACCTGTTTTATTTTGATGACCACATGCATCTGTTGTTCAGTTATAAAAGAAATTCATTCAAACAAACTATTTGCTGAGATCTTGGACAAAATTAAGATTATTAACAAAACGAGCTTCACCGGCTATAAACACCATATGCACACATTCAAACATTAATCCTACGAGTGCAAGCAACCACAACCAACAGCAGGTCAAAGGTCAACTACTGGGTTTCTAAATTGTGGTGGACTTTGGACAGTTTGGGTAAAATTTGACTATTTGTCTTTGTTTTATCTTTCAAATAAGTCTGACAGACGAACATGCAGTTAGAAGCAAGTTTGAAACAAAACTGAGCAGCTACACATCTGATAATTAAAAAATCTGATACCTAAAAGGTCCCTGAAGGCAACAAAAACAGTGGCGGACTCTGACAGGACGTCTGTGGACTTTATGTTAAATTAACAAACACTGAACTGTTCAGTTTTAAAAGCTGTGACATGAAGTGGGAGAACACAGTTACAGAGGAAAAGTCTCATGAGGAAACATCAGTGAAAACACAACTCTCATGGGTCTAAACGGGCGAAATGGGACTTTTTTGTAGATCAGAAATACTTGACATTGTGTGTGTGTCATTTAAACAAAGTGTTGAAACAGAGCTGAGCTCATTTTTGGTTTTTGAACTTGAACCAGTTTGGAGGTTTGGAACAGAACTAATTCATATCTTTTCATGCAAAACGCTCAGAGGGCTCGGAGTCTCACAGTGGTTTTACATGTTAAAACGAAGAATTTGCTCCTGCTCTCTGCTCGCTCAGTTTCTTTGAAGCTCTTTGAAGATTTGAAAGTTTATGTCCTCGGTGCAAATTCAAACTGACAGCGAAGCACCTTCCATCTGCTTCCACCTGCAGGTGAACCGTCCTCACATCTTCTAACATGAACAGGACGAATCTCAGCCTGGTTTTTCAGACCTCGTCCACACGAACACAGGTAGGTTTTAAACCAGTGTTTGTTTGTTTTTAAAGATCTCTGCCCGACTGAAAAAGCATTTAATGCAAAGTCTGGAGATGCCAGTCCAATGGGTGGATACATACACCTGAACCTAAAGCCAAACTGGCCAATCAGAAGCCAGGAAAAGCTGCAGAGGTCTGGCTGCTCCTCATCCAAACTCTGCATCACTGTGACTGTGTTTTCAAAGTTTTTGTTCAATAAAGTGAAAGAATTACTACGCTGATGTGCCAAAACTCTGCAAGCAAGTTAAAAAGTTGAAAAGTTAACATAATGATTGAAGGAAATATCAACACATTTTGTTCATCACAGGCCAGAAGCTCTTTTTGTCTGTTAAAAAATCATCAATGCAAAAAGGGTTTCTAAAAAAAAGTTCATCCCAGTGACCTGACAGTGTGTTTGTGTGTAAAAAAGGTGAAAAGACTGAAATTTGAAAAGAAGATCGTAGCCCAGCGTTGTTGCGTGTTCACCCAGGACTTGTGCCATTAAATTAGAAATTAAATAAATGAATAAAAAGATGAATATTGATCAATGTGACTGAATGTAAGAGAAGTCAGATTTTAATAAGAAACTGTCAATCCCACATAGTCTGGCTGTTTAATTGGTTCAGGCTGGATCGGCAGTCAATCAGTGTAAAGAGGTTTCTCATGACTCATGAATAATTCAGTCACTTTTATCGATTTGTTATTAAGACTCGAGTACCTGGTGCTCGCAGCGGCAGCCCGTTGTCCAGACCTCTGGGTTTGGTGGTGATGAACAGATAGCAGAGGACGCAGAGAGTGATGATGAAGGCGAGAAGAACCACAGCAGCTACCGAGAGACCGACCAGAGCCCCGAGACTGAAAACAAACAGGAGCATCACTTCGCTCAGCGAGACCCAGGAACAACACACAGTTCATCAATAACACGAAACTGACTCCATTTACACGAGGACAACGATTAGAGGTGAAAAAATAATGCTGTGATGTGTTTCTTTTGTTGTTTATACGTATTATATGTTAAAAAAAATAAATTAAAATCTAATTTAAAAAAAGAGAAATATCATAAAAAATATGGAATTTTTTTAATAAAAATTTAAATTAAAAAAGAATAACAATATAAAGTAAAAATAAAAAGCAAAAGCCTATTATGTTTTTTTTTTGTTGTTAGTAGACTTCGTAAACTTTGCAGTTATTCTCATATTTTGGTTCATATTCACTATTAGTCACATTTTTGCCTGCTACTTATTTTATTTATTTGTTTAACAGTAAAAAAAAGTTTAAAGCATTTTTGCTGTTTTTTGTTGCTTGTGTGCATCCACATCTGAACTCACGAGCGCCCCCTCTGTGCGTAAAGAGAAGTGCGGCTCTTTGGATTCTTGTCGCTCTTAATGACGCATAAAGACGCAGAATCGTCCGATTTGAGCTGCTGGAATTTAAACAGATCATCTGGTGACGTGTTGTGAGTTGGTTTGTGACGCAAAATTGATCAAAAGATCTTTAAATAAACACGATTTTTCCTTTAAATTACACAAAGTTGTGACACAAAATAACGAACGTCACACAAGTTTTGCGGATCAGATACTCTGATTACTTTAGATTACTCTGTGACTTTTGCTGTGATGACATAAAGGCTCAGTTCACCTACTTAAAATAAAATAAATAAAAATATAAACCCGTTTACCTGATGTGAAGCCATGCAGATAGTTTTAATATTATTTATATTTAAATACAGATGTTGTGGTCCACACACCTCACTGTGAGAGGATTATTTAACACACTGAAGACATATTTCTGTAAAAACTGCTGTTTTTTTAATTATTCAGGAAAAAAATAAAAGTTTGACGTTTAGTTTGCATCTTTAGTTCCGCATCATTTCCCGGATGAGAGGCAGCATCTTGTTCTTCCTGCTGAAAACTAAAAACTGTGTGTTTGAGACGCATCAGTGAATCTTTTCATTTGTTTGTCAGAATTTTTATCCTCCGTCACACCTCAGCTGTTTGCTGTTAAAGGTTGACAGAAAGTTTATATTTAAAGTTTGATTCAAAATCCATCTTTAACTTTTGACTTTCTGCCTGAGTGGCGCAAAATGCTCTGATCAACAGGTTGGATTCTGGACACAAACCTCCCAGAAAAACAGCAGATCATGTGCTCTTTAACCTAAACACACTATGTTTTCATCCACTGTAGTTAATTTCTAAGAAAAAAAGACTTAAATATACAGATAATTTTACAGAATAATCTACTTTTTCCTGCGGGATGAACCACGCCTGATGGTGCGCACCGCGTTCTGGATCTGCGTTAAGTTCACGGGTACATGATGTCTCCGCTGTGCGCCTCTGACGCGAGTCCTGATGGGAAAAAACGCCGTGCATGCTCACCTCAGCCACCACATGTATCCATACTCGTAGGGGAAGAAGCTGTTGGGGTCGTCGCAGCAGTACTTCAGGTCGCTGAACCCGCAGCAGAAAAGCGCCGTGGTGTCACTGTCCGCCTTCGGACACGTGAAGCCCTCCACGAACACGTTTTCTTTGCTGTAGTAACTTTCGCAGTCCGAGCTCATGTCAGACGCAGACTGGCCGCACACGCAGAGCGCATGGATGCGGTGTGGCGCACATTAAAACCCGCACTCTCACCGCACATCTCCCGCCGCTGCAGCCTGACATCGCCGTTGTGAGTGCGGAGCTGCAGGACTGACTCACTGCGCGGACCCCCACCCACCTGTCTCTCTCTCTCTCTCATTCTGTCTCTCTCTCTCTCTCTCACACACACACACACACACACACACACACACAGAAAGTCTCTCTCCACACGCACTGAATTCTAACGCCTCCTGACACCTTCTTCATTCTGATGAATCACATAAAGCTTCTGGTGTGTTCAGGTGGGGAAACCTCACCTGGAAGTCCTGCTGACACTGCAGAAAACAGACAAATTAAGTCAAACAAATCAAAATCAAGACAAATCTAAGAGTCCACATCCAAAGTAACTCTTCTCAGTGAGATTCATCACCTGGGAGCACAGTGCTTGTTGTGCAGTCCAGCAGATTTAAGGATTTTTCACCCATAAGTTAAAACTTTGACCTGCTGGTGGCACCAGAGGAGAAATCAGTGAAAAACAGTCATATTTTATTCCTTTATACCTTTTTTTTTTTACATTCATAAATTATTCAGCAGTCCGCATGTTGAATGATACACAACTACAGATGCATGTTAATAATTTCTCTCTCTTTGCTCATGAGAACCGAATGATGAAAAATAGCTAAAAGAAATTCTGATAATCATGATTAAATAATGGAAAAAGATCGAGATAACAACATAATTAAACCAAAAAAAAAAAAGAAAGAGATATGAGCAACTGGAGATCCACAGAAAGAACATGTCGACCTGACCTGAAGCACTTCCTGCAGCTCACAAGGTCTCAGTCCGGCATGTGTGTTTGTGTGTGTGCATGTTTATCCACATACACATGCAACCTGATGGACCTGCATAAATAAAACATAAGCACCCCCCTCCCCTCCCCCCATGCATCCATCAACAGCAATCTACATCAGATACTTTCAGCCCCTCGGTGTAGTGGCTGTGTTTTAGACGGAGTCAAAGTGGGAGAGCGGCTGCTGCCAATTTTTGCAAAATTTCTCATTTGAGCCCCAAAGAGCAAAGTGGATCTTTTCCTTTTTCACAAACAGCATTGAATCCTGCAGGAAAGGTGTGTTTGAGACGACCAAATGATTCAATGATGAGCCTTTGAAGAGGGAAGGGACACCAACCTCGAGGTCTCTGAGGCCAGGACTCCACAGTCAGGTCCAGGATCTCCAACAAAAGACCAGAATAAGATCTCCAGTATTAAACCAAGCTCATGCACGACCAGAACATCTGAGTGAAGTCCGCTGGTGCCTGACAGGTTCTGTCACAAGTATCACAGAGGTTTGGTTTGATCTTTGATAATCTAGCTTTGCCAAAATGGGTTCAGTGAAGTTCATCTCCATCTGAAGGAGGATAAACGTCACACAGGAAGAGTTTGATGATGCAACTGTTCACCTTTCAGTCACCCAGTCTGTCTGAATGCAGAACAAAGGGAGTCGCTGCTAGTAAAAGACTGAATATGAAAGAGACGTGGTTAGTTTCTGTGAGAGGACGGTCAGCAGCAGAGTTCATGGAAATGCTCAGGTGTTGGATTTGGAAGTGACAAACAGATCAGAGTGCTGACACTGAAAGTGGAGAGTGATCATGCAAACAGGCCAGAACATGAATTTATCTCCAAAAACAAACTGCTTTAACCCGACAAACAGACGTCTCCACTTTGTTTTTATGCACCAGGAGTCAAAAAACCAACACAATGTGAAGAAATCTCCACTGATTTCACTGGTTACGTTTAGTTCACTCGTCTCCAGGAGTTCTGAAACACACGCTGTGTCTTGGACTCTTTCTTCTTCAGTTTCTGACACGTCTCTTCTGCAACACTGAATCACTGAAAAACACGATTTAAAGTGAGTAGATGCATGAGAAAGGATGACTGAGAGCAGCATGACGGTCCGCCGTCTGCGTCTGCAGCTGATAAATCATTTCTATTACTTCCTGTACTGAGGATCTTATCTGTGATGTTTACCTGCGAACACAAACGTAACACAGGTATCTACGATGAACAGCAGGATTTTTATTCATGTCACATTAACACAGAACGAAGAGAAGCAGCTGAGCTTTTAACTCGTGCAACAGGAAAACAGCAGCACTCTCAAATCGAGCTAATGTTGCTCGAGTGAAGCAGCTTCTGACTTTACTCTCTTTTTGCTTGCAGTGGGGTGTGTGTGTGTGTGTGTGTGTGTTACAACCCCCCTGTGGGCAGGAAGAAGGAAAAATATGTTCTGTAATTCCAAATTTTTTAAACTATGAAAGCAGTTTGAGTTCAAGCTTTGATCAAACGTTGTCGCTTTGAGGAGAAGTTTCTGTTTCCTGGGTAATCCATCTCTCTCTTTTCCCACTGACTCATGGGAAAATGCTACAAGATGCACTTTAAAGAACAGCACCATAATTTGTCTTCTGCAGATATAATGTCTTTTCACCACACTAACCGTATTTACAGCGAACTGGACGATATCTGGCACTCATTGGAGCGGAAAAACCTGCTGCTCTGTGAAGCATTAAAGATGCTGCATCCTGGAGACGGAAAGAATTTATGGTCTATTTAAGGAGGAAGAAAACATTGTGACAGCTGGATTATGACAAACTCCATCTTGGATGAGATGAGTCACTGCTTCGACAGTAAACTGAAGCAGAAACAAACCGTCTTTAGCTTCAACTTGGTGTTTAAACAGCAAGATTCTGCAGATATATCAAGAGACGGAGACTTTCTTCATGTCCATCAGGCTCAGCTGACATCTGATCTGATCTGAGTTACAGAAGTTATTATACCAAATAATCCAAAAAAGGAGCTGATATTAAAAGTCAATATTGTTCAGTCAAACATAATAAATCCCAACTGTGAGTTGATCAAACGCCACACGGCTGAGCTGAGTTCAAACAGCATCGTCATCAGCAGGAAGCAGCACGTCGGCTCTGATGAACATCACACTGTGCAAAGAACAGAGGAAAACGCAACAGGGCTGATTTTACTGGGAGGACTGGATCTCCACCAGTGATGAACAGTGATCATCATTCATTTAAAGCAACTTTCAGTAAAGATGGAAAATGTCATATTTGAACAAATTTACTTGGATAACATTTGCAATAAAACTGACAAAACAGAGTAAAGACAGTTTCGGGAGTTTTTTCCGACATATTATTTCACCGGTGGCACAAAATTACATAATTAAATTTAGTAAATAAATGATACTACTTCTGTAATTTTGCTAAAGAATTAGTTCGATTCTAGTAGTTTATTTTTTTAGTGTGGAATGTATACTTTATATGAAGAATATTTATCCAACAGCTGAATGAACTTGCTGATACCAGATTAAAAATGAGCCATGAGCTAAACTGGCACTTTTACAGACGTGTTTCCAATGTGTTTTTAAATTCCCTGTAAATTTAAACTGTATAAATAAAATAAATAAATACTGGACCATTAAAAAGGAAGATGAAATGCTGTATCTCAGCAGTAACACAGAACAGCCTGATGGGGGCACCATACTGAAAGGGCAAAGTTCCCACATCACTTGTCCTGCATTGACAGCATCAGAGGGGCTGAAGGGACGATGCTGGATGTGATGTTGTTGGTTTTAAGAGGAAATCAGCCCCGATGAAAGAACTTCTCTCCAGTCACATGACCTTGAGACCTGCAGTATCTCTCGCTCACCATCATCCATGGAGGGCAACACTCGGGCTCGTTGCATCTCTGTGTTATTTGACTTCCTGTCCTTGTTGCTTTTCTTTCTGCAGGTAAAATAAATCCACTGTATCAAACAGCAGGAAGCTGCCTTCGTCGCTCAGTGTGGATTTCATGAGATTATTTTATTTATGTGGGTTATTTTACGTGTGTTCTCGTCACTGAAGGTCATCCTCTGGCCTCGACAACACGAATACAAGGTGATTTCTGCTCTCAGCGTTGACGGCGTTGAATGACTGAAATGTCAAACATTCCGACATAATTCCTTTCCAAAGAAATCTGTGCAGCCGTCGTGAACGGGTCTCATTAATGAGAAGCTGAACAGTGTTGGAGTCTCGTTGTCCTTGTCTGATTTGAATAAACGTGGCTCTTTGACGTCCTTGAATCTCTGTGCAGAAATGATGTTTGTACCTGATTTGCATTGAGACTTTTACAGTCAAGGCTGTTTCTGTGTTTCTGCAGGAGGGAACTTGTATAATGAGTTTCTGAATGAAAGTGTTCAGACTTTTGTGTGACATGTTTCTTGAAAGACCCAAACCAACGCTGACTGATTCTGTTGTCAATGATAATATGTTTATCACAGTCACTGTGCTCCAATAATGTCAGAAAACTATTAAAAGGACATCAGTTAGCTGATCTGATGAGACACAACTTTGGTGATGCCTTAAAATTTGTTCATTATATCCAAGAATTCTGTATTAAAATGCCTTCAGATTGTATGTATGTTTTTAAATTTGTTAAATTGTGTTACAGAATGTTTCCATCAATATTCAAATTAAGGTGACGTCTCATTTTGTCTCCTGTCTCTAACTTCACAGGTAAAACCAGTCAGGAAGTGAGGAAGCAAGTCAGCAAACGAAATGATACGATACGATACGATACGATACGATATACGATACGATACGATACGATACGATACGATACGATACGATACGATACGATATACGATACGATACGATACGATACGATACGATACGATACGATACAATGTACTTTATTGTTCCTGTAGGGAAATTTGTTTTGGACTCGTATGCTGAGCACAACATGCCTCCACAGTGTGATTAGACAAACAACATAATAAATTGCACATAGTCAACATTGCACATTACAAGATATTGCACATACAAATACATAACGCATATTGCACATTGCACATATTGCACATTGCACAAACGTGACTAAACGTGACATTAAATTAAAGTTTAACACATTAACTCACATGTGAGTCACACAGATTTACATCCTCAGTGGAAGCTGTCATCCAACTGAGCTTTTTGTTTCTTTGTTTTGATAGAGCGACCTCTAGTGGCATCAGTGAAACACTGTGCATTTAACTGTCCAGAAATTAGCTCCTTCATCTGGACGACTTATGATTTATACTTTAATACTTGTAAAACTACAGACCTTCCTATCAGCCACAGAATTTAAGTTTGTTTAACTTTTAAAAACTTAAAGCACAAATGCAAATGTTCGGATGTAAAGAGGCTCAAACGCAGCAAACGACAGCTGGATGAGCAAAACACAAACTGGGAATTTATGTCCATATGGATTTAAGATTTAATTCAATGTTGTGAGTTTAAAATAAAAAGAAATCTTTAACTGCTTGTTTTTTTTAAAGCTTAGAATCAGATTTTGGTGCTTAATTATTCTGGAACAACTGTCATTTTATCTCCACTGTGAAAATTTAACATAAATAAGAAACAAGGGCAGTCTCATGCTGGCGTGTGGTGTGTGTTTATCCAGCTGGCTGTCAGTGGTGTGTGTATGTGTGTGTGATTGAAGGGGAGACCTGTCAATCATTCAGCGTGTAGCTTACTTGAAATGACATCTGTCCCGAGCAGATGTTTAATGAGCCTCAGCAGAGCACGATGAGAGCAACAACAGACCGGTCGAGTTCAGGTTCATCAAAGCTGCTTCGCTCTCCTCTTTTCTTTAACTCTTTGTTTCACTCGAAGCCTCAGATTTGTTTGTTTGTGAGAAGTTTTCATGACGCACACATTTGGTGGATAAAACAACCAAGTACAGTCTCGGTACCCGTCCCACCGTGGTGACATCCGGGCCCCTGTGCAGCCATCACAGCTGTGTTACATAATCTCACAGCACACAAGCATCAGCCTCTGCACAGCTGCATGCACCGTTGAATTAAACGTCAATAAATGCATGCTAACGTGTGACATGACGGTGTTTGCTCCGACTCGGACATTTTGGCTGAGTTGGAGACGTGTGAGCATCTGCATTTGGGCTTTTTTTTTTTTTAATGAATGAATGAATGCATGTCAGCTTCTGGGAGGTTGTCTAATCCGGTGTAATCCCTGCCTGATGAAACCAGATAGAGTGGAAATATTGGCAAAAGAGAGGGATTAGCGATCATGGAGTCTGGCAAAACATGTGATCGCAGCACGAGCACATACTTTACTCACACATATGCAGCTCTGTCCTGGCACACACCAACACGCCACGCCGCTCGCCTCCATTCATGATTCCTCCACTTGTAACGCCAAAGACCGAGAGCAGATTGTGTGAATGTGTGTTATCAGGGGTGTGTGTGTGTGTGTGTATGACAGTTCCTTCAACACAAATCCAATCTGAACCCAATAGGGGAAATGCACAGCTAAACGGGGGGAGGGGTGTGAATCGGCGGCGGCGGCGACCTGATTGCTGCACACAGAGTCTCATCCTGAGGACAGACTGTGAAGGACAAAGCGACCTGAATCACTCGAGCTTTGGGCAAACGAAAGATTAAAACTCCTCTCTGGGTGAAATAAATAAATAAAGTGAAATCTGTGCAGCAGACAGAACGGTGCAGGGCTGAACGTGTGCAAACACACACACACACACACACACACACACACACACAGCTGGACTGAAAACAGGAACATGCAGCTCACACACTCGACTGTGGGACCTTTTTTAGACAGAGGACCTGGACATGAGGACATTTCTGAATGTTTTTAACTGTCAGCTGTGATATTTAAAACATTTTTTCATCGATTTGATTTTGTAGGTTTGTTCATTTTAAAAATAAAAATTGTCCAAACCCTTGTCGTGTCATGTCCACGTAAATATTCAGTTACAGAGGAGCTTTTCTTTAGAAGTGAACTTCCAGCAGCACAGAATGATCATAGAAATATTACAGGAATATATCAGGAACAATACAAGCAGTGTGTCTCTATGATGCTTCTGCTCTGTGCAGCTGCACAATAATACATGTTACCTTCATTACAAAGGTGACAATAGTCTGCAGAGTGCACAGGGTTCAGTGTTTCATAAGATTTGTAGCATATACAGTCCCTCCAGGATTTCGCGGGCGTTTTTCAAGATTGTTGCGGCCTAAAATGCCTGAATTCGTGGCAGCTTTTCT
>JAPZDY010000021.1:26153972-26168972 GCA_029783645.1 Ctenochaetus hawaiiensis | reverse complement strand
GCGAAACATATTAGGAGAATGGGTGAAACGAACGGAAAATGCAACTTTTTAGCAATTTTCACTGTCTCCCGCAATTTCATCACAACAAATACGCTTAAAACATCGCAATTTACATCGCAATTTTTTAGAAAAGCTGCCGCGAATTCAGGCATTTTAGGCCGCAACAATTATGAAAAACGCCCGCGAAATCCTGGAGGGACTGCCTTTGTTTGCACATATGAGAAGTTCATGTTGAATGAATGAATCAATGAATGAACACATCACTGATGTTCCCAGAAACACGACTGAGTGAAAAGAAACTACAGTTTGCTGTTTTGCGTTTCTCACCGAAGGAAGATGCCTTTGATGTTCGGCGTTCCTTCGAACGCTGAAGCAGGAACGCTGGAGATTCGGTTACTTTGCAGGTAAAGATACTCCAGAGACTCGGGCAGGTCGGAGGGGATGTGTGACAGCTGGTTACCGGACAGGTCTAATGTCTGCATCATGAGTGAAAAACATAACAAACGTTTTCACTGATGTTCTTGACAATTTGATGTAAAATAACAGAGAAATGAGCTTCATGTGTATAACTATCATCCCTTCTCCACTGCAGGAACTTATCAACTTATCTTCAAGTCTTCTGCTTTTCCCTCCAGTCTGCTCCATCCACTTTTTGAATTAAACCACAAAATCGAATCTGGGCTCAACTCAGGAGGTGAAACTTGCATTCGAGCTTGCAAAAAGCACAATGAATGACTCTTTTTTCTGAGAGTTCAGAGTTTACCTGTTTGCCTGCACTGAGTCTAAGCCTCGAACTCTGAGTCAGAGACACACAAAGGTTCTGGATTCTCTCTCCAACTTGACTTTTATACATTGGCAAACTGCCAGTGATTAAAAAGAAGCCACTGACATTTTTAAAAGTGTCGCTGTTCTCCTGCTCTTCCTGTGATTTCTTCCATTGTTTCCTGTTTTCTAGGAGAGTTTTTCTTTACCTTAACTGAGAATCTGAAGACAGAAATGTTTGATTTCAGTCGACTTGACGTTAAAAGGATAAAACCTCCCTAGAATTTTAAAACAAAATCTTAAGTTCCTGCAGTAGATGAGGGCTTAAGAACATCTGATCTCCTGAGCCGACTCACTGTCAGCTCGCCGAGCTCCATCAGGGCACCCTGGTACACTGAGTTCAGTTTCAGCTGGTTGTCGCTCAGGATGAGCTTTCGTAGCTTCTGCATGCCCGTCAGCGCTCCGTCGGGTATGGAGTTCAGCTGGTTGTTCTTGATTTCCAGGACCTTCAGGCTGCGAGGGAGACCCAGGGGCATCGTGTGAAGGCTGTTCCCCGACAGGTCGAGGGTTTCCAGCAGACGCAGCTTCCTGAAGGCCTCGCGGTGAAGCCTGGGGCTCGTCAGCTTGTTGTAGCTGAGGTTGAGCTCGGTCAGGGTGTACAGCAGCGACAGGTCGTTGCGGCCGATTTCGGAAATCAAGTTGTGGAGTAACATCAGGGTCTTGGCCCGTCGGGGCAAACCCCTGGGAACCCTCTCCAGCAGGTTGTTGTACATGTGGAGAGTGTGCAGCTTCTTCAAGCCCTGTTGAGGAAAAACAAAAGTCTGAACTTATCAGACGCCCACAGCGAAGTCTCTTCCAGCCTGTTGTCACAATTAGAAATACAATATGAAAAGTGAATGTGTTCGCACAGCTCGGTTTTCCTGCAAAAGATACGACAGAATAGGAAATGTGAGGGAGACGTACCTGGAAAGCAGCCGGATGAATGGAGCGTGAGCGCAGCTTGTTGTTGTGGAGCAGCAGGTACTCGAGGTTACGGACAGAAGTGAGAGCGTCTCCGGGGATGCTGCGGATGGAGTTCTTCTCCAGATGGAGCAGCACCAGACTGCGAGGCAAACCCTTGGGGACGACGCTCAGGTTGTTGTTCGACAGGTCCAGGCACTCCAGGCTGCTGAGCTGGCTGCATGGAGACAAGCAGAGGAAGTCATGAATCATGCAAATATGATCAATGCTTTCGTAGTTTGAACTGGCGACGGCATCACGGTTTTATACGTGAGCCCCTGTGGGGTTTGTGAGTGAGGCTCGTCGTCCACCTGAAGGTCTCGTTGTCCATGCCTTCGTTAGTGAGCAGGTTGTTCTGGAGGTACAGCTCCCTCATGTTTCGTAAGTTGTCGAACGCTCCCGCTGGGATTTTCTCCAACTTGTTGCTCTGAAACAGCAGAAACAGTCCTCATGTTATCATATCGACCTTATTCATGAGGGAAATGTTGTCCATCAAACATCTGCATGCAAACGGACCTTCATGTGGAGGCGGTACAGCGTGGTGGGCAGGTTCCTCGGGACGACCCGCAGGAAGTTGCTGGACATGGTGAGAATCTCCAGGTTGTCGGAGCCGTTGAACATGAGATCAGGAAGCCCTGCGTCCGTCAGCTTGTTGTTATGGAGATAAACGGACCTGCAGGCGACATGGACACGTGGGAATGAACACAACGCTGGAGAGAAACAAGGAGTTGATTCACACAAACCCACACACACATTCTTACTTCAGCTTTGGTTTATGACCAAATGTATACGGGTAGATCCTCGTTAGCTGATTAGCAGCAAAATCTGCGCTGACCAGAGATGGTGGCAGGACTTTTGGTGCTGATGTGAGCTGCAAGCACAAGAAAAGCAGCATGAAAAGACACAGTTTTATTCAATTTGATCCATTTATACAGAAGAGGTGTGGTTTCCTTCAGACAGTCTCATTTTTATTGACAAGTGAATAAAAAATGCAACATCAGTTTGCTGAATTTGACACGAACCTTCCCCAGTTTTTGATATTGGCAAATTTGATTTTTTTAAAGGCAATGTCAAATTATTCTGCTGTTAAATAATATTTGCCCCAAACACAAAACGCTGTTTGATTAGCTGTGCACCCCTCCGTCAAAGCATAAACTTCACTCGTGCATTTCTACCAAAAATCCACCGCTCTGCCCAAACTAGCAGAAACTGCAGAAAGCCGTGGAAGCCGTGGTGAGATTAGATGTTCATTTAGAGCTCTCTCCTTTATAACGTGGTTTATGGATTAAAGCAGCATGGGTGTCTTTGAGGCTTAGCGAGCACTTAAAAATCCCCCTATTCTTCCTGTATCCTGTTTTCCTATTCATCCCCGCGAAGGCACAAACAAATCTGTCCATCCTTTCTCTCTCTCTCTCTCTCTTTCTGTGTCCAAAAGGGTCAGTAACATTTTAGCTGCGACCAGCTGGCACGGCCATACTGGAAGTGATTACAAGCATAAGCTCACACAGAGTGTATGAGAGGAGGCTGCCACCCGCCTCTGCCAGCTGGCACTGTGTCAATGTGTCAGAGCAGCAAAAAACCGGGACAGAATCGAGTAAAAAATCATCATGAGACGGACACGAAACATGAATCTTTCACGTCTGCGTGGACTCACCTTGTTATTTGCCAGATATAAATAAGCCAGCTGTTCAAGCATCTCGAAACCTTCATCTTCGAGGCCTGTAAAGAGAAAAACGCACCATCAGCACCTGCCAATAAACACGTAAACAAGTGAACAAGTGTGTGGTTTTCATCAAACACATGAAAATAATCTCAAACTCCATTAAAGCGTTTAAATAAACGGTACTAATTGTGAACATCAGAGGCTGTTTCTTCATCACAACGTTAAAAAGTTGCATCCACAGTCTGTTTGGAACAATAATGTGAGTCTGATGTGTTTTTTCTGCTGAATAAAGGTGGATTTCTCACATTAAAATCCCTAAATGGCATCTTCTCCTTCCATCTAAACAATTCCAGAATCTATGAATTTAGATGTTTGGTGATTTTTTAAGTTTTCCTGCAGGAAACCGGATTTCTGTCTCAGTGTTTGTGGACTCGTGGCTTCAAGTTTCCACATCAGAAGCTAAAAAAGTTATAAATTTGATCAATATGTCATCCAAACGGATTATGATGTCACAAATCAAGCCTCTAAAATTAAATTTAAATGAATCCAGAGAAATTTTCCACTTTGAGAAGATGAATGTGCAAACAGCCTTCTGGTGTCAAAGTCTGCACATTAATCTTCTGCACAGTGAAGCTCAATAATCTGACCGAAGAAGCAAGAAGGAAAACAGATTTTTGAGACTTTGAAACTCCGTGCAGACTGAGCTGTGGAATACCAGATTACTGAGGTAATTTTACTCTGTCACATCGCTGAGCTGGAGCTACAGCTTTCACTTCTTTACATCTACACCGCCAGGTTTATTTAATGGCACATAAATTCTTCTCAAACAGAGGATTATGACTTTATGGTCTGTCGGAGGTTCCAGGACAATAAAATGCTTCATAATATTTTGAGGAAACTGCAGTTACGGTTTCAGAAACAGCAGAAATCCACCCAGATATCTGATCGTCTTCACGGTCCTTTAACAGAATAAAAACCGCTGATTCAGCCACATTTTGTGCAGAAGCAAACAGGTTCAGCCTGCGGCTTTCAGAAAAGGTTTCACATTATTTTCAATGCTGGTGTTAAAAGGAAACAAAACAGCTGTGTTTTGCTCTGCGTCTGTTTCGGAAAAACATTTTTAAGTAAAACTCAGTATGAAAAAACACAAACAACCACTTTAACAACTAAAACTGCTCAGAATCGACCCGACAGTCAAAGACTCAGACATGGTGAAGAAAAAAGTCACCAGTGAGTCAAAGTTAAGCCTGATGAGCAGAAGTTTGTCCCACATTCGCAGCCTCACACACAAACCAGCTGCCTCCCGTGTGTTTGGACTGTTTGAACTCTGTTTACCGTCTGTGGTGAGCCAGTTGTTCTGGAGGTTGAGAGTCTCAAGCTGGTGCAGATGGGAAATGTGCTCCACTGTTATCTCCTCGATCTTGTTGTTCTGCCATCAGACGGACGAAACACAGACGGTTCATGCAAAACGCCGGAGACTCCTTCATATATCACAGAACATAAATGTGCATCATCGTCATAATGAATGTCTGCGTGTGTTTGTGCAGTTGTGTCAGAGACCTGCAGAGAGAGCTGGCGGGTTTTGTCTGACAGCTCGGCGGGGAACTCGGTGAGGTCGACCCCGGCGCAGTCCACTGCCCCCTCCGCCGTGCAGCTGCACTCCGAAGGACACTCCGTGGGCTCGGGTTTCGGCTCCACTGTTGCAATGTTGCCGTCTTCCTCCTCCTCTTCCTCTGGTTCGAGAGGGGCCTGGCAGCGCACCAACACCCAGGCCAAGAGCAGCACAGTGAGGGCCTGCAGGATGGAGTTCCTGGGAAAGGCCATGATCGCCGCTGAGCTCTGCTGTTACACAAGCACATGGAGAGAAGAGTTCAAAACATCAGCTGAAGACTGTTTTGTTCCTGGACACAAAAAAACCTGGTTAAAGCTTTAATCTGTTCCTATTTGTTCAGTGAACGTGATGGTTTTTATACCCTGAAACTTCTCAATAAACTGTATGTCATCAACTCTGCTTTAAGATAATGTTTGTTTGTCTGTTTGTCAGCAGGATTACAGAACAAATACTGGCAACAAATGCTTTATTTGGTGGAGCTGAGAACGAGCCCGTTGGATTTTGGTGCAGATGCAGATCAAGAGGAGGGATGACATTTGGCAGAAGAATTCATGGTCTGAGCTGTCTGAGTCGTGCACAACCTCGTGACTAAACTTCTGGTTTATTAGAATCAGCAGTCAGGTCCGACATCTGCACACATCTGCGTTTTAATCCACTGCAAGTCAGGTTTCCCTTGAGTTAGCGTCTAGTTAGTCGGATGGTAAATGAAAACAGCTACAGCCTCAACGTGTCTGGAGTAAAAACTGGTGGAAAAACAATGAACGAAAGAAAAGTGGGACATGAAAAAGGGAGAAATGACTTCCAACAGGCTCGAGAGATCCAGAGGTTTGTTGAGGGTCAAACTCAGGTGAAGCAGATCAGCTGGAATCGCTCTGAGGCTGTCGTGGTTAAACACATTCATGTTTTGGTAAAGTTCAGGCACCGCGAACTGAAATTTTTACTCCCATCTCACTGCTTCGCTCTGACATTTTAGCTGGACTCTAACAGCAGAGTTAGCAGCAAACTGGAGACAAAAGGTGGTTTGTGAGCAGCAGGAAGGTGTTTTCTCAAACTGAGACGCTTGTGTTTTTATTGTAGATTCCTTCGTGTTCGCCACCTGTCGGCTCAAAGCGCAGAGATCATCCAGTCGTAACCTGGAAACTGTTTCAAAGCCGACAGCTTGTCATGATGGGAAGAACGTGTTTTGGCAGCAGGAAGAGGAATCCTTAAGGACACGCTGAGGGTGAAAAAAACGCAAATCTGCTTCAAGCCTGAAAGCTGTTTATGGTTATTTAAAGGGGCACTGCACCAATTTTACATGTCAGAATCGATTTCTAAGTGACAAGGAGTGAAAACAGCTGTTAAATAAGCTCTAATAAGCAGTTTAATATCTCCTGTGGTTCTGGAGGTTTGAGCCCACCGAGGATGAAAAGGATGAAAAGATATTAGCATGAAAATCTGTGAGCAGGGATTGTAATCAGAGTAAAGAAACTCTAACTGATACAAAAACTCAATAGTTTAAGTAATAAAATGTAATATTTATGTGTCATATAAGCGAACTGAAAGCTCAGACTGCTAACAAGGGTCAGAAAAACAGTGTGGACTTTACACAACATCTGGTTTATTTAAAGCTTCCAGTGGCTGAAAGTCTGAGGCCAGTTAACTGTTTCTGTATCATCACGTCTGAATATGCATTGACTGATGGAGGTTTTCATTGTTGTTTACATTGTTTACCCACCAGGTGAACGACAAACGGCAGCCGTCTCTCTCTCTCTGATGTGTCTGAAGCTTCAGTCCTCACTGACTGTAAAGAAAAAGAAGAGAAGCATCTTTAACGTTCGTCTGTTTTCTCATCAGAGTCGAACACAAAAAAACCTGCAAAGAAAAAGTCTGAAGTTCATGAACGAATTATAAAGACTGAAGAATCCTAATTAAGGGGAAAATAAAGCTAATTGGATGCTAATTTGTGCCAACTGACATCATAATGACATCACACTGGCCAAACCCCCACAGGCCCCGCCCCCGTTTCACAACGACCCAATTCCCCTTCTGCCTTATTCCATATAGTTACTATAATGATCCTGATCATCCTGAATACTCTTCTTCCTGTTGGCAGTTACTTTATGTTGTACTGTAGTTGTATTATTTAAGTTGTATAATTACAACATTGCTGCACTTTATACAGCTGTACTCTATTTACCTTTATATATGCCATAATTTACTGCGCTGTCATTATAAATCATGGTACAGTTCTTTCTATATTCATCTATATAACAAATCTATATAACACTCGTTGTGCATCACACATGGATGTTTGAGATTGTTTGCTTTTTCTATACAAGAACACCATTCAAGTGCTTTGTAATTACCGCTACAGTCCATAATAAGAGTTTGACTTTAATTGCTTCTGTGTAGTGTCTATTTTATTCTATTTTAATGTTTATTTTTTATACTTACAATCATTTATTTCATATATATATGTGTGTTATTGCTGTCTTTGTGCTGCAGTAACACCTTTCCCTTCTTTGGATTATTCTTTTTTATCTAAATCTATCTGGATTCCTTCTTTTGGAACCTTCCGACAGGCAAAAAGACACTCAGAGTTTCTGAGAGTTTGGTGTTTTTTTTGGTGAAGTCATGAGAAAAGCTCCACCAGCACTGATAGAAATATTCAAAATGGGCACTTAAGGCAACTCTCAAGGCAAACTCCTAAAAGCCATCCATCAGAAGAGCCTTTTCTACCAGAGAGACGGGCAAAACACACACACACACACACTCACAGCAAATGAAAAATAAAAGCCTGTGCACTTCCTTGCACTTATTGTCTGAAGTTGACCCCGACTGCAAAAAAAAAACACATCATGCCATCCAGAAGGTCACGGGGTTTAAAGCAAACAGCACTCTCATGTTACCTTCTAACCTGCAGCCGTGAAGTGAAACAGCCTTTATTAGCAGAGATGCTGAGTGTTTTTTTTTAAAAGGCAAACCTTTTTTTTGTTTTTTTATGCTCTTTTTTTTCTCAGCAGAGGTTGTGAAGTGGCTTCACCGCACTGTGAAAGGGTCTGGATCTTCTTAAACACACATGCCAGAGCTGTCGTGCACGGATGAATGACGCTGACACTTAAAGCTCCATCTAAGCTCCATATAATATAACAGCCGCCCGTAAAACAGGCAGCTGTAGAGTCTGCAAAAACAAAACAATACTGCGGTCTGCTACGTTACCTCGTCCTCCGAACGTTTGCTGCCGAAACGCACTGAAGTCTGACGTCCAGTCCCAACAAAGGTTGTCCCATAGCAGGCGAGGAGTCACACAGCCACGGCAGATACCCTCCAGATGTGTGAGAGAGTGGGAGTGTGAGAGGGAAAGTTAAGAGAAAGAAAGAAAGGAAGGAAGGGGAACAGGCGAGAGTGAAGAGGAAGGGAGTGAGTAAGAGAGACAGCTCGGACCTGAACGGGAGCCAAAAACACAAATTCTTTCCTTTTTTCTCATATTTTTTTCCTGAGATTGATTTTTTTTCTTTCCCTCGATGCAGCAGGTCCTTCCAGTTTTTTACTGTAATAAGTTGCTGATGTGATGACTTGGTTCGGTGGCGTTTTGTAAACTTTCCTCTGGATTCAGCATACATTTATTTAAGGAAGTTTGATTTAGTTCTCAGTATTACAAAGTATTAGAGTAGCCCGACAGGATGTGGTCTGATGTCCAGGCCTTTTTTTTTTTTTAACAAACTCACCTCCTGCTAAAAACACAGTGTGAACATCTGCTGCCGTTCGGACGCATCAACACACTTCACATGTGTGTGACTTCAGGGATGAAACATCAAAAACACAACAACAACAACAAAAAACACAAAAAATGTTGTTTTTTTTACTTACATGCCTCATTTCTGACCTTTGACCTCTGATTAAAGCCACAGTTTTGTGAACAACCACAGTCACATTGTTCCAAAAAGCCAAAATGTTGAATTGAAAGGACTTCATCTGTCTGAAACAGACTGGAAACGGACAGAAACAGCGAGTCTGACTGTGTCCGTAGTGAACAAATTTGGCCTTGAAGCACCTTTAAACAAACTTGTCAGCAGGTCACTTGTTCAGTCGAGTTCCCAGCATGCTGTGGTTTCACAGGGAGTTTGTGCTTCTGCGTCCGCAGCATCCTCACAGTGTCGACAGGCCGGCTGTTTCTGGTTCCAGTCTGCCAGCTAAGCTAAGCTAAGCTAACTGAAAGCTGGCGTACAGCTTGGCTAACTTTGCACCTGTAACTCAGTTTTTTAGAGCCAGATGACCTGCTCCGTCCTCACTTCTGAAAGAGCCGTCTAACGTGCACAGTGTATTTTCTACGTTCAATGTATTTATTAAATATAAAGGATGCTGGATGCTCCCGTCATAAGACAACGAAATGCATTTAATATCACACAGTGCACAAATACAAAGTGATTTAGTGCAACAACTTCAGAAACATCACTCAGTCAGTTCCTACAAGAGTCATTTTTTATAGTTATTGATACTTTTTTTGAATCTAAATTCTTTTATCAAGTGCATCTGGACTCAATAAATACTGAGAAACTGTAGCGAATCTTCTAGAGCTCTCCTCTATTATCATTTCTTGAATATAAATCTCCCCTCTGACTCTTTCTGCAGCCATTGTTTGCAGACAATGACTGATGAATGTTTGAGTCCCATGCGGTTTGTGAGTCTGATGTGAATTTTGGGAATTTCACTAATCGTATTCCCACTGAGCCGCTGCTTTCAGGCCGAGAGAGGCAGACCTTGTTTTGTAGCGCTGAAACTGTGTCCTGAAATGGGGGGAAAACACACTTCGATTCATGCTCTTGTTATTACTCATCATATTTGGCAGGCAGCTCTCCCCTCGGAGGGGCTCGGGTCACTGCTCCGTGTTTTTTTTAATAAGTTTCCTGTGTTTCAGTCGAACATGTTCAGGCAAGATCTTCAACCAGATTCATCTTGCAGTTTTGAGCAGGTTGCAGGTTTTTTGCGTCTCATGTCTTTTCTTCAGGAAGCTGCAGAGAACAGCAGGATGTTATAATGTTCAGTAGTGAGAAAATAAGTCAATACCTTCCCGTCTCCTCCTGCTGTGGTTGAACAAAGTCAAACAGCCTCAGCATGAAAACGTTGAATCCAGTTTTTATCAGCCACAGCCTGTGTTTTCTCCACACGACCGTCTGCATTTCTGTAAACATTTTTCATCTTTTGCTCAAACAAACTACTTTCCGTCGAGCGCTGCTCTTTGAGCCGCAGCCCACTTGTCTTATGTAAAAACTAAACCAGGAAAAAAGGCTTCAAGTTCCAACCAGAGTGTGTTTTGTAACGTAAAAAGTGTCCAGTAAAGGTTCGCAGCTGCTCTCTTGGCCATCAGTTTTACTCTTACACTTTTAAGTGTGACATTCGTTGCATTTTACAGCGTTTTACAGGATGCAGTCTGTAAGTTTATCCAGTATTTTATAAGCTGGGAAACTTAGTTCTTCTCTGTTTGCGTCCATGAAAAGATGTTTGTCAAACTACCCGGTTCATCTTCTGCTCGTTCCAAACAAACCCCTGGGTTTTTTTGGAAGCGAACATCACAGCGCATCTCGCATCAGATAATCATTTTCCAGGACAGTAATGACCTGCGCTCGAGCTGAATCACTGCTGCGTTACATAACTCACGGAAAGTAGCAAACATTTTATGTGGGTCAGGGTCATGATGACAACAGAGCGAGCGGAGACATTATGGAAGATATTTTCGTGGCCTTTATGCAAGACTATCACAGCACTACAAGCAATAACTACAAGGCAAAACTCTGTCTGCACTGCTGCAACTTTGGAAAACTTACATATGAAAAACATTTAAAAACAAAGTGCAAACTGGTGGAAGTTGTGACCAAGACATCCTGATTTTTAATCTTTGTACAAATCACACTCCATTACCAGAACAAATGTTATAATTTTATGTTTTTTGCAAGGCACAGATGTGTTAAAACTTTGATTTCTTTGGAGTTTTATGTTGCAACAACTCTGATGTTTAAGTCTGACAGGTTGAGGAATAAAAATATTTGAGTAAGGTCATGAACAGATTGTGCTTTTTGTAAGATAAAATCAACACATTCTTTTAAAAAATACGGATTTACATTTAGATTTTAACAGATTTTTAAAGGTTTTGAAGAATACTAAGTGATCTGCTGCGACCATCAACATTATAGAGCGTTCAAACATATTTAAAGCATCTGTGGATCACTGGATGTTTCATTTTCCATAAGACAGCTGTCTTTTATAGCATCACTTCCTGGACTTTACTTCCTGGTAAACACCTGTGCTTTTAAAAGCCTCAGTCTTTATGTTTGTTGCGTTTGTCTTCTCCGAGCTGCAGCCAGGATAACTTTGATGGGCCACATTTTAGTTAGTTAACATGTGAAAACTGCTGAGGTGGCCCTTTAAGTACTCATTAAGGGGAAATAAATTTAAAATAACATCAAAAAAAGGTAAGAAAACACGTCTATGATCGAGTTTCTTTCACACTTTTCACTACGCTCCCTAAATTCTGCTTTCTTTGGATGCATTTCAAATTAAAACTAGAGCAACATTTCTTCCTGTGAAGCAAGTTTTAAATATGCAACAGTTCGATGCAAAGCAAAATGCGAAAGATGTTAAAACTTCTGGAATCTCTTACACACATACAGGCGGTCATCAGAGAACAATGAAATAACCCCGCTGCGACTTCAGAGTAAAACCCAGAAAAGGGCCGAGCCAAAGCTGCAGTGGAATCTGGGTCAGAGCTAGCGAACAGATTTGTCTTTCAGCCATGCTCCTTTCGTTTACAAAGGAAAAACTACAGCGTGGCAGTCTGGAATCCAGTCACTGAAGTGCTGGAAAACTGCAAGGTCCTCCAAAGGGGGAACGCACACGAGCCCAGACGGCTCGACGGTGACATCCAAGAACTGTAACGTCTGAACGGAGCTCTGTTTTCATGAAAGGTCACGCTAATGTAACCTCAAAACAGAACCCCCTTAATTGTGCAGGAGGTTTAATTTGTGCGTGTTAACGTCATGTGGAGCCGGGAGGAGTGTGATCATGTGGGGTTTGACGTCTTCACTTCACACTGAATAAACACTGAAAACGGACATCTGGCCAGTATTTCCATTCTAACATCCATAAAGTCATCATTAAGATTTGGTCGTAAAAGTCAATAAAACAGGACCAACGTGTTGTTACGTCGAGTTTTTATCTGTGTCACTATAAAGATAAACACTTTTGACTTTTATGTTCATGTCTTCAATAAGATTAGAGATATAAAGTGAGTGGAAACGGTCAAAGTTTGGTGCTAAACATTATTACTTTTTTAGAAAAAACAGACTGGAGTCAAGCAGGACCAGTGGAGGTTTGAGCAAAGACAGTTTTATTTAGTAGAAATCTTCAGACAGGGATGACAGCACTGCAGAAAATTAGATCCCCTGCTGTTCAAACTGCAGCAACAGTGAAAAACACGTCTGGATTGTTGGCTAAAAAAAACCCAAAAGCAAACTGCAAGACTGAGACGAGGAGGCACTTAGAACTGTTCTGTCCATGATTGCGGAAAATGACATTAATCTGCTCGATTCAAAACATTTCCAGACATGATACACACAAAGATTTCATTAGCAGTGGATTTTTTTAAAAGGTTATTCAAAACTGGATCTAGACCCAATTAGGAGGGAGCACCTGTCTCTTCTCCAGTGTTCTGACAGTAGTTGTCATAAGAGGGACATGATTAGAGAATTAATTATCTGCCCATCTATCCTGACTCTCCTGTTAGACTTGCAGGGCGGCTGACTGATCCCCTGCTTGGTCAGTGAGGTCGTTAGAAGGAAAAGTGGTTCAGCCCGGTGATGAGAACATCTACAGATCCCTAAGGTTAATCTGGAAACCACACATGCTGTGTTTGACTCTACTCAGTGTTCAGAGGTGTAGTAGTAACAGTCGGCATCGGCGTCTCATCTACAGCTTGGCTTTGCCCGGCTGCAGCTGCAGGTTTTGAAGCTTCATGGCGAGTCCCATGTTCCCCGTGATCTTTAGCTTGCCCTGGAAAAACGCCTGTGAATCAGAGAAGGTGAGAAACGTCATCATCAGACGGTTGTGAATCTGCAGTGCAGGTCGTTCTGTGTCGGAGAAAGCTACACGCCGCTGGTTTCAGGAGTTACCGTGAGAGATTAACTCAACCCAGGGAAAGTGGGGCAACTGCAACAACAGCTTATAAAATGTCAGGAAACTGAAGGGGAACACGAGTTGGAGATATTAACGTTTGTGGACTGGACTGCAAAAAAAAAGAGGAATGAAAAAGGTAAATCAGATCAAGAGGTAATAATCTGACCACTGCAAGCGAGCAGAATGTTGAGTCACTTCTCAGAAGGAAAAACGTTTCCATGTGACAGAGATGGAAGAACCAGAATGATCAGTTGGAGCTTAAACATCATGCAAATTCAACCTGTTCAAGCCCCAATTTTTTAAATGAGTGGGGGGCAAAGCGAAGGAAAAACTCCTGACTTGGAGCGATCAGATGGCAGAGACACGTCTCATCAAAGCCCTCTTCAAGAAATAAATGACCGTGATGGGCCTTATTGTTCGCTGCTTTTGTCCATAATGATCCAAAGCTGGAAAACATTTCTGAACAAAGCCTGAAAAACAAGAGGGAGCCGAGAATTATGTAAAGAACACTGCGTCCACCAAAAAGGGTTCAGTGTTTCTCCAATAACAAAACCCTGGGTGACCCCTGAGCTGAAAGCCCTGCTGATTTAACAGAAGAGGGTTTTTTAGATCTACGGATAAAGAGGAGCTGAGGAGGGAACAAAAGGAACTTGGACATGAAATAATAAAGGTAGAAGAGCGCTTATAAGGGAGGCAGGTCTACGGAGGACTGAAACCATCACGGGTGAAGGTGAAGGAGGCGGGAGAGGCTCAGAATCATGAGACCGGGAGGCAAATTAACTGGAACCAGTTTGGATTTTGTGTCGCAGAAAACTGCTGGTCACTGTAGTTTTGCACAAATACTACTCAACCGGGAGGCAACAGTGCATTTGTTTGAGACTATTTTTAACGGCGGATTAATTCAAATTCAGTGCTCTGGTGAGTATTCAGGGCAGCAGGACAACGTATGCAGGACTGAGTCAAATAAACTAGAGTGTGTGTTTTTGGAAACACGTCAGCAAACGCACCAGTTTGTGTCTCACTGATGTGTGTCGGAGGAATAAAACATGTCAGGCTGCAGATTCGCCTCTTCATGGAATTTACTGACAATAAGCAGAGAAGTTTGGCCTTGAAACTCTCATGTATCTGCTGACGTGCTGCAGATTATCCGATGCTGAAAGAGGCTGAAACATCTGCCTCTCATTTTCTTTACACACAGATCACATTTTATGTAAAGAAGGCAGAAATGAAATGAATCACGGCCATTTAATTGTCATGTCCCTCCTTTTTTTCAGGCTGCATGCAAGACAACAGAATCCCTGTGCTGTTTTCATCCTACACAGCAACGACTTTATGGCCTCCAGTCTGACGGCAGCAAATTGGCACAGCCAGCAAGTAATGAGGCAGCCGAGAGTTTTCTCTTAGTTTCACACAGGCGTTAATAAAATATCATGTTAGGACAACATCCAACTGGCAAGAAGACTTGTTCCACTTTTCTGGAGAACCTTTGGACGGGACTCACAGGCTGAGGCAGAGTAAAGCAAACTGAAGGAAACAGCCAGGAGGACACACCACTACACACCCCGATCAGTTCCTACAGTAATACAGTACTGACGGAATTTAAAAAAAAAAAAAAAAAACGCATCAGAGAGTAAAATTATACTGTTAAAATTTCAGTCCCTCCAGGATTTCGTGGGCATTTTTCAAGATTGTTGCGGCCTAAAATGCCTGAATTCGCGGCAGCTTTACTAAAAAACTGCGATGTAAGTTGCGATGTTTTAAGTGTATTTGTTGCGATAAAATTGCGGGAGACAGTGAAAATTGCTAAAAAGTT
>JAPZDY010000021.1:26101023-26112024 GCA_029783645.1 Ctenochaetus hawaiiensis | reverse complement strand
CAACTGAAGGGATGGAAAAAGACAGAAGAACTTAAAGGAGACCTTAAATATCTTTTTCACAGAAAATTTGACAGATAGGAAGATTATGTCTTAAAATATTCACATATAAAAAACAGATTGAAATCTTTAGGTATAAATAATGCAAAATTTTCTGTCTACCTTTAATTACTTATGTATTAAAGGCTTTTGATGTGTATTTTAATGAGTAATGTATTTTCAGTACCTACTTTTTTTGTCTTCATCTAACTACAATTATGTGTTTTTAGTATTATTATCACAATATGTGTTAAAATAAACTTTTTAAATTAAAAAAAATGTAAAGTATTTTTTATCACAGTGATGTCTTCAATAATTTCTAAAGGTGACTTTCTGTGTTGCCAACTGACTTACTTTTTTTTTTTAAATGGATGTTTTATAATTAAGAATATAAAATGAATTCAAAAGATGACATTTTTTAAGAGTTAAAATTCATTTTATTAGTCTTCTGATTCTGTATCTGATCGGATTTGTGTCTTTTCGCTGTGTAAAAAGGATGATGATCAGTGAAGTCTCCTTAAAAACCTACGTAGTGTTTGTCACAGCCGATTTGTTAAAGGAATTCAAAGGAACGTACACAGATTTTAGTCAGAATGGGATTTACACCTTTTCACCATGTAATGACTGAATCAGCCTCACAATGCCTTTTGGTTTGCAGATGCACATGAATAAATTACACACGTCCAGCACTTCCTGCCTTTCATTCCTCGAACAGTGGCTAAAAGAAGCCCTTTGATAGAAACAAGGAGGCTCCTCCATATAATTACACTTGATCATGTTTGCATATGTCACTCCCACAGTCCCTGTCACGCTCTCTGATTTTCGGATGCTCCTGGGAACCTTCCTTCCTAATCCACAAGTTAATGTTTCAACCCCTTCCTCCTGTTTTTTTTTTTTCTCTCCTTCCCAGGGAAAGGATGAATCGAAAGGGAGCAGAATCAAACATCCTGTCTGGTTTATCTGGAGGAGAGAGATAAGTGTGGATCCCGCCTCTTTCAGGGAACGCACATTAGCCATGCCCAGGAGGGAGCGCCGGGTGTGGGGAAGGAGGGGGAGGGCGTCTGGCTGCCGGGAGCACACAGCTCTCACTCACTTCAGAAACTGTGAAAATGTCCCCTTCACACCCTCGGCGGCTCGGGCCGAGCTCCGTCGCCGTGTTGGCGGTGATAAAAATGCCTGCGTGCCTGTGTGGCATAGTTGGAAGTGAGACGTGCAATGTTATCCAGAGGTGTCGGACTGACAAGTCTACAACGTGTAAACTTGTATCCTACAGTGACTCCTGACCCTGACCCCGTTACAACAAGTCTGGAGGAGAAACTACGTGCAAGTTTCGGATGACATGCAGCCGTGCACTTGTGCTAAACTTAGCAAAAAACATGAAAAAATGACAAAACTGCAATTTATGCAACAAAAGAAACTATTTATTTGGGATACGCATTGCCAGTACAAATTAAGAGACCAGAAAACCTACACCTTTCAGCTATTTTTCTCCACAGAAAACAGGTTTTGAATTGGAATTAAAAAGACAATAGTTTTTTCCATTTGATACCTTTTTTTACATACGCAGAGATCTTAAAAGTTAAAACCTGTCAAGAAAAAGGCTCCACGATTTCACTCTGAAATCCTTATAAAAAAGAAGTTAACATTCAAAACACTGCAGTACGTTATTTTTATTGAAGAACATAAAGACATGCAACAAATAAAACATTTCATGTTTTACAAATTGTTCATTTTTCTTTTCATGTCTCTTTTCCTTTTATATTCAAAAAACTAAAAAGCATCATTACATGAAGCTTCGATAATATTTGACAGGCAATGTGAAAAGTAGAGTTGAGCCTTTTTTCGAGGGGTGCAAAAAACAATCCTTGTGTTTTCTTTGCATGGCCGCCGCTGTCAGTTCACTCCAATGACTTCAGAAGACACGACTGAGGCAGGTTCTGTGCATCACTTGGACGGCGCTCGGCCCCTCGGCTGTAATACTGAGCAGGTGAGTCGAGGAGAGGCCGCTTTAATGAACCAAAGTGTTTGTTTTTGTGTGATCGTTGTTGTGGTTGACCTCCACGCTGCAGCTCCGGAACATCCATGATTTCATACATGTGTAATAAATACAAACACACTGACGACTGTTAAAAAATACCTGTGGTTTTCAGGCCGTGTTGTGACCGGATGGGACTGAATTTTTATTTGTCCGTAAGGGGGTTTCAGTTAAGCTAAAAATAAAGCCCGAAGGCGAAGTTAGCGCTAACTTTTCACGTAACCTTCGTTCAGACAGCAGCCCTCTTGGAGGCAGCCATGTTTCTTGTCTGAGTACAAATGAATAATAAAGGATTTCACCTTGAATCCAACAGGATCTCCATCAGACTGTGTTAAAATGACTACTGTCCGAATTCAAAATGCAAAAAAAAAAAAAAAAAAAAAGAGTAAAGGTGCATATCTACATACTGTATATAGAGCAATCTTGGGCTAATTCACATATAATGGTAGCATAAAAAAAAGAAACAAAGTCCTGTAGCAAAGCAAAAAATACCATCAAATGAAAACAAAAAAATGAGATATTCACAAAATGGAGACATAAAAATATACCCAAACATCATCTGCATTTGTGTGCCATCAGGGTTTTTGTTTCCACTTTCATTCCTATAAACACGACTGTAGTCCAACTGCATTTTTTTTGGCTTTGAATATATGGCACTAGCGCATTATGTGATGCTAACTAGTACCAAAAATAATAAAGTCCTAAGAAAAGAGGAAAATAAACGTTGATAAAGCTGATCCCAATGTCGAGGATAAAAAATCTGCCTTTTTTTGGTATCAAAGTATGTAAATGCTGATATGAGGACTATTGTAATCATGTATACATGTCAGATCACATACTATACTGTACATACAACTGATTTAGTTTCACATTTTGGATTGGTTTGTGTTGATAAGTGTGGTGGAATTAGTGTCCTTTAAAAAAACTAAATGAAAAGTGAATGCAGTCTTGAATACTGAAAATATAAACACCGAAGGTTTCGTTCGAATATTCTCACTGATATTATCAGAGAACGGTGTTAACGGAGAAAATAACTTCAAGTTTTTTCAGCACTGAACACATGTGGAGCTTCATCTGTGCAACAATCCTGAGCGTGCAATGGGATATTTTAAAGAAAGGGAAGGATTTTTTGCTTGCACTTTAAGTGTCATATGTTGATAAATTTTTATCATGTTAAGAATATTTTATTTTGAGCAAAATTACAAAAAATTAGCTCAAAATGAAAATGTCCCATTGCTTTCTCTGGATTTTAACACTAATATGATCCCATAAATGAAAAGTGCATTCAGAAAATAAGACATGTAATGTATTAAATACCAACAACATGGTTTTTTAAAATCAGAATCCCAATTTTCCGCGTAGGATTTGGTTACCAGCAGTATTTGGCTATATTGATCTCACTGATACACATGACGATGTCTGATAATGGACTGAAAATGTAAACTCTCCATCTGTATTTATGACAGTTTTAAGTTAAATCTTCAAATTTCCTCTGTTGTTTTCTCTTCGACATTTACAAATGTTATCCTTTCACTTCAATCGTTAGGTGTTATTGTGCTTTAATACTTATTGACGTGCCATAATTGCTGCTCATGTTGTCATCGATTTAGTGTTTTGGGTCAGTTTTGCTTGACTATTGCAGATGAAGCCAACATGCATGAAGAAACTTCCACTCTCTTTCTGTGTCTCACTCGTTTTGCTAATTGCTTTGCGTAGAAATTGTAAATTCTTTGCATTATTTTACTGCATATGAGCAGAGAAACCTACAACTCTGGCGATAAAATATAAAATGCCTTATACGTCCTCGTCTTCTGAAGAAGTTCTGAATACAAACGATATAAATTGAGGCTGAATACTTGAATACTGCCTGACTAATATGACTGTACTAACATCAAAATACTTCACAAAGTATGGCGTGAGAAAATGAAGGACGTGACATAAAAAACATGTAGTTTAACATGAACAAAATCCACCTCCAGGGCTGAACTTTGGCACGAGATGAACAGAAACATGAGCACGGTGATGAAGACAGAGCTGTGATGACGGGGGATGCTTTCAATTACAGTAAATTCCAATGATTATAAAAAATTTTGCAAAACCAAAACGTCGTTTTTTTTTCACTGTTGTTGTGTCAAATCGAGGTAGAGTGAAAGAATTTTAAATTTACAGGATGGCGGAGTGGGGGGGGGGCGTTATGCTGCTAACCGTGTGCCTACCATGTGGATATATAATGAAAGAGAAATACAAAGAGGCAACAAGGACATCGAGTGGAAACTGTACAAACTGTGAAGTGTGGATGTGAGTCTCCTAACAGGCTGCTTACGGTGCCGCCGTGGTCCAGATAGCAAAAAGTGAAATTTGTCCATGATGATGAAATGTCTTCCAAAAAAAAAAAAACCCAAATAATGTCCTGCCGTGTGACGACGTACAGTATGTCACATCCAGTCCCGACGGGGGTTTCGGCTTAAGTTTTTTGGGGAGAAATGGCTGCGGGGGGGTTGGGTCGGTGGGTGGGTGGGTGGGTGCAGAGGTGGAGGATGCTGGGAAGCAGAGAACAGAGGAGTGAGAGGGCGAGGATCAGTTGGAGGTGTCGGAGTGAACGCTTCCAGGTCCTTCTGTGGGTGAAGTCACTGATGAGGGGGTCGGAGCATCCTGCCAGCCGCCGTTTGCCTGTAGGGAGAAAAAAAAATAGGGAGGGGGGGAGAGTCTATTACCTTCATATTCATTACTCGGTGCAGCTGGGTCAAACACACACAGACGCAATGAATGGAAGTCCTGAGGGCACAGGAGTGTGTGAGCGCAGCAAGGACTGCTGGGATACGTCGAGCTAACACACACACACACACACACAGCCTTGAGCCAAATCGCCTCCTGGACTGAAGGAAGCTAACTTAGCTCAGATTATTATTTCAGAATAACACTGAGAGAAAAACAAAATAATCTTCAACCGAGTATAAAGGGGGTGAATTA
Source organism: Ctenochaetus hawaiiensis (assembly GCA_029783645.1). NCBI lineage: Eukaryota > Metazoa > Chordata > Actinopteri > Acanthuriformes > Acanthuridae > Ctenochaetus > Ctenochaetus hawaiiensis. The sequence goes on along the minus strand of JAPZDY010000021.1, from coordinate 26,106,983 downwards.
GTCTCCTTCCCATCATGCACTGCACACTCAAATCATATAATGAAATGAATAAAGAGAAGAAAGAGAGAAGATTTTATTTAAAAAAAAAGGTTGTCACTGTCTTTTAAAATATGAACAATACATGTAAATTGTATAAAAAGACATCTGGAACAAAATAATTCATCATCATACGCGCTAATTATGACCTTGACAGCAGAAATTTACATACATGGGCCTGTTCAAGGACGCTAATCGTAAATTTAAAACCATCAGGAAAAACTGGGAAACGGTCCTCGACAGCCTTTCATTTGGAAGCCTGTTATTTAAGGCGGTGGGCAGCGGTGTGTGATCAAAAGTTGGGGGGTCAGATTGTAGAATGTGTGACTTTGGCGAAGCTCAGCCTGTTTCAAAACAGTAATTACAGCCGTAATCATCCACAGCATGAATTATGTATCTGCTCAGTCATTATCCAGTCCGCTTTCCTTCAACTCTATCATCATTTGTTCCTAAATTCATTCAGAAAATCTGTTTTTGGATGTCTGAGAAACTTTTTTTTTTTTTTAACATACAGAGTAAACATGTATTTAATTAAAACAAGTACGTAGTTTAGTACTTCTCAGCTTCAGTGTTGAGAATTCCAAGTTGATTTATTTGTTAAAAAATACTTTTAAAAACCAAAAGCTTCTTTAAAATCTAGCTTTTCTAGAGTATAATTCATTTCATTCTTATGTCCAAAACAGGCAAGAAAAAGGTAGAGAAACTGATAATTTGAAGCAAACAGTGTGCAAAATTAACAGATTTGACAGAAAAATAACAGTATTTGTACAGTATATCACACAAAGCTGAGGAGCAAGTGAAGAGTCTGGTTCTTCACTTGCTCCTCAGCTTTGCTTGATGTGTTTTTCTTAACTTACTAGCTTCAGCTACATAAATCACAGGCAAACAGCCCGGCAGACAGATATCCCGCTCTTACATTATGCATTGCAGGGCTTCTTTACAGGGTATAAAAGTGAATAACACAGCATATTGTGGCAGTGTAAGATGTGGTAGAGCAAGCAGGCGTCCAAGGAGAACCGTATCTGTGAGGTCAAAGGACTGAGGAGGAACAGGGCCTGCATACGTTAGCGGCCTCTCAGGGTTAGCACAGCTGGCTGCGGGATGCGCTCCGAGCGGCCAGGAAGCTGATTTGAATACACATACATGTTTTTATACAGGGGGGAGACATTTCATCTGATTATCATATGGCCACTGAGGCACATCGACGACAGCGGAGGAACCCAGCCGCGGCTGTGACCGTCCTCGTCCTCTCAGCGCGGCTCGCTGTCAGGGCCATTAGTGTGGCAGGAACATGATCTGAGCAATGCGCTTGGATTGCTGTCCCAAGTCCACACTCTGCTCTCCTTGTGTCTGTCTTATCGATTTTCCCCTTTACGACACGGCTTGTCGCTGTGAATTTCCTTACTGTTTGCAGCCGCCAGCGAACCCTCCCTCCCTCCCTCCCCCCTCCTCCACAACCCCCACTTTTTTTTTTTTTTTTTTTTAAACCCAAACTCTGCTGCAAAATAAGACAAACATGTAAGGGGAACACACCCCTATGGCACATGAGGAGATGTCTCTGGCGGCGGGGGCGGCGTGAGGTTTTTATTTTTTAGCCGGACCTTAGAGTCGTCTCCTGGGAGGCTTTAATGGGAGCTTCTGGCCTCTGGGTTTCTAATCACGGGTCAGGTGGTCGGAGGGATTTGAAATCCGGTGCAGGAGGTGTCACCTGTTTGTGCATTTCCCTCACGGCTGACTGTACGTGGCTGCAGGTGCCACGCCAGACCTGATGGAACATGACAGGCTCAGACGGCAGCTCTGCATGTGTGTGGCCGGCCACACGCCTGCGTACGTCGGCCGGCGTGCTGCCCGTGGCGCGAACGATACACAAGCAATCAACAAGGTGACCATGGAGCAGAGACGAGTCCTACTAAGTGGCATTCTGAGCCCTATGGCTTTGAAATAATTGGTAGGGGAGAGAAAGAAAAAAAAAGAATCCTTACATTGATGCCCTGCGGACTGTACATCTGGTTGGCTGTGAGTCCTTCACTGTATCCGCCTGTCTGACTGATAACATGGCGAAGGGTATCCACCTGAAACATCCAGAAACAACAAACAAAGCAAGGTCAGAGTCAACACAAGAGAGGCGCGCGAGGAGAGAGAAGGGGATGACAAGACAACAAGAAAACACTGCAGCTAACCTTGGAGGAAAACAAGGTCCAATCAAACGAAAAAAAAAGGAAATTTAGAATCAACAACTTTTGCTTTTTGTTAAATAAGATAAAAAATGTTCCACACAGTGAACAAACTGTGACAAACAGTCTGCATTTGAGACTGTAAAGAAGGTCGACAGTGAAGCCTGTTTGGTCCCTGTTGTCGACATGTATTCTGACCTGACACAGCGGAAACAGCACAGGTACAGTTAATAACATTAACGATGGCTGTTGGCTGGTTTTTAAGGGACGAAGAAGTTCTGCAGAGGGGATGTGCATGGAACAAAACCAGACTGTTTCATGTTTGATCAATAAACAAAGTGCTTTTATATTTGAAAGACTTGCGATATTTTAATTATTTAGCAAAATCAGATGTTAAGATGAAGTAAAATTTACTCTTTAAGCAAAGATATCAGTCAAAATCTCAAATGTCTCGTCACTGGTATTTCAGGAGGATTTTCTGTGATTCAGATTGTGTTTTTGGTGGCATTTTTGCACAGAATAAGCAAAGTCCAACTTAGTGATATCATCCCCTCAGGTGTTATTTCAAGGTAATGCATGACATCTGTTTCCTTAACAACAGGGCATCAAACCTGAATTTGCACCTAAAATGATGTCTAAATGTTCCTCATGAGTATCAACTGAAAACAAGGCAGAAAAAAAGGCAAGGAGGAAACAAAAACCTTTCAAAAAACAAACAAATAAAACAAACGAAAAAAAAAAACAAAGCCCCCCAAAAGGCAGAGAAGATAAACCTCCCTCTTTCCAGCTAGCAGTGTTCCAAGATGGCTGCCATTGTTGCTAGCTTTGCAGTCGCTGCATGTTCATTCAGTTAGCTCCATTAGCAGTCAATTAGCTGAATACTCTACATTTGTGGTGGTTTGTTGACTATAAACACAAACGACAGCACTGACATACTTAATGCTAACAGTTAAATCAAAGCGTCCCTGTATCGTCTGCTGCGCTGGTCGCGGCCCTACCTGTGACTGCACGTTGGCTCCCACCTGAGCCCCCTGGTACGAGTCCCCATTGAGAGACTGCACGCTCATGAACAAGTCGCCGGAGTTTGACATGTTAAAAGAGCCAGCAGAACCTGAAAGGAGAGAGGGAGCAGTCGAATCACAGAGAGACAGAGAGCAAGCAGGCTAAGCAAGATGGCCGATCCAGGAGGAGGAGGAGGAGCATCGTGCAGAGGTTAGCTAGCAGCCAGACAGGCTCCGTTAGAGGAGACGAAGGGAGTCAAGAGGAAACTAACGGACATGTGAGCTCAGAGGAGAAGCAGCTGTAACCTGAACCAGGAAGTGTTCCTGTCAGGTTGAAGTTTTAACATCCAAATATAGAAACAGGTATTAGTGCTCTTAAGAGGTTGATGGCTAAGCTACAAGACAAAAAGAGGAACTGAAGAAGTAGCTTAAGTGCCTTTACTTGCTGCCTTACAGAAGGTCAAATCATCAATATAATTTCATTTCATAGTTGAGAACAAAAGTAGGCTCAAGATGTGTTTAGCCTTTGTATAAACCCTCAATGCAGAGTAAAAAGTTAAAGCTTAGCTCAGTTAAAATGGACTAAATGCACCTTTTAACTGAACATGCAGGACTTTAAATTCATTTGTTCAGTGCTTAGTACAACAGGACACAATATGTGAATAAATCAAGTGATTCAGGTGCACATTTTTCACTTTTTATGCATCTAAGCTTGTTTGCATCACAGCCTTTTTGTCTTATGTTAAGCTAACCATGCTTCTCATTTTAACTCCTGGTAAAACAGCAAATACAGATATTTCTAAATACATAAAAGGACTTTCAATGAGTTTTAAAAGGCTTTAAAAGATAGGGCTAACATTATTCCATTTTGATTATATACTGTCAACAAATCTCATAAAAAGACCATAAATAACAATATATTAGTCTATTTTTAGGTCCTTCAAACTTCCCTGCCCCCAAATATGTGACACTTGCTTAAAATAATCCACTGTGGCAATTTTCACTGTGATTACATTGATGTGTTTCTAATAGATTTTGGACATTTATGAAGCCTTATGGCTAAAGACAAAGAAAAAATATCAGGCAGTATTTGTTAGTAAAGTCAATATATTATTGTTTTACGTCTTTTGAGGAGATTTGTAGACGATAAGAAAGAAGCAGAGAATATCAGCAGACACATCCTGTAAATGTCAGTACAGCATAACATGATGAATACAGGGTTTTTAACAGCAATACATGAAGAATATGATTAATTGAGATGAAAAGGACAGTAAGCTAAGGGAGACTTGGCATGGGGCTCAGGTTGGCTTATCTCTGACACAGCTATGCTCTGTAAGTGGTAGTTGTGCTTGTTAAAGGGAGAAATTTGACCTGGTTAATTGAAAAAAATGGTGCATTACTATGCAGTAGGCATGTTTCTTGTACAAGAACTGCCTTTTTGTTTGCTCTAACTCCTTCAGTCTTTACAAACCACCAGCACCATCATCGAAATAGCCCTGAACCGATGCACTGCAATAGTCGCTTCGTTGTAGTAATGCACAGAGAGGAGGTACATGTCTAATAGCTGAGCAGAGCCAGGGACTTCCTGTCTCACCTGCAGAGTTTGGAGTTGAGGGTGAATTTGCTTGGCTTCCATGTGAGGATGCATTAGCCGCATTCACGGCAGTTCTCGCAGCGTACATGTTGGCTTCTTCTTGGAACTTACCAATGTTTTTCTTGTATCTGATTCTTTTATTCCCAAACCAGTTGGAAACCTGAGCAGACAAACAAGAGAAATGTAGTTTAATTTTCATGGCGTCTCAACACACACAGAGCCTCTCCACACACCCGCATGTGGGCAAGCATTCAGAGGAATTGGGCTGGTGTTTAGCTTGCATGGCCTTAATGGCATGTGCAGCACTGCAGAGAGCCTCTGTCAGAATTAGGGGCTACATAGACTGGTGCTGTGAATCCGCATTAGTGCCAGAATGGAATGATTGCCAATAACAGTCTCATTATGTCACCGTGACTGCAGCTATCATCAGAACTCACGCAAGCACCAATCAGTCAACATCCGCTAACACCCATTACTGCTAATGGACTCCCAGATGAAGCCAGGGGGGTAATCCCAGCGCTAATGATAAACAACATTAAAATGAAAACCAAATCAATCCTGCAAAGTTTCCAATGCACAGAGTAGGTAAACATTCTCCATTATTATGGCCAAGAAATTGAAACTCTACAAATCATTCAGCCGCCGAGCAGCTTCCACAATCGGGCCCAGATGCATCCTCGAATCACTTGGTATAAATTAATGAAACCAATTGAGAAAACAATCCATTCCCAAATGATGGATTCAAAACACAAACTGCTGTTTACCTTGGCGTTGTCATTGCTTTCCTTATTATCAATTCACACAGGATTGAAACAACTTGAGCGCTAGAATGCAAAGATGGAAAAAAAAAAACAAGGTGCCTAAATATTTTCAGTCTTTTCGTTCGTCAGCAGGATTGACACAAACATTTCAAAGTGAGTGTGAGATTTATAGTTCATCATCATCGTTGCTCCGACTCAAATCACTGCAGGGGTAATTTTCTAGGGGGGGCTTATGCTCTTGCTAATTATTTCCTTATACTGTTGGGCTGAAACTATAAAAATTAATTATCCAAATGATCTTTTTTATTAATCAATTAAACCCACAAAAAACTTGGTTTAAAAAAGTAAAAATGCATATTTAATATCAAAGTTAAGCATCTTATTAAAAGTATAA
>JAPZDY010000021.1:26025690-26043857 GCA_029783645.1 Ctenochaetus hawaiiensis | reverse complement strand
ATTGTTGCGATCGCAACATCGCGAATTCCTGGAGGGACTGCATATTGTGTCTTTATTTATGAAGATGGACCTCTGCATTACTGTTGTGTTTGGTCACCAAGGTTCCAGAAGAAGATGTTCTTCAAACTGTAAACTATAGATTTGTTAAAGAAATAAATCATCGTTTTGACATCCTTGACGATGTTGCACAAAGTGTAGCTCTCATACTGTCTGTACTTCACATGAGCAACATAAAAATTTTATTTTTTCATTTAACAGCTCATCAGATGAGTCCTCCTGCTCTTCGTTTGTGCTCTGTTCGGACACACACACCTCATTTAAACCAGAGTAGGTGAGAACGCATCAGATTCGAAAATCTCCTGTTGTGAGCCGAACCTGATTCTCCGGATGTTGTCTAACATTCATATGAGAGAACAGCTTCCTTAAAAGAGCTGACATTGTCTCAAACTTAATGTTTAAAATGACTCACATTTAAAATGAACTCTCTAGATCAATGGGAAAATCTGAAATAAGCTTTGCCTGATCAATGTTTTTCCACCTGACCAGTCCGTAATGTGACAGACACCATGTGACCCATGGCACGCAGGTTACTGACAGCCTGGTTACCCTTCACACACCAGCAGCCCTCAGCGTGCCCTTTCCCTCATTCATTTCAACACATCTCTTTTTCTGCTGCCTGTCACTTTTCTTATTTACCTCTCATGTCAGCACGGGTCTGCTGTGTTTTCACACACCTTTACACTCCGACCAGCGAAGCATCAGAAAAAGGTAAAGATCTCTTAACTCTTAACTTTTGGTTGGACCCCCTCCCGTCTTTTAAACCAACCTGTTTAACGCTGCTGCTGCTGCTGCTGCTGCCGGGCTGCCGGAGACTTAAATGAGGCTTTAATCAAACCCCAAGATAAATTAAGAGGCAAGCGTTGACTCAGCGTTTTGTTGCCCTAGCGATCCATTGACCCTGAGGGCCGGCAGCGAGAAAATTGAGAAATGCTCGTTTTAATGCCTATCCAATATATACGGCATCCACCTCGAGATGGGGCTGTGCAATCAACCACTAATCCATTAGACAGAGATGTTTTTCAAAGATTGACGCGTTATTGTGCTGCTGTCTGCACTGGCTCACGTTCAAGGTTAACCTTTTAGAGACGCCTGATTGTTGCTAGAAGGTTAAACAACACATTAACATGCATTAAAATATTAAATTATGGCTCCATTTACTATATGAGAGAAAAACAACAACATAAAAAAGGCTTTTAAAATTATGAAGGCAATTGATAAAGTGGGTGGCCGGTGCAGGCGTTCGCTGTGGCGGTGGTGAGGGGGGGACGCGGTTCGCTGTGGAAGTGAGATGGTTTTCAAATGGGCAGAGCGGGTGCAGTTCTGGCAGAACGAGGGCTTCTTTTATTGTTGGGTTAATGAACTGATGGTGAGGTCAAGTATTGAAGCCTCTGCAATTAAGGTGACTTTTCCCATAAGAGCTGGTCAATACACAGGCTAAAAACAAATTGAAACAGCCACTCCCCCCCCCACCCCCCGCCGCTGACGGTTTATTCCGATGTTTGCAGCAGCGTGCGCCACAACGGAGCCTCTCAGAAATAGCTACAGTCGGTGGTGGTTACATATGGGCCACATCTATCTTCCAGCAAGAGTAAACCCGCCCTGCAGGAGGCCGGAGAGGAGCCCTTCTCTGTTACCGTGTATTGACAGTGGGAGGACGGTGAATAAGTGATGCCTCCTGTCTGCGTGAGTGAAATACAACCTCCACCTTGTTCCAGAGGATAAGCAATTAACTAATCTGAGCACTACAGTGGAGCTACACCGGCGGCACACGCTCCTTCCCTATCTCCTCCATTTAAGTAATGTAAGGAGAGAAGAGGCTGTCTCATTTTAAACATTACAAGGGAGCAATCCAAACATGCACATCTTCACCCCTCGCTGTCCCGTCCTGCCTGTGCTGTCTCCCGTCAAATGTCTCCGACTGACAGCGTTTCCTTTTTAAGGGTCCCACTGCACAACAAGTTCAATTCACGCTGTGCAGCAGTGCCAACGGCAGCCGGGGTTAGGATGCACATTCATGAAGCTGCAGAGGAAAGAAAGACGAGCTGAGGGAGGAGGGGGGATGGAAACGGTGAGGAAGAGGAAGGAGGAAGGACGGACAGAAAGACAGAGGAGGAAGAGAGAGAGAGAGAGAGAGGACCCTGTCACTTGAAATCAGCATCAGGGAGCAGGTGAAGAGAGATAAATGTCAAAGGACTCTCGGCGAAATAAAACAACAACTCGCCTGCACTCATCCAGGCAAGCACAAGTCAGCCACAGTTCGTGAGTCTGCTGGCCTCTGGTCTAAACAGACACACGGAGAGACGGCGGTGAAAAAAATCCATTAGACACAACGAACAGGAAGAATGAATAAAAAAAAACGGGCAAAGTTTTTAACTAATGCAGATTTATTTAATGTAAACAATCCAACAGCTTAAACCTAATTAATGCCTGAGTGTTTGCTGCAAAAGAATATTAAACTTCTCTCCATGATGTAGGATTTTAATCTGGTTCAGGGATGTTTTTTAAATAAAAAAAAAAAAAAAAGTAAAGTTTGAATGGAAGAAATAGTCATCGTAGCTTCATGAGATACCTGGAGAGGAGGACACCGAAAAGTGAGGGAGAGGCTCCAAAATGTTGGTCTCAGTCCCATGTGTGTGGAGAGTGTCACAGCTGCGGTGTGACAGGTCCTCCTGCAGGCCCTATTCACACAAACACACCGAGGCTGCTTTTATTAACACACCCCCACCACCACCACCACCACCCTTTTTACTCCCCCCCACCAAAAAAAAAAAAAAAACAGAGAATGGAAGCCAGGGCTCTGGAGCCAAGTAGCTGTTGCTGGAATTTTTCTGGCCTAATTTGCATTAATAAAGAGGCTGTTCCTTGTCGGAATGTGTTTTATCCAGCTCAAAAAATCCCTGGGCGATCCCTCTCCGTAGAGCACTGGGAGAATCCGACTGTCAGAGCCGACAAGACAAATGAATCCCGGTGTCAGCGCCGAGTGGCTCCGCGTTGACAGATTGAGAAGAACTGTCCCTCTGTCGACAGGCATGCTTCATTTTCAAATTAATAAATCTGAATAAAATATTTTACCCTTCATTATGAGTGCTGCTGCTGTGACAGCTTTGCTGAACAGGGCTGGGATGGGGACGGGTGAGGAGTGGGGGGAGACTGTGGAGGGGGGGAGGCTGCTGCCAGTGAAAACAGCTTGCACCAAATCCACCTGGGCTTATGCTGTGTATTTATAATGTTTGCATGTGTGTGTGTGTGTGTGTGTGTGTCTTTATGATGTGAAGGTGTGTGTGTTTTTTGTTTGCGGTTTGTCTTCTTTCATGCACATGCACATTTTATACGTTTTTTCCATTGATCCTCTGCTCGCATATTTTCTGCTCAGCGCTCCCTGAGCCCCCCACGTTCTTCCAAAGAGGATGGGACAAACAAAAATAACTAGCGCCAACGCGGTACAGTGGTGATAGACTCCTCACCGTTTCTCCCCTCACACCTGTACAGCCATATGGAGACACGTCAACATGGCAAAAAATAACTTTTCAACGAGGCCCGGCGAGCACAATGTACGTAAATGCCACATGTAGCTTTTGGCTAATAGCAACAAAGGAAACATGTTTGTGTACTATTTCAGGCATGTCAGGTCAAATATGAACTTCCTGTCATTTGGTTGTTGATGGGTGACTGCAGCTCACATGGAGCAGGCCGTTTACATTGCAAATAATTATGATTTTAATTAACCTGCTGATTATTTTCACTTAGCTTATAAAATGTCAAAAATGTGCAAAAGGGCTCGTCACAACATCTCAGAAGCTTTTTGAGGTCTTAAAATTTCTTCTTCTGTCCAAAAAAACAAGACTTTTCAATTACTATCATAAACGACAAAGAAAAGAAGTAAATCATCACATTTTTGCTTTAAAAAAACTGAGACTATTGCACTGTTCAAAACACAGCTGATCAGAAGAAGGGAACAGAAAAAGTAAACTGGGGTTGATCAAGAAGTCAAGTGTTTAACAGTGAATGAACTGGCAGAACGGTGTGATGAGTGTAAGTAGATGTTGAGTGACAGATTGATGGGGTGAAAGGCATAATTGCTAGAGATAAAACGGAGTGGAAAGAGGGGGATGTATAAATATAACACACAGGACTCATAATCCTGCGATATTACCCCTCCAGGGCGAGAGAAGCAGGCATAAAGGAGCATGGTGGGTTGTATCCAGTCAGTCATTCTGGATGCTAAATTAATATGCAACAGCAAACACTAATATGCCCTTTGAGGAGGCCCGGCATATTGTGCAAGACTTTAAGCTTGCGAAGTTGCCTGAAGGCAAATTCCTATGAATAACATAAAATACAATATCATGCTCTGTAAATTGGAATTTTTATGGTGCTGTTTATCCTGTCAGTTGCCTTTTGCTCTCCTCTGATGCTTATTTTGGTAACATTTACTACAAATTTCAATGAAAAATGTTTACAATTTAGTCAAAAAGACTGACAAGAAGAAATAAAATAATCAGTGTATTTTTTCAAATCTTTAAAATATATGTTTATCTGTTTAATGTCGGCGTGTTTTTGGTCTTAAAACTGAAACTCCTGGGGAAACTTTGCACACAAAATGCGACAAACAAACCATTTCTGAAAGGTAGATCATTTTCTCTAATCAGCATATCAGGAAACCAGCCAGTTAATTTACACCAGCCAACGTGTGTGTGTGTGTGTGTGTGTGTGCATGATAATGACAGGAGGCACAAAGGACTCCATGTTGCTCCTCATGTAGGCCTTCAATATTTAAAGAAGAGTACATGTTTTTCGCCAAGGCTACGGCGACGGGTGTCAGTGAAACTTCTTAGACGTCAGCCTTCCCCGCGAACGCCACATCATCACAGATGACATTTCATCAACTATCTCAATAAATAATAGAACACAGTGCCTGCCATTTGAACCTTGGATGACAGCATCTGAGGAAATCGTCACCCTCTAATTTGTTTCCTTATGTCTTCTGTCATCTTTTATTAGAATTATCACCTGTATCTGCAGTGTACGTACAGTAAGTCTGTGGTTACTGTAAAAATGCGGGTCTACGAACGTTCAATCCGACTACACGTGGCATTTGAATTACAATAATAAATACTTGAAAGAAAGCACGCCCCCCCAAAAAAAATTTCAATACAACAGTAAAATTTAAAATCCATCCATGGAGGCTGACTTGATTTGACGTCCTTGTTTTGACCATGGAAAGATAGAAATCACGTAAACAGAGCGGACAGGCGGTGACAGCGCTGTATTCGTGGATAGGGATCGTTAGGGAGGGGAGCCGCAGAAATGTGCCAGCCCTAATGCCTCGTGGCAACTCATGCTCAGCTGATAAGACAATATTTCGTGTGGGGTCAGTGCCAATAAGGAGCCTTTTCAGCACCGTAGAGATGAATGGGGCCTGACTGCCATGATCAAAATGCCACCTACACACACACACACAGAATGTAAAACACGTAGGAGGGATAAAGAACAGAACTTTCTGATGATAATACACCCTGTAACAAACACACTGACAGGGTGTAATCAGGTCAGTGTGTTTATCGTGAGGCGGGAAGACTCGCTGACGAATCAGAGGCTTTGTTGTGATGTAGAAAAGGTGGAGGTTTTACGAAGACAGCGACTCCTCAGGACCTAAAATACTACTTTCATTTAGACTTGGCCGTCTCTCCGTTGGCACTCTGATCCGATAAATCCAGTGATGCCGTTTTATGAGACTGTTTGATTAATGTGACCTTCTATTGATTTAGATAAAGAAAAATGTACGTCAGTCTGTTTATATTAAGGTTTATAATCACCAGAAATGGCACTAAATTCAGAAATGGTTTGTCATTTTACTTATTTTAACTTGTATGCAAGCCAACTTACGTAACATACCTCAACTCAAGTTACGTACGTAGCAAAGTTAACTTACGTATGTGATTAAATCTACATAATCACACACTGTCTGAAACCCAAGCTTGAAATTTCCTGATTGTTTCCTTTAAATGTATTTTAATAAATCAAAGCTACAAACATTTATGTTAAAACTCATTAAACATAAATGTTGTTGGTACCTGCACTGTTCATTAGGAGTGACACTCCTTAAAATGCTGCAAGTTATAGAAATCTACAGTTGATTCGTACTTTCCATTTGGCTCTTTTTTAAAACAAGGCACATTCATACTTTTGAAAACATTTTAATTTTAAGCTCTTTATGAACAAATCTCAGATTCACATGACAGCCATCACTGCTGGTGTCATGAGATTTTGGGGATTTTTAGAGTTTTAATTCATTTATTAGAATATTAGATTGCAGTTAGATTAGATTAGATTAGATTAGACTAGCAATGTGACCCAGAGCCTGTTTTAGTATGACAGAATGTAAACGGCAGCTGTATTTATTAGCAATGATAAAAAAGTAGATATCAAAATAAAAAACATTCTTGACTCTTTTGCTGTTTCTCTCTGCTGATAATTGGATTACAGGCCAAGGAAGGGTTAAACCTATAAAGAGATATACGTACCTCAGCTGTGACCCCGTGCTCTCCGGGGTATCTCCCCTGTGCAGGATTCTTATTCAACTTCAAACTGACAGTGTTTTTAATCTTTTCTTTGCTTCTCTCCTGGAGATTGGGGAAACAAAAATCAATACGCTGTGGCAGGCGATCTAGAAGCCTGTGAATTACAAGGCCTGGATCCGGCCGTGCCGCCTGCTCGGCAGCCTTGAGCAGGGGACCATGGGAGTATCATCACAGACCAAGGGCAGGTCACAGGTTCGGGTCAGGAGCACGGTGGAAAAAAGCAAGGTATTTACTGTCTGAGCACGAAGATGAGAAATAAGTTCCACGCGACACCAAGGGAGCCGCGAATCTTCTCTCTTCATTTTTATTTTTTTTCCATCCTTTCAGAGGACGGCTGTGGCCTCTGCACCGCTCTCCCACCACACTCCTCTCCTCACTCCCCTCGGATGATATACTGAGCCTCAGCCAGTGATAATGCTCACACTACAAATCTGAGCGCAGAACATATCGACACCCTGGCCTGTCATTATACGTTAATCATGCCGCTGACGTACTTTTCAATCCGGGCTTCTTGGCAGCCCACCAAGCCACATAAATGACCTGAGATAAATCCACGGGGCTACGGAGCGCATACCTTCATCTGAACTCCAGACACTGAACCAAACTTACGCACTGAAACTCATCATCCTGCTGATCAGGACAGACCGATGCACGCGGCCTACAAATTATTTCACCGACCATAAAACTAAACAGGTGAAATGTAAATGCACATTTAAAACAACAGTCTCATGGAGATAAATTAGGTTAAACATCGACTGTTAAGCGATATTAGTGTATTAGTGTAATTTTGTTTGAGTCTTAGGAAAACAAAAAACTACAAAAATGACCAGTGTTTGCTAAATTGGCATTTGACTGCGGTTTTTAAAGAATCTAATTGAAGTAAGAAGCACTACGTGGAACTTTTAACTGGTTATGAAACAGTCTGAATGTAATATTGATCCCTTATATAACCTACATAAGCAAACAAGACTGTCACAGAGAAGATTGGCCGTTATTATTTCTGACAAGACTAATGCCTGCCAAGGGGTTGGATTCTGAAATTAAAACGATTTTTTATTTTTACTGGCATTGTGCTGAGGATGAGTTAAGAAGTCTCCCAGTCTGAGGAAAAGCTGCTCATAATGTAACATGTTTTGTTGCTTTGCTACAGTTCTAAATCTGGATTTTGGCTTATTATTATGAGGACGTAACACAGCCCAACAACATCCCAACTACTAAAATCTGAGAAGTCAAGTAAATTTACAGTCAAGTGTAAATTTAATAGTACGTGTAAAAAGCTAAAGTAGTGCTATAATCCAGCTACACCACAGCCAAACGACTTGAAGGTAACCGTCTCTAAGTTTCCAATGAAGCTAAAATGAACACATTTTAAAACTTGGGAGTTCTTGAAAGGTGTAAAAAACAAACTGGGGCTGTAAACTAGAGTGTAGATTAGTCAGCATGATGACGTTTAATGTGCCTGACGACATCTGCAGTCTGATTTGGCCACCAGTTAGCAACATGTAAATGCTTAAAAAAACGAGCGGGGAATTTTCTGACATATTTTATGTTCTATAACAAAACAGGAAGTGCTTGTGATGATCTCCTATCAAAAATCTTAACCTTTCATAATAAGAGTTTCAGGGCTCGTTCCTGCAGGGTTCGACTGACATTGCAGCATCCTGGTAAAACTGAAATGGTTAACTGTTTTAGGAGTTAAACACTTACGATCATGTTTATTCAATGCAAACAGATAAACTTGCGTCACTGTTCACCAAAAACATGAACACTTTAAATAGACGCCGCTCCTCATGCACATGTTGGAAATATCAGTTGCAGTTATTTGTGATGATTTTCAGTTTCATTTTTCATGTTTTCATGGCTGATTTTGCAACCAGTCATTACAGATTTCCAGACTTCTGCGAGTGTTTGACTCACTGACTGGACTGCGATCGGAGTGATTCCTTTAGCCCGTGTGTGTCCTCGTCATGCAGTGATTCATATCTGCTGATGTCATCCTATGTTTGAGCATAAATCCAGTTTAAAAAAAAAAACAAAAAGCTCGGTAAACACCATCATCCACATCCCGTCAAACATGGAACGGTTTGAGATTCAATATTTTCCCTCAGCAAAAATAATGCCTGATTAATTTCTGCTTGAGAGTCCAGCCTTAAGCGCTTTGATCAATATGTGTGCAACTACCTGCCAATGCTGGACTGACTGAGTAATTAGCCAATGTGCTTGGCGGGCCTGACGGGGGTAATGAAGTCACACAGGCTAAGAGCTGCCAGGAAGAAAATCAGCCCATTTTTCCAATCCAAATAAAGACGGTTTCCCTTCAAAAGCCTGTGCATGCATGGACGGATTAATCGAGTGAAAGCCATAAGATGCTCATATGCTTTAACATCACAACAACACAAATCGTCTCCATCCCAATGTACGCTGACAGAAGTAGAAAGCCCATTCATTTGCACGAATATTAATTCCATCCAAGATTGAGGAAGAGTGCTATAAATATCTGTGACCGCCTGATTGCTCCGGGAAGATCAAACACAGACAAACAATGTACTTTCTAAACAGTTTGTTCTGAGAGAATTATGACAGAAATAACTGACAGCTCTTGATGAACAGGAACATCCAAAGATCAGACAAGTTTTTATTGCATCAGAAATTAATTCTAAAAATGATACATCACCCAATAGCATATTAAAAGCATTCAGCATCCCGCTTGAAGAATTTTTGATTTCCCTGACAACGGAGTCTAATTAGACCAAACGTCTCTGTTTGTCTGACTGAAATAACTCAATTATAGAAACTCCAAACATCTGGCTGCACACTCGCAGAGTTGATTAGAACAAATTTTTCCTGAAATGATTAAATAAGACAGTAATCACTTTAGAGCCAGCTCCATCTCCATTAGAAGTATGCACAAGTCAAAAGAAGTGGAACCTCAACTAATCCAATCACGGCTGTACCCACACTCGCTCATTATGTGCCGTTACATGTGAGGATGACAAATAATCAAATGCAACTGTGTGCACAAATCACAGCCACATCCAATCTGAAGCGGGTATATTTTACTTGGATTGTTCCTTTTTTGAGCGACGCCATGAATCTCTATTGTTTTTATTTTTAGAGTCTTTCATTTGTGACAGATTACCAGCCTCTAATTATGATTATGTGCAAATTACTGTTGGCTACATGCTTCGCTGATGAACGCTGTGAACAACTTTGAGCAGCAGAGCCGTGCAGGCCTGTTTATCTGAAGGCTTGTGGGCTTGTTGGCTTGTTACCGCCCTCCTCTTCCTCCTGCGTGGCCTCCGCCGTCAGCCCGTAACCGTGACAGGACGGAGCAGAGGAGGACAATCTGCTGTAGCCTTTAATTTCAGGAAAGGAAAGGAAAAAAAAAACCTAATTGAAACTTTCTCTCAATGATTTGCTACTTGATTTGACGCTGGACTTTCCCATTGTCACAAAATCGATGGAGGCAAGACAGGCAGGGCCTAACTGGAAAAGGCTTTTGGCTTTTCATGCCAAACGAAGGCGAGCCAGAGCGTTGGGGTTAAGTGATGTGTTTCTGACGCTGAGTGGGTCCGGGACACCCCATCGGCTCTGCAGCCCTCTGGAGCTTGTGGTGCCTAATGGCAGGGCAAATCACTGGGGGGAAGGGGACTGACTGGCTGAGATGCGTGTGAAAGTGCTCAGGGATGTGTGTGTGTGCTTACCTATTGTCCATGTGTGGCTGTTTGTTGGAGTGTGTGTGTAGGGGAAAGAGTCTCCAGGGCTCTGCATTGTTCATAAAGCCAAGCGAGGGCTGCAACATAATGACTTCACTCACCTCCCAAAATCAAAATTAAAAAGTGGGGCATCACAATGGACATTGCTATTATCATTGTAATGGGATGGCTGCAGTCTGCCAGCTGCTGTGTGTGTGTGAGTGTGTGTGTTCAGGCCATCTTTGTCTCCTCCCTCATGTCACCTTTTATCTAATGAATAAATACAAATACAAGATAAATATCACTGCTGTCAGGAAAAACAAAATCTCCAAAATGTCAACTTGACAGGAAGTGTCAGTTAATTTAAAATTATAATCCTGAAGATTTTCTTTGCAAAAAAAAATCGAATCAAATATTTGATACTTTTTTTATTACTGGCATTTTCGCAGTCATAACCAGTCGATGTACTTCAGTTTCCTCTGCAGCTTCTTTCCCAACAGGCCATGAAAAAATACTGTCTTACGTGTGTGAATATAGAAGAAATGTGACATTTTGGAACCTTAAGGCAACAAAATGAAGTAGTTTGGTAAAAATGTTTGTAGCTGTACCGATGAACACATTTGAAGATGGGCTGAAAAGCCTGTAGTCACAGTGAAAAAAAGAGACCCTGTAATCAAATGGCTCTCACTTTTTTGGACAATTTTTCCTTGAAGGCATTCGTGTTGCACTTTGTGAAATGCACAAAAAACGACAGAAGTAACTCTAAAAAAACTATATAACAGAGCTTGAGAGAGAAGTTAGATCAGATCTTCCTTATATACTCACCTTTGCATCTGATCACATCTGCATGGATGAGAACATGATTGATGGTTTGTTGGCTTCCATGTGCTAAAGTAAAATTGTCGAATGCAGTTGTGCATAAAGAGGAAGTTCTGATAAATGAGTGGATCAATTAAGAATTAGCCTCTTGGCCAGATGATCATAAAGGTTAAAAACAAATTATCAGGTTTGTCAAATGTATTCGAAAGAAAACTGAGTGATCGCAACCCAAATTGTCCACCTTAAAAACCATTTTACCGAACATTAAGGCTTTATTAGCATCGTTATGACTGGTGATTGTTTCGTCAAACTGTACCTGTTTTTATGGATCTTGTTTTGTTCTCAGGTCTCAGCACTTTCTTTGCCGAGTGCTGCTTCATGTAAACCGACAGAAATAACGGCTGCAGCTTTAAAAACAAAACCAAAAGTTGTAATAAACCGTAGCTTTCATGTTTATAGTTTTGGGGGTTTTCATTACCACGGTATCTTCGGATCTCTTAATCCTTAAGAGGTTTTTTTCTTAATAGTCACAATATGCAAAACAACACACTTAGGTTGACATTACAATGGATGATAGTAATGAAGCAACTGACACTGAGTTCTGCACAAAAGACCAGTCAAAGGTGTCTGAACCGGGAGCATGAATTCCTGAGGAGCCTGAGTAAAGGCTCTTAGGCAAATAGAGAAGGCCATAGCCATTTGGGTAAGTAGGGAGCAATTACACATGAGGATGATTTAGGGAGATGCTGTCACTGTGGTAAGGAGCCAGGACCTCTGCAGATGAAATGAAAATGGCCCCGTATAATGGCAGAAGCGACAACGCAGCCACTTTGGATGGACTGACTATTACGGCACGTCAACACGGGCAAGAAAAAGAGCAAAACTATGAGGACGGCAATTAGAGAACATGAAAGAAAATGGATCGCGGTGGCATCAACGCGGAGGCGGAATGTTACGGCGAAGGACTTAATGCAATGATTTATAGAATTTGTCACCATGGACATGTATGTTATAAATTTGCCGACTGCGGTAATAGCGATAATGAGGTCACCAACTGTACAGTGTCATCTCAGCACTTTGGGGTTCAGACGCAGTGTTGAGAGAGGTTACCCGTCCCGGCATTCTGACTCATTAGAAGACGGCATCACTCACCAAACATTACCTTAATGCAAATGTCAGTCTGACTTTGTGATAGCTCGCCGCTACGCCGCTACGAGACGAGAGCGAGAACAGCTAGTGATCAGTCAGGGAAGGTCATCATTCAAAATCTACAGCAAAATACGGCCCAGTTATGAACACTCATCTGCATCATCATCATCATTATCCACATGACCATCATCATCATAATCATTATGTAAATATGCTCTCAACATTTCGCAGTTTGGATCCTGGACGGCACAGCAGGCCCTGTCTTGCATTTGCATGTGCATATTTCAGTGTTTTTCCGAGAATGCGCCGCAGCAATTAACACAGGATTAATTGGCATCTTTATCTCATTAGGGCCAATCTGATCAGAGTATGATGAGGTTTCGGCGCGCTCCCATTTGTTTAAGCGGATTGTGGTAATTGCTGTCATTATTATGGGCTCTTTAGCGTCATCCGTGGGCCTCCTCTCCCTGCCTGGACCCCATAAAGCCCAGCCATGTGTCACAGCTCAGTTTAGTTAACCCCTGGAATGAGCCCAGCGGTGCAGGCGTGTGGTGGTTAACGGCCGAGTGGTGATTAGCTCCTCACACATCAACCCATTAACACGTCGCCACCCCTCCCCCTCCCCAAACTGCCTTTGTGTTCACTCCTAATTACGGTCCCACCTTCCCAAATAAAAACTTTACAAGCCTCGCGTGGAGGGTACACACACCGTGGAACCGGGCAAACCCAGGTTGAGAACATGGTAGTGTGTTTTACAAAGCCCCGGGGCCGCGTTTGTCAATCCTGCGATGATGTACTTCACGCCTGTGGCACGTACATGCCATAAAAAACGATAGATATCACTTTATAGACAATAAGAGGGAATTATGGTTATTTTACAGACTGATATTAAAGGTTTTCAGTTGGGTTCGTATGAGAAACAAAGAAGTGGTCTTCTCTACTCCCAGAATATATGTTTTATAGCATCCTCGCCGTAATAAATACACTGTGGATCTAAAGCATGCAGCATCAAAAGACAGTATTTCTGAGAGAGGGAGCTATTACTTCAACATGAACTCAGATCTACAACCCACCAGAGAGACGTAACAGACGGATATTGAGACATAGTGTACAATAGAAAAAGAGAGCCATTGATCCCGCAGAGTGCAAACTTTACACTTGCTGCTAAGTTCTCTAAAGGGGGCAATCAAATTTTATATGCTCGTAACTATTTCACCCCCTCTAAATGTTAACAACTGTGCACTCATGCTATATGGCCCGTCCCCTTTGTTGATCCACCGCCGTGATGAGCCCCGTCTTCGCAGGTCTGCAATATAATAACAATCTGAGCCTGTACGACGTGATGAGCCGTGAGCGTTTCACCTTGACAACCAGTGTGTTAAAGCAAATTCATAGGGCCAATATACTGCACGCACGTCAATCAGGTCCTCTGGGCGCTCTCACGATGAATGGGTGGAGATCCGTCTGTCAGACTCTTTGAACGAGGGCAGTATTGAGACACCCGGGCGGCGTCCTGATGTATTGTTTATGCCGCTCTTCAGCAACTTCGCATCTTGGGAGGACTGAGAAATTTTTTTGCTGAAAGAAGAAGAAGAAGAAGCGGTGGGAAGCATGTCACATCTGCACTTTTGATGCAACCAAAAGAGCAAAAATTCAAAGCACCAGCCATGAAATTATTTAAAATCAACCGATAATTCCATAAAATCGAACTGTCTTTCTTTAGAATTTTTCCCTAAAAAAGCACCGAGCGTGCCAAATAAAGATACTTTGAACGCCCATACGTATGAATTCAACGTTTTGGAAAGTTAATTGGTAACGACACCCTTTCAAGTCCCACTTACATTGTGACATCTCCGGTTTGCAGACCCTTTTGACTCTCAAGCAGGAGACATAAAAAATTACACGAAGCTTTGAGACAAGGAGACACAAACACTTCTCGAGTGTGTCGCAAAGGAGAACCAGTCAAATTTAGACAACCATGAGCTCCATCAGAGCCCTGAAAGCCTATCCTTATATGACAGCAGCAGACACAGTCGTACCCACTCACCTATGCCTCTAAGCACAAACAAAGCTTTGATTTCTTCAAATTCCCCAAAAAGTAAACCCCCACCTCTTCTTCTACGCACACCACAACGACGACGACAACACACTCCACCCGCCGCCCCTCGTTTCCCACAACACAATCTGAGAAGGCGCATAGCCATCTGTACCTCCGGGGAAGCTTCTTCTTCTTCAAAGAGCAACATGATCAGCATTATGGCATCTGAAAGACTCTCTCCATGACTGAGGAGAGTAAATCAGTCACATAGCTGAAGAGTGACACACTTGGAAGGGGGCACATCGACACCCACAGCGAGGCTGTAAGCCACAAAAAACTCAAAGTGTCACCTGCTCTATCTCCTGTTCTGGATGAAGATGGAAATGCATCCAATGCACATTTATTTGGTTACAATTAAAAGAACTATTAACCTAAAAAAAGAAGACTAACAGAGTTGAACCTGCTCTTGATTTCATGGGAAAAAACACGGCACATGGAGATTGTAATGAATACTTAGAGTAATATTTACTAAAAAAATGGCATCATGCAAATTTGTGCAGCATTTTTTACTGATTTTGAAGCAACATTATGTGTCAGTTCAGCAGCAGGTCGACTAAAGCAGCAGCTCATTGATCAGTGAGCTCCTGAACTGATCCTGGTTCTGCCTTAAAGAGGCATCCTGTCAGCCAAGGGGAGCTCGTACTGTTCAAAAGGTGGAATTTCTGTGAATTTCTGGATCAGAAAATAAATCAAAATGCACCGATCTCAACTACAAAATACTCACTGAGGCCAACTGGTTGCTAGAACTTAATAAATCTTTAGTTATGAATAAATTAGAAGGATTTTAACATGTTCATGTTAAACAAAATGGAAATGAATGTGAAAGACAAATCAGTGACAATCAAAACAAAGACTTACATGCTCCATCTCTTTAAAGAGACAGAGAGACAGAGAGAGGATGCATGTGGAGATGATGTTAGTATTGAGAAGAAGGTAAATGAGGTAAATGCATCCAAATGCACACAAAGTTATTCGTTATGGGTGCAGTAATTGCACATGCAATGAGGACAGAGGTGCACGTTGCAGATAATGCTGCAGAAAAAACAGTAAATGTGGCTCAGAATGTCTCAAAAGGGTTTTAATCTCAATTCATTTATTTTCTTGATTCTCAGACTCACTGATCTACTTGAAATGTGTTGAAAATGCTGCGCAATTTAAAAAAAAACAACAAAAAAATCCCTTCACCAGACAGCAGCACTGCAGTCTATAATGCAGCCAATATTGCAGTCAATAAAGTTTGTGGGGAAGCTTCGGGGATCATGCGCTCAATTACGGCTGAAGCACAGTGAGGCGACGACAGCGAACGTCTCTGATGCAGCAGAAATATTCATGTCAGTGGTGCCCTGCAGAATCCAATAGGCCCGGCTGCCTTTGAGGAGAGACAGATGAATAATCAGAAAGGAGAGGAGGGGGATCCAAAGCGAGAGAAGCTTTGGTGGAAAAAAAAAAGTGAAAAAGCGAAGCAGCCTTTGCTCTGCTGGGTCTTTGAAGTCCTTCCTCCAGCAGACACTGGCACACACACACACACACACACACACACAAAGGCATGCAGGCTCTCTCCTCCTCAGCTTTCTCTCTCTCCTCCCTCTTTCATCTCCTCCACATCCCTTCATCTTTACCCTCGGTTTGCTCCAGGGATCCCCCCTGTCCCCCAGTACTTACCACTCGTTTGCTGTCCGGGCTTTGATATCTGCTCGCAGAAAGATCAACAGCATACTTTGGATCCATTTCTCCAGCTACCACGGCTTTAATAACAGCAACAAAGCCGAGGCTTTTCAACTGCAACTGACTCACATCTATTTGTTATTCATAGCCACTATCATTTCCCCAAAGCACTGAAACATATGCATGTGGAGCTGACTTCATGATTTCTCTCCAACATGAAAAGGGAGCGTACGCTGTGTGGGTTTCTCAAAAGTACTGAGCACCACTCTGAACACAAGTTCTGTAAAGAAAAAAAGTTCACTGTGAACTGCATGTGCTGAGCTGAAACTGTAACAGTCACACCATGCACGCAGAAGAGCAATTAAAGCGAATAATATGGTTCACACAGAGGACCAAAACGGAGCAGATTTGAGCTTTTTGACATTAATAAGCAACAATATGTATGATATTTAAGCAGAGCTGCAGTAAAATGTCCTGCACGGTGTTACTCTGTGGTCTGATGAGGCTCTCTGGCCATGCAAACAAACGCAGCCTGGTTCTGTCTCAGTAAAGGTTCTGTGAGTCTCCAGGCCAGCCATCACACCAGGCATGAATCATGGAAATGTCAAGTTCAAAGTCTGCCACAGAACACAGCGAAGAGCCGCTCACCACTGCAAAACTGAAGCACAAGAGCCACAACAATACCAGCGTTATTTCAGCTCTAACAGTGATTATCCCAACTGTGTTTCGTCTTGATTAAAAAATAAACATGTGCCAAATGTGACTCTTCTAGAGCTCAACGAAAAGGATGCATGATCTTAAAATGGCTTGTGAATCTGGAAACTCACTTGCCTGATCTGACAAGAAGTAGTTCAGGAGTGAAACATCTCACTTCCTTCTCATTTCTTTCCAGTTGAGTTGCATTAAAGAACGTGGGCGAAATTCCATCTTAAGCCATTTCAGCCAGCGCTAACGGGCAGGTCGTCTGATTTCCTGCACTTCATTCTCTGTCTAACAAGGCAAGAACAATGACACATATAATGGATGTAGGTCAGAAAATGACATTAAGACAACGGAGATGTTCCTCACAGCTCGGCTTCTGTTCACCTAATAAAAAAAATCTGTTGATTGAAGTGGAAATGATGAAAGCAGAGGTGAAACAATGTTCCCCTGCTCTCGGTGAGGACACACAGCACTAACCTTTATACTGTATCACCTTGAGGAAATGGGCCAGATGATTAGGAAGGTGTTAGCGGGCTGCTATTTTTACACCTCTGCCTCACTCTCCGTCTTATTATCTCTTTCTCTTTGTTTCAGGAAACAAATTTGTAATAAGTTCTGGCTAAAAGTGGCACAATGATCCTTCAGTTCACTCAGTCAAAGAGGATTTTAGATGCAAATCCTAACACGAGAGCAAAGCTAGCCGACTCAAACAATATGAGAGCCAAACTTCTTTCTGGTGACAACAAATGTATGAACCATCAAATTTTGATCCACGACAGATTGCCAGCAACTGCAGCAGGTACACTTTGCCATATATGAATGCTCCTCCAACAGATGGATCAAAGATGTGCAGTGCACAGCAAATCTGGAACTCTTAATAATTCAGCAACTTCTTGTGTGACATTGACTGCAGTTTAGCTTCACTCTCAAACTGGGCACAGATGGAAAGGCAGACGCGTCTCTTACAGCAAACACTACACTAACAGGAGAAGTCCCCGAAGAGAGCGGGGAAGAAGTGAAATAGGTAAGGACGGACAGACTGCTGCAGCAGCCCCCTGAGACCGAGGGAGACTGCTCCTCAGCTGCGCCTGTTCAGCTGCGAACAGCTTGAGCTGCTGGGCCACATGCTGCCGGAGACACTTCCTCCTGTTCACCGGTTTTTATTTGTGCAAAAATTAAGAGTACAGCTGAAATCCACCAGGTTCAAACTGAGTGACCACATCGAAAAACAAAAGGAGTCGACATGAGAAGGTTATAAAAAACTGTGTTTAGCATTACTAGATGGGTTTCATACAAGGCAAAGAAGATAAAAACAGTAAATCTGTAAGTTTGTATGCTTGAATTTTGCTTTTTTTTGGACCATTTAAGCTTATCCTTCCTCCTACAAATACATGAACA
>JAPZDY010000021.1:26006015-26018793 GCA_029783645.1 Ctenochaetus hawaiiensis | reverse complement strand
CAGAATTCACGGAGATTGGTTGAATTTGCGTGAATTGTTGCGATCGCAACATCGCGAATTCCTGGAGGGACTGTTAAATGCCAGGTAATCTCTGCTGCAGGGTTTTAGATATAGTGTCCAAAAATCTCCGTCTTTTGAGCTTATTTCAAAAGATAGAATAAAATGTATAAATTGCTATATAGTATAGTAATGAAATGGCGTTTTATAGTAAGGAGAATTTTGTTTGATTAAACAGAAATGCTTTTATTTTTAAAGTGCTAATAAGCTTTCTTTATTTTTCACTCCTCTTAAAGTTGTTTGGAAGTGAGGATATGTCCATGTTTTCCTGACCTGCCCTCACAGAGTGTGTTTACCACAGCGGCTCTGCGTTTTCAGGACATTTTTTGCAGCATTCTCAAACCGGCTTGCAATGTGCTCTGGGAGTGCTGGTCTGTTTTCTCTTACTCCGAAGCAGGAGATGGGGATCAGAGGGTGAAAAGTCAGAGGGAGGACAGCTTGACAGATAGAGTCGGGGTGGTGGAAGGGTCAGCGCTGGGAGGGCCATTTCCTCGCTGATTTTTATCCGTCTATTAACACAATACACCACCTGGTAGCTATAAACACACATGAATGAGAACATAGCACATACACGCGTGTTGTGAAAAGTGAACTCTGGGAAAGAACTTACATAAAAAAACAAAAAAAGGAATAGTTGATTATAGAAAAAGTCACCAACAGCCGTGCCTGCAATAATAATCTGTTCCAGGACGTTCCTCTCAGAGCTCCACCGGAGGAACCGAGTCCCACATTAATCAAAATATCTTTGATGACAAACTTTGAAGGTAACTCTTTGTCCCAGGCAACCGTCTCTTTGATTGCATTTCCCCCTTTATTCTTCAGTTTAATCAGAGGAGCCTTTTCAATAGAGAATTCAATTACTCCGCACACCTAAACACACAATGCTTCGGCCCTCATTCTGCTCAGGTCATTGTTGGTTTGAGCATCAGCGTCTCTAATAGGAAATATTGATTCAAAGTTCCTCGGCTCCTCTCTGTCCAGGCAGCTGCGTGTGTTTCATACCGAGGCTGAACGGTTTCAAATCAAAAGTGTTTATTTCATTTGGCCGTATTTCCCTGCAGACGAGCGACGCCTCCTTGCAGTTTATTGCTTGGATTATCATCCTGAAAAAAAAGCAATTAGTATGAAATGATCCCTTTAATTCATTACTATCGGGAGAGAGAAGGAGGAATCAGGGCCGAACATGCTAACCTTTCTGTGCGGTTTGAGCATCATTTGTAATAAAAGCTGAAGCGCTTACACAGTTAACATTCGTGACAAAGGTAACCACGTTGTAGCAGCAGAGACTGTAAAAGAATCATAATGGCAAAAAAATACTTAAAGGAATGGATGCCCTTTGCAGGAGTGGTGGCATATTTTGTTAAAGGTCAACACGGTAGAGTAGAGTCAGAGCATAAACAGGAGCGCTTCCATCCAGCTCTGGAAACAAGGCGGCGTTCTCCGGACAGCACCAATTTCAGATTCAGCAGTCCAGCCAGAGCCAAGTGGAGTATATTCATCATGTCCAGGTCTAAAGCGAACAGCGTCTACAAACGACTTCTGCACAGATCACTTCATAAATCTACTAAAGCGCACTTAATGAAGGTCTACGATCCGGCCGCAGAGATTTACATACAAGTTATGACACTGTAGAAGGCTCCGAGTCGATGCCGTTATCTACTTTCATTTGGTTTTGGCTGGTGCAGAGGGCACTTTTTATCCCAGCCTCTACATGCCAAGTATATCAATTTCATATTACAGGCAAGAGACACTCAGTGCTGAGCCGCACCATAAAAACAATTCAATGGGTACTTACTTTACCTCCACTTTACCAGTGCTTTAACATTAGGTCGCTTATTTTTAACATATTCTGTGCACCCGTTAATGTGCTGCAGGCTCAGATCGTCTTCGTGTAAAATTCACTGAATAATATGTGACAGTTATATTTTTTTATATATCAAGTTCTCTGCTTTAGGTTTTCAGCTGCTGTTTGTGTTTCAGCTGCTGGACTCAGTTTATAAAAAATACAAAATCTTTAATTTTACTTGTTTAATTTCTGATGAAGTTATAAATGTTGACCTCAAAAATCAGTCAAGTTTACAGGAGTCCAGCAAACAGACTTCATAATAATAATAATAATAATAATAATAATAATAATAATAATAATGCACTGGATGTAAACATAAACGGCGTCCTGCTCTGCAGAGCTCTAATGTTTGCTAGTTTGGTTAGCTTGAATAGCTAGCCTAAGTTAGCTAGGAAGCATCCATGTGTAGACGCATGCTTCCTCCTGTGCAGTCATATGTTTGGCAGGTGTAGTTTGATATAAAGAAAATGGATCCTGAACAAACCTGCTCACAACTGGGTCTTTGGATGATCTGAAGTATCTGTGATATCTGGAAGGAGACGCGGCTTTTGTGTTTTTCAAGACGCATTGTTTTGCACTTTGAGCACCACAAGCTACGCGCTATATAGTTACATCATATTTACTTTATATTTATATTGCTAAAACTTGCAGCTCTCACCAAAACAATCTAGATGGATAATCAACACAACGGGAAAGAGGAAAAGGTTTTGGAGTGAACTGCCTCTTTAAAATAATTTTGCATGATGTGTGAATAAACATTAAGAACGAAAAATTTGCAAGATCTAATAAATTTTTTTTACAGCCATTTTTTTTTAATTTTGACAAGTCTAAAAGATTCAGTTTAGTTGAAGATTCTAAAAAATGGCAATTTAAAAAAATATAAAAGAGCCTCTTAAGGATGAAAAATCAGGCCAATAGAGAGAGATGCCAAAAAAAGGTCATATTTAAGATAAAACCTCCAGTATTGAAGCACTGAAAACATGTTCTGAATGTCTTCTGAATATCAAAATGAATGCAGATATCAAAATCAAAGTCCTCATTGTGCGTCAGAGCAAAAATATATAAGAACTTTTATTTTTTTACTGTTTGTCATTGGCAAGGTCATTCCTCTTAGCAGCACAGAGAGAATTAGTGTCATGTCTACAGCTGAGCTTCCCTCAGTGCTTCCATCCCAGAATGGAGGTGTTCTGCAGAGCATGTAGGCTTCACTCTGTGTGTGTGTGTGTGTGTGTGTGTGTGTGTGCTGTCTACCTGCCTCCACCACTGAACCCAATGCAATGGGAGGGTGGAATCCGTGATCTCCCATCAGGCGCTCAGGAGAGCGCAGCCACGCAAGATTGATGACACCCTCCGGAAGAAACAAAAGATCTGCCGCCTGCGAGAACCGGCTTATGAGACCTGATAGACTCGTCTCTTAATAAACATCACTGATATGTCAGCCACGGCATGTTTCACCCACGGCAGCATCGTGGAGGGTGCAGGGAGCAACTGCACCCGTACTGTCACTGCACTCTCACAGTGAAACGCCACGGTGGTTCAAACCAGACCAGGCAGGGAAAAATACTGAACCATTAACATCAGGGAGGCTTTTAACCGGGACTTTCATGTGTTTTCTACCATGATTGGCTACAGTTTCTGCAAAATATTTACACATTTTTGTCTTAGCAAGGTCAATTTTAATGGCACAGAAAACACTGAGTTGTTTAAGCATTGCATGTTTGCATTCTCTATATCTTTGTGGTCATGATGGGAAAAAAACACTGCATGTCATAAAGTATTTGCTGCATATTTGCATATCTTTACCTGTGCAACATAGCTTATGTCTTTCCAATAGCATCTTTTACTAAATGACACATAATCAATAGTCAGTAATCAGTGATTTTTGAATTGTAATGTTTGCATTTTAACGGATGAAGCCTGAAGAATCGCCGCTGCTGTTGCTTATGAACCCTGGATGAAAAAAAATGGAGTGCTGACAGTGGACATCATTTCCACAGGGGAAGAGGAGACCGCATGACATCTATACATACATGAGCAAGCTTCCCTCTCTGAACTCTGCCACATTTATACACCCTGCTGTTTACAATATTCTGTCTTTTCACCATAAAAAATGTTGTATCTGTCACAATTCTATCTCCCAGACCTTCCCTCAGCGCTGTATAATGCCTTGTTAAAGTCAGCCGTGTGTGAAATGGCGTTTTAAAATAAATGAAACCGAGCAGGAAAGTGAGGAGAGGCAGAATATTGCGATGTCAAGCTGACAGACAGGCAGTGAAAATGTAACAAGAGCCATCATCTTAAAGAAAACCGGATTAAATAAGAACCCAGGACCGTCGGTGCATCTCCAGCCCCTGATATTGACATGTCGCCAGCTAGGGCCATTTTTCATTGTCTCATCAAGACAAAGCATTATGGGAGATCAATCTCCCGCCCTTGCATCAGATAGGCACATCCAGTTTAAAGTGCTGGGTGTTGGTTTTATTATTCCTGGTAATCCACTGAATGTTTTAGACAGTGCAGCGAGAGCATCACTGTCACACTCAGGGATGCCGAGTGCAGGAGGCTTAATTTGAACCTGGGAGGATGTGCAGCGTCTGTTGTCACCGTGCAGCACCGAGGCACAGCGTGATCTTAATCAATAAAAACACCGCTGAAATCACTTTGCATTTATTGCAGCCATCAAGCTGCTCCTTTATTTCGAAAAGGATACAGTCAATTTAGATATGAACTGTGGGAATCAGAGGGAAGAGGCATGTGATGCACATTCATCTTCACCTGAAAACACAAATTGTGAACAATAATAGCAGCATTTGCTCTGCAGGATCACGCAAAACCAAAAAATACAAACAGAAGAAAAAGCATTTTCTCTCTTTGGCTTTGAGATGAGATTGAAAACTGCGAGCCGCGGTAATGATGACATTAAAATTATACATCACGCCTTTAACCTCAGGAGCTTGTATATCTTTAGGGGTCGTTAATTTTAAAAGTGGCCCGTTAACCTGCAGCGTGGTGTGGAATGAACGGTGCTGAGAGGCCGATCTCCATAAAAACAAACATGCATGCAGACGCGCAACACGCACACGGACGTCACCGCGTTGAGAAAGCTGGAGCGAATATGTTGCATTTGTGTGTTTTATTTTAATCAACTCGACCTTGTTTCCAGTGTGAATCGAAGTGATGCAGTTCAGATTTTATTCGAGCTGACTCTCCTCATCAGGAGGTTGGGGGGGTCGGTGGTGGAGTGACAGCTAGTTGGGACGGTTCGAGACCTTTTTGGAGCTGAAAAGTTGTTTTTTTTACTCTAGAGAGATGATTTTTCAGTGTTCGTGGAGACAAACCGGATTATTTTAAGCCAAATGGTGATGTTTTTTTCCTGAATCTGACCGGCTCGTAACCACAGTGTTGTCACAACGCGAAACTGCAGCTTCTGACAAGGACAGAATGTTGGCGTTTTACGTTTCTGAGGTTTGAGGAAATTCACAGTGCCAACATTTATCCTGGAGACTTTCAGGACGCTCGACAAACACAGAGCAGCAGTGATGGAAGGTTTACTCAAAGAATAATCAGTTACAAGTAACTAAGCTACAATCCAACAAAGTCCAAATGAACGCAGAATCGTCTGTTTCAGAGTGTTCAGTTCATATTTCATTGTTACTGGTGGCTTTAAGTATTTGGAGAAACATTTTATATCATTAAAGTGATTTTTTTTTACATATTTCACTCAGTGAATTAAATCTGCAGAGTTACTCTTGTAACTAATTACATTTACTCAAGAACACTTAAGTGCATATTTGAGGTATTTTACTTGAATATTTCCATTTTCTTGTGCTTCAGTCTTCTACGTGACTTCTGCAGCTTTATTAACTTTTTTCTTCACATATTAAAATGACAAAATCAGACACTGTTTTAAATCAAACTACTGCATCCAGTTTGACCAACTACAAGAGGAAAATACTGCGGTTTAAAAGGACTTTCACAATTATTTAGATCCTTTTCCAAAAACAAATAAAATACTTAAGCTGTCGATAAATTTTCTACGAAGGAATGAAAGTATTTTTCTGTGTGAAATTTCCAAAAATGGAAATACTGAAGCGCAAATATCAGAAAATGAACTCAGTTTCTTGACATAAAAGAGAGACAAAAAGAAAAAGAAAGATTAAAATAAGACGTCTGATTGGTTCACATCTTTTTTATCACTTTGTGAGATTTACGAGTGTTTTTTATTGTTTTTTATTATTCTTATTAACATAAAGATCAACAGGCTGTGCAGTGAGTGTTTGCAACCATGATGTCTGTTTTCTCATCATCTCAGACATCAGTTTAATAATTTTTGCATGACGAGCTTGAACGATCACACTTCTCCGCAAACTCAGTAATAACTGTGAAGGCTCTTCCTCTTCGTCCGAACACAACTCGAGGAAAACAAACCTCCGAGCTCGCCCCCCTCCCCAGCAGAGTGAGCCCGGACCTGATGGTTTTTACCTCCACGGCCCCGCAGGGAGTGTTGATTGCACTTTGACCGATCATTTCCTTTAAGTGCTCCAGAATGTCACATACAAAAAGCATTCTTCATTGAGAGCCAAGAAGCCGACGTCCAGCGTGATCAAAGAGACGTGAGTGTATCTGGCACTCCCCCCCCCACCACAGAAACATAAGTCCTGAGTGTTTAGACTCCACCGTCCAACGCTATATTTGGCTTTGTCAGAGCCAAACACGCCGGGTTTCTCAGAACACAGCTTTCCTGCTGTGAAGGGAACATTAAAATACAGATAAATTCCCCTTTTCTTAACATAAACAAGCTCAGAGTGAATTAGTGTTCGTGTTTCATTTCTTGTAAAGATTCAAAACAACATGCAGAGACTCACTTCAGTCCTCTACAGTAAAAAAAAAAAAAAACAGCAAAAAAAGAGAACTTGATGTGTCTTTTTCTGAGGCGAAAAATCAGAGCCAGAGCCGTGTTTGTGAGGATTAAGATGTTTGACGAGCGGGGGCCCCCTGACCGAGGCGGTTTCTGACCACAAATAAACATCAGCCTCAGCGGGTCCCTGTGCTCCGGCCTCTGCACGGTCAGCAACAGGAGCGCATCAATCACAGCTGGAGTGGGGGGCTCCCCAAGGCGGCTGCACTGGAAAAAAAAAAAGCCTCAGCCAGCTGCCGCCCCAACACACACACACATGCACTAACACACACAGAGGCTTAATCTCCCTCCACAACTTAACTCTGATAGACGCCCCGTGGCCTGGCTGAGACACCGACGCTTCAGAGGACGAACAAAGAAGAAGAAAGAAGAAGAAGAAGAAACAATAAAACACACACAAACAGTCAAAGTGTCAGTTTGATGACAGATGTTGTAAAATATCTCATCACTTCATCAACCGTTTTAAACATTTTATCACTGTTTCTTTGTGTATTTGTGTTCAGTAGTTTGATAAAATATGAAACAGAACAGAAGCAGTGGTGACAGAAATACACACATCTGTTACAGAGGTGAAATCAGGATTACAGCCATTAAAAACACACCTTCACAGGTAAAAAAAATGAGTTTTTTTTTAAATAAAGCAGTAGGCAAATACAGAAGGTAACTACGTACTAATACTCCTGGCCTGTTTGGTTGGAAAATGATGAAGATGAATTTATTTTTTAATATTTAAATTAAATTTTCACTTGTTCTGGTCACACTGGAGCTTTTTTAATCAGTTAATGTACCTTAAAATGTTTTTCTCCACAAAAATGCACATTTTTACAGATGATATGTTTGTATGAAAACTTTAAATTTTCTTTGGCTCTTTAATTAAAATGTGTAGTTTAATAGAAAAAGTCAAAAAGCTGCACTTAAGTTCAATAACTGAGTAAATTTAATTAGTTTCTAAAAGTGTCAGAAAGGCAGTTAAACCTGGTGCAAACAGCAAAGACCATCAACATAATAAAAATGATTAAAACACAGTAACTTCAGCCTGTTTCATCTTCATGTTTTTGGATTTTCTGCTGTTTCTGGTGATATTTCCTGAAAAAAAAAACTGTGTGACACTTTCACTTCACCTGCGAAGGTGAAAGTACATTATGCAGTGATAATAATCCTCCGTATGTGTGGTAGTTTCACTCCTCCGTGCCTCAGGAAGCGTTACACTCTCTGTGTGTGTGTGTGTGAGTGTGTGTGAGTGTGTGTTCACGTTGGGGATTTGAGACTAAAACGTGTGATGAAGTCAGTTTATTTGCAGCATCAATCAGCTCATCTGTTTAAGTTTAAAGTGCTTTTTTTTTGCTGTTAATCAGGTGTTTGTTTACTTTGTGCATTTTTCACGAAGACGCCGTGGTCGTTGTTTAAAACGCTTCTCGCTCTTCAGCTGCAGTTGTGTGTTTTAAACTGGATGTGCTCGACATAAAGGGGCATTTTACTGTTTTCTGTACATCATGAGTGTTTGCTGTAATCAGGGCTGCGTGTTGACGCTTGTAGGCTGTTTGTCGACTGACCGAGTGACAGTTTATCTCTTTCTGCTGCCTGAGTTGAATTTAATTGATATCATGCGACATATAATTTAATTCCACAGTTCTGGTTTGTAGGTTAGTAAAAAAAAAAAAAATCTCCTTGATTTTTGATCCTCCTTCCTCCCTGGTCAATACTGCCCCCTGCTGGACAACAACGGATGCTGTCACCTTTTGGTTCTGTAGTTTTCAGGGTGAAAGTAAGACTTTTTATGAACTATTTTATTGATTAATGAATTAACTGTTAAGTCCACAATGTCAGAAAGTAGTTCATATTGCCAGTCACCATTTTTTACAGCTCAACAGTCCAAAACCTACAATTTAAACAAGTAAAACACAGAAAAGCAGAATATTTTCACATCTTTAAGACACAAAAACTTACTAAATAAACCTGATAATCAAAGAAGTTGGTGATTAATATTTCATTTTTCTTTCATCTGATCATTTCAGCTCATTTTAGGTGAAAGTTTTTATAAACACATCATCGTTCATGAACTTATTAACTTTATAAAAATCAACTGGAGATTAATTTGATGAAACAAAACGAGAGACGAGCTTTCAATCATTTGTTTCGATGCTTAAATATTTCTCTGACTTTCTTGTAATTAATTACTTTGTGACACCGGCGTTCAGGTTGACGTGTTGTTGTTGCCTCGGAGCTCAAACCTGATAATCGCTCTCTTGTCACTTTTACCGGCTCGGTCACAGAGGAATCTTTAACAAGCCTGTTTGCTCTGCGTGTAAATGGCGTGTTGTCGTTACACAGCTGCGATGGAAAAGATCATTTACTCAGGCCAAAGTTGTTAATAACACGCTGTAAAAAGTATTCAGCTCAATTAAAATCCAAACATTAAACTGAACATAAAGCCAAAGTGTGTCAGTATTCAACTTTAAAATATTAAATGTAAATATCACAGCTGCCTTTGTATTTTTTCTGGGAATCTTGAGAAGTTTTATTGACTTATTGTGAGAGTTTGCACTTTATAAATGATAATTAGTATTTAACAGTATTGTAGGATTCATTATATTTGACTATTTTTAATTCTGTGAGTAAATAAATAAAAATTGTCATGATTTCTTTAATGATTTCAAGCCTAACGTTTTTTAAAAACTGCAGATTTATTTAAAAAAGAATAAAACACAATAATAAATTGAACTTAAAATAGGAGGAAGTTTGTTCTTTGAGAGGACTTGCAGTTTTCACATTCATCTTTTTCAGTGTGACGTATTCAAAAGGACTGAATTGTTTGTTAAAAGAGGATAAAAAGTGAAACTGTAAAGAAATTTTCTCTTCTCACTTTTCTGTTTTGCAGCAGACAAAAAGAAACAGAGTTCTGCTGAAAAACAGCCGTCCGGCATAAATAAGGAGAAACAAAACGTGCCAGGAAACTAAAAGTTCATATTTTCTCAGCATAACTTTGCCCGTTTCGGTCTCTCAGTGTGCTGTTTCGGTGAACGTGCAGAGGGAGGGAAAAAAAAAAGTAACGGTGCCAGCAAATTAATGTCTTCAGTGTGCACAAACAGCAAAGCTTTATCATCAAAGTGCTGAATATTCATTTCCCAGGACGCAGCGTGAGCAAATTAAAAACAGCTGACCTCATCTGCCGGATTGATTGATATCTGTCAAACGTGTGCGAGCAGCCAGACGGAGCAAAGATTCACCTGACAAACGTCACTTTAACCCCTGAAAACCGACACGCCGCAGCACAAACACACACACATGCAGCTTTCTGACTTTTAATGCGTCCGTTTCTGCACGAACGTCAGCTTTAGTTTGGAAAAAAGACAAGTTTTTCCGTTGAAACTCGGCGTTGAACAAAGGCTGAGGATCCTGACCTAGATGTGTGTTAGTGCATGATTTGTGTTATAATTGAAAGCTGGTTAGGGATGCATTAATTAGTCAAGGGTTCTTTCCTCCTCTGCCATTTGCAGCCATTATGAACATTGCCTACACAAAGCTCTCCATGTAATTGATATTGTGAACAAAGATCATAAAATCTACCTAAATCAAATAAAAAATAGTTAATTGGCCGACTTATTACATTCCAGAGTCCATTATGAAGAATTATATTATATTCCTTTTCTCTGCGAGGTAATTGAATTTCTAATAGAACATTTAGTTTTTGAAATGACCTTTTTCAATTAAAGCTCTTTAATTGAAACTATATCTTTTTCAATCACTGGATGTCATTTAATTAAACTATATGAGATATATATAGGACACTCTGCTTCTCAAATTGTGTTCGTTTTTTTTTTTTTTTTTGACACGTAGCACTTTAGGAATATCTGTGCCTTTGGCAAACTTATCTGACAAAATAATATTCACATCAATCTTGTCATTGAATTGTTAAGTCCAACAAAATGGGGATGTTACAGTAAATCTCCGGTTTACGTTTTGATATATTTATACAGCAACACTGTTGTGGGTTTGTCACAAATTTAGACTTTATTGAGAGATGACAGGAGGAAAGAATTGATCAGGTTTTGAGACGTTTATGCAGAGAAAGAGGTTTTAAATGGATGAAGGGAAGCAAAACAGATGGACAGAAGATCTGAAGCTGCAACAACAACTACGACAAACTCTAAAATACTGAAACTGCAACCAAAACTTTAAAGTAAAACAGTGTGAAGATTAAAAAAAAAGATTAAAAACATTAAGGAATGTTTGAATTTAAGAAAAAGTTTCCATTTAAAGTGACTTTTATGAAGTGAAATTAAAAACACGGATCCAGAGATGCTCAGATTGGTTCAAACATCGTCCAGAACAATAATGTGAGTGGCTTCGCTTTGTTTTATGTGAGTTCAGCAAATCAATAATGTCATCAGAAGTCTGAACATGCAGAACGCCTCATAACTAATCAGCAAAACCTTTCAAAAAGTTTGTAATTTAACATGTAGAGGCTGGTTTAAAGACAGTTTCTGTCATTCAGCAAACATTTAACATTCTGTGTTTTATTTTTGTTTCCATTGTTGCTTTGCTGTGTTACTGAAGCTTCTGATTCAGTTTAAATCGAACCCCAGCAAGCCTCCCTTCATGTTTCTGTAGATGTTAAACCTTCTTGAGTGAGTTAAATCCTCTCCATTTTAAGCAATGTTAGCATGTGTGTGTGTGTGTGTGTGTGTGAATAACTCACCTGTTTGCTTCCGGTCTCCAGGTGAGCTCTGAGGAGTCACATGGTCAGCCAGTCTGCACCACGATGATGTGTGTTAGTTCAAAAATGTCAAAATTTACACTAAAATCCATTTATCAGTCTGTTTTTTTCTCCCAGAATCCCTCACGGTGAGACGTCGTGCACTTTGGTGGATTTTTGCAGAAATTCTTGGACTCAAACCCGGAAGTCCTTCCTCTCTCTTCTCCCTTATCTCAGATGAAGTTTACAGGTGACTTAAAGACAACACTGCCCCCTAGAGGAAGGTCATCAGGACCACACACTGACCTGTAGTGCCTTTTTCTAAAGCACTTAGATACATGTGAAGTAAATTAATGCGATGTTTCCAATAACGCTGCTCTGTCTTGATGCTGCAGGTTACGTTTGTTCAAAACTGATGATTCATTAAACTGAAGCTCCACTGAATTCAACATAATGATTCATTTATGTAAATAAAAAATAATCAGTGTTTGATAATCAGTAATGATGCCGTCACTCACACTGAGCCCCCTCTGTCTTTTTATCATCTTTATGAGGACACTGACACAAAAAACACTTTTTATTAGGGTCAGAAATATTTTATGTTTTGGTCAAAAGTGTTTTCAGAGCATTAAAAACAAAAAGAGGCCATAACAGACTGTTGCACTTAATATGCAGAGAGTAAGTCCTGATATAAAACAAAACATAACACACTCTCAGGTGAGTGTCAGTAACACAAATGACCAACAAACACACAGATTAAGGTTTTCTAACTTCTTATGAAACTGTTTGAACAAATTATGATGAATTATGGTTTGAAAATGAACTAAAATGAGACTGAAGTTCCACAAATTAAAGCTTTACTGAAACAAAACCAAAAAATTCTGCAAAACTCTACTGTTAATCATCTAATTATTCATCTGCAAGCTGCTGTTTAGGTTTCAGTAACAAACTATGAGCAGTGATCTTTCCAGATTTGTGTGTGTGTGTGTGTGAGGATAAAGTGTGTGTGTGAGGATTAAGTGTGTGTGTGTGAGGATAAAGTGTGTGTTGAAGAGACAAAAACAAACACAAAAAGCTCAGTGAGAAAATCCATCAGCCACAACAACAACTGACAAACAAACACACATTTGGCCCGAACGCCGCCGCCGCCACTCTGGAGTGTTTGTGTGTTGTCGTCTCACCTTTTGGCGGCGTGACGCTTCGTCCCCGTCTGATCTCCTTCTTACAGCAGCTGCCGCCTCACCGCCTCCCCCTTCTCCTC
>JAPZDY010000021.1:25992781-26003683 GCA_029783645.1 Ctenochaetus hawaiiensis | reverse complement strand
AACTGTTTTGCAAAAAAAATGCAACTTTTTAGCAATTTTCACTGTCTCCCGCAATTTCATCGCAACAAATACGCTTACATCGCAATTTTTTAGAAAAGCTGCGGCGAATTCAGGCATTTTAGGCCGCAACAATCTTGAAAAACGCCTGCGAAATCCTGGAGGAACTGATTAGTTTGTCAGAGCTTTTTGCTGGAAAACACCTTCATGCTGCAACAAGAAACAATGAGCTGAAAGACAGCAAAATGCTACATAATGCTGTATTAGTAACTTTCATTAACCACAGGATTGATGTAATATACATTATGCTAAGGTCGCTACAATAAAACACTAGAATTGTGTGTATTGATGCTTTTCCAACTTTGTTCTGGGTATCAAAGTGTGTTTTTCTTACAGAAATTCACAGAACACTGCAGAAACATTCTACTATTACCAGGTGGTTTCAGGATCTTTGTTATGTGTACAGTAATTTTACCTCTAACGAGAGGTACAGTCACCTGAACGCAGCAGCAGCAGCACGCCGCCTTCACCTTCTGCCTCATTACCAGCGAAGGCCGAGCAGGAACCGTGTGGAAACCCTCAGGGCCTCTAAATATTAATGAACTTCTCGTCACACGGGAATAACCCAAGCATCTCCTTTTCTTTTTCTCTCCTTTATTATTCTCGTTTGTTTAATTAAAAGAGTGTGTTTTAGAGAAATGAGCCGCTGTCGGCCGCCTCTGGGGTGTTTTCTCAACAGGAAGTGGGCTGCTGGCGTTCAGACGGACACTGATCGGACCTGAGACCCGGACGCCGTTTTTATCCATCTGCACCTCATTAAGTGTCTTATAATTAAAATATATAATAAGATTTAGAGAATTACATGTAACAGAATATAAAATCATAAAGCAACAGCTATTTTTTTTTACTGCTTTACAATAAAAAACAAGTTAACGTGAAAACATGAGGCTGTAAAACAGTCTTGAGATGTGCGGAGCAGAAATATAGTCCAACTGCATAAAAACATGGCCTGAGGCGGCGTTTAAATCCAAGCCGCAGTCCCTCATCGTTAATAAGAGCGAGGTATCAGATAAGCTCATCTCTTCCGTAACAATAACACGAGTAAACAGGACTTCCTTTGGCAAGAATCAGCCCCGATTCTCTGTTACAGCCTCCCATTTCTCCGCACTTTATCCTCTCAGAATCCAATTCACCCGGAGACTCGACACAAATTTGAACAGATAGCAGACACAGAGCTTTTATATTTCCAGTATATAACAGTGACAGGTTTGTGGAGGACACGACCACACTCGAATCCCTGTTTTAATTGCTTTTCAACTGCGGTAACAAAGGAGTAATTTAGACCACATACAATAGCGTTCTCAGCTGGCCTGCCCCAGTTATTCCGGAAAGAAACTTTTAATTCAAAGTGCTGTGTAGATTAATTTTCTGATATGTTAAACATTGTTCTGCATACTAATTGACACCATTTTTTATTGTGCAAAGCAAGTCTTTTCATGGAGGCGTAATTAAAAGGGCTGGCAGGGCTTTTATGGCACACGTTAGGACAGAAATTAGCCAATTACCATTTCTGTTTGAGGGGCGAAATGACCATCACTGCGCCCGGCTCTCTTTTATGTGGCCCACTTAATGGTTTTTAACCCCCCCAGAGCACCACCCCCCCACAAATATTTAGTATTCCAAGCCAAAAGAGAGAGACAGAGAGCAAATTACCGAGCCAATATATCTGTCCTCCGACGTGAATCACTGTGAAACACCGAGAAAGGAGAGAGAACTTTCTCTTATTGTGCAGCTTCTTCTTTATGTATTTTTATTAATGTTGCAGAGCAAATAAAGCGCACGATCTTTTTGAAATATCCTGAATAAAGCAAATTTAATTATTTATGCACTTAAAATGCACTGTGGTTTAAAAATCTTTGTGTATGTTTTAACTTATAACAGCACACAATCAAGTTTTCAGCTTTTAGATTCACTTTGGATTCAAAAATCCTTTCAAATAAGATTTTTTAAACACAATAAAAGAGGAAACTGGTGTATCTGATTCTCTTGGTTCTCATCAGATCAGAGGAGTCATACGACTTCTGTCAGGACGATAAGTGGAGCATTTACGCCACCCTGTGGTAGGATTGAGTATGACATGCAAAGAACAGACGCTTCCTCAATTTGACTCCGCAGAAATGCTGCACAGTTTATGTGTTTTCATATTTTTCTGCTGAAGAGGAAAAGTCTCTTTGTTTCCTTGAGTTTCAGTTTAATGCATTAACGAACCAGCAGATGGAGATGATATCATAAAGTTTTTTAACCAAGATAAAGGAAGTTAATTTTAATGTAAAGTGGGTCTTTTTTGTCATCTTTTAGCATCATCGAGTCCATTCCTCCATCAGATACTGTCAGTGTAACACAGTCAGAAATGCAGGACATGAAGGTGACACATTAACTTTAAAAGAACTTGAATCTTTGAAAAATACTGAAGCTTTTCTGGGTGAGACTCTTTATGTGGCTTTAATCTTTACTTTCAAACAGAATCTTTCTAAAAGTTGTGTGTCAGAAATGTCTGTGCAAAATACAAGACCAGGTTTTGTGTTTTTGACACAAATGAATAAATAAAAAACATATAACTGATGTGACTTTTTGAATATTTTGGGTAATAAAAATGCAGATGAATTGTCATAAAGTTTTTCTGCACATTTATAAACACATTTTACATTTAAACACTTGGATCATAACAGCTACAACAAATGCTATTTAAACAGAATATTTTTTATTATTTGTTAAAATATTCAAATATAAATTAAAATATCCCTGGGACAATTCCTCATTCAAGCCATGAAATCTTCAAATGAAATATCCCTTAATGTTTTAACTTCAAACCTACAACAAGAAACATATTTTCCACATTGTTCACTTTATTTTCCTGCAGTGGTTTTATATGTAACAGATCTAAATAATAAGTTTTTCAAATCAATTCAACTCCAAATGCTTAAGATCTTTATCATGCTGAAATGCCTCATAAGAAGAGAACGGTTCCAATATATTTTAAAATATCCAATATGCTCTTAATTAAAAACTTAATGGCACATAAGGTGAAACAGCACATGTCTGCTCTTCTGCATTTTGGCCACCAGATGTCGCTGTCTGACAACAGATCTTTTGTTGCTTATTATGAAGCCTTAAGACAACATTGTCCAGGTGTTTTTTGGGGTAGAAAAGGGAAAAGTTTTCATACTTTTACATGATTTTTAAAACAATAATGTCTTTTTCTTGCAGTTCTGTGAACAACATGTGTAAATGCGACAGACAGCTGCAGAGAGATTCAACTTTCCATGACTTAGGAGAATACTTTAAGTCTGCATGACCTTACAGCTTGTGTTATGGGAAACATACAGACATGGACCTCTTTGTAACAGCCTGTGAAACCCTCCAGGAGCCGCTGCCAAAGGGTCAGCAGCTGCAGCGAGGCCTCCAGTCAACAAACCGCAGAGGACGCACAGCAGTCGGCGAGGCTGCAGGTCAGCACAAGTGTTCTCGCTGGGAAACTGACACAAAGAACAAGAGTAAATACCAGTTTGTTAAATGTTTGTGAAATCTGAGCTCCCAAGGACAGAATATGTGTGTTTGTTTACTTGTATAGTTTATAAAATCAGTCATTTTAAGTCTGGCTGTTTCCGTGTGGCTGTAAAGAGCTTGAGCTGTAAAAATCCAGCAGATTTTCACTTTCAGTTTATGAGCATCTGCACTCTGTTTTCCACACTGGCTGCAATATGTTTTTTGGTTTCTGCGTGGCACTACCAGGGGACTCAATCCTCTCCTGCCAGCCTCAATCTGCCTCTTTGTGTGTGAGCTTATCCAATTCAGAAAGTGCCACAGTATTAAACTCTCCCAGAGTTAAAAGTAAAGAGGCTTTATACATTTGCAAATGTCGTAATTGGAAATATTATGTGCAAACATTTTCCATCTGTGTTATTCCAACCACACATGAACATTTACTGGTGTAACTCCCTTCATTAACAACCTTACAGGTATGGAGCGCTGCAGAAACACGCTCTCTGGCACCTTTTCAATGACGGTTTGGTCTGCTAGCATAATTTTTATCTGCTAATTGCAGCTTTGGCAACTTCTTTAAGAGAGCTTTTTTTACTGCGCCTCCTGCAAGACTGCTTTTCTGCAGCCTCATGTGCAGCACGATGTATGCATGGAGGTCATTTCCTGTCTCACAGCTGCTCTTTGGAGTGTTTTCAATTTGAAGCTTTAGATTTATTTGGCAGCTTTGTGGCTTTGCACAGGTGTTTCTTTTCTTCCATAAAATGCTTCGTGGTTCAGGTTTGTTCATGTTTTTCTTCTTGTAATTGTTTTGGTCGGTAAATCAGGAGCTAATTAATGCAGAAATAGTAAGTCATAATTTTACAAGCAGCTAAATGCATCATTTTGAAACTATCAGCCAGATTTTTTTTTTGTTTAAATATCAGATTCTTTAAATATTTTGTTTGAATTTTTAAGTCAGGTTTATGAAATGTTTCCATTTGAAAACAATCCTCTAAAAATCACAAGGAATCACATTAAACATCAGTTCACATCTACATAGAACAATAGTCAGTAATCTGGATTAAGTTGCTTATATAATCCCAATAACAAAAGCCAGAAGAAGCCAGTTTCAGCCAGAAAACAACCACAAGCTTTACCACAAAAGAAAACCCTTAACTTCCTAAGTTCACAGCTCCGACCTCCTCCAACCTTTGTTGAGCAACAGATAAATCAGTGTGTCGCCGTGCAGAGAGACAAGTTAAAACAAATCTTATACGTCATCATTTTGTTATCTCTTTGTGCTGCCACGCAAGACTTAACAGTAACAGACCTATTTGTGCTCAAAAACAATGAACCTTCCTATCAGCTTTCAGCCAGCTCGAGGTGGACGAACCTGTTTTACAGAGTTCTGCTGCCTGCCAACGTGGGATTAATCCCTACAAAACAACCTGTCCTCTCCAATCCATTAATAAATGTTTTGTACAAGTGCCAGTTACAAGTTCACTTAAGACTGAGCTGTTCTCTCTGCCTTCTGTGGAAAACACGTCAGCAACCTTCACCTTTACTCCACTTTTTGAGGTTAATGTACTTTATTTGAGTTATTTATGTTTCATGCTACCAGACATTTTTACTCCACTATAGTTTAACACAAAATTTGGAGCATTTTGTCTTCACTGCATTTATTTAAACAGATAAAGCTACCAGTTCTTTTGGTTATAATTATACAAACAAACTAAATATAAGAGCAGCTTTTAAAATATGAAACATTACTATTGATTAAACTGATCAACAGTAAAAGGCTGCTTATGTGC
Organism: Ctenochaetus hawaiiensis; assembly: GCA_029783645.1. Classification (NCBI taxonomy): domain Eukaryota; kingdom Metazoa; phylum Chordata; class Actinopteri; order Acanthuriformes; family Acanthuridae; genus Ctenochaetus; species Ctenochaetus hawaiiensis. Next base: position 25,998,353 of record JAPZDY010000021.1, on the reverse strand, counting down.
TGAGGGAGATAATAATGTTATTTTATAACAATAAAAACAACAAAAACACTGGAAAAAGCTATTCTGTTGACTCTTTTCAGTAGTTTTGCTAATATATCTGATGTTTTGATTAATATTTCATTAAAATGCATTAATATTTATGTTGTTTCTTATTGCTGTAGATGTTAAAGGCTGAGTTTATTCAACCACTTTACAAACTGTTTGCAAGATAAATATCAGCAATGCATCATATTCCGGAAGATAACCAGAAGTTGATAAATGATAGACACTAAACTTTTCATGAGCTCAGAAAACAGCCTGTCTTCAGCTTTGTGATGATGCATTTAGGCTTTTGAACAGTTTATTTAGCTCCAGAAATGGGACCAAAAAAGTTGTACAGGTGCCTCAAATTTCAAATATTTAAAAGCAGCACGTGGTTTTATGATGTGCAATACAACATTTTGTATTAATATGTCATATGAGGATGAATATATTATATTTATGGACATTTGAATGTTGGATGTTGCTTGTAGATGTTGTTTTTATGAACATTCTGCTTCAGCGCCACTAGAGGGCGCACCACTTGTTTACATTCTCTATGAAAATGTCTTTATTTCTCTCTTTTAGTGACTCGTTTTAAATTCGGTTTTATTTGCTTTCGATTTCGTTTGTTTTTTACTCTTCACATGTTGAATAAATGTGAGTTTAGATGAAAAAAAGCCGCGCTGTCGGTTTTTCTGCCTCGCCTTTGTTTTCCACGTGACTTTCGCAACTGCATCACCTCCTTTATCTCCGTGTCACGGGCCGATCACGTTTCGGCTCAGCCAATCAGAGGCGGCTCGTGCTGCTATAAAGCCAACCTGACTGCTGGTGATAAGCAGGAATGAAAAACAAAAACAGCTGCCTAACAGACTACAAGTCCAGAGACTCTTTTACTTCCTTGATATTTTTCTTCACTTAACATAAGGTAAGAAATTTCCCGATGAGGTTTAACATTAACACAGAAACCTGCTGCTGGATTCGCGAAATCGAAAGTTTCTCTTTGTTTTTAATGTTGTTTTACTGCTCAGGTGTTTATTGCTCGCTGACAGAAACTCAGTTTTATATATTTGAGTTTATTTGCCCTTTTTTTAACTTCCTGTTTTCTCGCACGAGCGTCTGTTTACCAGCACGAGGAGCAGCAACAGATGATGAGACTGAAGCTCAGCTGGTTGTTTTGTTCTCGCTCGGAACATTGTGATCCTATTTTTGTCTCCGTGTTCCGCCTTCTCAGTTTCATTCCGATGAACCGTTTTGTTTTGGTCGCTGTTTCTTGTCTCCATGTCATCTCCTCTGCTTGCTCTGTTCACCGTCTTCTCCTCGGTGTGAAGAAGCCTGACATCTAACCCTCTTCCCTCTGCAGGTTTTGGGGTCCAGAAAATGGCCACCTCCGCGAGTTCAAAACTGAACAAAGCTGTGAAGCAGCAGTACATGGACCTCCCTCAGGGGGGCAAGGTCCAAGCCATGTACATCTGGATCGATGGGTCCGGAGAGGGACTGCGCTGCAAGACCAGAACTTTGGATTCTGAACCGAAGTCGATTGAGGGTGAGATCTGACTCCTGTATCATCAATGCAAACTTCATAACAGCATGCAGCAATGGATGGATGGAGATGTTTTTAAGTTTTTAAAGTCATTCACTGCTTTGTTTTTCTGCGTCAGATCTTCCTGAGTGGAACTTCGACGGCTCCAGCACCTACCAGTCTGAGGGCTCCAACAGCGACATGTTCCTGATCCCTGCAGCCATGTTCAGGGACCCGTTCAGGAAAGACCCCAACAAGCTGGTGCTCTGCGAGGTGTTCAAGTACAACAACAAGCCGGCAGGTGAGCAACAACCAGCGACGCAGAAACTCTTTGCAGCTTTGCAGCTCTTGTGTTTTTTAGAAAATCACTGTTGTTGTTCCGACAGAGACGAACCTGCGCAACACCTGCAAAAAGATCATGAGCATGGTGGAGAACAGCCACCCGTGGTTCGGGATGGAGCAGGAGTACACGCTCCTGGGCACGGACGGACATCCGTTCGGCTGGCCCTCCAACGGCTTCCCGGGTCCACAGGGTGAGCATCGAGTGTCTAGTTTCATTGTTTGTTGAAATATAATACAGAAGTGAACCTAAAGATCAGAGGAGTGTTAATAATGAGTTTTTTCTCCACATAATTAGGGCCTTATTACTGCGGCGTGGGAGCAGACAAGGCATATGGACGAGACATAGTGGAGGCGCATTATCGAGCCTGTTTGTACGCTGGAGTTAAGATCTGCGGCACCAACGCTGAGGTCATGCCGGCTCAGGTAACATCCGTTTGATTGTTCTGTTGTCCCCCTTTAAAGATCAGTTCATCAGAATGTTTAATACGATCTCAGAATAATCTAATAATCTCGATGATGTCGTCTTTGCTGCGTTTCAGTGGGAGTTTCAGGTCGGACCTTGTGAAGGTATCGACATGGGGGATCATCTGTGGGTCGCTCGCTTCATCCTCCACAGAGTATGTGAGGATTTCGGCATCGTCGCGTCCTTCGACCCCAAACCGATCCCAGGAAACTGGAACGGCGCCGGCTGCCACACCAACTTCAGCACGAAGGAGATGCGAGAGGACGGCGGACTGAAGTAAGGATGAGATTATATTTTGTTAATCAATGCTTAACTGTTGTGAGATTTGAAATTTTTGGGGTTTTTCTTGTGTTTCTGATCCTCTCTTCCCTCCGCAGAGTCATCGAGGACTCCATCGAGTTGCTGGGGAAGAGACACAGTTATCACATCCGGGCCTACGATCCCAAAGGCGGGCTGGACAACGCCAGACGCCTCACCGGTCACCACGAAACCTCAAACATCAGCGAGTTCTCAGCCGGCGTGGCCAACCGCGGGGCCAGCATCCGCATCCCCCGGGCGGTGGGGCAGGACAAGAAGGGCTACTTCGAGGACCGTCGTCCGTCCGCCAACTGCGACCCTTACATCGTCTCGGAGGCTCTGGTGCGCACTTGTCTACTGAAAGAGGAAGGAGAGGAGCCCAGAGATTACAGCAAAGGAACTCTTTAAAACCAAGCGTCCTTGCCAGTACCACATTTAGCCATGTCAGTTTTTAAGACTATGAATTGATTGTTACCTCTTTGAATTTTTTTTACCTAACAGATGAAATAGTAATTTGTGGGGAGGGGGGATTCTGCATTTTCTGTGCATTTAGTTTCACTATATGCAGCCAGTCTGTACCTCTGGCACAAACACTGCCTCTTTGTCTTTTATTCATGCTGTCGTGGTTTCTAATCATCGGTGCAGAATGATGTTGTATCGTGTCGATCTTGTGTCCCCGTGCAGCAGCTTCGGCTGTAGATCACGTAACTTTTGACCCAAAGGATCCCAAAAGGCATTCGAATGTTTGTATCCCGGCCTTTATCTTGCCTGTGCCTTGGTTTTTAATCCTGTTGTGCTCTGATGAGGTCATTTAAGCTTACTTTTTTATTCTGTTTTTTTTTAAATATTGCATATATGTTTTGTCTGTTTTTTCACATGCAAAAAAAACAAAACAAAAAAGAACTTTAATAAACATTTAACATTTTTATATCTGACTTTCGACTCCAGTTAAAATCCGCATGTGTCTCCTGTTTCTGTCTCGAGTTAAAATCCTGACACAAAGCTCTTTGTCAAACGCAGACGGATCAGCTGATCCGAAACATGACCGACGTTGAGGGGAAATTTACTGTAATGTTCACCACATGTTGGTTAATCAAGACAAAGGAGACCTTCACATCCTCCCCTTAAAACCACACAGACACACAGAGGGGCTCCCTCACGAGAGAGACGTCAAACTTTCAAAGAGCCTCGACAGATTTATCGCTCTCTGCAAAGGTGGTGACATGCACATGAGCTGTCTCTGCTGCGCTGGCAACTCTGGACTTGCTCTTCTGAGAAACAGGTCAGCGCAAAAAATAGTGTTTAACTGTCATCCTGGTATGCTGTTTTGACAGGCATCCGTGACCCTCCACCCAGTGGCCCCGCAAAGCAAAGCAAAGCAAAGCAAAGACCGGGTGCGGAGTTCCTCTGCAGCCTCAGTTCACATCGTGCAGCTGGTTTAACCCAGTAATGTTTAACTGAGCTCATTTGGCCGCTTAAACAAGCTCCGGGTGACTGATTTGATTTAGGGATTAAACAAAACTATGTCACGGTTACATAAGAAAAAACCTGTGATCTGCGGTTGAATGCAGAGCTGATTATAAACCTTCAACGTCAAATTAAAAAGGACAAGCACGCACCGTGTTCTCTGACATTTAACCTGCACCGATTCAGCGTCACGACTTCCTCCAGTTTCACTTACTGGGAGTCACGCTGCTTGTGTAATCCCAGTTCCTCTGAATTCAATTTCTATTGCTGCAAGTTTCACCTGAAAACAGGTGGAGCCGATTAAGCAGTTTGCACATGATGATTCAGCCCCGTCCGGTTCATTCGGGTTCACCGTGTTTTCTTGCCAAAATATGAGCACACACACACACACATACACACACACACACACACAAGACAACGGCACAGAAATAAGTGCAGGTTTGAATGCAACCATCGTGTCCTCAATGTGTCGTGAGCCCATCACTCAAATCACAGTCAAAAGGTGGGCTCGGAGTCATGTGACCACATTTTTTTTTATAAATGCTCTACAGGAATTTGTCCCGCGGCGCGATAAAGGGCCGCCTGCTCACCTGTTGAGCGTGAACGCTTAATCATCCGTGTCTTCTTGTTCACTTGGTGCTAAATGCGGCTTGTTAAGATGTTTCATTCCTTGGAAAGAACATTGGTGTGTGTGTGTGTGTGTGTGTGTGTGTCGCCGTTACGGTCCGTCAGCTGTGTTGTTTTTGGAGGGAAGTCCAGCTGTGTGACACAGACGCTGTGTGTGAAAAAATGGGTCTTACCTGCCAACATTTAACACTTGTTCAAACACACTGAGTCAGCTGATTTTACCATCTGAGCAAAGATTGTAAAAGAGGACAAACTTTTTGTTGACAGCAAACATTTCAAATTGCACCGGTACAGTAAACAGAAACCAATCAAGGCTACGTCAACAATATCGTAATAAAAAAACAGAAGCAGAGAGAAGCTGATGAAGCTATTTTTAGCAAACAATATCATCTTTGTATCTTAAATAACTTTGTCTTGGGCGATTTATCTTCATCTTCAAGGCTTTTAGCCAAACATTCAGTGTTTAACTTTATCAAATGCTCCTGTTTGAGAGCTTATTTCAGTCTGAGGGCCATAAACTGGGTTTACTGGTGTCAGGAAGGTGCCAATGTGGCCTGCAGAGGCTCTCCAGTTACAGTTGTGTCTCCTGTTTTATCTCTTACTGTCTTCTCTAAGTGTCCTTGAGCGAGACAAGGACTAAATGTAACGAGCCACTAAGAGGATCAGGATATTAAACACTGCACATTAAGTATATAAAGATCTATAGGAGGGAACAAACATCAGCTTAGAAGACGTAAACCAGTCCCTCCAGGAATTCGCGATGTTGCGATCACAACAATTAACGCAAATTCAACCAATCTCCGTGAATTCTGCGCGACCTTGCAATTTTGTCCAAT
>JAPZDY010000021.1:25846117-25859320 GCA_029783645.1 Ctenochaetus hawaiiensis | reverse complement strand
AATCGATTTGATTGGATCGTTGCTTAACTAATCGATATATCGATCCAGATCGATGAATCGTTACACCCCTAATACAAACTATAAAAACAGTATGTAAACAAGCACATAGCACAGACCAACAGGGCTCCAATAGTGCACATGTATGTGGTGTGGAGTTGGGAAACAGCTCGTATTTGGTCTCATTGTTGGTTTTCCATTGAATTTCTGCCTGCATGTAAAATGTTTGTGAAATACATCTCATTCTGTTTGTTCCAGAGGTTAAATATCACTAAGTGCAAAAGACCATATTGTGTGAAACAGTTTGTGTCGTACACGTCGGTCCTCAGGAAGTTACCTGTGTGTGTTCAGTAGTTCTTGCATGCAGGATCTTAACATCTTTGCGTTGCTCCTCATGCTCTTCACGCTCGTGTTCACAGGTTCGCCTCCTGAAAGGGCAGAAGGGTTTGGCCGGTCCACCCACTTTTGATGGAATCCACATCGTCAATCACTACGTGGGGGACGACGGGTCTTACCAGTCTTCAGATGAAGACGGAGTCAAGGATCCCATGCTCCTCCAGGACGGCCAGCAGGGGAGCGGGGGCCGCATCAGACTGCGCCCAAACCTCCCGGACACTGACAGTGAGGACGAGGAGGACGAGGAGGCGCTGCGACTTTCTGTACCTCAGAGCGGCAGCCACAAGTCCACCACCGTGTGACCGGCGCCCCCTGGCTGCCGCGGTTGGACAGAGGCAATCAGTGAGGGAAGAGGAGGTGTTTCCAGCAGCCATTTCAGAGGAGGAAGTTCTGAATTTCAGAGAGGAAATGTATCATCATTTCATATCACCAGAAACACACTTATGGACTCCGTTTGTTTGTACTTTTTTTTTGTTTTGTTTCCAACCTGAAGCATCACAGGCAGAAGAAGAGTTAAATCATGTGGAGCAGATCGAACTCTGCTGGGTCACAGCGAACAGAGGGGGAGGGGGGGTCTGTCTGTCTGTCTGTCACTCCTCTACCCCCCCACCTCCTGCAGGTACAACACAGAGAAAGAGACTGTTGAACATTTTACGCTATATTAAACACTTCATCCCCATGTGTTTTTATATTTTTAAGCATTTTATAAATGATCGTGGAAATCGTACTGATGCCGTTACTACAACTACATGCTCATCCTGCAGAGGCAGACTTGTGTAATTGCTGTGTGTGTGTGTGTGTGAGTGTGTACATATATCTATTGTCTTGATGAGCTTGGCTGGTATCGAAGCTGCTTGTGTCAGCCAGCGTTGACTCGACTTTTTGGCCTTAGCACATGTCGCTCGCCTTGGACCAGGTGGATGCGACGTCTGCGTACCTGTAGATATGTAAATGTGTATCATGTTTTCTTTTTTTTTTTTTCAATTCCTTTTAAAACTTGAACATATGTATCTATTGCATATCTGATGTTTAGAATATATTGTACAATTGAGAAAAAAAAGGGACGTACAAGTTAGTTGAATATGACAAATCCTGTTTTTCTGAGACGACTGAGGGGAAATCCTGTCGAGAGAAAAAGACAAACTGAACTTTCTGTCATTAGAAGTCTTCAGCATGCAGTTAACACAACTAATTAGCACAGACAAGGGGACGAGTTTATCTCTTTAACTACAACATCCTGACTTCACTTTCGAGATGAACCCCCCTGCAGTGAGTCAGTTCAGCTGATGAGTCAAACATGAGTAACCTCCTTTTATATGCTTGATATGTCACAAATTTGCATGGAAATGGATTACAGTCCTGAGGAACTCAATGGGAGATAAATGTGAGATAACACAACATTTTACACTTTATAACATAATCTGGAGAAGAGCGAGGAGCGATCGAGTGTTACCAAAGTCAGCACTTTGTCCTGTATTGTGCTCCTCTACAGGCCACTTCTACTCGGTTAAATGTGTTAAGACCTGGATGTGTGTATTTCTCTGAATGTCTGTATTGAACACTAACTTGTATATTCAGTGAAAGACGGGGTGCAAGTGAATGCAGCACGTCCAGGAACCAGATGAGATTCTGACTTTGGGTTGGTGGCGCTCGATGAGATGAAGAGGTTGTGATGGGAGAGGAGCACGTTATGGCACTTTCTGAGTCTGCGGTGCAGTAAGGACACACATGGCAACACTATGGAGCAGTCAGCACACTTTGGAGACTACATGAGATTGTTGTGTGTGTGTGTGTGTGTGTGATGAGTTCACAATAAAATGTTTGATAAACCGCTGGACTGGTGTCTTCTGGTTCATGCAGTCAAGCTAACCTGAAAATGATTAAAGATGGCTGTGAGCACAAGTGGGATGTCTTGCCTCAACGCTGCCTTCCTCTGTGAAGATGCTCGCTTAGATTGACTGCTTTCAGGAAGTGATTTCTCGCGGTTTCAAAGCTGAGCCTCAACTGCTAATCATATCATGCAGAAAACCACATTTTCTCCTCGGACACTCTGAAAGATTCACCAGGTTTGTGTTTTGTTTTTTGCCAAATTCTGCTGGAGATGATTTTCAGACTTCCACTTCAGTGCAGGCTGTGAGCTCAGTGTAAATATCTGGGTTATACTGCAGTGATTGATGGTGCTTGCGGGTATTTTGAACTTGCGTTTCATGGCGCAGTGAAGGGAAGTTAGCTTAGTCAAATTTCGCCAGGCTGACTGTAAAACCTCAACCCCGTAAGAGAAACTTGCCAGACACGTGCCACACAAGCCCGACGTCCATCATTACGGCTTAAATCGGTAAGTGTCCATTAAACATCACACGGATTGTAGAGAAACTCTTTCTGTAAACAGATGTGAACTTGTGTGTGATATTTATCTGCAATTATTTTTTTTAAAAATATATATTTTAACCAACATAATTGTCCACATTTTTCGGTGTATGCAGATTATTCACCCGAGTTAAGAGCGCATTTAAATATGCGTCCCTGTGGTGCGGTGTGGGAGGCATGAATCATTTGGGGTTGTCACATTTGAAGGTGTTTTAAAGTTGAATTTCAATAGAGAGCAAGAAACGTTTGACTGAATTATACAGAAACAACATATTTTTCAGAATTTTATCAATTAAAAAAAGCGTGGACAAAAATCCAAACAGTTTCCAGACAAACTCTGGCCTCTGCGCAACGACGGGTAACACATTTATTATTATTATTATTATTATTATTATTATTATTATTATTATTATTATTATTATTATTATTATTATTATTTAAACGGTGTTGTCATATTTAACTTGTTGAAATAACAAGATTCAGTCGGTAACTTCTGCGCAGCTTCACCGGAATCCTCTCCGTCGGCCTATCGGTTCCTCCCGGCCCTGCCTGCGCTCACTTTTATCGGTTCTGGCTTCGTATCTTCACTAACACGGTGTCCGGATGCCACGGCCGTCATGTGTCTAATCGAGCCGGAGCATGTTGAGCTTTGATTTCCTGTCCTTCGTGCACTGATAGGCTAGTTTGCCTGCAGCCGACAAGTGAAAATGCAGTCAGTGCGATCCGAAGCGGTTAAACATCTCGGCCTTTTAGGTCGCGTGCTCGCGTTGAATTTGATGACTCAGGAGTGAAAAAAATCAAATGTGTGTCTTTAACAACGTGTGTTAGCGGAGACTCGACTTTTAATCATTTATTTATAATTCAGTTTAAGAATGAAATGATTTGAAACTGATCCAGTTTGAGGAAAACGCAGTTGTGGAATCTGAAAAATGAGATCTTCTCATTGCAGATCAGTAACATACAGTTCCAATCAAATATTCATGATTTCATGATTTTATTGTGGTAAATTTCCTTGTCAGAGTCAAAGTTCCTCTTTCTCCATCACTGCCATGTTTAAACATTAATTTGCTTCTCCTGCAGTGAACAAAAGGCACCAGGACGCACGGCTCTGTCCCATTGTTCGGTGCGTAATGACGCTGAACAGGCGCTCCAATCTGCGACCTGAGCGAACAGAAAACAAACTGTCTGCTGTGGACTTCTTTCTTCCAAACATAATGCCCAGAGTAATGTGAAACTGGCACCGCAGGCGTCAGGACGGCGAGTGTCTGTCACATAATAACAGTCTACGGCCCCACTGACCACCAGACTGCGACGAGGCTGCACCGAACTTTGCCATGTGCGCACCACAAACCTGAAGAACTTACATGATTTTTTTTCTGCATGTTAGTTTTATTCCCTTTTATCTGATAAAAAAAAAAAAAATCAACTAAACTCTCAAGACAAAGCTGCGGGGATGTACAGACTATAAGAGGGAACATGTAGGTATTTCTAAGTGAATTTGTTCTAAATTAAGGATATCGACTCAGAGTTTCCCCCGCCCTTTTATTTTACCACTGCATGCCACATATAGAGGCTGTGAGCAGCAGACACCCTGCGGTGCGCCTCCGTGTTTCCTCCCTCCCTGTCAGATTGAGTAAGGCGCTGATAAGGCCTGTATCACTTCTCCTGATTGCCACGGGCTCCTCCGGAGACACGAGCTGCAGCCTGATCCGAGGGGGGACCGGCACCTCCGGCCGCTGCAAAAAAGTCCGGATTCTAAACCTCCATTTTGAATTACTGACAGATTTTTAATTTAAAATCTGGAATAAAAATCTAAATTTCTCGAGAGGGAGGCGAAATTCTGCGTCATATTTAAATTCTCATTGACAGAAGATTATTTACTCTCTGATTTAACCAGATTCGTGCAGACAAAAACACCACAGGAGGATATTTTTTGCAGCGGAGGAGCTGCTGCAGTGACACCTGTCCGCGCAACACCTGGCAGACGGGACAGACGGAGTGCGCATGCTCCGTCGTCAGGTTGAACTCATTTAAAGCGCTTGGAGTCGCAAACACCAGCGCAGATCGAATCTTTGCAGGGTTCAGAGCGAGCAGGACTCCTCTCCACAGCTGGATTATTAGCGCTCTCTTGTCTGCTCTCACAGCAGAGATGCCTCGCTCTTTCATGGTGAAAAGTAAGAAGGCGCACAGTTACCACCAGCCCCGCAGTTTGGAGGATGACTACAGCAAGCTGGACACCATACTGGCGCACATATGCTCAGGTTTGTGCAAACTGAATCCCTTTTTGAAATGTTAAACACTGCGCAAAAAGTGTCTTTAAATGTAACTTTTTTATACTACTTTTAAACAAAAGTACACCCGTTATTATAATTAAAAATACAGTTAAGGGCTGTTTTATTATTACAGATACATTTTATAAATATCACTAGTTTTACAGTTTAAATGCAGGGCGTCGGCGCAGGTTACTGAATTATGTCTTGTTTTTCATTTATTACAATTTTCGAAAAATGCGGAAACAAAAACGAAAGTGGAATTTCTGATGTTTACATAGTTCTTCCATCCGCGCTGACATTTAATGCTAACGAAAAATCACTCCCATGAATAACAGGATATTAATTATGACTCATTTCTCATGATTTTATTGTAAGTTGTCGCTTTTGTTCCTCTCATGCTTTACATTACGGCTCACTGCTAGATTTGATGTCATTCTGCGCTAAAACTCTAAACATTTTACACGTAAATATCCTGTTTTAATATGAAAACTCTCCTATAGTGACACACAGTGACCTATAATACAATTTGACAATTTTTAAAAGTCTAATCGTTGCAAAGTGAAAAAGCTTTCGTGTGAAATAACACAACTTCCTCACCTCCTCATCGTTAAGATGCTGACTGTCCTCCGTGCGTCCTCTCAGAGGTGGATAAGCTCCCAGATGACACCGACAGGTCGCCGGACAGGTGCGGCCTCTCTCCGGACTCCCACCTGGCTGACGCCGCTGATTTCTCCCCGAAGTCGCCGCTGAGCTCCGCAGACAGCGCGTGCGGCCGCTCCACCGACTTCGAGGATTTCTGGAGGCCGCCGTCGCCCTCTGTATCACCGGGTAAAGACACCAGCACACAGACACACCAGCTCAGATCCAGAACTGCAACTCATGGACACTATTAACATCAAGACACAGAGGAAAAACTGTAAAGATTCGAAAACATTCACAGAAAACACTCTGTAGGAATATTATTAAATTACTATATTTTTGTCTAATGTCTATAAGAATATTAAAATGAATTCAGATTCAGCACATTTTAGCAGAATAAATCTCAAACTAGGATGATCACACATGGATGCGATCCTTTAAAATATTGTAACTTACATCATTAATGTGCTAATTAAATATTTTCATGTTATGTATGAAAGTCAAAATGCAAATGCATCTCTTATTTAACTAATTAGGCTTCGCGCTACTTTTGTCAAAGCAGTTCACGTCTGTCTTTAAAAAAATGAGCAGGGCCTTGAAACTTTCAGACAAATTTCCCAGAACTCGACTGTTACTCTGTTTTTTCCATCTGATGTTCGTGTTTTCTCCAACTCCATCACCTGGGAATTCTCTGAGAGAACATTGCATGACTCCTCCAGCTCGTCGGGCCCTGTGGGGCCCCTGGAAAAACGCCCCGCTTTAAACATGTCAGTTTCATTAAAATTTCATCTGGCCTCTGCTCTTCCCTCCAGTTGACTCTGAGAAATCGTTGTCCCCTCTGGTGGATGACAGCCAGCCCTTCACCGTCCCCTTCCGGCCGTACGCCTGGAGCAGCTACCCGGGGCCGCGGCTCGGGCCCCTGGTGCACCAGAGTCTCCACCCCAGCGCGGAGGTGGACAGGGGCCCGGCCACCATGGCTTTCTACGGGGACAGAAGCACGCACGCGGCCCTGTACGCAAACCGGACTCTGGGCGAGGAGACTTACGGAGACTACCGGAGGCTGATGTTTCCTAAGGGAGGCCTGCACGAGAAGAGCCGCAACCTGAAGGCCCAGTCCGGCCTGCTGTGCTCCAGTCTGATCCTCAACGGCGCTTACAAGTGCGTCAAGTGCAGTAAGGTGAGGACGGAGATGCGTTCACTTACTATAAATACTAAAATATAAAAACATCACGAAGCTTTAAGCCTGAAATTTAAATGAATGAGTGGCTCTGTGGTTGACCTCTGACCTCTTTATCTCAAAGATATTTCTTAGAAAACAGATTTATCAGAAATTATTTTTTCCACATACAAAACCCCTAACTTCTTTCTCTCCCCACCAGGTGTTTTCTACCCCGCACGGTTTAGAAGTTCACGTCCGCAGATCGCACAGCGGCACCAGACCATTTGCATGTGAAATCTGCGGCAAAACCTTTGGCCACGCAGTCAGCCTGGAGCAACACAAAGCTGTGCATTCACAGGTAACCTCTCACACGCCAAACCGCATCCTGCACTTCACACCTCGGCTCGGTTTGCATCTCGTTGTCAAGTTGTTGTTCCTCGCTTGACGTCATGACTTAACACACTTGTGCACACGTTTCAGGAAAGAAGCTTCGACTGCAAAATATGCGGCAAAAGTTTCAAGAGGTCGTCCACTTTGTCGACGCACCTGCTCATCCACTCCGACACCCGGCCGTATCCCTGCCAGTACTGTGGGAAGAGGTTCCACCAGAAGTCAGACATGAAGAAACACACTTTCATCCACACAGGCAAGTAAAAAGAAGACAGATTTTAAATTAGAACACGTCAAAAAATTTAAAAAGTTAGAATTTATAGCAGCCGGTTTCTTCCTGTGGATAAATAATCTGTGCGTAATTTGCGCGCAAAGTCCGAAATTTTCCAGGGAGAACTAAATATAATTTAGCCGCTATTTAACGAAAGGCAATGTTTTCTTACTTTGTTTCCAGGTGAGAAGCCGCACAAATGTCAGGTGTGCGGGAAAGCGTTCAGCCAGAGTTCAAACCTCATCACGCACAGCAGGAAACACACCGGATACAAACCGTTCGGCTGCGACCTCTGCGGCAAAGGTTTCCAGAGGAAAGTGGACCTGAGGAGGCACAAAGAGACGCAGCACGGACTGAAGTGAAGCGACACTCACCGCCATCTCTGCACAGAAACCACGCCGTGTAATCTGATTACAGTCTTAAATTATTACTCTTCAAAGGGGCGATGACACGTGACGGAAGACGCCTTTTTTTTTTTTGCTCCACATGAGGACGTTTCTGGGATCGAGATTCACTCTGATCCACTTTTAGATTTATGTGGAAATGTGTATTTCAGCCGAGAGGCAGATTATTTATTTATTTTTAATAAGGAAAGGGAAAAAAAACGCCTCTAATGATTCTTCTGTCGGACAGTTTGCAGGATGAACGTCGGCAACACTAACTTTTTTCATCCTGCTGCAGATTTTTGTTTCTGAAGGTCCAGAAAAACCAGAGATAAGCTGTGAAGTGTCAGACACGCAGACAGGATGCGACGGAGCAGAGTGAAATAAATCCACCGCTTCAGTGAACATTAAACCCAAAATATTTGTGTTTGAATTTAAAGAACCGCATCGACAGAGAAGCCAACAGAGATGAAAATCTGCGCTTCTCCAAAGAACCTTTTTGTTGTCAGATTGGAGATAAATGCGGGCAAAACAGCCTCCTCATGACTGATCCAACAAACAGGAGGTTTACGGCCTGAACTCACCGAGCTGTTTGCTTCCACTTTTCCATTTTGCACATTTTAATGTCAGAATGAACTTTTTAAATATCTTTTATTTTCTAGGCTATTTTATTTTATTTTCCGTTTTGATCTACTGAAATTTTAAAAAAAGCAATAAAATCTTGAAAGAGGAATGATCTGAGATGACTTCTTTTTTAAAATGAAAAATATTCGGAAAACTACTTAAATGAGTGTTTGCTGTTTTTTTCATGCAGGTTTTATCTTTAAAACAGGTGTTTTTGACTGTTGCCGTCGAGTGTATTTTAATATTCGCTGTAAAAATCTTTATAATAATCTTTAACCTACAAACAAACAGTAAAAGGTAACGCGTTGACTGAAACCCAAGCACAGGGCCGCAGCGCGCAGCCACCCTGCTGCTGTGATTGGGAAAGCCCGGAGGCCACCGGCTCCTGTTTGTTTTGACCACTGCGCTCATGTGTTTGAACCCTAAACAGTCTGTGCAGATTGAGCCGTTAACCAACTGTTTTTCACCCTCATGGCTGTTATTTTAAAAAACACACCGAGTTTTAGCAGGAAGCTGACAGCTGACAGCTGTGGTCCTCTGAGGGATGAACGGCGCTGGATGGAGTTTCATGTAGTTTAGTACAACTGTGTGTTTAATGATGAGCAGAAAGTGATTTTAATCTGGATTACAGGACGCACAGTTTAAAATCAGGCAACAATAAATCTCATTAAAGACAAAGACAATAAAGTTAATTCAATTAAGCCTAAATAAAGTAAAAGAAGTGGTAGAAAATAGACACAGAATGAAAGTAAAGAAGGTAAAAACATCCAGTTTGTCATCAGGACAGAGAAATAAGTCGATCATCAGCTGTCTTAATAATTACTGTCACCATTAGATTATTCAACCATCTCATCTTCTCTAACTCTAAAAAGAGAAGAAAAAGAGGAACAATCAGTTATTCGTCTTAACATTGATTGAAATCACTGACTCACAAGGATTTTCTCTGCATCACTTCCCCAAAAAAAATCGTACAACATCCATGCCTGCGAAAACACTGAATATTTTAAACCCCAAGATGAACAGGCGAAAGGAGAACAGGAGAAGTCGAGCTCATTTAGAGGGAGGCTTAATGGAGCTGCGCACCTCCATGCTGAGCTGCAACATCTCAGCATCTCCGGCTGTGAAAGAGTCACAAACTTTAATCTCTCTGAATGGATTTGTTTAAATAAGCATCGTCTGTTTTTCTCATGAGACTCTGCACGGCTGCAGGTGGAAAATTTGTTTGTGTGAACTAACCTTAATGATCACATTTTAGCACTTTTTAATCAACATGTGTGTGATTAACATTTAATTAAAACCAGAATCTTGCTTGCTGAACAGAAACACCTGGATTCAAGCATCACATGCAGTCCTGCACTCGACCACCTCCCTGCAGCTCATGACAGTTTCATCTACAGTTTCACCAAACAAACAAAATAAAAAATTTGCGTCCATGCACACAAACTTCACAGATTAAATTTTGAAACGCTGTGATGCAGAGTGACTTAATCTCCATAAATAAACTTCATGAGAAACAACCTCAACATTCCCAATCTCAAAGTTAGATTAAAATATGCGTTCGAAGTGTTATTTAAGAAGAGAGCGGCTCATTCACAGGAAATGTGCAGTTCATACAGGAAACACTGAGCGTAACACAGACAAATGTCGCCGAATGAAGACTGCAGACTCTCTGCTCAGACTCTGATGGTGAATCTGATCACAGGAGAATCACTGAAGCTCAGTTTGCCATAAGAGACTTTCAAACTCCAAGTCAGCCTGAAGCCACCAGACCTTTGGAGAAACAGGCGAACGGACAGTTTCAGGTGTGACGTCTCACTTTTGTGCAGATTTTTAATGAAGAAAGAAGGTCGATTTCAACTAAACTTCAACATCTAACTTGTGATAGAAACCGAATCTTCTGCGAGTGACGTTTAATCTCCTAAGGTGTTGCATGATTTCCTCTGAGAGATGTTTCACAATCTCAGAGAGAAGCAAAACATCTTCAAAAGGAGCCATTAGGCTGACCAGATTTCCTCAAAGGGCACCGGTGGATTTTTTTAAAGCATTACCCCGCTGCCCCGAGGCATATCAAATATGAATAGAATTGGGCTCAATCGATTCGAGTGGGCGAGTAATCAGAGCAGTGCAGTCTGAGGCTCCAATCTAGGCCTGCATCTCGGTCCATGAGCCCACGCTCATGCAGAAACACACATCTGTGCACACACCCACACATGCAACCACCCAGCAGAGCGACTGCATTAATTTTTCTTGACAGACAGAGTTGTGCAATTAGAAAGTTCAGCTCCTGGGTTTTGTGGTTCTTGATGATTCATTATTCATCTCAAATTAAACATGAATAATAAAAGAGAGATTTCAGACACACTTTGGTGTTTGATTTTGATTTTTTTTTTCTCTTCAGCTGCCAAATGCCTGTTTATTTGAATCTATTTTGTATTTTCGTAAAGAAATATCTCTTGTAAAAGGAAAAAATGTGTTTGACACCATCTCCTGATTCACAGCGGTTGTAATCTCGCACTGAAGGCACAGAATCTAATCGAAACATCACATGCAACAGCAGTTCATAGTAAAAAAATAAAAAAAAATAAAAGATAAGATCAGATCACACCCACGCTGCTGAGCTAATATCTGCAATCAGCAACTTCTGGTGAGCAGTCAGATTCACGTGTTGTTCGTTTCATAAGGGAGAAGTTGGGGGAGACACCATGAGGAGAGAGCTAATGTGATTACTCCCCTGAGGGCGAGCAGACCTGTTGTGTATATTGTAATAATAATGCGGTATTTGCTCTCACGCTCCGTTCAGCAGATTTCACACAGGTTTGACGAGTTGCAGACAGAGAAGCCTGACAGAGATGCAGGATTTTCTGACGATAGACTTCGGAGAAAAAGCACTGATTAATCTGCTCTGGTGCAGGAAACGACCGACAGAAGTTCAAGAAGGGTGAAACGATCTGAGAGCAAACTGTTTTCGTAGATTGTGTTTACACATTTCATGTAGGAAACTTTCTCAGAGAGACTTTTCCTGCTCACCTGCCGCCGCCCCCCCCCCTTCCCGATGGATGACACGCCAGCTAAGCTGGGACAGACGAGGAGAGGCAGGGCTCATATAGGACATAGCTCTTTTGTTGCAGAGGCTTATTCATTATTCACCTGATCTGAAAAACAGACTGCAAACCAACTGCACAGCTGTCATCAAGCAACAAGGCGCAGCCACAAATTATTCATGACTCGGCAAAGAAAAGGCAGCAGAACGAGAGGAAAATAATAACAAGAGACATCAGCGAGGCAGCTGACGGGCTGAACATGTGTGGGGAGAGTCGGCCTCTTCAGGCTGACAAGCTTCCTCCTGCAGAGCCGGTCGCGGCTGCACCACACGGCCCCCAGACCGCCTGTACACGCCGTTTATAGACTTTTACAGCTCTGCATGGAACAAGAGGCCATGTTGGCTCGTGATCTTTAAACCATCACAGGAACCGTGTTGTTCTTTCTCCAGTAATTCTGAGAAAGGTTTAGTGATTTTCACTTCAGTTTAGTCCAAATTTAAGCTCCAAAAATGAACTCAGGTGACTCGGTTGGGTCTCTTGTGACGTCACAGCAGTGCAGGTAAAGCTTATAAGCTAATAAGATGCCGGCATCGTAAGGTTCTGCAAATGTTTTAACAACACATATCAAAGTGACACAGTTCAGATTAAATATGGGTCCACATGAGCTGATTTTCGTCTCAGGAAGCAGGACGAGACGGTGGAGGCGAGACGGCTGTCAAACACCTCATCAAGGTTGACGGTTTTAAAAGGGGAAATCGTAGTGACTGCTGGGATTTTTCCAGCCATAATTACGGGAACAAAAGCAGATATTTGAAGCCAAAAAAGGATCTTTTGCAAAACCTCACACAGTGTTTCTTTCCTGTGCCTGAACGTCACCTGACCTCAAAACCACAGAAGGTTAAGTTAAGAGCGTTAAGTGACATCATTTACGCAACATTAATTCTGGTGATTGGTTTGTGCAGGCCCTTTGCATGCTGGGTAAGATTACAGCCCCTCGTGGATCTGAACAGGATAAGTAGATTAGAGAATATTTAATATTACAGATGTAAATGAAATATTATTAGACTTAGTCCTCTGTTTTCGCTGCTTCTGTGGTATTTTTAGCTGAGATCTCATTTCATTTTTGGTTTTCTGGACAAGATTTTCTTTTCTTGTTTCCTCGACATATTTCTGGTCGGGTGTCTATTTTTATTATGCATCATGAAATCTTAAAGTTGAAGACATCAGATTATATTTCACCTGTTTCAGCTTCTCTACTCTTGTGTTTATTTTCAGAAATTATTTTAAATTTTGATGCTAAATGTTAAAGCAGGCTGAGCCAACTGGCCATGTCAGTAATTCATACAAATCTCATTTAAATTCAATCTCAAATCATTTTTTTAATCATTTAATTACTTTAATTGAATTGAATGTCATTTTTCCCTTCATCAATCAAATTTTTTTCCACCATGTTTAATCCTGTTTAATCCTGTTTGTTGCTCTATGAATTAAGTTCATTATGATCATTACACTGCAGTACTTTTACTACTTAAACAAAAAACTACTCAAATTTTACTATATTATTTTTACACAGTGTGTTTTAGGCCCAACATCACACACACATGTATTTAGGTCAGTGCAGGTGTGTGTGTGTGTGTGTGTGTGTGTGTTGGGGAGGAGATCG
>JAPZDY010000021.1:25657989-25669148 GCA_029783645.1 Ctenochaetus hawaiiensis | reverse complement strand
TTACAGCCTGTAATTTGAAAAATCATTAATAAGTTATTTCCAAGTACATGACAGCTGGATTGGCAGGAATTTTTAAATCACCCATTTAAATTATATTAAAGCTTAAAACGATGCATTAATAAGGTCGTGGCCATTTTGAGTGACAGCTAGCTGCTAGCCATCTGCAAGGAATCACACAGTAATTGTTAGCAATGCACATCTTTGCTGGCTCCTCCCTCTCATCCATATATGGTCACTTCTGGCGCCAGGAAAAAAACAAGATGGCAACAGGCATAATGCAAAAACTCAGTGCTTTCAAATGGTATTTCACAGAACCAGTGAGTGATTAGGGAGAACGCTGAGGTCTCGTGTGTGTTTATTGTATTTGACCTGGTCTCATTGTGGCTCTGAACTGCTGTGTTTTATGTCACATTTGGTTGAGTTTGATGAAATTTGCATTAGCATCCTTCAGATTTGACTGTTTTCCTGTGAAATAATAATGTACATTGAACAAATCTGAGATTAAGTTTGACTGATATTAGATTCATTCTTGTTATATGTAGACGACACACTTCCTGGGTGGTGCCACTTATTTTTGAGTAGTTTTGTCATTGAGGATCATCCATACGTTTGGTCTTTGGGAGTGTTTTTACAGGCAGTTATCAGCTCAGAAATGGCAGTTTGTGCAGTTAAAGTGTGGACACACACACATAAGCGAGTCCATCTCCTTGCTGGTGTCTTAGGACGAGCTTTCACGGCTGCAGGACGAAGTCAGCGGCGGCTTATCGGCCTGGTGCAGGTTTTTACTGCATTAGTTTACCACCGAGAGTAAAGGAGTCAACTGCTTGGCTACATAAATCAGATGGTTGAGGCATGTTATCCACAAATTGATTATATGTCACTTGACAAGGTCAAATATTTTAACCAAGATGCCTGAAGTCCCTGAATGCTCCGCATAGCAAACAGTTATGTGTTCTCGGTTGGCCTGACTGCCTGCTTACACAGCTATAAATGAAGACACCGGGGACTACTTAAGTGGGAGTACACTGGCCTGAATTAGCAACTCAGCTGAGGAGCAGCTGCAGAGATGAGATATTTTAGTAATCAGGTGGATCCACCAAGAACATTGAGGTCTGCAAAAAACATATCAGCAGGCGAAGAAATAAGGACGCCATGTTATTAGAGGAAACCCATTGACTGAGTCAATCTCGGACTCATTAAATCAACTGCATGAAGTTAATTAACTATAGCAGTCGTTTTTTTTTTGTTCGTGACAAACATGTTGAGACGGTCAGTTTTCTGTTTTCACTCATAAAAAAATAAATAACTGTTCCCGTTAAAACCGCAACCAAAAATTATCTTCATCTTCGCATTAACTTGTCAGAAAATTTGTGATGTTTTCCCAGAGACCGAGATTATGTCAGCGAGATTATTCTTTTATCCAAAAGCCAGTTTACAGTTACATAAGACACAGAGAGAAGAGCCACACATGAGAAGCTGGAGACAGAGATTTTTTATTATTTACGATTAAAACACAAAAAGGTTGAAGATTCATTTTTTTGCTGATCGTCTTTTAGTTTTATTGACAAATAATTTCATCTTTAGGTTCTATATCGTTTAGATTTGGAACTCTGTGGCGCTCGAGCAAAACATTTTCTGTTTTTGAGTTTCACATTGAGGAAACTTTGAGTTGACTGACTTTTGTTTTTAGGTTTATCTCAGCAGTAAAGACGAAGCCCAAGGGGAAGCGTTGAAGTTATCGTTCAGCTAAGCAGGACAAGAGCTCAAAAAATGTACTGATGTTGATTTTTTTTACCTTGATATTAATGACATTTGCGAATTTTATGATCTAATTACCAACTGATGATATGGTTCAGATGTCAGTGCAGAAACTTGTATTAACTTTGCGTTGCACTTTAATTTGCTTCTTTTTTTTGGACACAGAGTTTTTATGCAGCACTTTTCTCCAAAAATCCCAAAAAACTCTTTTAGGATTTTTGTTTTTTGAGTTTTGTAACAGTTTGTTCATCAGAGGTCGAACGCAGAGTGTGTGACCTCTTCATGATCCAACTGAGTCCAGATAAAAATACAGATGGTCTGATACAGTTTTTATTCCTTTTGGGTCTTTTTCTGCTTCCTGAACTTTGTGTATCATCAAAACTGAGTACAGATCACTCTGTATGTTATAAATGTGCACCAAGTGATGTAAGTTGCTCCCCTTTTATAGATTCTGACCATTTATGCAGTAAAAATCAGTCAAAAACAGGTGAACAGGATGCAACAGAGTCATCTCTATGATAATTAAATTACATGATATCAGGTCTATACGTACACTTGAGAAATCGATATATATTTGATATTTTTTCAGCATTTTAGTCAATGTGGGAGTCATTTCTGATACTTTATCCATTATGAAACAACTTGGACATATATTTAAGCGAACTTTTTTGTAAAACATTAGGTATAATAACAGTCCTTAATGGTCTTTTTTCTATTTTGTTGCTTTTATTTGAGAAAAATCATAAAATAGAGACCCAAAATAGTAGCAGATTTTTAAACTATTACATTATTTTGCCACATTCAGCAGAGTGTTCTGTGGTTTCTCAAACACTTAGGAAGTAAAACTAATTTCAAAATCACAAATTTACTGTTAATTGATGAATCAGTTAATCAGCTAATCGTTCAGCAGCCTCCTAAAATCCTATTCAGCTTCCCGTTGTGTCTGAATTTCAGAGTTAAGTCAACTTCTTAATTCAAAAACTAACAGAGCACGTTAGTTTCAGTGTTTTTCTGTCTGCTGCAGGTGTGCAGGTGTGTTTTCTGTGTCAGTCGCTGTTCCCACACTTTTTTTTTTTTTTTTTTTTTAGTTTCATCCAGTTAAACATCCTGCCTGATTCTTGACTTCCACTTTCTCAAATGTGACAAACGCAGGCGGTAATAGCAGCATTTTGTCTCTCATTAAAATTGACATCATCAGCTCGCGGTTTCGGATTCAGACGAGAATCACAGCAAACTGACCTTGTGAAGCGAAACGAGGCTAATTTGTCTCAAACAGCCTCTGAGCTGCAGCAGGTAAAGCCGAAGCTTCAAATGAGTGTTGATTGCAAGAAAAATATGTGTTTTTTGATTTTTCTGTGTAGTCTGATATTCTTGTTAGTTTTATCATTATTACAACCACAATGGCAGAGCACAAACCCTAAAATGTGACCGTCTCTGATGAGGTGTTATCGTTCAGAGGCACAGTTGTGCGTCTCCTCACCGGCTTAACACCTGAAACTGTAGCTCAGACGTGTGAAACGCTCTGAAACTATAGCTGGGTGTGATTACCAGTCAAATTAAATCTGAGATGTCAGTAACATGTGTCAGTGCTTCCACTCCCACGCCTGGCAGGTTGTTGGGAGTGACAAGCTGGCTGTTGATTATTTTTCCAGCGTGAAACCGAAATCACTGACACACGACTACAGTTTACGATCCGCCGGTCTTTTGTTTGATTCGCTTTGCATGTCAGCTAACATTATCGATGTAATAACGGACAAAATACGGCCACATTGAAACTGCGTCGTCGTTAAATTAGCAGGTGAAATGTCGCTCAGAGGTCCGTGTGATGCCGCTCTGTAATTCTGCAAAAAGCTGCTGAAGTTCTTCAGCTTTGTCGCCTCCAACCTTCACTGATGCTTCATGTATGGAAACAGACTCTGCACACAGAAGAGGTTGTGTGTTAGGAGGAGTTAATTTCTTTATTTGTTCACTTTTGTGATAATTGATGATTTATTGAGGTCATTTTTTTTAGAGAAAATACCAAACATCTTATTCCAGCCTTGAAATTTTTAAGATTTGCTGCATTTCTCCGTCTTATTTGTTAGAAAACTAAAAAATATTTGGCTTCCTGACTGGAGAAAAAAAAGGAAATTAAACAACTGAAGTTGTCACCTTGTGTTTAGGGAAACTGTGATGGACATGATTTGTCATTTTGTGAGACCTAACAATCAAAAATATGAATATATTTTAATAATCAAACACACAGTATGAAATTTTTGGGGTTTTTTCTCCGTTAAAACAACCAAAACAACAGACATAGTTTCATGACATTGTGAGGTAAAGTGGGATCATGGGAGTTGTTGTTTTCACTGTTGCAGATGAAACTCTGTCTGACTGACTCAGGCAGAAATGTTCACAGACGAGGTAATAGATTACAGTTTGACTCACATTACGTTTACTCATGTTTGCAGACTTCCTTCCTCGTTCTGACACTTTTTCTGGTGTTTTCCTGCAAGTTATTGCAACCAGAGCTGCGAACTGTGAGTCTGTCTGCAGACGCATCGACAGGTGACCGAATCAAACCTCATGTCACAGATTCTTCCGAGCCCGAAACATTTAGAAAAATATAAGTACACAACAACAAAACTTAGTCATTTTTGTTATTTTAGCAGAGAAATTTGACTTATTAGGACTTAAATCAAGAAACTTCTTCATCCAGTTTTCACCTCTTTCTATAAATACATTTAATTTAAAGAAACAGAACAGAGACCAGAAATGTATAAAATGTAAAACAGGCAGCTTAAAAGAGTTTTTAAAAGACCAATTTAAGGACTTCAGCTCTTTATACATTTGGGCTTTTAGAGCCTTATAGTTTTTTTTTGCTAAATCTTATAAACTCATCCTGCATTTTGAATTACTTTGTTTATAACAGGGGATCAACTTTCAAACCTCCGGCTGTAACACATCTGACAGCCGCTACTATTGAATTCGTAGCAAATAAATAGACTTTTTAGACTTTTCAGTGTCTTTACATGTGTGTGTAACTGCATCTACAGTCACTTCAGCTCTCATATTTGTCTTTTTCCTGTTTATATTTCAGTCCATAATAGTGAACATTCGCAGCTGCTGCTGTAACAAACAGCTCGGAGATGTGAGAAGCTTTTGCCTCCTTAATTTGTGACGGCAGCTCTGCTGAGAGGGATTTGCAGAAACAAATTTTTGGATGAATTTCCAGAGATGAGGGTTCATTCTCCGGTTCTGATCTCTTAACACGTGATGCAGCCTGATGGTGGAAAAACCCTCCAGCCAGCTGCTCTTGAAACACTTTCCCATCATGGCAGCATCTTAACTCAGATTTTCTTTCTTTTTAGCCGATAAGTTTGAATGTTTTTCATGTTCACAAATCTTAAATTTACATGTAAATTGTGTTGCACTTTTCTCTTAAAGAGCCACGTGAGTCATTTCTTTTTGGAGACAAAAGAAGGATTTCAGCTTGTTGAGTCTGAGGGACCTGCAGGTGAATTTGTTTTGGTCCATCAAAGGTCGAATGAAGCAGCAGCTCCATCACGAGCTGCAGATGTTCCACAGACGTCCTCTGCAGATCCTCCTTCACTCAGGCTATGGACCATTTCCTCCACTAAGGGGCAGAATATGATCACTGATGCTCTCAGATCTTCCCAGAAGGATGAGATGGTGAAAAAGAAACACCAGCACATGTGAAGGGTGTAATCATGTTAAGCTGAATAGATGATAACAAAAGAAATAATTGATTAAAACAAAGAATAGCTTATCATTTAAAAAAAAAACACGAGATGAAATCTGATTGTAAAAAATGTGCAAAAACATATTTGACTAAAACTTAAAAAAAAAAGAATAATTAAAAGGTTTTATGGCTAAATAATGATAATAATAACGATTGTGATGTTGTTCTTGTAGTTTAGTGCATTTCTTTGCATCTTGTGCTCCTCCTTCATATTCATTGTGCAGCAAAACTACATTTAAATTACCAGACTGCATAAAAATACTTGCAGCTTTTTGACATCTCATATCTAATCCACATTCACCCGAGTCTGCAGGAATGTCAAACCGGCATGGTCTTGTATTTATCCCTCAGAACATTTCACAAAGTCCAAACAACCTCTGTCTTTGAGGGTTCGGATTAGCGAGCTTCCATTGTACACGAGCCGTGAGGCGGCTAACCCTTTCTGTGATACCTATCTGAGGTTGAGCTCAGCACTTTCCTCATTAATTTCCCACTCATTCTCAGAGTTGGATGTGATATTTTAGAGATTTGAGCACGCGGGGCACAGGTTAGGTGCAATTATGCTGACGGAGGGCTTTTACAGCCCTGCTCAATGAAATCTGGAGTATAGGATTATACGTGTAGAAAGTTATATAGTGATTAACCTTCATTTCAGTCCCCTCGGTGATCTCCCGGAGACAAATCCTCCTCCAATCAGCTGCTGTCAGGTGTATTTCTCCACCCTGATAAATGACCTTCAAAATGATAGATCGAGGCATCCCTCCTCCTCTGCTGTGCTTCTGAAGCATTTGCTTGCCCTTTCAGGTAGTTCAAATGCCTCCTTAAACTACATACCACTTCTGTTTCTCTCAGTTGTGCAGCTGGAACGACTGTCGGGTAACTTAAAGGTCTGTTTTTATGGTTCTCGACCACTGGTGGCGCTATGGAGCAGTTTTTGATGAGTGGACTCTGTATTGCGGACACTAAATGTAAACTTTGTTTGCAAGAAAACTGCAAATTGCAACACTTTGTTGCATTGTCTTAGTTTTGCTGCAATATAATGTAACAAAATACAGTAAAATTGACATTATGTTGCTTTATTTTAAAGGAAAACTTTCTTAATTAATTATCTTGGTGACTTAAGCTTGAACTTCCAAGTGTTACAGGAAGTGGTGAGAAATTAGCACCTATTTTTTTGTATTTTCAGCATGTTTTCATGGCTGCAGCTGCCATCTGTTGGTGATATTTGGTACTGGAGAGGATTTAACAATACTGAGACAAATGGAGAGCAGAAATCAAGATAACACTTACAGATTTTTAAGGTTTCTGATAATCAGGTTGCTGTTTAGAGGACAGTACCCTCCAAAATGTATATATTATATTATGACAACTTTCATTACTGTGTCAACATAGTTGTAGCTTCATCTTTAAGGGCTCGATGTAGAGAAAGACGTTACATTTTGTTTATTTATAGCTCATATAATCTGATTTTTCCAAACAATAACTGAAAGAAATCACTTGTTTCATGAGTGAACTAGAACTTCATGTCAGTAATTAAAACCAGGACTCAATAAAAAAAAAGGAAAATTACACTTCATGAAACAACCTTTTTTTTTTTTCTTTTAATCAGGAACAGGTGAAATAATCTTTTCCCCCATTAACTGATTCTCACTTGGCGTGTGGGTTTGTTTGATTTCTTCAGGTCTTTGCCGTGGTGTCACCAGCCGCAACGCAAAAAAAAACCAACTTTGTTCTCACTGAACTGAGTGTTCTCCTCTAACAAGAGATGGATGAAAAAAAAGAAATCCTGTTAATCTGCTAATGATATAGAAAGAAACAACGAGAGCTCAAATGTCAGTCGTTAGCTGCCATTTAATTAATTTAATGTATCGCTGCCGTCATTTTATAGTTGTTACACAAAGATACTTAACGCAATTATCGTTTAAATATTATTTCATGCTAAGACATTACAACCAGCGCTTATCGTTTTTTTTTTTTTAAGAAATGCAACATGATGCATGAATCTCCTATCTGCTGCTATCCGTCTTGTATTTCGTGTGCGTTTGCAGAAAGCAGGCTTGCACAACAATGGCCGCTCCCTCCCTCGCCCCCTCCGAGAAAGGACATTTTTTGAGCCCCTTTGATTTGGCCCGATTTGTTTTGATGTGAGGAGTGAGTGGTTTTTAAAATCTCCTTAACTCCCCAGGCCTGGCCCGGTCTCCCACAGGGCTAATGACCGCAGCCTGGCCCCGTGTTGAATAATACAGACGGCTGGCGAGGTGGAAGTGGGGAGGAGGGCCAAGGGGTTAGACGTCGGACCCTCCTCCTCCTCCTCCTCCTCCTACAGTACACCTCCATTGATAAGATTGTATTAATTGGTATGAATAGAGAGGGTTTTTCTCCCTCTCCTTGTATACATTTACCATTATACTCATTAGCTTCCCGTTGCCTCCCAGCGAGTTTCTCCTTCACATCCCCCGGGGTCTCCTGGGAGGCAATTTGCATCTCTCCATGGTGTCTCTCTGGGGTTATTGAGGAAATATTAGCCTCTTTTCTTCTGTGGCCGACCCTTTGATTTATTTGGAGCTGGAGCTGATAGAGTGGCACTCACATGTTAATGACCGGCGCTGAAACAGGCCCCCGGTGCAAGACGTCGCATTGATCCAGGTTGAAAAAGGTACAATTGACAAGCAGTACTGAATAATCGCCTTACATGCGTCTGTTTGTGTGTGTGTGTGTGTGTGTGTGTGGACCTTGCGAAATGACAAGGGAATCCCACTGCTGTCAAGGCGACTGCGCTCAAGCTGTCCACTCTCCCTGATAGAGTTAGATAAATAGGCTTTTGTTGGCCTCTGAATTCCTTCTGACTTTTTGACAGCCGCGTTTTCGACGTTTTTTCTCTTCAGAGGCTCGTTTCGCCTTTGTTTATGAAGGCAGCCGCTGTCCGTGTCATCTCTCTGACCCCGTGTGGTCGTGGCGGTGCTTATTTTAACCACCTATAGGTCTCGAAACCCAACCGGAGGCCGCAGAGGACGCGCTTGATCCAGTTACCGTTTGGAGTTGTTTGTCCTGGTCTAATAATAGAGTTCAAGGTGACAACTGAGGACTCGTTTCAGTTGCCATTAGCGACTGCGAGGCTTACAGCATTCCTGCCGCCGTGAACTCGTATTATATTTTAAAGAAAGATAATGAGAGATTTCATCCTAATACCTGCGATGCTTGACATGCCTCCATGTTTAAGCTCACTGATGTCTGCTGCTTCACTGAGGAGCTCGTCCTCAATTTGGAGAGCAGTTTGACATCGACTCGCTTTCATCTCAATGGTCACATGTCTACAGCGAAGCCGCAGCAACAATGTTTGATATATATTTTTATATATATATATATATATCTGAACCGTAGCATCTGAGCTCGGCTAATCACAGCAGCAGCTTCTGTCTTGCTTAGTATTTGTACACTTTCAGTTATATGGTAATAATAACATTTAATAAAAGTCAACAGCCTAACTGCCACTAAACTCAAATACCCGCCGCTGCAGTCGCTGCATCTCCTCTGCATACTTATAACAGATTAGAGGTTATGTATATCAATAGCGCAGCTCATGCATGCCGGTAGAAAAGAGAAATGCATGAAATGGAAATGTGCCATTTCGACGAGCCGAAAGCAGCTCGCCGAAAGCGGGCGAGCGGGTACGGCTGGCGTTGATGGTTCAGGTTTGTTTTCCTCTCGTGCGTCGGTGAGATGAGGAGTCGTGTATCTAAACAGAGCAGATATGATGTTTATGAGAGCCATCTGCTCGGCGGCCCTCCTGCGCCCGCTGCCCTCCTCAACGTGAGAGCCGCCTCATTAAAACGGTCACATGCCTGAGAAATTTCCAACCGCTGCTGCTTCTTCTTCTTCTTCTTCTTCCCCCTTTTTAAAAGGAGTAGAGTTTAAAACTAACAAAGCCTCGGGAAATCCCCATCAGACATCCCTCCCTTAATCCATTTAATTTTGAAAGGTATTGTTTAAAGCTTTAAAGTTTATATCGTTTAATCCCCCTCCAACACTACGGGCAGCAAATGAGGCCGTGTCAGCAGCTTGAACAGATATAATCTACTCCACACAACAGAAAATCCTCCTTCAAGACAAGGTTGCATGGGTTTCCTGTGAACTCGCCGTTTGATGTTTCTACCTGCTATTGAACATGACTTCTGTCTTAACCCAACTGTCACTCGCTCCCTGTCCCCTTTTATCACTCCGAATGTTCGCGCTTCACCTTTTTTCATCAGTAAATCTACCATCACAGCCATTTCACTCATCACCCCCCCTCCGTTTTTTTACGGAGAGGGGAGCAGCGAGAAGTTTGTTATGGGCAGATTGGAGAGGAGGGGGGACGATTCTTCTGGAGGTGTTTTTCAGATGTGTTGAACCTTTGGCCAAAGGATGGGATCGTCTTCTGGTTCAAGGTTTTGCTCGCCCCAGTTTAACCCTCAGCCCGTCTCCACGTCTTTTGTCGGTTGCAGCCTCCACTGCAAGAGTAGTTTTCTGTCTGTGCTTTTAGCTTCCACGTTTTTTAGCACAATAGTTTCCAGATTATTAGAATATGTGATTATTAGATTGAGCAGAAGAGTCAACCTTTGTTGAAACACACTTTCTTAGCTCATAGACTCATACATTTTTAGCTAAATATGAGGCTACAGCCGGCAGCTCGTTAGCTTAGCTTAGCTTAGCAGATGACTAAACACAACTAGCATGCTATCATATACACTTAAACAAATTAGCTTTAGCTTCAGTCCTAAAATAAGATATCTGGTGTCTCCCAAGAAAAAACTTTTAAAAGAATATTATGAGTTGCCCGAACCTTTCGTATATACACTGCCAATAAAAACACAACAAACTTTAAAGTTACATATAAAATGTATTTTTTATTATAAAAGTACATCACAGCAGTAATCAAATTCACTGAGGTTTGAGGTTGATTTCTTTGTAAAGGTCACTTTACTGTTGCATTGTTGTAGTTTATTGTTTAATCCGCAAATTGGTGATTTAATAAAAAACGGGTCCGTGGACGGATTTTGGGCTGCAACACAAATTTGGATCAAACTAACAAGATATGAAACATCATTGATAAGCTGTAAAGTTACTGGTTCAGGATGGATTTTATTACTTTTAGTCAGACTTGTGCTGTTTCAGGTGTCTCTGCTCTCAGTCTTTATGTTTAATTGCTGTAAGTTAGCAAACTGACAAAAGCTTCATATAAATCACTGAGCAGAAGGACGTCACATACGTTCTGTCTTCTCTTTTACTGCCTGTTTCAATACAATCTCTTATTCAGCACTTTTTTCATCAACCTTTGTGAAAAAAGAAACTACTCATGTTCACAGATAAATTAGCATCAACAAAAAACACTGTTAGAAATAAAAACCATCTGGATTTTGATGTTAAAAATAAACTTTGTTATTCAGACTAATTACTGGAAATAATTTTTAGAGGCACCTAAAAACAGAAATATTAGATAAACAACATGATATGATTGTTTTGTTTTTTCTAAATATCATCCTCGTGACGACAGATGGAGAGAAAAACACAACATACTGCCGAAGCAGATTTTGTTGGATTTTTAGGCTACGTTCACACTGCAGGGCTTAATGCTCAATTCGGATTTTTTTGTGAAATCCGATTTTTTTGCGAGTGCGTT
>JAPZDY010000021.1:25615846-25639029 GCA_029783645.1 Ctenochaetus hawaiiensis | reverse complement strand
GGGAGGCTGGCCAAAATTGCGGAAAAGTGGTGGTGATTGGACAAAATTGCAAGGTCGCGCAGAATTCACGGAGATTGGTTGAATTCGCGTGAACTGTTGCGATCACAACATTGCGAATTCCTGGAGGGACTGATTAAGTTTTAGCATCAATTAGCATGTGAAGTTTTACATTTTAAGTCGTTTGATGTTAAATAGTGTTGCATCCTGACAAAGTTCTCACTAACTCATAGCACTTTTTTTGTCATTGAGTCTTTTGTGTGTGTTTTCTCATTCAGTGTCAGTGTCAGCAGGGATCCAGAGATCAGGACCATTGATCATGACCTGCCCTTTGGCCGGTTATTCAGAAGTGCCACAGACTGCCTGCCTGTGTGTGTGTGTGTGTGTGTGTGTGTGAAAAAAAGAGAAGAAAAATCAATAGGTTTCCATTATCTGGTTGGGCAGTGTCACTGGCCTGTCAATGATCCTGTTACAGCAGCGGCACAAGGGTGACGCGGGCCTGCACCCGCTCGCTGCTGACAAGAGGAAAACATGCTGACAGCCACCGGGAACAAGTTGGAACACAGATTTGCACTTCAAGCAGCCGTCCGAGGAGGAATCGTGCAAGGCCACCGCGCTGCGAGGGGGCGAGTTAAGTTAGGGCGGGGTGCAAGGGGTTGGATGGATGGATGGGAGAGGTGGGGAGGGGGGGTTGCAGATTCCCAGCCAGCCTCCTTCTACTGTCTGTCTGTCTGTCTCGCTCTCTACCACAAACGCTTTTATCCTCCCATAAATTATTCACCTCTGGATACACCAAAGGAAACTCAGTTGCACTGATTGTGGCTGAGGGGAAATTCATAAAGGACCCGAGGCCTGGCGTGCAAGCAAGCAAGCAAGCACCGCCCGCCCGCCCGCCCGCCCGCCCGCCCGGCCACTCCTGCAAAACGTATGCAGAACCCCACCTACAGCATGCTGTCTGAGCGCCAAGCATGTGCACCGGGTTACACATGAAACACAAACAGTGACACCTCTGACCTTTTCTTCTGCAAATTATCAGGCAGGAAAATGTCATGTCACTCTATGAAGAACAAAAAAAATTATAATTTTCATTGTTATTAACTGACTTATGAGGCTCCTGACACATTAACTTTTAACCCACAAAGAAAACAAGAGTCTGCCCTCATCGTTGGGTCCAGATGGCCAGTCAGAAATTAAGGAAGACATCAACTGTCTCCTGAAAGAACACAAATCAATATATTTTGACAAGGATCAAATGTGCTTCAGATGAACCTTTTGGCCTTTTCAGAACAGTCGTCCTCCTCTTGTCAAACCTCTTTATTTCTGTTTGTCCACACGCAGTAAGGTTCCCAGTGACTCCTGATTTTTAAGACCATTTTTGGCAATAAAATTTAAGAATTATAACATTTTTTAAAACTATTTTAACCATAAAAGTGCGTTTTTAACAGTAAAAAACGTGTATTTCCACATGCATGTCTCTTCATTTAAGCTTTAAAAGGCCTTGGGACATTTTTTTTTTAACATCACACTTTTGTTAAAACATGTAGATAATATTTTATTTCCATTTGCACATATAAATGTGTACATTTTTTTTTCTTTCTTCTGGTGGAGGCAATTCAGTCTGTAATGACTGGGGAATTCAGGTTAATATGTTGACAAGGTTTAACAACAGCGGGTCATGTTGCACATCACGCATGGCTGCCTCCGCTCACTGCAGCAGCTGACAGGTCCTAATCATGCGCTGCCCTAAAGGCACTGGGGCAAAGAGGGTTTTAATCACTGAATTACAGACCAGCGCGGGGCTTCAAATTGAGACGTAATTAAAGTCAAAGTTGCAATAATTGTTTTAGCTAATTGGGCAGACAAGTGCATTATGCTGTGATTACATTATGCTGCTGTAAGTGCGTGGAGTCAGAGGGGTTTTTTATCCGGAAGAGGAAAAAAATAAAATAAAAAGGAAATATTGTGTTTGTAAAATGAAATATGTGACATGATGAAAATTTGTTTTAATAAAAAAAAAAACAGTTAAAAAGGATCAGTCGAGCTCAGATAACAGAACTGATGGTCACAGTTTCATTTTGTGCCAAAACGCATAAATCGAATAAAAATATTATTTTTAGTTTCAATATATAATAAATAATTGTATTTTTTTTTCATTTTTTATTTACTACCCATCACACACTGTAGTCTTACAGATACAAACAGGCTGAGCATCACTGTGTCATTTATAGTAAAGACATTAATAATGCAGCCAACAATATGCCCAGTCTTGACGTCCTCGGTAGCGATGGCGCACCTTCGGCAACATCATTATTTCCTATTAATTACTCACCAACCGAACGCCCGTGGAAACGGAGCCGCAGTAGGTGTGACGGGGGAACCGGTCAGGGAGCAGCTGCCCTGCATCCCGCCGGGCTCAGACTGACCTCCTTTCTTTTACATCACTAAACTGGAGGCTTGACAAGCCGCGTTACGAGCGCGCAGAGGGGTTTTGATTTGGATGAGGGGAGAAATGTAGAATATGAGCCAGAAATGACGAGTCAGGCAGGATTTCGGTGCAGCCAAAGAATAAACTGACGAGAGAGAGAGAGAAAAAAGATCTTAACGTGTCTGTTTTGTGGCCTCGTGTCTGTTGAGATCCATCATGTTACACTCAGACAGATGAAACCGCTTCTCCCTTGAACATGGACTTAAACTCACACTGATTCAGACATATTTTAAATCTTTGTGCAACGTTTCTGCACTCCAAAGAAAAAGGTTGAGCACATGTTTTAATGTTTTAATATTTGCGGTTTTAATTGAACCCAGTGATCACTTAGAGGAATGTAAAGCGGCTCTTTGGGATTTAAAACCATCAGTAACCATGGGCCTATGAGCTTCATCTGCTGTGGCCACTGTGCAGTTTCATCCTGGGACGGTAGGGGGCGCTGCTCATTTCGTTCTGAAAGCCAGAAGGAGAGACACATCAACTGGGTTAGACAGGCTGGTTACACTGAAACAGACAACAAACAATGATAATGAAATAAATGGAACAAAAAATAAAAATATTAAGAGTAAAATTAGCCCATTTAACAAAATAAAAGTCACAATAATCACTGGAGACTTTAGCATTTTATTTTTGTGATCTTTTGCCCCCTGTTTCGAGCTGCCTGATCTCTTCCTGTTCAGCTTATTGTGATTTCTTGATCTCTCAGTGATGCAACATTCCTGGAATGATTTTTCACCTCACAGACTCTGATCGGATATCCGCTCCTCTGCACTGTGAAGGAAATGAGCTCAAAGCATCAGAGTCAAGCTCCCAGACCTCCTTTAAGGCCCCTTATTTTTTTATTTTTTGCAGGTGATTCCTCTCCATTTTTATTCATCCGCGGTGGCTACTGAAAGCTCACACGCCCGCCTTGCTCTCAGGACGCTGCAGACTGCAGGAGCTGCACTGATCTGTCTGAACATCACATCAGTAATCAAACAGATCCCAGAAAAGAAAAGAAAAAAAAAATCTTTCTTGCCTTTGTCGCATTTGAGGGAGAAATTTAATTACAACCGCTGGTGTATGCAGGCATTGGAAAGAGAAAAAAAAAATACCAGGCGACAAATGAATATACAGAGCAAATGACAAAACATGAGGGGGAATAACTGACAGATGAAAAGACGGAGGATGTGCAGCTAACAGGCAAAACGCGCCGGTACAAAGCCGCGCACACCTTTGAGAGCATGAGTTTGTTTTATTGCACCTCTCCCGGGTTGCATCTCCTGTCGATTTGCAAGAAAAAGAAGGGGGGATAAGTGAACATGCCCTGTTTAAGAAACAAACATGCAGATTAGATGGGATCCTGACAACACACACACGGCTCAGACTTCATGTCCCACAGCTCAAATCTCAACAATGAAAAAAAACAAGAGGAAAAATCCACTCAGCGCGCCTGACAACACTTACCGTCATCCTGCAGGAAATAAATGCAAATAATGAGGTGGCATCTGGAAATAAATAGTGGAAGTTAAGACAAACAGACATCAACTCTGGTCCGCTTAAGACCCAATGGATGGCACCAAAAATCTTTATTTAGACGTTTCAAGGGTATAGACTAAGAATTACAGCGTGATAAATGTGAATTTGACGGATTTGGTGCACAGGTATTATAATTTTTTTATTTTCTAAAATAGAAATTAAACCCCAGAAAGTGCTGTGACGCACGTTGGATTTGGGGGCGTCGCCAGCAGGAAGTCTTCCTGAAGAGGAAATACATCAGACTTTACAAGTCATGTGTAACATTTGACTTCAAGTGCAGGGAGTTGTCACCTGTTATATGGCGCCAGGCTGCATGTCAGCCTCCACTCAGTCACTCAGCCACCTTCCGGGATGCTGCTCCGCTGTGGACCGCCGCAGCAGGCCGACGGTGCAGCGGCCACACCGCCTGATCACACCCGGACTCACCTTATTCACACACACCTTCATGCTGCAGCTGGACCGGCCGCTCAGCCCGCGAGGAGGCACACGTGACCACCGAAAGCACCTACGGAAGATGCGATTTTTTCATAAAAGAGGGGGGAAAAAAATCACATTCAGTGTTATTATAAGACATAACAGCTAGTATTATTTATTATTTATTGTCAACTTTGTGTGCAGCAATCCACTGGTCATTAATCAATATTGTATCAGATAATTATTGCTTTTAGAAAACAAAAACTAACTCACAGGAGAGCAGTTTATTAAAGTTTTGTATTTGATTTCTGTTCTGCTACAATATGCGGTTTAAAAAGATGCTCGTGTGTTTGCGGGAGTTGCATTGTGTCACGTGCGCCATGTCAACGAATAATGTCCTTACTTGATAAAAACAAAAAGAATATATAAATAATTAAAATCCATTCTTGAATTTGATTTTTTTTCCCAAAGAACTAAAATATTTCCTTTGTTGAGTTTCAAGCTCCTAAAAAACGCGCGTGACGCTTTATTCGTTCATGACCTCGCGCATGACTTCCTCCCGGAAGTCACAGGTGGGCTGATTGTGTTTCAGGTGTCGCTATTTAAAAACCTCCGGAAGTGGCCCAGTGATGTCATCATCGCTGTCAAAATGGCGACCTCTGAGCTCCGTCTGCATCGCGAGGGAGACGAAGAAGCCTGTTGGTGCCAAATCAGGTGAGCAGGACGAATGTTTGAACCTTCAGAGGAAACAGCACGAGGCTGCTTTCTGCCCATTCGACCAAAAACAGGAATCATGCAAAAGTTTATTAACTCGAAACTTTCTGCATGATCACTTAAAGAGCCGAGCAGCACGTGCATGTGTCCCGTCCTTGTAGCTTAGGCCTTGAACTTATCAACCATCTCCTGCAGAGTTTGGTTCCTCATTCATGGACAAGTATGATTCTGTTTGAGTTAACTGTTGTCCAACATGCAGCAAACACAAGAAGTTTGGTGTAGAAAGTCAAATCCTCCAGTGCAAATAATCCAAAAATGGACTTTGAAGTGAAAAATGAGACGTAAGGTGTTTGCAACTTCTCTCATGAAGAAGATTTGATAGTAAGAGAAAAGAAATTGATGTTTTTTTTTAAAAAATGCAATTTTTTTGGAACTTTTTAATGTTAAAAACAGATCAGACACTTGTTATTTTTTGAGTATATGTTATATAACACGTCTGAAGAGGATTTTTGAGCGTTTATGAGCCATAAATGTTGTGATTCTCTGCTTTAGCCCGACAGAACGAGCTTCAACACACTGAAGAATAACAAGCACATGATTGTTGCTTTTCTGAAATAAGACTGTGAGCTTCTCTTAGCTGAGAAAAACCACCAATGAAAAGCCTCGTAACCTGTGGACCGGTGTGAAGTCATCTTTATACTACACTTTAAATGCACTTCATTTTTGTGCCCAATTTCCCACTCTGTGAACTGTAACGGTTCATGGCGGCGGTTGGTGGGCGGGCGGGCGGGCGGCGGCGTCCCCGCAGGCCTGAAACATTACGTGCCGCTGTGCATCAAATCTCCCCGGCAGCCTCATTATTCCGTCCTCCTCCACCATCCAAGGTTGATCTAATCACCAGATCAACAAGCCGGGTGTGTGAGAGAACAAATAACTGGAGACGAAATGAACAAATGATTAGTATGCTGTGAAAAGTACAATACGTTTCTTATTTAGCATTTAGATAACTATCTATCCTGAGGAGCAAGCTTCAAAGTTGAACTCAGTTTAGGCGAGGGGGATTAATTCTCTCTGCTGCATGCTTCATTGAATCTCTCATTACCAAACTTTGTCTGTATTGATGTTAGATTTGATTGAAGATTAGAGCATTTAGCAAATCTTGCTTTTCCGCATGTATCAGGCTTTTTCAAGCCGGGCGCACCGCTCGCTGGTCAATACCCTCACTTTTATCCAGTGTCTGCTTCATTTAAACTTAATCAACTCCATCAATGAACTGGAACAGCCAAACGTCCCCTGGAACAATAGCTTTTGTTGGATAATGCTTTGGTCTTATTCCCAACCGGGTGGCGATAAACCTAAAATTACACTATGATGAACTATTTCAATCAATATGATAATGGAAATTGGCTTGGGTGACTCTTTGCAGGGCTTAAGGAGGCAGGCTAAAGCCTATGTGACATTAATACATCTCCATGCTCTCTTTCCCTGCTGTTGCAACCCCCTACCTCACTTTATTGTCTCATCTTTTCAGTGACTTTGACTGCACCATATTGCAAAGCGCCCGGTAGTTTAATGATCTATCTGCACCGGGGAATGCTTGTGTCGAAATGGATGCGCATGCTGACGGTCGCATGCATTGTTTTTTTCCGACTAAATTATAGGCTCCATACTTTGTTTGCTGTAGTGGCTCAGCGTGGCGTAGATCAATCATCGATTGGCGCCGCTGTAAAGCAGCTACAACACGACTTTTGC
Source organism: Ctenochaetus hawaiiensis (assembly GCA_029783645.1). Classification (NCBI taxonomy): domain Eukaryota; kingdom Metazoa; phylum Chordata; class Actinopteri; order Acanthuriformes; family Acanthuridae; genus Ctenochaetus; species Ctenochaetus hawaiiensis. Next base: position 25,632,149 of record JAPZDY010000021.1, on the reverse strand, counting down.
TGCTCATTTGGACATTTTTGTCCTTGTGTGGGATCCCGTGCCTGTTATGGGCTACAGTTCATCATATTTATACTGCCACCAAAAGACCAATTTCACAAGCCTTAGCGAGGAAAAACGCATGCCTCCCATCTGTTGCATACTAATAAATATGCCACCTTGTGGGACAATCCAGGAGTGATCATGATGATCAACTGCCAAGTGATATGACTTACCATAAACCTGTTTATTTGAAAAGTTTCCCCTCAGCCAATAATTGTCAAATTTATTTCGGCGTCTATTATCATCCTCTGCAGTGATTTATAAAGCCGACGCAGTTGTTTTTCCTCCACACCTTTCAGAGTCATTTCATTATCATTTCTGAAGCCGGCGTTGGCACGAAGCGCCACGAGACGGATGCCTTTTGTGTTGTTTCACACAGAAGTGAGCAGCTGTTACCGGAGCTGAAAGTCGCAGCTGTCCTTTAGCGGAGAGTCACTGATCATCTCCTGTGAACGACTCACTGTGTTTGCGCTCACTTCAGGCTTTTATTTGTATCCGTATTTTAAAAAAAACCAACAGCGTCTGAGCAGATGCAAGACCAAGAAAAACATGTTTGGGATGCTCAGTTTCTGTTAATCGTCGTTGAATTGACAGACTCAACATGGACGTCTTGTGTTTTAGCATTAGCTAACTGTAAACACTCAAATAGTGGCCTGGGCTCTTTATTTTCCTGAACTGCAGAGAAAACTCGATGCGTCAGTTTCTCAAATAAAATTTATCAGTAAAAGAACTATGAAAATACAACCACAAACACCAAACGCAAGGAAACCCCTTTGCTATGAATAACAAAACTGGAAAACAGATTTATTTTGACACAGAAAGCCTCATTTAACAAAGTTTCTTAATATCAGTAGTAATAAGTTGCCTGGTTGATACTTGTAATACTTTTTCTTGAACATATTTGTGAAATACTTTGATTTATTCAGTCTACAAACTGATAGAAAATAATAAAACTGCCTTCACGAGTTCTCAGAACTCAATTTAACACTCAATTTGCATTTCGTCCAAACACCTAACGTCCAAAAGTATTTAATTTACAGTGAGATGCAACAGTGAAAAGCAGAAAGTTCTCACATTCCAGAAGCTGCAGAGAACGTCTAAAACCAAATTACTTTAAATCTTGTTTTTGATTAGTTTTCTGTGTGTGTATGTGTGTGTGTGTCAGGTTGCTCTCTATCCTTCTTTGTAACAGTGAGTTTGAGGCCTTTAACTATTTATCCAGAGTCTAATTAGAGTCAGTTTTGCTGGAGGACAGTTCGTGACAGAGAAGGTTACTCCATGCCTCCGTAACCTCTCGCCTCCTGCAGCAGCCGCTGTCAAATTAGCCTGTCCTGCATCTTAACTGACTGAAGCTGCTTCCATGTCGCCGTAATCCAGCCAACATCAGACGCCGAACGTGTCGTTTGACACTTTTGAATTTGTTGTTTTTTTGCCTTTTTGTTTCCATGTTTTTCACTCCCAGAGCTGGAAAGTGATTTGAGAGGACAGACAGAAACAGCACCTTGAACATCAAAGGATCACACCACAGTATTAGTAACTGTGTGTGTGTGTGTGTGTGTGTGTGTGTGTGTGTTTCTGCTTCAACTCAGCACATGCTCACACACATCTGTATGCCTGCTCTCTGTGTGTGTGTGCACGCCAAAGGAAAGCATCCAAGACAGCCCAGAATATAAAAATTTACAGGCCTTTTTCCTGCTTTGTCTGTCTCTTTTTCGCTCGTCCTCTCAGGTGAGCGAGGCCTGAGCGATGGAGCCCGAACCTTTCATCTCACCCAGCGAGTGTAAATAGCTGTCATGTTTGATTGACGCTCTGACGCGCACATGTGATGCTCTGGAAGGGAAGAAGAGATTCGATGAGAGCCGAGTACATGACGGTTCCCCCTCTCCTCAAACCAAAGACGTAATGAATGAGTAATTACACTAAAAAAAAAAAACCCAACAGAGTTCCACATTTTTCAGCATTTATGCAGAGAAATTAGCATAAATTCCATGACAGTTTCCACAGTTAGGATTCGATGCACATTATTGCCTTTAAATCTTATCATGCTAATACAAATCTTAGCATTTCACAGTTGCTAAACAGAATAATTGTGCTGTCTTTATGCTCAGAGTGTAAATATGTGAAACAGAACATGTTTTTTTTTCTTCATTACTTACCCTGTGAAATATCATTACCCAATCACTTTCCGCTTCGGCTCTGCTCAGCTTGTAATAGCCTGTGGAGCCCCTGGAGCACAATTAAGCTTAAAGTTACACATCATAATTGCTAGCTGTGATATGAAATCTGTTATAGCAAGCATGTTTACATTCTGAAATGTTTCATTGCGGTTAGACTAAATGCAGTGAGGATTCTACGAAAGATCTGTAGATTCTATCGATAAACAGGTAAAAAACAGTCAAATAACAAACGTTGCGTGCTGCGTGCAGGTGAACATCTAAACTGTGTATCTGATAAAGAGGTTTCCATGAAAATGAGTCCAGAGGATGAGGATGAACCTCATAACTTTGGTGATCATCTGCCTCTTCATCAGACACCTTCACCAGATCAAAAAATAAATCTTTAATACTTCGTTTTACGGCTACTTGCCCGACAAACTAGTAACACTCCCATCATCCTCAGCTGTGTTTCGTGTTCAGAGCTAATTAGCAAATGTTAACATGCTGATGCTAAGCTGAGAAGATAAACATGCTAAACATCAGCAGCGACACATTAGTGAAGTAACACGGTCATTGAATGAATGTTAGCATTAGCATTTAGCTCAGCACAGTAACAAACATGAGTTGGACCCACCGACCGGTGCTGTTGTCCCACTTGTTGGTGCTCTTCTGGTTGAAGACCTCAACATGTTTGTTGGCTGTTTGGTTGAGGAAGGCTTTGTACCAGTTTCATCTCATAGGGTATCTTCAAAAAAACTGATGTTGGTTCAAGGAAGAGCTGATGTGGTGCATCATCATCTCCTGCCTCTGCACCGTACGTTGTGAGAAATACAGCTCTTTCTTTTGTTTCTTTGTAAAGTTTGCGACCTGTCCAGGTGTTTGGCATCCTGTAGGGTGACATCTTTATCTTTCTTAATGCATGACACCATTTCCTTTCATTTGTCCTCAAACTAAACCTACAAACAGCACTCTATATGCTGCAGAGACAGACCTGTTTTCTGATTTTAAACACCTAATGTATTGTTTTAGTGCAGATAATGCAGAGAGTGTTGTGATGGCTGTGTGGCCTGACACACATTTCTTTGTTTGTCCTCTGAATGGCAGCGCTGGTGTATTTTACAATAGGCTTTTGCTTTGATTTAGTACACACACACACACACACACACACACAAAAAAAGGCATATCACTCTCATCTGCACTCCAGTGGGCTGGAACTGGCGAGAAAGAAGCAGTTTAACTAAAGAGAATATATGCATCAAATGAAAAGCAGATGAAAAAATATGCAATTATGTTCCTGATTGGGTTAAGTATTTCCCTGCCAGCACATGCCAGCTTTCCACTCGAACCTGTCCCAAATGGGCCGCTTCCAGGCCTGGGCGCCGCCCCAGGAAACGTCACATCAGAACGGTGCCATCTCCTGCTACATCTCCGTTTTCCTCAGATCGGCGGCCAGTTCGTCCCCCTCGTTTCCCCTCTCCTCTTTGCTCCGCTCAGCCCTCCTCTGTGTCCCAGATAATGGAGCTCAGCTTCCGTCTGCCAAAGGGTCCGCGGCTGCCCGGGAGTAATGACCTGAGGGGGTACTTTGTGACAACCAGGGTATAATAATGCCTCCAGCCACGGACAAAGCAGACCCTTGGGGTCAATTTTTAAATACTTTTATGTTTTTCACCGAGGGTAGGAGTCATTTGTTTTTATTGCGGGCCATATACCTCGCGCGCACCTGCAGAAACAACACATTTATTCCTAACAACCGCGGACATAAAGCGTGCTTATCATTGTTTTATTCCAACAAAACGTGGTTAAGTTTTGATAAAAAACTCGCCACCGCCGCAGCCCGACCCATCGCTTCTGATGAAACATTTCCCACTTTTCGACAGAATTTATCCGGCAAATGTCTGCAGGCCGTAGTCCCTCAGATCAAAATAGTGTTATTGGAGCACGCGAGGGAGTGTGGAATCACCTGCGAATGAAAGGCTTCTCCTAATAGGTTAATTGTAACAAAAGCACAGGGTCTTGCCCCATTGAACAGAAGAGGATTGTGGAACACAGGCCTGTGGAAATGATGTCAAGCAATGTGCTGTCTGCTCTCCCCTGCAGGGCCAGAGTTTGTCTGTCAGCAGTTAAATGCTTCCCTCCTGCCCCTCCCCTAACACTCAACAATCAATTTACCACCTCGGGGTCCATGAACCCAAAGATTTGACCTTGCAGACTCGAGCTTTGTTTCCTCCCTCATCTCTCACACCTCAACGACTACTTATTAGAAGAAAAGGTGTTTCAAGTTTTTTAAACGCGTAGAGCAGGTGAAGGAGACTGTTTCTGAGGCCAAAACCAAGTTCATGTGCCTTTTTTTTGGTCAAGAGTTGGATGAGAAGGTGGATGTCTGGAGACGGTTAGCTTAGCTTAAAGACTGTAAACTGGAGGAAACATTGTCTCTGTCCTGCACAAAATAAACCCTGAACTCTCGCTGCATATGTAATACAAATACCTGAGAGTGGTATCATCCTCATCTAAGGCCTTTGAACACTGGGGGCATTTTTTGACTTGCAAATAATTTGCATTTAATATTTGTGTTTATGAGAACTTTTATTCTGAATGCAAATATTAGGCTGCAAAATAGCAACATAGTTTTATTTCAGAAGGTCAGTTTTCTGAGTTTTTCACCTCAAATAAAGACGTCAACCAATCAGCTGCAGTCTGCGGTCAAGTAGGACACTTGAGCTGAAAACCATGCATATAAAACTAGTTTAACATAGTAATGTAGGGGGTTACATCCAGTTAAGGTGACACCGGTGTCGAGGGAGTCCATTCCTTTGGCATGTGTTTATTCATCCGATATGTTTAGTGGCATGTGCAGCCATACAGACCATCAGATGTTGGATGAAGAGCAAGAGGAGGAAAATGAGGAGGAGATGAATGTTTCTGTAGCTCCACAGTCCACAGCTAATGTTATTTATATGTTCTGAAGTTTAGCCTGCTGCTAATCTTATTGCTCAAATGCTAATGGTTTGAGTAGCTTTGACGCTAAATATTTATTTGCAGCAGAGTAAAAGCCTGAACTCTCAGCAAAAAAGCTGATTTTCCAAATTATCAATCTCAAATTAAAAAAGTAAATTCAAGTATGCACATTTTAGTTTTTTTACAGGTAAAGTGTAAAGTGAAACAAAGACAGTTCCTGTGTTTTACAGATTGTAATCTGTAATCAAACAAAAATGAATTTTACTCACAAAAAACAGCAGATTTTAGTACCTTGTACATTTCAGTATTTATTTACCTTCATGATGATGCGTTCACACCCTCGGGACGTCTCTCTGTCAATCAAAGACCTTAAAAAAAAAATCCCAAAATTTATTCAACCCCCCTCCCATTTGTACAGTAACCAATGGTGACAGTGCACACCCAGCAAGGTGCTCGCTAATTGGCCGAACTGGGAATAACAAAAAGAGGGAAAGCAGCACCTTTTTCTCTCATGTGATATTTACTGAAACTGCTGATGGTTCAGCACAAAAGCTTCTTTAGGGTGCAAGAGGAGACGCTTTTCAGAGGAGCATCATCTGTTTTTAAAATGATGTTCATGTTGTTTTTGCTTTTTAAGAGCAGAAAACGTTCAGAGAGATTGAAAGATGCAGAAAACTAAACTTACAGAACTTTACTTAACTTATAACAGTCATTCTAAATGTTTTGTTGCAGTATATTTCTCTTTTTATATCTAATCAGCTGTTGGAGAGTTTATCCTAACATCTTTTACAAACATTCATCGTCCTCACAGGACGAAACGAGGCCTTGCAAACATGATGCCTGATAAACACAAACATGTTAGCATTGTGATAATGTTAGCATGCTAATATTTGGCTCAAAACAGTTTAATTTCAGCCTCAGTGAGATGCTAACATGACCAAAGAGTCCTGTTCTCTCATTCAGTTAAACTATGATTTACAAAAAGAAGAAATAATTGTGGCTTCAACAAAAATATGAAAAGAGCAGCGCTAACATCAAGTGAATGTTGCTTTAAATTGAATCATCATTCAGGTTATTTTGCTGGTCACTCACGCTTTAATAGCAAATTAATATCAAATATTAAAAAATGATCTACATCTCTCCACTTTATATCACTTTCCTCTTTCTCTGCTTCTTCTAAATAAGTTGTCTCCATTAGCTTCTGTCTGATTTATTGAGGTAAAACAAACAACCTTCATTGTTCGAGTAAAAATAAGCAAAACCATGTGTTTTCAGTCCTAAACAGACTCTTTTGAGTTCATTCTCTGGCATTTGTGTCGATGCTCGGCTTGTGTTTTCCACCGCGGCGTTAACCATTAAGAGAGCAGTGTTATACAGTTTGTGTTGGTGGAGTTTCTCGCGTTGCTGAGGGGAGGAAGACGGAGTGGTCGAGGATGTATACACGTGGGGGGAAGAGCTGCAGTAACAGAACTCAGCTGGAGCGGGTTACTTGAGGGAACGCTCGAGGAGCAGGAACGGAGCCAAAAGAGCGAGGAAACATACTTCACTTTATTGATTTTGTCGATCGTCTTAAATGAGGGGCACTCCAGGCCAAAGGCTCACCTCTGCATTTTCTCTCTGTGTGCCTGAGCTTCCTCAGTGGACAACAAGCCGCGGTTACAGGAAGTGGGAGCGGGGGGTTATGCATGTGTTTGTGTGTGTGTGTGTGTGTGTATAAGCGTCGGTTGTAGTGAAGCTTAACTCAAATATATGATCTCAGAAAGTGTTGGGCATCAACCTTTTCGTCGTTATCTTCCAGTTTTTCACTCTTGTTTGGATCACATGCATCATCTTGAAGTCCAGAAACACACCTCGCCTGCACCCGCCCCCGTCGTGGATCGTGACCTTTCACTTTTACACCAGAGATACACTCTCCTGTTTGTGACTTATTCATCAACTGTGACTCGGTTATGAATGGCTTCTCAAGGCAAATATTGATCAAGTCAAGTGTAACATCACTTGGCTTAAAGCAAATGTCCATAAGCAATTACGACTCGTATTCTCAGAGTATTTTCCATTTTTGCTTCGGCTGACATGCTCATTTGTTTTATATTCCCATAAGTCCCGTCAGGTGGGACAAGATTTCTTTTTTTTTTTTACAGTCAGAGTCAATAAATATTCAATAACCAGTGTCATGAAGACGGGCTGCTTGGTGATGGAAGAATCTTAATCTTAAATACTGGTGGTCATTTTCAGATTAAAAGCATATATTCTGACATAGTTTGATTGAAATAGTAAAAATAAATGTCTCTTTTATAATAATATATAACATGCTGCTGCTGTTATTTAAGTAAATGTGACTGATTTAGTTAGTTTTTGGTTCATTTTTCAGCATAAAACTTGTTTTTAATATTCACTCCAGTTATGAATTATGAGGCTTTTGTGTTTTTCTTTTTTTTCACATGATAATAAACTGAATATTTAAGTTTTAAAGTGTGTTTGAATGAATCAGGCAGTTTGCTGACATCATAACTCACAGTTTTACAGTATTTTAATGGACATCTTGTGCTTTATTCCCACACTGTCAGACCAAAGATGAATTATTCTGTAAGAGTAAAAGGCAGATTATGTGATAATGAGTTAGAATAAATTTTGCTTCAAAAACATTATGCACTTTTAGCTATATTTCATTATATTATATTACTGAGTTTTCATTGTTTGGGAATCTTAAAAGAATCTTACAGTTCATGTTGAATATCTTTAGTCTATGTCTCACTTTCATGAGGATTTAAGTTTTCTCTTAAATTTAGCTGCGTTGTTTCACTTTGGCTTCAGTGTTGTATGATGGGATTGTTGTTGTGGATCATAATTTAATTGGCTGGTTGTTTGGTGTTTTCTCACTAAAAGCAGATTTAACCTGTCTGAAGACGAGTCTTTGTCTGATCTGAATGTTGGTTTTGAATCTCCTTGTCCTCTGTGATCGCCCTTCTTCTCTGACGGTAACACTTTAGCCGCATCGAGGGAACAGATATCATTTTTACGGGGTCTTCGCCCCCTTTGTCCCCCCCTGTTGGTGCTTCCTTATCTTTTGTCTCATTTCATTACACCACAATCCCAAAAGAAACCAGTGGGCAGGATGAGCAAGTCCCAGCCAGCTCAGTGGTTTTTCCTGTTCTTTATTAAAGTGTAATCAAACATCGCTTTAAGTGGAAAATAAATATCCAGATCTAATAAGCTGCTCAGCCGGATCATGTAAATGCAAATTTCCAAGCTGGTTCCCATCCATCCCACCGAGGGGAGAACACGCCGCAGCAATCGCCTCCTCCGCCCGCGATTGTAAATCAAGGAAAATAATGGCTGGATAATGACCAGTTTGTGGTCTCAAGCAGATTGAATGATAACAAACTGCGCATGTTGCACGCAGCTTTTCATTTAACATCCTATCATGGGGGAAAGCCGGCGAACAGCTTGGAGTGCCTCATTAAAAGGGCTGTCGATGCCTTGTAAATTTTGTGGAACAAGGGGTAGAAAATTCATAAGACAAACTTCCTGATAAGGGAAGACGGGGGTTTATTCCCCGCCCACAGGGGCCTCCTGCGCCGTTACGGGGATCCCGAAGATCTGAGAGGACCAGTGAGCCGCCAACTGCAGTGCAGTCGTCTGTTTTTTTTTTGTTGTTTTTTTTTTTTCTCATGTGAAGGAGTGAGACGAGTGCGAACGGGAAAAAAAAAAAAAGAGAAGAAAACTCACTTAGACATGTGCTAAATAATGATTTATAAGACATATAAATTGCTTCGTTTTCTTGTTTGGAGAGATGCTGATTTAGCTGCTAATTGGTGACAGAAGCTGTCAAACGGGTGGCAGATAGTGACGGTGGCGGTTTCTGTCAGGATTAGGTGAGAGGGAAGAGGAGAAAAAAAAAAAAAGAAAAAGGAGCTTTCTTCCTGTGAAGGCAAAGACAATGTGACGGCAGTCCCCTCCTTCCTCTTGTCTGATATTTACCCAAAACACATTAAACAGATAAAGAAGAGAAAAGAGACAATAAGCTCCGGATTATGGACCCTGTCTCTTCCCTTCGTCTCGTGCTCTCATGTCTTCTTCTGTTTTTTTTCCCCTCTCTCTCTCCTCTAAAGCTGTCTCTGTGATTGATTAACGTGTTTGTTTGAAGAAATCCGGAATGTTTGCTCGCACAATAAAAACACACACACACACAGACGCACGAAAAACACGCGGGACGAGTGCAGACGCGAGCGCCTGCACGCACAAAGACAATGAACCGGTTGCAAGCACGGAGACTGCGGAGGAGACGGATAAAGACTGACTGACTGATCTCTGGAGGGCATCTTCCTCTAACCCTGCCTTGACTCTCCTCCCTTCTCTCTAGAGCATTAAAATGAACAGTAATTAGGCTTTGATACTCTGGCAAATGAACAGTAATTAGAGTGTGCTACTGTGGATCCTCTGCCTGGGCTGCTCATTGAATATTCACACCATTATTGAACGTTAAGATTACCTCGCCGCTGTTGTGCACAAACAGTGTGGCATGGCAACGGCCCTTTGCAGATGGTGTTAGGGGGGCGGCGGAGGCAGTTTGTGTGTCTGTGTGTGTGTGTAGACAGGTCGCCCAAGCCTGGCGGACCCTCAGAGGGGATTTTCTGGTTATTAGATCCTTGCCAGATCATGGGCCAATTATAAAGAAAACTGTCAGTCAAGGCAAAGTGGCTATGTGATTAGCGGAAAAGGACAAAATCAGGTGAGGAGTGTGAATCTTTCTGGAGGCAGCTTTGATTTGCTAATAAGAGGGAGAAGGGGAAGAGGACCGGGGCAGGGTCCCCAGCTGTAGTCCTGCTTTGCTCTCTTCATTTTCCCCGTGACCTTCTTAGCACTGCTGGCCTAATCTGCGCTGCAGAGGAGACATAAAGAATGGCTCTCGAGGGGTTTTTTTCTGGGTCCAGGCTCTGAATGAGGCACGAGGGGGTTAGCCACCAAAAAAATGAGAGCACCACCCCCCCCCCCACCCACCGAACTTCACAACCACAGAGAGACATGAGTAATCAAATAGTTCCTTCAGCGCGACAGGGGCCAAATGCTGCTTAATTACCCTAATAGTTTTTAAAGACTTTTTACTCATGATAAAAAAGAAAATAGGGAAAAAAACACTGAAAGCAATGTCAGAGAGAGGAGGAGGAGTGAAAGGATAAGAGGAGGGAGGGGAGAGTCGCTCGTCTCTGAGAGCATCCTCAGCAGAAAGAAGCCCCGTTACCTAATTTCTAAAAGCACGACAGTCTATCCTAATTTACTGACTGGTGACCAGGGCTGACATTGAGGGGCGTGGTAGAGGCCTTTTTATCCCCCCACCCCACCCACCCACCCACCCGGCCATGGTTTTTCTGGCTGGGGAGAAGCGAGCGCAGAGGGGAGACAGGCAGCACAGTGCCAGCGTTATAATGAAGCGCGGCAGACAGCAGGCCTGACAGCTCTGGCAGGTGATGCATGGGGCCCATGCTAATTCTTCAGCAAGCCAGTGATGGATCCTGAAATCTTGACCACACATCCCATTAGCCCCTGTCTGTGACAGGAGAATAAAGATATTAAAAAAATCCAGGAGAAGTTGGGTTGGGGGGTGTTCGGGGGGGACGTGGACAGTCAGTCAAAGGACCTTACGCAAACCTCCAAGTCCTCTGCAATATTTTCAGCAGCAAAGTTATTGATGACTTAACCTCTGGGGTGCAGGTTATGGGTGATGGATACTGTGCAGCCCCCAGCATGGAACAGCAGAGGATAACAAGGCAGACAGTGAATCACCTGCCCACAGCTGATAAAAATAGAATATGGCATGCTCTACACCGCATTATTCCACCGTACGTTTTTAAAGAGATGAGTGAGCTGAGCTTCCCTGTAAATAGATTAGTCCATTCAGTGTGTTTTTCTATGGTTTCAGCTGTTCTGCGCCTCCTCTCCGCCCCGGCTTTTTGCATCTCAGCACCATGAATGGAAGGACTGTTTATTAAGGCTGTCCCTGCCAACTCCTCTGCGACCTCCCCTCCTTTCACGAATAAAAAAGACTCCGGAATAAAAAAAAAAAAAAAGGCAGAGGAAGGTGTGGGACTCCTCAGCTATCAAGCACTCAGGTGTGTTTACCATATATCTTTTATCTTCCTGTGCAGGATAAGGCTAATATTTTTGACAAGTTTTACGTGAAATATAAATGACCCAGTCTCGATACAAATAGGAAAACCGGTGGCGAGGCGAGCCGGATCGCAGCCGGGCCCCAAGAATCCTGCCTATTTCTCAGGGTTGACAAATAGCACCGCGGAAGTTCCAGGGGAAACTGAGAGGTTACCGTGACAGACAAGGAGCACAATTATCACACTATGATGAAAGAGCCGTGGCGAGCGCTCGTCGCACCGTTAATTACCGTCCTTTTTCCACCAGCCTCTAATGTGAGGAAAAACACGCGATGACAAGTGTGTAAAAGAGCAAGCACTAAATTACTGTCAGGAAAAATAAACGGAGGATCGCGCGGCCCGCACAGTGATTTACGGGGGCAATTAGTCACCGCCCCACGGAGATGCTGAGGACAGCAGTGCGGCGGGAGTGTGTCAGGGAGAGAGAGTGTGAGAGACACCCCGACGCTCCACCCACACTCCTGAAGTAACGGGATGGGAAGTGGGTGGATGTTCTCCGTGCTCTTGGCTGAGTGACCTTTTGTCTGTTGGAGGGGCCTTCAACCAACTTTTCTCCGGTGTTTGAAGAAGTTTAGAAATAAATGATCAAGCGAAGGCGCCAGGAACATCCCTCCTCACATCACTGCCATGTTGTCACATGTATATGTATCATAATGGAATGAAAGGAGTAACATCAGTGGGTGATATGGAGCAAATTTAGGTCGCAGTTTCTTGTTTTATGCTGAAGTAGGTTGATTACGACGCAGGTGTAAGACAAGCTAAAGCAGTGTCTGTCACGAACGCAGCCTTTTTTTTTGTCTCAAGCCGAACGTGTCAGCGTACTTGAAATGCTAAACGTCTAAAATGAACAGTCCCCCCCCCCACTCCGCCATCAAACATCAATGGGCTCTAATTGTTTCTAAACGTGACACAAGTTAAGATACTTCAGTTTAAAGCCCGTCGTCACATCTCAAAAGTGACGCTTGATTTCTCGTCTCGTCTCCGCGAGCAGCTTCTGAGACAGGAGGTCGCGTCGCAGTCGTCACGTGTCCCTCATATTTCATGCTTGCCTATGAAAAACGAGCCTTTCATCACGCATTAAAATACCTGCTGTACTTTTAAGGAAGTAAAACCACTGGGAATATGCCCGAGCCGGTGGAGAGACCATTGATTTGTAATGGCTGATGACAGTTAATGTCACATCGTCTTTGTTAATTTCACTCATTGCGAGCCATTGAACAAATATGGTGTGCTCGTCTTTTTTTTTTTTCTCCTCTGAGAGAGAAATTTCTGAAGTGATCAGCTATTGTTGAGTAAATCTGAAGTGCGCCTTGTTAAGAAATTGTCACTCCGTGTGATATCTTACAGACATGTGATGAAATACAGAAACGAAGGCGGGGGGGAGGGTTTGCAGCTGGAAATTTATCTTAATACATCCATCACAGCCAACTAAAGATCATTAGAGTGAAGAAAAACCCTCAGACACAGACTCTTGACTTGCTAAGCTTTTGAAGCGTTCACTTCACTTAATACTTGATGCTAACATGACAGAATGTGTTGGAGGATATTGACATTTTAATCTGTCTTGTCATGCTCGTATACATGCATTTTAAGACAATAATAACACTGCCAGTAAGCTGGGCAGTGTGATATGAAGTGGGAGGAGGTGGTTTGGGGTGGAGGAGGGTTGGGAAGGTGTGGGGGGGTGGTTCACATTCTCCCGGCCATACAAATCCAGTAGGGGCTACTGAGTGCGCTTGCTAGGTTGAGCCACGTTTCCAGGTCAGTGGCCTTGAGCATGCTTGGTTACAGCTGCCTTGCCCATTCTTATTGGCAAAGGTGCCATAAGACGGGGTTGCGAGGGGCCGTAAGTGGTGAGGAGGAAGCGGTGGAGAAGCTAACCAGGAGAAGACCATATGCATGTCCAGTAGACTGCTTCCCTCAGGCTCTCCCTCCCTCTCTCTCCACATCCCTCACTTCATTGCATTATCCACTCCTTTGCCAGGGCTATAAGTGCCAGGACATCAGACTTTCCTCAAGCTGTCGGCCTTTTTTTTCCCCCCCTCCAAGAACAACATGATGTGAGACTGGAGGAGAGTAAGAAAAAAAACAGCTGGTGGGGCTGGAGAACGATGAGTGGAGGAGAACCTTGCAATCAGATTGAAGAAAGGTTTTAGCTTCAGCTGTTGCCACTTAAAGGCATTTTGCTTTTATGGACCAACATGTCACTTTTTTTTTACAGTTATACAGTTTGAGAGCAGGAACCATTTTCAGTTTGATGTTTCTCGAATCTGTCTTGACATTTTAAAAACGTGGTAGCTCACCTGGACGAGTGTGTGTTGTGTATTAAGTCCTTCCTGCAGCAGCTCAGGTTCTATTCCAGCCAGTCCTGCCCTGCCCCTTTATTCTCTCCCGCTGTCACTATAAATAAAGCCGAAATGCCAAAAAACCCTTAAAAAGATGTTTGAACTGACAGTGCATTGCAGTTTTTATTCCGTTCAAATGGTAACAGTCCCTGTTATATCAATGTGGATAGAAATTATTGACTTTTGTGGACATGAAAGCTTTAAATTAGCTTTGTTTGCAGGGGCTGGTACATACTGTTAGCTTATCTCATGATTCAAAATCTTAAATCTAATGAAGAGGGTGTATTAAGTCAGCTAATTAAATAGTTTGATATAAATCATTTCTTTCACATCTGGATGATAAATATGTAGCTTGTTAGCTTAGCTTAGCTTAGCTTAGCTTAGCGCACAGACTGAAACAGATCGCTTGACTCTGTTCAGAAGAAAACAGTCACACTGTCTGCATTATACAAAGACTTTTAGAGATGCTAGCAGGCTGATGTTGTTAGCTTTGGACAGTGAGTAGCTAGCTGTTTCTCTATTTCTTGTCTTTGCGCTAAGCTAACTAGCTGCTGGCTGAACTCATTTTTAACCGAGAGAAATGATGTGGTATCACTCAAATCTCTGCCTTCTTACTAGCTTGTTGTTATTAGCTTGTTTTAGCAAAAATCATTATCATAACACTTCCTTGAGTTCATTAAGTTTTTGGTTTTTGGTTGCAGGACGTGATCTTCAAAGTGATATGGGAACACATTTTGCAGAACTAAATGGTAAGTTGATACTGAAGATAAACTATTATTAACAGATATTTAGATATTTGGGGTCATAATAAGGAAAATACAGAGCTTGTGTTTTCTGTCTGTTAGCCTTACTCTTCACAATCTGTGTGTATTCTCAAAATATTCTTCACAAAACCCACATTGGGGATTTAAATGTGTAATTTTATCAGTGTTAAGTTAGTAATCATCATCAAATTAATTTTGCCACCCCATCTACAGTCTTTGTGTTGTGTTTTTCTTGTTTATCAAAGGAAAGCTATTTGAAAAATGTATCGGGGCTTTTCTTCTTAAAAGAGACGCGAGCGTGAAAACACACTCTTCCACTTCTTCCATCTTTATAGCTTCTGGTGTTCTGCAAAAGAAAAAAAACAGGCTTTGAAATTAGACTCACTAACTGGCTATGAAATAACAGACAGCCAAGGAGAAGAGGAGGTAAAAAAATAGGGTCTATGAATCAATATGGGCAATGGGGGAAGGCCAAATGTAATAAATAATACAATAACAAGCCTAACTAATGAGCTGTTGCGACGGTGCAGTTCACAGAATAGTCCCTTTGTATGAATCCCTGCTAATAATCTTGGGGAGCCGGTGGATGATGAAGTGTTGCCATAAGGCAACACCTGTGCAATTAAAGCAGCGGATTCTTTTGCACGTAACATTAATTTCAGCCCTTTTATAAAAGCCCGATGAGCACACTAATAATCTAGT
Source organism: Ctenochaetus hawaiiensis (assembly GCA_029783645.1). Lineage (NCBI taxonomy): Eukaryota > Metazoa > Chordata > Actinopteri > Acanthuriformes > Acanthuridae > Ctenochaetus > Ctenochaetus hawaiiensis. The sequence goes on along the minus strand of JAPZDY010000021.1, from coordinate 25,617,021 downwards.
CTACTTGACTCCATGTCTAGCTGAAACAGAGCATCTAATTAGGTAAAGGTAATTAATTAGAGATAAACGGAGCTAATCAGGGCCCGTTAGCACTCCCACTTTCTTGGCATTAAGACACGGAGCCTCCTGCTCTCTCATTGGCCGCCCTGTCATCTGTTCAGCGAACATGAAAAAGATATGTTTTTAATAGAGGCTTTGTGATCTGACAATGAACCGGCCTGCTCCCTCAAGATCCACACACTCCTCTATTGCTTCTCTAATGATCTTATTAACCATTGAGTTTCTCGGTAAATTGCTGTTTTATGAAATTTAATGCTGTTTCTCTTTAATAACCATCATGGTAGTTACACACTTTGCTCTAATTGGGGTTAGTTTTGCATCACGAAATGGAATGAAGATGTGGCAGCAGATGTGTACATTACGGAAAAATGATCACACATCAAAGAAAATCAGCAAATATTTTCAGAGTTTGCTTGTAACGTAAGCCATTTTTTGAGCAAAAATACCAAACATTCCCTGGTTTTAGCTTCTTAATAGTGAGGATTAGCTGCTTTTCTTTGTCTTATGAAATAATAATCAGAATATACTTTGAATTTAAAAAAGTTAATACGACTAATGACCAATTTGGACACTGGGAACTTGTCCTCTGCCTTCTTTAAAACTAATTTCTAGGATGTATTTATAGATGAAAATGAACCAATTAATTAAAAAACAGTAGGTTAATTAACTGGTCCTGAAAATAAGCATCAGTTGCAGCCTCACATTTGATTAGAGCCTCTATAAAAACACCAATGTCCGACATTAGGTTTTTTAAAAAGGAATCGCGAAAGAAACACACAAATGTGATTTTATGTTCTTTCCTCAATATTTCATGTGTGAACATTAAGCCCCAGACAGCAAACATCCAACTTCTTACCATTTTTGTTCTAATTATAATATTTTCGGCGAAGTGTGGGGGGGGGACCTGAAATGTTTGCACAGCGATGGAACAGTTGCTTCCATGTGCATTGATGCAATCACAGCATGAAGACCCCTGTGCCTCCACTCATGTACCCATCATGTTCAATTTTTTTCCAATAGATATTCCAGTCTGCGCATACGTGCAAATGCTGTTTGAAAAAGGGAATTTAATGGTTATTGTAATGAATGTTGACTTAGCAGATCAGAAAAAGCAG
>JAPZDY010000021.1:25542742-25574269 GCA_029783645.1 Ctenochaetus hawaiiensis | reverse complement strand
AACCCCACCCTCTCCCCACCCCTCCCAAATACAAAAAATCTTGGCGCTAAGTTCTCCCATACATCTTGTACACTATAATCAACAGCTGCTGTCTACCGTCCTCCTGCCTGATTGGGAGCTGATGCCCTCCTTTTCATTAAGAGCCTGCAGGAGAATTTAAAGCTCTGCATGATAACAGTTTGACCAGCAGCGTTTTTACGAGGCACGTCACATTTTTAAAACAGCAACTGAGAGATTTTATTAGGAAAAACGCATCAGATGGACATGTTTAGGGGTCAGGTAGTGAGCTGTGGATGCATGCATCAGGTCCCTGTTGTACAAACTGCACAAAATGCAAACCAAGAAGAACCAGACTTACACATTTTTTTGAGTATTTTCCTTATAATCAGCACTATCTGAAAAAAATCTGATAGTTTCCTTCCTTTTTTTTTGGAAATTTAAAACACTAAAATCTAAGTGTTACCTTCTACCTGCAGGGTGATGCTTCGAGGTGCAGACTTCTTCAGACACAAGTGACTGATTATTTAGAGAAAAGAGGCTACATGCTGCATTCTTACAGTGATGTGGAATCAACATCTTTGTTTGCAACCTCTTCACTTATTTTATCATAATTAGAAAAAAAGAGCCTTAAAAGTAGAGAAGTCTTTAAGTATTAATTTTATTATAATAATTGCTGAAAAATTTACAGGTATGTTGTCACTTTACACTCATGGAGGCAAACCTGAACATACTGGTTAAAAATTTACTGGTTTTGCATTATATTTATATTTAATTTACTAAACCTGTCAGGGCTGATTGAAATAAATATCCTCGCTGAAAACTTCTGAGCAGATAAAATTAGCCAAAAATTGATTTTACCGTGAGATCACATACAAATTTAATCTACAGTGCATTTATTTTATGTACAAAATCATCTAAAGTTCTACTTTAAATTTACTAATATTCCTATTTTGTGACTCTGGGGTGTCAGGAAATCCAAAACAGTGGACGAGTGAGTCTCATGCACAAGTTATTTTGTTATGTAAGATACTTAAAGTGCATTGAGGTCAAGACTCTGCAGCTCAGAGATGCAAAAATGATTATTTAAGACTGTTACTCAGGTTCCTTTATGTGCACAGAGTTCTCTCTGACCTGGCAACGTCTTACCTCTAATCCCTCTGTGTTTCCAAATTAGTGACACTTTGATGACATATTTGCGATAAAAAAAAGTGCTTTAAAGCTTTCCCTAACTAAAAATGCACCTAAAGTTTGGTTGTTAAGAGCAGTGAGAGCCCAGCCATCCACCGCTCGTCTCATAAACACCCACCTCAGAGGAGCTCAGGCTGGTGCGGACATCTGCAAACAGTCCCGCTGAATGATGCCGTGTAGCTGCGACATATCATAGTTTAAATGGCCTCATCATTTCAGCAAATCCAGCCAGTTTCCCTCTCTCTTTTTGTCAAGTGACAGGACAGCTGATGGCAGAGAAGCTCCGCTACCTTTCAAGTTTCAACCAGGCGCCGTCACATGCGACCGCACAACCAAGAAGAAAAAAGTCTGTCAGCAGTGATGTCAAAAGCTTCAATTTTTACAGAGCAATTAGGGGTTTCATCACAGCGGAGGGATGTCAGGATTCATTACTGCTCAGCAACAGCTAATTGCTTCAAGGTTAAAGTAACAGATCTGACGGCATTATATTTTAAGTGACAGACTCAAATTCTGGTGGTGTTTCACAGAGTACAGCGCTGACATTAAGGGAGTGTGTTCAGGAGGATGGCGGCTGAGAAGCAATTGAAATTACTGCACATTAGGACCGTGATTGGTTGGAGGAGCAGCAAGTCTCTCAGGAACATACGTAGGGACTCGGTTCGGCTTTACCTCTGCGAGGGGAAACAAAGGACAGCGTTACATGTGCTTTGCAAACATCCTTTCAAGTTCACTGTTCTTGAATCGTCTATCGAGTCTCATGGTTTCGGATATTGACACATTATGTGAAACTGATGGAAAATATAGTTTGTGTTGGAACTTTGCACCTGTTTCATCTGCTTAGCAACTTTAGCTGTTTTGTAGCACTGAGAGCTGCAGTGGTTCGCGATATGACTTTACCACTTTGTGACCATTTTTAATTTAAAAAGATGAGTAATTCCTGTCTCTTAGATTCGTTAATTTAAAGAATTAATTGCTTAAAGAGTTAAGGCTGCAGTCTTTTACAAGACATGAGCACAGATGAGAGAAAAAGTCAAAAAATAAACAGACAGTATCTCACCTCGAAACCACTTCGCAGGTTTCTGGTTCACAGGTTTGGAGCCACTTTTGTTAGCAAATAGTTGTCTTTTTACAAATTGAGCTGCTACAAAGCAACGTTAGCATTCAGTTTTCGTTATACACAATCCAATCACCAAAATACATGTTTGCACAGCGAACCTTAGCTTTATTGAATGCTTGAGGCTTTACCTTTACTTACATTTGTATTTTCAGTTGTAGGCCTCATGGTTAAGGTTTGGAAAAGATCTAATTTTGGCTTAAAATATACTGTTTTGTTATCAGAAACATGCCTGAAAAATGATGCAGCGTTAAAAATACCTGGTTTTTAAGGCTGAAACAACACAGTGGAGTCTACTCAGGTGCTTAAAGCTCCGCTCTTTCCATCAAGCTAGCTGCTAACTTCGTCTGGTCATGGTGGTCATTTGGTTGATTTGGTTGGCCTGATAATTAAAACAATGGGCAGGAAGTAGTTTTAAAATGCTGTAGAACTGAAAGTGCAGTAAGTTTCTCTGGTTTCATCCATCGTTGATGTAAAATGTTGATTATAGTCACTTTCAGATGCAGCCACAGCGAGCCTCTTCACGGCTTTAGCCTGGGCTAAGCTAGCACCTTTTGTATTTAGACCTTTTCATAACTTAATGACCCAATTTAAGAGCAAAATCAAATGTGTTTGAGCAAAATGAATTATAGATCGGTTGCATCCACGCCAAAGAGCCGCTGGAGTCGTTTCTTTCAAATGAGCAGTTGTTTACCCTTGGCTTTTCTTTTTTTTTTTTTTCCTCCTCTTATAGAGAAATACCTGATCCTTTGAACTGATTGTTTGTTTAACCGCTGCTGGGAATCAAGAATCCCCGAGGTCTGAGTAAGTGTTGATCTAAGGTTGGATTTGAAATAGCCTAATGAGGAACTCTTTGGATAATTAGTGATAGCTGGAATGCTTGTGGATAATTTGAGTGCTTCGCCACCCTGTACGAGCGGGAGGACGGGGGAGGAGGGCGGATGATGAAAGAACAGAAAGATCAGGGTTAATGAAAATTAGCATGTCAAGTTAGTCCCTACCTCTGTGTTTTTTCTTCTTCTTCTTCCCTTTTTTTTTAATCTTTTGTTCTTCCCAGATGCGTTATTGTTGATGTAATGGAACAATTAGCGGTGTGGTTCAGTGCAGGGATAAGGTGCCGCTGCCGCCGCCGCCACCGCCATCGCCATCGCTGCTGCTGCTGGAACTGAAACTAACGCTGTTGGTAATTAGAGTCAGGAGCTGCCTGGTTGTTGAGGTCCAGCAGGAAATGAGGAGGTGGCACTGGGCCTGTGGGGAGACAAAAGCTGTCCCCCCTCTGTGCCCACTCGGTTGTCTGTGGGAGACCACAAACAAGAGCTGTGCCCAGTTCAGACAATCATACAAGTTTGGACTGGTCTGGACTAAAACCACCAGCAATTCTGCTGCAGATAGTTTTCACGGTTTATCCGTCACGTGTGTGTTTGGGTGTGTGTGTGTGTGTGTGAGTGTGTGTGAAGACAAACAGCAGTAACACCAGTGTTAGTGAAGATTTATGCTTTTATAAGGCAGGAAATATTTGTTATTATTCAAGCAAACAAGGCTTCTGGTTGTAATCAGTCCAAATGATGAAGTGATGGAGTCGCAGTCTGATCTGTTTTTGTGCTGATTGAGAAAGAAAACTGTGTAAATAACAATCAGCTTCATGTCGTAACAATAAACAATATGTACAGAGGCAGCGAAACCATCCCTGTCTAAACAGAACCGGATCTGATTTTACGATTTGGCAAAGCGAAGGTGACGTCGTTAACCTCGTTTCCATCACGATGTTTGTTTTTGTTTGGAATCACGGGGATAAACAGCCGAGCTCTTCCTGAAAGGTTGCGTTGTGGCACAGTTAATTACATTTTTTAAATTAAGTCTTGTCTCCAGATAAGCTTGACGAAAAGTGACATTGAGAGCAACATTTGGTGTGAAGAGATGGACCGAGAGGAGTTCACAAGTACCTGCGATGTGCAAGCACGGGCCTGCCGAGTGCTGAAACATGATTAGGAGCTCGTGCTAAGCACTGTCTGGCCCTCTCACCACTTCACTGCTGCAGGCTTCAGGCCAGGACGCGAGCTGATTGGTGCCACATTTCGAGATATTTCACAGCCGTCATCTCCTGCAGGAATTGGGATGGCTGTATTTCTAACACATGCATATGCAGACATATGTCGGCGGTGAGAAAACACGGAAGGACGCGTGTGCATAAACAATTCAAAATCGCTAAAAGTGCTGCAAAGTGGATAAGAGAGGATGAGATCAGCAGAGGTGTCGGGATGGTACGTTGAAACAGTTGTTGTGGTTTTTTTTCACTGGCAGTTGGGAATAAACAGAGCTTTTCCAGGGACAAAACTGGCCTTTTCTCTGCATTAACTATGGGTATGGGCTTTTTTTTTTTTTTATAAGGTTATTTTCCCCGTAGCCACACAAAGCAGCTACCCCCCTAGTTGAAGCGATTTGCTGTTCACAATGCCTCAGCTTAACCAGCTAGGTCAGGTCAAGTTGACTCAGACAATAGGGACTTTAGTGTCTCACCCACAGCACAGAGTGTCGCCGAGACAAAGCAGCTCGCTGCAAAGTGGAGCAAACATTTCATAAAGTCGTGGCCTCAGTCTATAAATGTCCCGTCTCATCTGCTAGTTCTCATCAAGCAGACCTTTCATCCGTCTTCAGACTCTGTTGGAAAAACAAAAAATCAATATTTGGCAAAATATTGTAAGCTACCGCATTATTTTGTATTCCAGATTTCTTTTATGGTTTTGTATCCACGTTACTATAAATAATGAAATTTTAAGCGTGTTGATTTTACTGCAGTTTTTATTCCTGTTGCAAAAGAAATCAGGTCACTGCTATGAAAATAGTTGAGTATGATAAGGATAAAGGGAAACAGGCGTAATATAACTTAACCATTTATTACAATTCATTAAAACAACACCATGATATCATAATATTACTTTAAGCATTTTTTTTCTCCAAATAAATGATCCCAGACAATAAAAAATAAACAGAACTGCTGGAAAACCGTTTTCATCAGTACTGTGATGCTGATTTTAACCATACTGCCAATGAAGAACATGCATTTAGAGAGATTAAGAGCAGAAACAATTAATAAATGAATCAAATTTGATCATTTAGTAAATGTTAACAAGTATCTTTTCAGCAAAAAATGCCAAGAATTCACCAACTGTAGCATCTTAGTTATGATTATTCTGGTTTTATTCACCTTTCATGATCATAAACCAAAGACTTTACAGTTTGGGTTCAAGAAAACAGGATATTTGAAAATATCAGCTTGAACTCTGTCACTTAAAAAAAACATAATATGAATCAATTAATCAATAAACTATCAGCAGATGAATCAAATATTAAACTAACTGTGAGCTGAAACACTAAAGATGAACCTACACTGAAAGAAACGGTGTTTTTGTTGTGTGACCTTTAGGCTTTTCATCACATATAGACGTTGTAAGATCATAAGAGGTTTCTGTTCACTGTCACTGATCCCCTCCTCTGAAATGACTCGGGGAGAAGCCCAATTATAACCCAACATATGTGCGATAATTGGGAGCTAATTGCATGATGTTCACAATACCCATTTTAAGACCCAGCAGCGAACTCCTCACTCAGCTGCAGCATGAAAAATACATTTCAGCGAGCTTATTCCAGCCTCCAAACACTGAAAACCAGCCTCCAGTTATCATCACAATCTACAGTATTTATGTATTTATCTAACCTTTATTTCACCAGGTTAGATATTAAGAGTAATATTTTTATTTTCTATGATGGGAACGAGGGGGAGAAGAGAAATGAAATCAGAAAGGAGTGATTAAAATCAAATTAAAGAAAAAAAAATTACAAATACTATTAACAGTCCATAAGTAGATAAGTGGTAATATCATAAAGTTATCAAGGTTTGATGTTTTCTGTAACATATTTGAACTGAAAAGACACCAAATCAAAGGATGTGTTGATTTTAAGGGTCTTTACTCTGATGAGGGGTATCCAAGTACCTAAGATGAATTTTATAAATAAGCTTAAACTTGTACATGTTAGTGTATAGAGTTTGCAGAAGGGGCCATTAGATGAGAGATTAGATTAGATTAGATCATTCATAGCAAATAACAGAATGATGCATTTTGGAAGGGAAGTGTTGACAATCCAAGACATCATGTTAGCTAACCATAACATGGTTTCACGACATTTCGTTCAATAAGGGCTGTAATCTGTAAGTTTTGTGTACATGGAGAGGAATTTTCAATGTTTTTTGTGACGCTCAGTACGACTAAAATTCATTCCTGCACCACGTTTTTGTAGGATTGTAAGATGCACTAATAATATGAATCTCACTAAGGTTACAGAGAGAAACTCTTGGTGGATGGTGAGTTTACAGAGCGCAGAGCAAGAAACAAGAATCCAGGATTTAGTCCCATCTGTGGATGTTAGGGTTCGGAAACTAAAGCACTTTGTTTAACGTTAGAGAAAGACTGTTGAACTGATTGTAACAAAAATCATGTTTTTAAAATAATCACAAAATTTAATTTACCCAATTCCTGTACAAAAAGACACAAATCCTCCATTTAAAAGACGTCCCAACACGAAAGTAACGGACAGTTCGTGCTCCTGTTCACAAACCCTGCTGATGCGACCTGCTGTGATTCTGGGCTGAATATCAAGAAAGAAATGAAAATACTAAAAACACTCAGTGTTACCAACCAGCCTGAATGCAGATACACAAAGAAAATTCCCTGAATATATCACAGTGTGAGCCTGCATACATCGTCCATACTTCACGGAGGTGCACATCAACACCTACGGGAATTCGTATACGAAAAGGTCTCCCGGCAGCGTACACAATGGCTGCATATAGCAGGAGATGAACATCTGATTTGTCACATTTGAAACGCTAATGTTTAAACCAAAAGGAAGAGCACACAGTAATGTGTTCATTCATCTGCATAAACACCACCTGTCCCGGCACAGACAACTCCTCAAGCAGCGAAAGTTTAGTGGCAGCCTGTGTGCGAGCCAATCAGTGGGGGCCCAGCTGTGGTTTCGCCAACCCGTAGCGTTTTCAAGTGTCAGAAAGCCGCTCTGAGTACTGTTGGTGGTGCTAGAGAGAGAATACTTTCATTTCATGTCATCCGCCAGAGAGACGAATAGGCGACACGATAACAAAAAGAAAACAGGGTGTGCTATCACGATTGACATCCAAAGGTAATTTATGCCGGCCCTTTATTTACTCACGCAGCTCCGGCATACACGCCGAGAGTCGTTCTTGAAGGCTAATTTGGAGCATATTTGGCACATTGCAGACCCTCTCTCCTTAAGAATTTCCATCATTTGTCTCAGGCATGAGCAGTGTGTTATCAAAATCCAGAACAGCATTGATCACCTCTCCCTTTTTTTTCCCTTTTTTTTTTATTGTTATCATCCGTGGAACAGCTCCTTAGTGCCAAAGCTTTTGTTTGTTTTTCCTGTTTTTTTTCCCTACACTGATACTAGAACAATACTGTCAGTTTCTGTCTCGACTTCTTTCCGAAAGTGGGATATGGCATGTTCCTCAAATGGTGTCTGTAATGAAAAGGAAAAGCTTGCCTCACATGACACCTCCTCAGCTGCATGGGAGGGACAAAGCTTGTAGTTTGTTTTGATGGTTAAAGAGGGGATGGCATCTGGCATCGTAATTATTTGAATAAATTACCGCAGAGCTCTGATAAATGGAACCGAAGTGCTGTCAGATCTTGATCAGATTCAGCTTTTTCTTTTTTTTTTTTAATGCACAACTCTTTTAGAAATACAACCACAACTCTCTGAAGCCTGATTTTTATTTATTTTCAAATTATGTGTCATCTGCTGCTTTTGACTGCAGTATTTTCTCTTATTTAATAAATGCAGCTCAATTATATATTTCTTTTGATAAAGGTAATTCAGCGAGCTGTAATCTTTCTTTTTTTATTCTTCAGGTTAGGTTGTTTTTTGTTTTTTTTTTATCCTTCTTTGTCCACAATTGTAGTTTAGGTAATGGTCACTTCTTTCAAGTAGTCCACTTTCAGGAGAAGCTTTTAGAGGCAGAATTGTGGGTAAGTCGACTGTCACCACCAAAATCATACGACGGGATCCGCAAGGAAGAAAGGGCCAATTAGAGATCATTTGGCAAAGAAGCTTTCGATTGCTTTCACTCTTGTCTTATTTGCTCTTTTTTTTTTTGACCTCTCCTGAGAGCAAAGGCGGATTCTCAGTCGACCAGGAGAGTGGCCGCCACCACCACCGCCGCCGCCACTGCTGCTCTTTCATCTAGCATTGTGAGAGCACAAGTGCCTGCGTCCGCCAACCACTTTAATCAACTTAATGCAACCGATACTGCCTGTTTGTTGGGAGCTTCTGGTCCAATTCAAAGAGGCCCACAGATGGACGGAGCTGTGGAGGCTTTTCTGCAGACCTCTGGGGCTGACAAGTGCTGTGTGGGTTAGAAATGGAGGCTCGGGGAAGATGGGGGTCATGGGACATGCAGACAACACTCAGACAACCTGTCTGCAAGGGCATGCTGGTCCCTCTCCCTTTCCCTTCCATATCCACGTCTTTAAAAGGGCTACCCGGCACATCTGATATGAAATGTGGGTGATGGACCTTTGTTTAGTTCAAAGGTTCATACCTCTTTATTCTTAAGTCCCTTTGTGGATCCTTGGTGCTTGAAATATGTATAACTGTCCTTTTCATTCCAGCCATCTGAGGAGGGAAATCAAAGCCAGAAGTTTCTGTGAGAATCAGTTTGAAATGGAGTGTCCATACAGTGTCATCACTTCTTAACCTGCTTCCTGGCACACAGAGAACCTCATGACCTCCAAAACATGAACATCCACTGCAGACAAAGCTGCAGCATCACTGATCCCACAGAAAACACAGCAAAATACTTACATTTGTGTTTGAATCGTGTGAAAACTTTCAGATAAATCACATAGATTTATTAAATTTTTATTCTCTTTATGTCTCAGTTTTAACAGTTTAAGATATACGATCAGTATTTTTCAGATTTAAATGTTTTTTTTTTCTAACACTAGTATTCCATAATAATCTCATATTGTTCTAATTGTCTTTTCTATTGATTACAACATGAATTCCCAACTTGACAATGACTGGATAACAAAAAGTCAAACAGCTGATTCATGTTAAAAGAATTAAACTAGACAAATAACATTGCATAAAAACCTGAGCCATACTTTTCTATGAGCAATAATGCATTAAATATCAATATAAAAACAAAAAACTCATATACCTTTGGATTAAATCCCAATATAACCACATTATTCAGGAAGTAATACAACTCACTTTTCTTCAGTTTTATTCCAACTAGTTTTCATGGCAATTTTTGAGGCTAACTACCAAAATCTATTTCTAATTATTAATTTGATAAACTCCTGCAGCAAATAACAGAAACCCTGAAGTTACTTCGGCACAGAAAGCAGCTGCTGTCATTGTTACCTCAGCAAAGGAGGTCGTGTTTTTTGTTTTTCATTGAATCTTGCAACATTAAAACAGCTGAAAATGTTAAACTATGAAGCTTTTTCAGTCTCTAAACCATCAAACTGGACAAAAACAGTTCATGTGAATGCACAGTATGTAGTTTCTACTGATAGAAGTCTCTCCATCTGATCAATAAGAGCCAAAGTTGAAGTTTGATGAAGTGGTGAAGCAGCATGGGATCATGGGATTTGTTTATTTCATTGTTAAACAGCCTCCATAACAGACAGAAATCTGACTGACGGACTCAGGCAGAGATATATAATATTCACCTCATGTTTCATATCTTTAGTTGTTGACGATGTGTTTTTCGTGGTTCGTAGTGACCTGAAATGACCGGTTAGATGATTTAAGACCATTTCTTTCTGGGAGGATGTGTGGTGATTTGCGCTGAGCTGAAGAAACAGCAGGAAGGCCAAAGCTGTTTCTGTTCAAACACATTGTTTTGGCTGACATGTCTATCTGTGTGAATTCAGAATTAATTTAAAATGCAGGAGGAAATCAACAAAGAGGGATGACCGGAAGATTGACGGGCGATCCTTCACTGTTTATCTGTAAAGAGAAAACTTCAACACAAGTCAGACTAGTTGATTGATTGAAAACTTGATCCACTTGATAAAACCATTAATAGTCCATGTAAACTGCCTCTGTGGGAACAAAAGTGATGGTGGAAAAACAGGAATCGTCTGCCTGTTGTCTGCACTGTGTAGGAAATTTAATTGAGCAGTGCAGAAGCCTCACCAAAGGACAGAGAGAGACACTCAGCCCTCCAAGGCATGACATTGTTTTTGACTTGGCAAAGTGCTGAGCTCAACAGCAGACCACTAACAAGGAGACGATCACCCCTGAAGGAAGCATGCAAACGCAGAACGGCAGCAGGACTTTCCTTTTTTTTTAAAGGGAAAGTGGTTTGCACTCGCCGTCCGATGCTCCCGTGGTTCCTTCCTCAGTCATAACAAAGGTCTGCCGGACGCCGCTGATTTTCATGCTCTCCGGTTTTTCCCGGCTTCGTTTTTATATTTGCTCTGCGGTTTTTTCGGCGCAGACATCAACATTAAGATTTTCTCTTGAATATCAATTATTTAGCTTTTTGCTTGGAGTTCATTTTCAAAGCACTCAGTCAGATGAAGAAATGTATCAACTTGCTTTTATCTAACACTGAGAACAAACCAATCTGAGGCTGTTATTTCTCTGCTTTGTTGTTTGAATTGGAGCGTTGATCCCCGAGACACAGTGGAGGTTTTGTTTTTATCTTCGGATTAAGGAAGCATAGGTCCTTTTTTAGATTGGGTAGTGCTCTCGCAGGGGTCAAATAACAGATTAATAGGTCCAGTAATGAGCTCCCTGGAGTGTCCAAGTCTCTCCGACTTCCCCAACCTCCATTATGTCCTTTTATGATGGATGGTTGCAAACATCATTCACACATCTCAAAGAAAAATGACTGAGATGCCATTTGTGTGAAGGAGAAACATCAGCTGTGGTGATATATTGTTCTGGTGTGATGTTCTCTTTTGTATCTTTGTTTGTCATCCATGCTAAACTGTCACCGCCTGTCTCCTTCTGTTTGGTCTCCCCACAGCAACAGCAATGTTAACACGCCACTCCGGGTTTTTCTTGAAGGTGCTTAAAGGAACTTGGGGTTTTAAGATCTGGCGTATTTCGTCTGCTTTGATCCAATCAAACCCTTGATGCTTGGACCACATGTTTGAAAAATATGAATGACAAGACAAGACACCGAGGCGGCCCATTCTCGCTTCACAACGAGCCACTTACTGCTAAATCAGCACAAATCAGTCAGAGGTGGTGGTAAAAATAATCGATAGAATAAACAGAAGTGACGTGTCCGTTTCAAATGGAGTATCGATGAACCGAATGCAGTTTTTACAACCTTTGAAGCAAACTTAAAGAGCAGATTTTTAAACTTTGAAATAGCAGAGATGCTGTTGAATTTACACATTAAATGCACCATCATTCACAAGCAGAATGGAGCGAAGTTTATTACTTTGTGAAACATGTGATTGCATGAAGTCTTTTATTACATGAGCTGAGAAACACTTTGCCCCAACCGGGGTCAGAAAACTCAAATAAAAGTTCACAAGTAGCAGCATCAAACTATAACCAAGCACCAAAGTAAAAATACTGATATGCAAAATAGCATATGACATGTAATAGTACATATAAAATACATTTAACAGTATAAATCCTTTGAACTAACAAGGTGTGGTCCATGCAAGCCCACAGCAGAAGCAAAGAAGAGTGCAGCACCCAGAAAAGCTTCCATTATAGCCGGTATTTGTACCAAAAACAAGCCTTAGTATCAATAATATTGATACTTTAGGTATCAAACTGCACACTCCTGATGTCTGAGCAAAGTTAAGCTCACAGTTATAACATGTATACTTTGTTAAAAGTGTGGAAGTATTTACAGACTCACACACTTTGTTAAGTTTAGGGCAGGGTTAGTGTTGTTAGGCTACTACAATATTTTGTTATTTTTGGTGAAAAAAATAGAGAATAAAGATCTAAAAGGACACAAACTCTGAACTTCTGCATGAAATGTGGATTCACTACACACCCATACATCTCCATGACCTCTCTTACTTTCCATACAGAGCACACTATCCTCTCCTTTTGCTCTGGATGTAGATTTAGAGGAGTCAGATTTTATCATATCAGACACTGTGCTGTGTTTTCTCTCCCCCATTTTAAGCTAACTCATTAGATTGTGTCATTATCAGATGGGATAAATTGGTTTACAATTAGCAGTTACACCTTTACATTGAAAAAGAATCAGGAAATGTTATTTTTATCCTCTGCCATGCTGAGACATCGTTCATTAAACCCTCTGGAAGGTGGAAATGTTGCAGGAAAACCAGAGTTTCACACCTACTAGCAAAATCTCAAATTACGGTCGGCCTGCCCTCATTGAAGAATGTTTGATGAGCAGCACAGAATGTTAAAAATCCTTAACGGTGTCGGCCTTGTCATCTCGTGGCTGGTTAAGAAGTGTCGGGAGCGAAGCGTAATCAGCTGCCAGAGCTCTCCCCTGGTCAGAAATCTGTGTCCACCATCATTAACTGACCTTACACGTGTAGCGAATAACCACAGGGGGAGGACAGACAGTACGGCGGTCGCAGGAGACGGATCTCAGGAGGTGATTACTTTATGCTACACCATGGAGCGATGCTAATGACCTCTGTGCTCTTGCATTAATGGCCTTTGCTGTCACATTATCATGTGGCAGAGGTGTATGAAGAGGCCCTCACCTTTAATCAGAAAAAGCTGTACTAATACTCTGAATGAGGTTAGATAATTAGGACGTGAAGGGACGAGAAACTCAGACGGACAAAAAAAAGTTCTGTATTCACCTACAACACAGTTATGATGATGATGTTGTCATGATCACAGACTTGTGTACAATAAGCAGAATTAGCTTGTATTCATAAAGGATAGTTCGATAACAATTAATCTCATGTCTGTGTATTAAAAGCAGGTGTGACCTGGAATCTTAGCATTGTTCGCTTAGCTTTGCATCAGACTGGAAGCCAGATGGCACAAACAACTAAGCTGTAAAAAAAAAGGTCTGTCCAAATTTTATCTTGATTCTATAACCTGTAAATACACAAAGGCATCCAAACACGACACATTAACGTTTAACGATGAGCTACATGCTAAAAAAGTGTGTTGCTGAACGACAAATGAGTGAATGTCTGGAGCTTAAGAGTTTCATGACACATTGAGGGTCAAATATTTCAAATTATCAAATAAATAGGAGAATTTGGATGGAGATGGTCGAAGACAGCTGAGGGCAGCAGTAGCTTAGCTATTTTTCATTAGCTTTGCTAGCTTGTTTACCTGTAGTAGGAAGTAATAATACACAACACAGCCATGAAAGAAAAGTTAGTAAAAATCTTTACAGCACAGGGATGGAAAAAATGCAGTAAAGTAAATCCAGTAAACCTCCTTTTAGGCAAGTCCTGCTATCTTGGCAACTTCTCCAGACAGTTAAGGGCTAATTTAACCAGACCAGGCTCCTATCGGAATGAATGGAGAAAGAGCTGTAGCTTCATTTTTAATGGTCATCAGGGCATAAAAACTGAATGTATAGAATCACCAGTCAAATCTGATTAAAAAACGCTTCAAAAGTTGAGTGACTTTTCCTCAAAACAAACTTTAAAATGCTTTAACTTTGTTGATAAAGTCTGCAAAGGTTTCATGACACCAGCGTCACGATTGGTTACATATGTTCCCCGGTTCGAACGTTATAAAGCAGGTAATTGGCTTTTGGGCTGAAGGGGCGGGACATGTGTCATGCACCCGTTATCTTTTCTCTAATTTAAAATGCTTTAAGTGTTTTATCTTTTAAAACATCTCTGGTTTCCAGCTCCACCTCTGCACTGAACACAGACATGAGGTTGATGTTGAGCTTCTCATCTCGTTCTTCTAAAGAAACCAAATAAGCCTGTTCAGCTAAATGTTTAACTATTTCTCCATTGAGTGTTAAGGGAATTAGCATACGTTTTAAAGGCTACAATGAGGGATTTTTATGCGTTTTTTTCCCGATTAAAATAAAAGATTTTACAGCAAGATGAATGTGTGCTATGAAAAAAAGAAATAATCTCCAGAAATGACAGAGTCGCTGCTTCGGTGGAGAAGAGTCTGTCACTCCAAATTCAGCGACGGTTTCTATTACAGCCTCGATATATGTCTCATACCGAGAGGCAAAGCTTTATGTATCTTAGGACCCAATTTCAGAGAGAAAAGAGCTGATTGTCTTCAGAGTCCAACCATTTTTTTTTTCATTCTTTCTTTCAATGAACCTCAGCTAGAGTGAATGCAAATCAGGGCAGGTGTATTAATGGACATCTCTCTCACTGTATGAGACGGCGACTTAACGTCATGCTAAATTGTTTGTCTTGTGCTCTGGGTTGATCTCTTCATTATGTGGCTCTGGGAGGATTACTCCAGGATTTGAGAGATTCCTCTGACTCATATTGTGAACGGTGAAAACAACGCTGAGGTGTATATTGAAGTGGCATATGGGGAAATAAAATGAAAGGATGTATTAAAATCACTTGTACTTTTACAGTCACATACATATATTACCTCTTTTTGTTAAAATGATGATTAATCTCGTGTTTTTGGTGGAGATTTTTAAAAGTCTTGGTGACGTTTTGCACCCATTTTTTGGGTATTTAACTCTTTAAACTCGACAAACAGCCAAATTCATGCACTTACTCAGTTTATGTTTCACATTGTTTTCTCTGTTGTGGCTCACTTCTCTTGTGTCAAGTGGGGCCAAAACTTGTGTGTGTGTGTGTGTGTGTGTGTGGGTCGCCCAACAAACACTGATGTCAACACGCTTCTGTCGCCTCTGTGCAGAATCAGGCCCTGCAGGCAACTGTGTGCATGCACAAGGTCGAGTGGAAAAAGCTCTTCGGGCTCGTGGATGTAAAGTGCAGAATATGAGAAACAATCATTTTGTATTTATATCTTCCTGAACTGTTTTAGCCAGCTCTCGTTAAAGATGTTTACATTGAATATTTTTGCTTCAAACCTGCAATTTGGCATATTTTTTGGCCTTATTTTCTGTGCAATTCATGTGCTAAAATGGGCTAAAAAGCTCAACGATTTCTTAGTTTTCAGTTGACCAGCCAAACAGAGGACACAGCTCCTCGGCCTGTGTTTCTGTATAGCAGACAGCAGTGGTTAAATGGCTGCCGTGTGATTCCTGTATCTTGGGCAGACCCGAGCCTGAAGGAAAAGTGTCGTCTTTGAATTCGCTGCAGAGACACAGAGCTCTGGCCTCTTTCTCCTCTCAACTTCCCCCCTTGAAGTTTTTTTTTTCTCTCTTATAGCTGAAAAGAGAGCAGGATTGTGCTTTAAAAAAAAAAAGAAAAAATAAAGAAGGGGGTTTTTAATCTGGGGAATGAGTGCTTTGCCATGCAGCCCAGCTCTAGAGAGAGTGCCAAGCAGGGCCGGGCAGTGTATTAATATTTAAATTCCAGTCCAGATAATCAATAGAAGGGGGTACTTCTGTGCGCTGTTACCCTCAGATGGGAAACGATAATAGGGAGAAAACCTGCTGATTAGCCTCCTTAGAAGCTCTCTTCTCTGTGTAGTGCTCAATACTTTAGGAGTGATTATAACCTATTGAGGCAGAAAACCTGATCGAATATAACCTCTTTTGAATTCCTTGTTCCCTCAATAGTGTGTCAAAAAGAGCATTCAGTGGTTCGTGTTACGAAATCAGCACCCTGTCTTACGTTTTTTCTCATTTTCTTCTGTGCATATGGTGCGCAAAAAAAAATTTCAGGCAGCCTTTATGTCGTAACATAATGCTTTAATATGGGTGCCACTGCCATAACCGGCACCAATGGGGGAACTTATATTTTATTCTTCTTTTCAGTGTACATAAAAAAATCCCAGCTTAGTCCTTTTTTGTCTTTTGAATGCTTTGAACTCTTTTCAGCCTTTAGGGAGACTTTTTGTGCTGTGGACTGTGGTGTGCATTCACTGTAAAGGCACTCAATACCGCAATAAGACCACAAGCAAAACTGAGTGTCTTAAGCGGGACCACACATCTGAGGCATTTGCATAATTCAAGGAGGGAGTGGAGGTTGGAGGGGGGGTGGGTGGGGGAGGTGGGGGTGTGTAAGGAAGAAAAGGCAAAAAACCAACCCTCTTCATTTAAGATGAGAATCGAGGCTACGCATACCTCTCTCGACCTGTCGGGTTACTGCATGTTTTTTGGTTAAAAATGGGCCAAACAACAGCCGAAACACAAAGTCTCAGGATTGAAGTCTTTCAGGGCGATGATTCGTCTTTTTTTTACGAAGTTTAGATTCGAGCCACTTCGCTGTCTTCTCACAACACCGTGTGTCTGCAAAAATCTGAATGTTTAAGAGGGGTCAGGATTTTTTTTTCCGCCATTGTCCTCAGTTAGTTAAAGCATCGGAGAATAAGAAAAGGGTTGTGTGAGGAGCGAGGAGGCGGCGGCGGTGGTGGGGTTGTGGGGTTGTGGGGTGGGGGGGTCGCCAATGCTTTTCCTGAGGATAATATCTCGTTTGAAGGGCCAGCAGAAAGAAAAGCAGAAGGAGTTGAAGTAGTGGTGGTGAGTATCTTGAAAGAGAGCAAGGCCAAAGCTGAACTGCTCAGTTCATTTTCCACCTCACTGGCCGTCGTAATCCATCTTGGCCAGCTGCTAACAAGATTGAGTCTGAAGTTTACCTCCACAATGAGATAATCAGATTAAGATGCACAAAGATCAAATAATGACCCGGCTTTAGGGCAAGTTCAGCAGGCCCTTGATTGCGATGTGTGGTCCTTCAGATATATTAAAGAATTTAAATTGTCTCGCCACAACATGTATGAAGTGATCAGAGAAATATGGCTGAACGGGCCGAGATGAGATGCTCATTTCATGCTTAAATGTTTCATTTTTGGACAGTTGGTTTTCGAAAATGCAAAGCTTTCTTCAAATCATCTCATCAACTTTTTTCACTTTTGCTGAGAAGATAAAGATGCAGACAGTGTTGGAGGTAAAACAACGCTGTGCTATTTAAAAGACTTCTATGTGATATATGATTTTAAAGTGAACGTTCTACTCAGATTTCTCTTCTCCTGCATATTTCTTTGCTTTAATAGAGTAACAGGATTATTCAGAGAGGCATTCAAATGTGATTGTCTCACAGCAGATGGTGCGCACGGCTTCACCTTTGAGAGAAGTTAATTAAGCCCGCCATATTGTGCCTATCCAGGGGAAAAAATGTAGATGAATATTGAGCAATCGAACCTCTGTCTCTTTCTCAGCCCTCGGTGAAGAGACAGAGGAGGCCATTGACGCAGAATTGTGTGCAGAGTTAGTCAGTTAATTCACGTCCACTTTGCTGCTTTCTCTTCCCACGTTTCCGCAGACCTCCTGAAAGTTCGACCGTCACTAAACGCCACATTCTCAAATGCATCAGTGGGAGGGAACTTTCCCGAATTCCCCCACTCTCTCTCCACCATCAACAAATTACCTTCCATGACCTTACGAAAAAATTAGTTTTCACGCTTATGTCGGTCCAGTTTTACTTTCTGGACGTTAAGAAATGGACGGTCGGAGCAGCTGACCTCTGTGCTAAAGTGTTTACTGCTGTGAGGGTTTTTCTAGTTAACCCGTCAAACACTAGTCGAGTAAAGCGGCTACAGTGTGTTTTCCACAAAACATCAAAGCCCTGCGAGGTAGAGTTTTAGAAAAAAGACCCAAAAAAAAAGGTGAGGGGGGGGAAACTGTGGATTATTAAACCAAGTGAAGTCAGAATAACAAAATAGTGTTCAAAGTGCCCAACATGGAGGGGGAAACCTGCTGAGTGCAATATAAAAGTAGGGGTTAAGCTTATTGTAAACTCCCTCCACTACGTTCCAGAGGTAGAAGTTACATATGATTAGAGGAACTCTGCTGTGGCCGTCACCGCAAGCTACTTCCGTTCCAGTTGAGCATTGCTAATTTTTTAAAACCCTCGACCACATGTGTGGCACTACTGTGTGGCTCCTTTTTTCCTCCCTTTTTGATCTGTGTTCGGGGGGGTGACTGCAATTTTATGGTAAAACGCCTACTTGAGCCATATCCTCTAATGTTTAATCATGCTTAGTGTTTCCCAAATAATGCGATGAAATAACTTATAATGGCTGTAATTAAAGTTTTCATTTAGCCTATAATTTAATGATACAGAGATTATATTTTCCACTTTAGCTACAAGCCAATTCAAGTAATTGAAAAGATGTTAAATACCCAACTGTGGTTATGTTTATTCCCCTTAGTGACAAGATTGATTATTATCCATCCATCTGAATGTTTGATCAGTTAGCTGTAGGATTTGTTACCTAGAAGCTCTGACTTTATAGGTATTTTTAGGAATTTTGTGGCTTTCTAAAAGTTGTAGGATTTGTTTCTGACATTCTGTTTTCTTTGGAAATGAAAATTTTACAACTTCAAGGACAAGTGTTACATAATTTTTTCTTTAAATTATTAAAAAAACAGACTGATATTTCAGCTAAGACATCTGTGTATCCTGTTGCAGAGATATGTACGAGAGTTAGCATGCTAAAATTAGCTTTGTTAATGTTGTTTTGAAGATATTCCAAATGTTACAAACAATGTTCAAACCCAGAAATATATTTTTTATCAAAGATTACAATGTGTTTCCAGTTATTGACAACAACAGGTAAGAACCGGATAAAACATCAGAGTGTGAGGAGCTTGAATAAAAGTCACATGAATAAACTTTAATACCTCTCTTCATTTGTTAACATTTATGCCGGAGTCAACCAGATAGTTTTTTTTCAGCAGCAGTGATGGTTTTTTACCAGTGAAAACAACAAATCCCATGATCCTACTTTACTTTCACATTGTCAAACTACATCTTTTGTTGTTATTGTTTTCATTGAGCGACCCTTTGCAGCACAAATCACACACTGTGTTTTTTTCATTTAAGCTAGCTCTTATACACAACCCCACTGTTGTTGGCTGTTGGTGTTTAAAAAGACTTTGCAACATCTACATCTCCATTTTTTTTGGTGCTTGAATACTTGCAAAATGGACATACACAGTTTCAGTTTAACAAAGATATAAAATGTATGTCAAACAAAATAGGTAGCAAACCCTGAAAATGACAAGATTAGCACTGGGTGATTTGCAACAGAAGTAATATCATGCAAGCTATCAGCAGTGACCGTCTCTACCTCTGCTCAGGCTAACACTCATTAAAAACAGGGATGACGCTGCAGGGGCCATTGGCCAATTACAAGGTTGGGGATTATGCAGCTCCATCACTGTTAAATTGACAACACAAGTTATCCGGATCTATAATTATACTTCTCTTATCTGCTGTTACATTTGCTAATGATGGAGGGAACTTGAAGGCTTCTCTGGGTTAGTTTTAATGAGTCCCTTTTCTTTAAAGATCACAAAATGCCACCAATTTAAGTCCTGCCAATGCACTCTATTTCAAGTTGAGAAACACCCGCAGAGAGGAAAAAATCATCTCGTTGACCGGCACTGTCAGCAGTTACGAAGCCAGCATGAGCCTGCTCATTCTCTGTGGCAGGGATCAGATTAGAATTCAGGAAATAAAAGTTTTCTAGCCTGAGATGATCGTAATGTCACTCAAACCTTTAATTAAAATAAAAATAGGCTGTAAAGCTGAAGCACTGTGTGATTTTTAAAGGGGAACACCAGTGATTTAACTATCCAAATGTTCTAGTTCTTTGCTAAGATTAGTATAAAGCAATATTATTCCAGTATAATAAATATTACAGCTCTGTACCAAAACTTGAAGCCAGAAAGGTAATGAACTACAAATTTTAATCAGAGCACAAAGAATAACTCAGTGAGCTTAAAGGTGGGTTTAAAGAAAACTTTCAGCATATTCCTAAATTTAGCAGGTGACTTATGTAAATGCTTTTGTCTAAACCTTTATTTAAACCCAAGCTTTAAACATGCAGCAGTGCAACAAGCTGTAAACAAAACACCAACATATCATCATTAAGTTTGTCTTTCAAAAGTGTCAACCAAGAGCTGCCTGTTTATTAGAAACAACTTTGATGTTTCTGGCCATTTATTGTTAACAAATAATTACAGGAGCAGCTTTAAACTTTAATTCACATGCAGAGTCCTATAACACAAAAAGGAAATGCTATTGTTTTAGTAATTACAAATTTCTTTACAACTTTGAAATCACATGATATTCTCACAATTTAACCTGCTAAAACCCTAGAATTTATGGAACATTGTGCAATCGCTCTAGTATTGTGCATGAATGTGCTTTAAGCATCATTTATTGAACATGGTGAACTGTCAACAGAACGTATCTGTTTGCAACCAATGAATATGAGCATTATTCACAAAGGTGAGAGTTAGTAAAGCCAGTGTATGTGAATATTTATTATTTTATAAAGGAACCATAACAGATTCTAAATGAAACATCACAATTTATGCAAATTGTGCCTGCCAGCTTTAAAAAAAAAAAAAACATCGGCCATGGTGGTAATAAATTTAAAAACAACACACCAAGTTTAAATTTAAGTTTAACCAGTCTTGTAAAATACCTCTGAGGGAATGATGACTACAAGATAATATTGGTAAAGGGGAAAACCACAAGCTAACAGGTTGAAAGGTTCTTCAACTTGGTCAAAATATATAACAAATTTTTTTGTTTGTTTTTTGCGTGAACTTGCAGAACACTGAATAGCTCTTTCTAGTGATTAAGCATGTGTATAAAAGAGTGTCATCTGCAAATAAAGCAACTGGAAATGCTTTAAGGTTTTTAATGTCTGTTAAGTCAATCCAAGACAATTTAGAGACCTTTTACAAAACAAAACAAAACCGTATTTTTTCATACTGAGAAGAAGCAACCACTAAGGTGAGAGAATAACACAATATATAGACGTATGAACATCCAGAAAATATGCGGTAAAATTTTTTAACGGAACAAAGCTTATTGAAAATTCCCGAATGAAATTCAGCACCTGGACCCTTCATTTCTGTTTAATTCAAGAGAGCAGGAAAAACTAATTTACCACACAGTGAGAGGCTTCTCTTTAATTACGTTCTTATAAATGCAAAACTGTCGCAGATGCATTTTTCTCTTCTGATTTAGTTTAGTGATCTTAAATGCGTATTTGGAAATAAATTAGTCATTGCAATGTGGGATTTAGCCTTGCAGCACTTCCTTTCTGAAGTTGAATTGTTATTCAGCCATAACACCTGTTAGTGCAAACCAAGGCTCTTCTGCAGCAAAATAAGGTGTGTTTTG
Organism: Ctenochaetus hawaiiensis; assembly: GCA_029783645.1. Taxonomy (NCBI): domain Eukaryota; kingdom Metazoa; phylum Chordata; class Actinopteri; order Acanthuriformes; family Acanthuridae; genus Ctenochaetus; species Ctenochaetus hawaiiensis. The sequence goes on along the minus strand of JAPZDY010000021.1, from coordinate 25,552,669 downwards.
CTTTCCGTCCTCATGCCCATTTGATTTGCTGCAGCATGTATGATTGGATACTGACTGAGAAAAAAGGAGAAAGAAATCTGTTTATTCACCAAGTCAAGTCAACTGGCAGGTGTTGGGTCTACCATAAAGGACTCAGAGATTTTCAGTGCGATTTATTTTGCACTTGAAGCACGAGTGGTATGATTGGTTAGTGAATGATTTAATTTGCAAGTGAAGTCAGTGTGTTGGTGTGTGGTGCATCTGCTCAGGAGCAGTGAATTACAAAACATCACAAACTGGCCTCAGAGTCTCATTCACAATAGGCTTTCTGGTTCTGTTTTTTGGTAATTATGGTCGAGATTTGGGTAAACATCTTATGTAAAATGTGGTCAATTAAAAGATATAATTTCTAAAAAACAAACTCTGAAGACCAAATATTCTGAAAATTTCTTTCACTTCTTGTCTTTTCCCTCTCGTATGAATAATCTGATGAAAATATTTCAAACACCTCTTCAGATTTGAGGCCTCCAGTCAACAGAAGCTAAAACTCAAACTTCAACAGTTTTAACGAATCCTGACCATTATAACTTGGTTTATCTTATAGTTGATAGTGTTGCACTTAAATTTGTCTCAACAGCTGTAAGACTTGAATATCTCATGTCTTTAAAAGAATACAGAAGATGTTATAGAATGTTTCTGTACTCTACATATATGCATTTTGCTGATAGAATGTATTTGGATGTAACCCTATGTTTAAATTGCTAACTGTAATATAATGACACATTTTTTCACATACATTTTAACTGCTAAGAGTAAAATTTATTTTTTAATTTAATTACATGATCAGCTACTCTTATTTAGTTACTCTTCAACAATGGAAATATACCTAGTAAATGTTTTCTATCAAAGATTTGTCAACTCAGAGACACACAAATGTCTCTGTAAACAGGATGCAAAACCTTTTGCAAACAACTGGGTAAGTGATGTTTAAGAATTTAATCTCAGAACAATTAAAATCAGAATGATTGTGACTTTTTGTGACATTGTTTCCTCCAAGATGTTTACCTGCATCATCTCTTCACTAGTTAGTGCAGCACACAGGTCAGAGCCGGCAGCTCTTCCTAAAGAAAGGAAACACCAAACAATCAAGCCCCTTTAACATGGATCCTAAATGTTATTCCTCACAACTATATTTACATAATACATCTGATCGATCAGCGCTCATGATGGAAATGTAGTTCATTTGTAGTCTGGTGAAAAACACAGAAATGCATGGTTATGTTTTTGAAAATCACAGCATTTTCTTTTCCTCCCACATTCAAACAATGAAGTCTAGACGAAAACAAACAATGCAAAGCTGTTTGGTTTTTTAGCTTGCAGCCCCCCCACCCCACAACCCCTTTACCCCCCTCCTCTGTCTCCACAGAAATGACAGGAGAAGTGCACATTTGTAGCTTGCAGGTAGTGGTTGGGGTACAGATTGAAGCTATGATATATGACATGTGTTGCAAGCAGTCTCTGTGTATCTCCCAAGGACCTGTCACAGCTCCAGCACAAGCAGTTAAAGGCTCTGTTATACGCAGTTTAATCCGCCATTTAGGTCACAATCCACCAGCAAAAACAGGGTTAATGTTCATACGCCTCTTAATTTGAGAAAAAAATAAAATGAGCACAATTCCCTTTGCTAGTTTAAAAATGAGCTTTTATCGGCTTTAGCTTTTAATATTTCCCTGTTTCCTGGCTACTCCTGCATCCAGAATATTTAAATGTGAAAATGAATAATGGCTGAACAGCAGAAGCATCTCACTGCTTTGCTATATGTTTTATTTGAGCTCATATTAATATAACCATCACATTTTTGCCATGCTCTTTGATTCATTTCAAGCTGTTTTTTTCCTCACACATAATACACATTTCTTTAAATATAGTCAATTATGTATAAGCCCTGCACAAATAAGTAATTGTTCTCTGTTACATTTAAAGGCCCCTGATTTTCCCTCAAGTTTTTAGCCCCAGATCATCTGCTGATTACAGCTGCATTATTCACTCAAGACTGTGCCATTGCTGGGAGCTAAACTGAGCACAAGCCTTGTCCAAATGCCTTTATTTCAACGGTTAAACATACATGCGCACATGGTAAATTGCTCTTTAAAGAGCATATGAACACATACGGGCATGCACATTTTGTATGAGCAGCCTCACACAGATACGAATCAAAGAGAAGTCGAATGAAAGAGTAAATAAAAAACGCAGGAGTAAACAGGAGAAAGATGAGCTGAAGGAATTGATCTGCTTGTTGTGAGTTTTAAGAAATCAAATCAGGTCAAATCTCATTGAACATTTTTTCTCTCCTCCTTTCTTTTTAAAGATTTTACGCCCTGCATGAACTGCAGCAGTCGTCAAAGAGCAGATTCCAGCTATAAGGTCTTAATAGATGTGTTTTTGTGCTACTTTCACCCTCTGGAAATTGCTCTGATGCTTAGCCAGATAATAGTCATAGTTTGACCAGAAATAGATCTCACACTAAGCAAACTGGGTTGATCTTTCTTTCTCTAAGTGGAGCACTGAAGAAATATGGGATCCTCTCTGTTGTGACACTGGATGATGAGGGAGGCACGTCCCCTGAAATGCAGTCTGAAGGTGTTTCTGTGCTTAGAGGACACAACCTGTATATATGACATTCCACGAGGCTATATCCCTGCGTTTTGTGGCTGTGACCTATGGGTTGGGGGTTGTGTGCCTCCGATCACAGCAACAGTCTGAGGGGAAATCTGCTAAGAGTACAGTAAAGGGAGCATGTCTTTCTCCAGAGCCTGCGGCCCGCTGCTGCTGAGTAAGCCCATGCAGCAGAGGATGCCTGTGAATTAATACTCCTTGACAGTAAATGTCAACAGAATTTAAATTACACTGCCTGCTCTCTCTCATAAGCATGAGAATGTCTTTAACTTATATTGGGTGCCATGAACACAGCCACGGGAGCCTTTGGGGGAAATCTTTTTTTGCACTTCAAGATGTCTCCGCGTTTGAAACCACCAGCTCAGTGTTTTCTTGTCGCGTATCTGAAACCAGCAGCAGATTCAGCAGGCATGCATGTGGCTAATTAGTTGAATTTAACCGCAATGATCATTAGCGTTGTAGACAGATCTGCTGCGATCTCAAACCAGTGCCCTCCCTTCTCCTGGTCAATGGAGCGTTTCACTGTTCATTAGAGGGAGACGCTGTGATGGAGCAGGCCTGGCTGCCTGCGTTAAATCACATACGAGAGCAGAACAACAACATCTATATTAAGAATACATCCGCCTTTAAATACATGCATAGAAGTAACCTTGATAAAGTATCAGGTTGTGGGTGAGGTGTTTTTATCAATAAATGCAGTTATTGCTCTCATGGTTAGGGGGCTAGTTTATCACTTAAGGAAACAGGCTTTTGTTGTAAGTGTATTAAAAATAATACATTTTTGCACACATTTTGCACACTTTAAAGTGTGACAGACTGTTTTAGAGGGCTGCAAAATCTATTATAGAAGTGAATAAGATTTAAGGTGCTTCAGAAACCAAATACCTTCTTATCAGAGTTGATTTTCCAACTGGATCATCTTTTAAACTTCCACATATATTTGTGAAACTTACTATGTATGTTCATCAGTCGGATTAAAGCTTGAATGTATCATTAAAATAAATCTGAGGAATTGTTAGCAGTAATCAGTGAAAGTGGAAAGAAAAAGGGAAAGCAAAAAAAAAAAAAAGAAAAAAATTGTCTCAGGTCTATGTTTTGGAGGCTGGTGTTAAAAAGTAACACAAATGTCGGCGGGCAGTGGCTGCCCTGCACTGACCCCAGGGACTGGACTTGTTTCAAAAAGAACACAGTTGACAGGCCCGCAGTATCAATGAGCTGACCTCTCTGCACCCCACGCCAGCAGGTATTTTTCCAATTGTGTGTTTTTTCCTCTTTTCTTCACCTTGCCAGAATTTATTCCCGGTGTGTTAGAAGCTGCTGAGGTATGAACTGTGGATTTCAGTGGTCGTCCTGCTGGCACTGACACCAGTGATCACTGAAAATACTATTCTTTCAGGTCAGCATATACTGTGTATGGTACAATTATTCAAACCTATCTATCTATCTGTCTATCTATCTATCTATCTATCTATCTATCTATCTATCTATCTATCTATCTATCTATCTATCTATCTATCTGTCTATCTGTCTATCTGTCTATCTGTCTGTCTGTCTGTCCTGTGCTAGCAACTGAGCTAACTAGCTAAAAAACTGTGAGGCTAGCTAGTGAGCTTGCAAATGATCTTTTATGCTTTGTGACATTTGGTATTAGTAACAATTTAATTTTTTCTATCCCAATATTAATCAGTAAAAAGTGTAGATTTAATTAATAATGACAAAATGTAGGCTAGTTTTTCCTCCTTCCCATTAATAATGATGTAAAATCTCATTGGATAATGTTAGGCTAACAGTGGTATCTAGCTAGCTAGCTTTTTAGCTCTGTAAGGTTAGCTGAGGCAAACTGTAATGCAAGCTAGTTAACTTGCCAAAGATCCCCTTTGCCTGGTGACATTTTGTATCCATAACAATGTATTTTTTTTCTGTCCTAATATAAATCTGTAACAAGTGTAGATTTATTCAATAATAATAATAAGTTGTAGGTTGGTTATTCCTTCTTGCCATTAAAAATTAAGTAAAATGTCCATGGTTATTGTTAGGCTAGCAGTGGTAGCTAGCTAGCTAGATTTCTAACATAAGCTGAGGCAACTGTAAGGCTAGCTAGTTAGCCTGCACTGTTTCTAATTAGCTCAGTGACATGCGGTCCCTGTGACATTTTCCTTTTTTATTGTAATATCTGGTAAATGCTGGTGTAGCTTATATAGTAATAATGTTAAGATTTTTTTATATCAATTGCATAAAAGAGTAAGGACCAAATCAGCATGTAAATGAACCAAAGTGACATTAGCAGTTATGATTACCTGCTATTTAATGTGTTGTCTTAGCTAACCAGCTAATTAACTATCTAGCCTGCAAACTAGCAGAAGCTTGTGTTTGTTTCAGTGTTGTTCAAAGCTGCAGGAAAAGACTGATGCTTGTATGTGCCAACCTGCCTGTCCACCTGTCTGTCTCTCTGTCTGTCTATCTGTCTTTCTGTCTAACTGTCATGCTGAATGCTGGCTTGCAGCATCAGGTTTCACATTTACCCTCGGTGTAAATTGCAAATGTTACTGACTGTAAGCACACTGTCAAACCAGCGATAGGGAAGGAATATTGCACGTCAACAGCTTGAAATCACCTTTATGTGAATAGGCTCTAATAAGCTAATTGACCTTTTCCCGTCACTGGCTCTTTCATTGCTGTCTTAAGCTGAGAGGAAATGTTGAAAAGTGAGTGCGTTTCTCGTTTTAGAGACTATGTGTGAAGAACTTTGCCGCCTTAGTTAGCTTTTTAAGGATTTGAGTTAAATAAGCAGACTTTCTTCTGTCTGAGAGTTCTGGCTTCTTACATCTCAAACCTTCCATATTAGATGCAAACATACCTACTCACTAACAACTCTCCTTTCTTTGTGTGCTGAGGAGACAGAGGGCAAATGTCTCCTTTCATTTATTTCCAGAGTAATAGTATTGTGGTGCGGAAGAGCATAACATTTATTAAGCTATTTATAAATTGGAGTTGGAATATATACATGTCAGATGTGATTGTATTCCAGTTGTTGTGCCATGTGCTCCAGCAACTTCCCAGACTCTTCAACAAGGAGGCCACATTATAACCTATAAACATCAAAATTTTTTACAGTCTCCCACTGCAGTTGTTTCTGGAAATGCATTTGTGACACCCCTTGGTTTGAATTCCAAAATGTATTTGTTTAATGCTCTTTAAAGCTTGTCTCTGTGAGTATTCACATCTGTCTTTGAATTCTCTATCCTACAGAATTGTGGTGCAAGAAATGTCAAGACGGATCTTGACTCCACCTCCGTCCCTACCCCCTCTAAAACCACTTAGCCATGCTGAAGTGCACTTTGTCCGTAACTAGATATAAAGGCCCTTGTTTTGCTCCATTTGGAGAAGCCGCGGTGTCCAAGGCACTGAGTGTAAAACGCACATCTCCTTGTATATGTAATTTTCTGTGCAAATATGTGTTTTGTTTACAGAGGGGGGGAAAGGTTCATTGGCAAACCAAGCATGAAGTGGAAAAAATATGATTCTGATGGAGCATGAGTGGTCAGTTAGAGATGTGTGCTTTCTTTTCTGTCTTGACTATCCTAAGGTCATTTCTTTTATTCAGTTAGCTCCACTTTCTACCCCATCCAGCCCTCAAACCCGACTTTATCTCTCTAATTGCAGTCCTCACGAGTAGACACATGAGTTAAAGGATTAGGAGTAAACAGAAGATTCGTGCACTGCAGTTTTGCATAATGTTTGACATCGGTTCTGTGTATGCTAGAGCAATGTCTACATCAAATCTTCGCCGCCCTCAAGACTGGAGGGCATGAAGGAGATCCATACTTTGGAAAAGTGCTCCAGATTGAATGCCAAGGGCCAGCAGGAAACGGTTGTGTTTAAGGGGAGATGACCATTGAGACAAATTGGAGCACAAGTTTCTGATTGTATTACCATCATAAAGACAAATTTCATAACAACTACAGCTGGAATTTAAAAGCATGTATCAGACAAAAGTGACTTTCTGACAGGAAATTGTGGAATATGAAACTTTTTTTTTTTTTTTAAACTAAACCGGCTGCACTCGTGGTACTTTAGATCTGAATATTTTCATACATTTTGATGTTTTAAAGCACTGGAAAGTTGTTATAATGAAGAAACATTTAGACTTGATGTGGAAACTGTAGCGTTCCCTTTAGGCCACATGGCATAACCATTTTATTCACAGTAATTAAACTTGCTCTTGCTCTTAAGTAGACACACATATCTCTTTTTTTTTAGCCTGTGATGTTTTTGCTCAAAGGTTTATCCAGAGGGAGGCGCGGCCAACTTTTTCACACAACTGTGTTAGCGCTTCTCTATTGTTTATTTTCCTCTGGATATGAGTATGGATGTCTTGTGTTAGCCGTTCTGTGTAATAGCCCTGCTATTAAAAAAGGCAATTCAGGTTTCTAGCGTCTGTGGAGTATGAAAAGAAGTCTGCAGAACTAGTTTCTTGCTCCTTGAGCTGATGTTAAAGCATGTTTAGCAACCCGGTCGCCTCTTGATTCATTAGAGAGCCCCCTTTGTGGGTTTCCCCCTTCGCTCTATGAGGGCCTTATGGCTCAGACAAGAGAAGCAAAGAGAGCAAACACGCTGTGACAATCGTGTCCTCCTTTTTATTCAGGAGCTTTCACCATTGGCACGATGGTTGGCCAGGTTAATGTCTCCATACAGCATGTCAGCAGAAGCATCCTCTCCACTAGATGTGCACACTGGTGTGACGGCTAGCTCTGACCTGTTTGCTGGGAATCGTCCACTGGAACAAAACCACAGCAAATGTTATGGTTTTTCCCTTTTCTTTTTTTTATTTGACGCCATAATCAGAAGTATATGAGTTTTGCTGAAGGTGAGAAAGTAGGTGTTGTTGTCAAAAAAATGCAAAAAGACGTCTTTCAACACCACAGTTATTTCAGAACCGTTCAGCGTACTCACCAAGTGTCTGGCTAATTTTATTACCCCTGTCTTTATGCAGTCACTGATAAATCCACATCCACATCACACGGACGAGTCACATTTGTTATCTTCACAGCAAACGTGTGAATCATGGTTTGGCAAACCCTGTTAATCTGCCTGTTTACAGTTTGCTGAGCGGTATCACACTATTCAGGGCACATGGGGAGAAGTGGAGCCTCTCCAGAGCTCTGCACAGTCCTGTGTCATCCACCGCCTGCATGACGGAGTATGCAAACCATGCTTATCGGAGGGAGCAGCGGATGCTTGCAGACTCGAGTGCGTTTGGCTATTTTGGACGGATGGTTTGACAAAAGGCCAGCACCCTTCGAGCTTGCCGCACAAATGCTCCCATTTAAGTATCTGGTTGACTTTAAAGGCACGACGCTCCCTCTGCATCTGAGCGGATCTGGCATGATTGTGTGCCACAAAGTGCGTCCATTTGCCTCGACCACTGACCATGCGTCTGAAATGAAGGGACATTTAGGCTGCATATGGAACAGAACTGCCGTCACATACAGTTGAGGCTCGTATGCTTTGCTGAATGTGAAATTGAATCCAGTTTGTTCAGTTTGTTCTGCACTTTGGAGTGTCGGGGATGAAACTGTGTGCAATGTGCCTTTTTTTAAACACACGAAACTGTGATCTTATGTCATTTTATCGCAACATTTGTGTCCGTAAAAGAGATGTTAATCGTCTGGTCTGATTTCTGCTTCATTGCTATGTTCTGGGGCAGAAAGTAACTCCGTAGATTTATTCAACTACTGTCCTGAAGAATAAATTAGAGGGACCTTGACTTTAAGTTAGATTCTCACTTTATCTTTATACTCTCCTGGATAACAGAAATATTGCACTTTTAACTCATTATATCAATTTAACAGATTAAGTTATGAATTGAACAGATAGTTATGAACTACTATGAAGGTTTTTTTATAAATTATGTTCTAGATTGAACTAGGATATAAAGAAGGTGGAATTAGCTCAACCTTAGTAGATTACAGTAAGGATTACATGTAAATTCATCAAGAATCATTATAAAAAGTTTGAATGCAGGGTCTTAACTTGAATTGGGACACTTAGAAAGTGGCTTTTTTATTATTATAATACATTACTAATGAACCCTATGCCTTCCTGCTTTGATTATAATTATGATTTATCTAACCAAAAAGAGGAAAATTCATCAAACATAACCTATTTTTAGCTTTAAGATTATGCTGTTTTAAAATTATACTTGTGAAATATTATTAATGCTAATGATTATGCTAATTTTGTGTAACAGTTATAAGAGTTAATTAAAAAATAAGTGTAAATTTCTTTAAGAGAAGCTAGTGTTTTATTTATTTTCTTAGTTTTTTTTTTAGTAAAAGTCTAAAATAAAACATAAACTCTGACTTACATTAAGGAAATTAAAACCAGATCTGTTTTAAAGTTTAACTCTGATCATCTGTCAGATTAGTCCAACCGGTGTGAGATTAAATGCTGTCCACAGTCTGTGGATCCCTCAGATATCTGAGGTCTTCAGTGATCTCAGCCATGCGTGAGCTGCTGTAAATAGAGAAATATATGCCGGGGCACAGTCTCTCAGATCCTCCATGATTAGGTTGCTTAACAGTTTAGAGGATGCTTTGAAAGTGAGATTCCTCCTCTCTTTAACTCATTGTCGCGTTGTTTTTCAGGTCTATAGATTCTGCCTCTAATCTGTTTAGCTGTACTTAAATTGGCTGCGTTGACATCTCCCTTCGTTTTAAGGCTGGGATCCCTTTTTTTTTTTTCCCCCCCTGGTCGAATATCCTTTCACGTAACTTAATATGCCATTTTGGTCTCCCAGGGACAATAATTGAGTTTAGGCGAAGTTTAAATAGCTTAAAGGACAGCGAATACAGATGGGCATCTCTGTGATCAACAAACTCCAGCCCAAGGTCTCTGTGTCAGGCGCTGGATTAGGACATTACGAAGAGAATAACAGAGCTTTTTGGCACTTTATTCCCTCTCAATAACATTCTTTCACATATTAAGTTAATTCCACCCCTAGGTAGGGGACTTTATCATGCAGAAGACCTTAATCCACTGTTGTTGAGTCCATCTCGCCTGAGCTTTGATGAAGCCCCCCTGCTTTTCTGTGGGTGCAGCAGGCCTTGGTAAGACAAAGCACCCGTGACAGAGACAATAAGATGCAGCTTGAACCACAACAAAAAGAGGTTTCATCCATTGGAGTGGAGAGAAGAGGTGTTGTTAAAGAAAAAAAAATGAGAGAGAGAGAGAGAAAAAAAACATCAAAGGACAAAGAAAAAGAAGACAAAG
>JAPZDY010000021.1:25509480-25536503 GCA_029783645.1 Ctenochaetus hawaiiensis | reverse complement strand
CTTCCTGAAACTACGGGAGCTGGCAAGGCACAGACCGTGCGTGCGTTAATCGCGCATTAAAAAAATTAGTGCCGTTAAAAGGAGTTTGAGTTAACGCGTTATTAACGCATTAACTTCAACAGCCCTAGATCACTTATGAAATAAAATGCCCTCATTATAGATTAAACTGCATTACAGAATACTGGTTAGTAAAATTTACTCTACATGAACCAACACAAAATGCTGCACATCCAATAATTTGTTCTCAGTAATTCAATGTATAACTGTAATGGAAAAGTATTAGCGAGTGACAAAGAAGTCAGCAAAAAATGAGAAAATTTTAAGAAATTATCTCTCAAGTGAACATTTATGACTGAGTCAGGTAATGAAATTAGCAAATCTAATAATCTCCCCCAACCTTATAATGTCAAAAAACTACGTCTTTAGTTTCCTTTGTTCGCATTGTTTTGAATGACAGAAGAAATGACACATCATGCCATCTTGACCAGCTTCCTTCTCCTCCTGAGGAGGTGCTGCTGGTCAAGCCGGGAGGTTTGAAGATCTTGTGGGCAATGACAATTTTAAAAATCTGCCACTTTTAAAATTACAAATAAGACCAAAAGTGTAGCTGGAGTAAATAAGCTACCGGCCGCTGCACCTACGTTCAGCGCCTTTGCCATGAATTTTCTAGAAAACAGGGTCAAACATTGATGATGGCTTGTTTGCATTTGGGATTTTTGTAAAGTTTTGTGAAGATCTGGGTCATGTTGTGACACAAGGGGCTGATAAGCCACTTAGTAAGTGACTGACTCATGTCAAAGGTCACCTCAAACAGAAACGTGTAGAGCATCAAACACCTTCAGAGAGACAAACCCTTATGGTTTTGATCATCCTGTGCTGTTACTGTTTCATGAATTTGGCTTTTTGGTTAATTTAACAGAGACAAACTGAGCTGTTTCACGTCAGCATGCTTCTAAAAACGTTTGTCTGATGGAAACAGCTTCTCAACATTAAAAGGAGAATCGTTCGTACCAGAGGGCTTAAAAGCTTATATTTAAACTTTTTGGTGCTGCTGTAAAATGTATTTATATTGTTCTCATAAGGAAAATTTGGAGCCCAACCAGCAGAGAAACTTCCTCATGAATGTGACTCCTGAAAATCATTTGTGTTTATCCTCTCAGAAAAAGTAAAGCTATTGATTTTGTGGGCATCCGATGTCTCCACTTTTTTTCCTTGAGGTGAAATTTTGGAGCTGTGTTACTGACAGAGGTCGGAGGAGCTCAGGAAGACCATGTGACCGTACACGAGATTGTCAGGTCATCTTTTCAAGCCTCCTTTGATCTCAGAGCTCTGTGCACATCCCACAGATAGGCCAACTGAAGAGATAAAGGTTGAATGTGCCTATGCATGAGTCGCTGTTGTTAGTACAGCAGGGGGAAGTGCCTATCAAATGCAGTTTTGTGCAGAAAAAGATTAAATTTGCACTACTGCCTACTCTAAATGTAAGAACACTACCCTATCTCACACCAGCCGCGTAGCAGTTTTAGATAGCTCAGGGCTACACCATGTGGATTTGGCATTAAAATATAGCATGTGGGAGTCAATATTTTTCCCTTTTTTTATTTTTTAAATGCACTGAGTTGTGACCTCTCGGAAGATCTAATTTGGCCTCCAAATGCAGTAGTTAAGAGCAATCACCCGTTCACTGTCATGAACTTTTATCAAAATGTGAGCCTGAAGCTGACAGGTGGTCGAATTAACACAACCGACATGAGGCTGTAAAAAAAGATTATACACACCACTCAGCAGCAGCATCTATCTATCTATCTATCTATCTATCTATCTATCTATCTATCTATCTATCTATCTATCTATCTATCTATCTAATGAACAAACTAGTAAGCTAGCTAGCACATTTTCAATTTTCATATTTTTGATTGAGAGACCTCTAGTGGCAGAAATTTGACATTTTGTGTGTTTATGAGTGACTAATTAATATTGTTTAATATGGGACATGGATGCATTTTTCCAGTTATATTGTATTTAAACCAGTTTGTGCTTAAAATTATTATAAACCTAAGCTATTGTTCTGGTGTCCTTCAATTAAATTTATCCATCCTTCTGTGAATAAGCTAGCTTGTTAGCGTGTAGCCTGCTAATTACCACACAAGACTCATTAAGTGGCTAATTATGCTACATTATGTCATGCTATATACGGCGGATACACACTGTACAAGAGTATTCCACATTTGTTTCTGTTTTTTTTTTTAATATTATAGCAAAAACGTGAACTATATGCAGTAATTAATAGCGACATTATGACTCTTCTGATGCTGTTTGATTCAAGCTAATCAATTAGCCGCTGCGGCTGCTTCAGTAACTCCACCTTGACTGACACTTTTCAGTTTCGTTTGCAGTTCCTCGTCTTATCAGCCTCAGTTTATATCATATTGTCGAAGAATAGTGAAGGCGGATGAATATTTCAGCAGCTGAGTGAGCACGAGGCACCAGCAGGGCTTCATACCATCTTGTTTGCACTTACTACAGCCATTAAGTTTACAAGCAGCATTTGTATTTATCACCAGGCCTGGATGGTTAGAAGCAATCAAAAACCAAACACAAGGAGAGAAATACAAGGTTCAGGTTGGCATGTGAAGAAAAACTGAGGTGAAGTGCTGACATGCTGATGTCTTAGCAGATAACACTTAAATCATTTTCCTCCAAAACTTCACTGGTAAGGGTTCAAAGAGATATAGCCATAATACAAATTTTTGGAGTAAGTAGTGGTGTTTGAAGTTATTTTATGGGATTTTGCTGTAAGGCCCAGAATTGATTTGCAGAAGGGATAAAAGGAAGATACTTTATCTTCGGAGCTTTGTCGGAAAAAGCTTAGCATCCATTGGTAGTTCCGCCAATATGCCTGCAGGGCATGGAGGGAGGGTGAGGAGGGAGGGGGGGGTTGCTGGCATTGACATTATATACCAGAATGAATTGTGCTGAGTTTACACCTCCTGCTGCTTACGTTCTACTCTTTCATAATCTTTCATGAACCATACAATGTTTTATTTAATGTCCTGGGTCAGAGAGAAACTTGAGAAAAAACAAATTAATAATGAAACGCGTAGTACTGGGGAGGGGAAAGAAGAAGAAGAAGAAGAAAAAAAAAAACTTGGTTTGAGGCTCCTCAGCAAACAGGTCAGAGGGACCTTTTGAAGTCTGCTGCTTCAGTGCAGTCAATAGTTTAAGAACTTGTGTTATTTCTGAATGTAAGGCCAGCTTGGACTTTTTCCTACCTGAAAATGCCAAATATCTCATCGCTGCTGCCCAGTGTCTCACTGCGGTCCTTGAAAGGCTATTCAAGCAGCCAAGAAAAAAACAAAAAAAAAAAACCTTCATATCTCAGGTTGGCGCTTCAGTGAAAACAGTCCAAGACTGAGAGATTATTCTCTAAATACTCTTTGGTTTGAAAAATAATAAAAAAAGAACTGTGTTTGCAGTACTAAACGGTGCGTGATCTCGAAGGTTATTATTAAAAATAGGTTTCTGTATATGTTTAAAAAAATGTTCCAGATCATTTCACCCCCTTGCTTGTTCTCTCTGTAACCCTTTGACATAAGCTATTGCTATCGGTACCAAAGGGATAAAGCATATGCCATAGCCATAATGTTCGTATTCCCCGGTGAATCCTCATTTGCCGTCTGTTTCCATGTGTAAGGAAAGCCGGCTCTTGGCCTCTCTGCCTCTCAGGTCTTAATTGCTTAATTAGAGTCATTATTTGAACTGGAGGCAGAATCACCTGGCACCCTGACACCACGCTGGTCCTACTGAGGAAAAAAAAAAAACACAACAAAAAAAGGGGGTAGCTTTGAAAAACCGAGTGGATGTTGCAGGGGTCTCTGGAGGATGAATGAAGATGCTGGGTGTGTGATCCACAGGGTTGTGATGTATTTCGCACACATACACGAGATAGCCCGCATGCATACACAGTATATCCACTTGCATGTATCTGAATTCCCAACGTCTCCGGGACATTTCGTTGCTGTCAGATGAAAAAGCTCCATGTCAGAGCCTTGGTACCTTCAGAGGAAGGTCCAGGGGCTGTGTGACTTATTCATGACTCTCCTCGTGCTCCCTGTCCCGGGTCTCCTCGCTCTGCACTGTAACCCACGCTGGCTCTCAGACCAGCTCTTTGCTTTTTCATATGCTGCAGCTCATGCTCATCCTGTTTAAAAAGTAAACAGTAGGTTGCATCTGTGCTAATAATTAATGTTCAGGGAGAGAGAAAGGTGTTTATGTGGGGAAATGAGATGGCATTAACACCTCCTCCACTATGGAATTAGCTGCCGTTGAAGGTTTACGAAGCCTTTACTGCACATATTTCACATAAAGCGCTTTTTTTTTCTTTTTTTTTTACCATTCGTCCCTTTTTTTTTATTTTTGTACATCACAGATCTGTTCAGGGTTATCTGTTAGACTGGTCATTTTCCGGCTGTAATTAGGCCTGTATCTCTTTAGTTGAGAAAGAGTCCAACAGTTAAAAAAAAAAAAACGGGAGAAAAGGAAGGTGGTTACACATGTCAGGTGTGAATGTCTGGAATGGTGTTAATTTGAAGCAGAATGTTACTGGAAATGAGCAAATGAGGTCAGGTGACATGGATGAGGGGGAAAAAAAAGTAGTGGAAGTAACCAGAAGAAGCAAAGAAAAATTATGTTCATTAACAAATTAACCGTCATGTTTATTTTTTTAAGGATTGATAAATTAGTCAAAAAATGTCCACCACTTCTCCAAATACCAAAGAGATTCCATTTAAAGGATTTTTGGGCAGCAAATTGTTGAATTTAACAAGCTGGATCCTACGGAGGCGCTAAGCGGACATGGTTTAATTTTTTTTTTTTACAAGCCGTTTTCTCGAGATAACGAGATAATATCTTGTTATCTCGAGAAAACAAAGTTCGTTTTTCTTGCGATAACAAGATATTATCTTGTTATCTCGAGAGAACAAACTTTGTTTTCTACAGATAACAAGATAAACGGCTTGTAAAAAAAAAATTAAACCATGTCCGCTTAGGGCTTCCGTAGAATCCCGCAAACCTTCAGTACTTTTAGCCTTGATGAGGCTTTGTTGTTGGTAGTGCGAGCTGATTGGTTAACTGAATTACATGAACATGAAACCTTTGACAGTCTTTCATGATCTCCAGATGATCTATCACAATGAGTGTGGTGATTCTGAGATATTTAATTCATTGCCACTATGACTTTGACATTTGTTTTTTTTTTTGTGAGGTATCTTGAAAGCTATTTGATGGATCATCATGAAATACGAGCCCTCATCGTACGTTACCTTTTGTTGTCATGTGGCTAACAATGTGGAACATCAGGTTCGCCCGGGTTTAGAAAACAAAAGGATGTAGTTTGGTATTGAAAAGATAATTGTTTTGATTAGTTTAGCTGGTTGACTATGTAATGTAGGTTAAATAAATCAGTGCTGACTTTCAGTTTAACTCGGGACATGAACCTGAGTGAAAACCATGTGTTTGTTTGACCGGATACATTAACCTCACCTTCTCTGCATGCCACTATTTTGTGCTTCATGCTACGCTGTCAATAAATAACAAGAAACTGAACTATTGGTCATTATAACCTGGTGCATCGACAACCCATATGGCTGTTTTTCTGGTGAGGACGGGTTAACATAGTTGATTTTTAGGAAAAATTTTTCACAATAGTTTTTGCTTAAAGTAGCTCTTTGCCAAAGTAAAACCTCACACACCAGTCTCACTGCTTAAAAAAACATATTGACAAAGCTAAGCAATGATCAAACTGTTATTTATTAATTTTCTGTCCATCTACAATTGAATTTTTGACGTATTTTCTTAGATTTGCAATGGTTGTGTGACTGTATTCGAGCTCCCGGTTGCAAACACTGCAGAGCGCTCTCACTAATGGTTCAGGCTCTGCACTCGCTTGGCTTTATTCCTCTTTATAGGAGCCGATTGTGTACATGATTTAGCATGACAGGTGTTATACTGACTATATGGCACGAATACACTTCAGCTGTATTTAAATATATCTGGCTAATGCCCCATAAAATAGTTCCGCCCTTTGAATCTTTCACGACTCCACTCTAAGCCATTTCTTTGAGACTTCTTTTTAATCGCCCATGCTTAAATGTTAATTGCACATACCTCTTCCAAACACACTCCTTTTTTCTTTTTTTTTTCCTTTGTCAGGGGCTTTTTGTTAGAGAAATATGTTACTAATGGCTTATGAATTAATAAGAAGCCAAACTGAATTAGACTTTCATGCAAGGTGATTGTAAAGAGCTTGAAAGCCTCAACATTTTATTCAGATTTCAAAATTTTCTGGACGAGTGAGTTCCATTTTTTTTTTTTTTTTCCCTGTGGCCTATAATGCATCCTTTGTCATCGTCTCTCAGCAGTGATTTAAGATTGTGGGATGTTCTTGGTGTAATTTACTTACCCAAGCAGAGCCATTAATTTTCTATTATTGTGAAAAGATGATTCGTGTTTTGGAGGCTGTCTCGATTATTTATTT
Source organism: Ctenochaetus hawaiiensis (assembly GCA_029783645.1). Classification (NCBI taxonomy): domain Eukaryota; kingdom Metazoa; phylum Chordata; class Actinopteri; order Acanthuriformes; family Acanthuridae; genus Ctenochaetus; species Ctenochaetus hawaiiensis. Next base: position 25,529,968 of record JAPZDY010000021.1, on the reverse strand, counting down.
AGATACACAGCAGGGAAACATGAGGCAGTGGCTAATGGAATATAAAGTCACAGGCCTCATTCCCATTCTGACATTTAACTACAGAAGCGGCACATGTGTTAATGTGTCCTCCCCAAGCACCTTAATTCGAGTTGAAATTCCTAATGGAACTCGCTATCTGTGCTGGGCCTCTGAGACAGCGAGGGGAGGGCGGGGGACACCAACTTAACACATAAATTCACTTGTCTGAGTCTTGGCTGTGCGTCTAGCGACTTAAATGCTCCACTGGTTGTATGTCTAGAGGGAAATGACAGCAGATAGCAGCATTTTTATTTGCACTGTTGCCTTCTGTCCTGGTTTTATACACTGACATGATCTTTGCTTTACTAAATCACAGCTGCTCGTATTTGTAAGGTGCCTTTTTTTATATGAAAATATCTGATATAAATGGGGGAACTTTTTAATAAAATATCTCTGTACAACTTTCTCACAAGGCACACTTTATAAATGCATTGGTTTTTTTGATGCTTAGTAAAGAGTATAGGCTATTAATTCATTTTAGGTCGATTAAAGGTCATTATTCAGAATAACTTTGCATTGCCAGGAGTTAAAGAACGAATCTTGCTGGTGAGTCATTCATAGTAAAGTTAATAGATACATTTCCTGCTGTCTAATAAGCCATTAAGTCTGCAGTTATCAGTGTTAATAAGTCATTAAAGTACCAGTTTAACCTTTTGGGAAATAAACTTATTCATTTCCTTTCTTAAAGTTAGATGAGATGATGAACATCACTCTTATATCTGCTTAATATGAGGCTTCAGCCAGCAGTCAGTTAGCTTAGCTTGGCTAAGTCCAAATGTACCGACATTTGCTCACAGCAACGTCTAATGTTTGCTATTAATACAATATATCTTGTATTCTTTCAATAGTACAACAAATAATTGTGCAAAACACATTTTCTTGGATTACAGGTCTGATGTGACCGTTTCCATGTTTGTCGCGGTGTCTTAAGAAAATGTTGGTTTTACACTTGTTGGTAAAATATGTGAAAATAAGGGTTTTACTTTTTGAAAACAAAATGCTAAAATGCTAACCAGCTGCTCGCTCTAGCCTTGTATGTAATGGACAGACGTCATGTAATCCTAAATTCTTCATGAACACGTATTACAAATGTAATTACTGTTTTGATGCCATTACACTCTCACTTTTAATATGTTCTGCTGATTTCTCTCAACATGACCAATAAGTGGAATTTCTTTCCAATATTTTACTTCTTTTTCAAAATGAAAACTCTGATTTCAAACAGAAAGAGTTTAAAATTGACACATTTTCAGGAATATTAACTTGTCTGCTGTCAATTGTGGATGAACATCCCTGAAACTACTTTAAAATCATTTAAAAATGGCTCCTCTTAAACCTCAAGTCTGGTGTCATTGTCTCACAATTGAAAGTTTTGTTTAGTAAATCAGTATTTGATGTGTGTACATCAGTGAACTGTTAATATTAATATTAATATTAATATATATTAATATTGCATTTGTAAAAAGTGTCTTAGAACAAGTTAGACAGAACTTATAATCATAATAATATGATAAACATCATCTGACATGTTTTGCAAGGACATATATGTGAAAAAGCCTAAGGCTCAAAAAGTTAATGTTATATATAACTTACAGCATAAGTAAATGATTTATCAACCATAAATAAAATCATTGTTAACATCTTCTACCTTCTCTTTATATGAACTTACGTGACCACCAGTGTTTGTTCTGAACTTCTGAGGGAGGAAAAGTTGAGTAAAAACGCAGGCTTTGCTGAGCGGACAGAAATGTTTGCACGATGCGTTGGCTGTGAATCAGAGACTTGACACTCAGTGGTTTTTACAATTAATGACAGCGTCTCGTCCGACTGACTTAACATGCGATGAAGTGCTATGACTCTTGCCTTTTTGGCTTTTCCCCAGTGCAGAGGCCAGACTCAGTCAGGCTTATTCACTTCACTGCAAAGGACATCTAGTGGTTACACACCCAGCAGACTCACTGCATCTCCACTGCTTCCTGCCTTGCAAACTCGCAGCCATAACTGCCTCGGGTTGGAGATGTAGAGAGTAATATCCTGATCATGAATCGTATGTTCCTCAAGGATGAAAATAGCTGTTAATTAAACAGTGTCTTTTAGAATAAAGCCAATAGAAATTGATCTCATAAAAGATGTGGCGGGACAGACGGCTGAGTGACACAGTTGTAATCTCGGTACGAACGCAGCTCAGGCCGCCGGATAATTAAAGAGAAGAAGCAGTAAGGACACGACTATTAGCAGGTTAATTAGGCAATAATGAAAGAGAAACCTCAGGTTACCGTGGGCTTTAGAGCAATATGATTCCTCCACCGGATGATATATGGTGGGTGTTAAATTTAATCCTTGCACATTAATAGAGAACGGTATACCTTCCAGTCAATTATTGCCAAAAGACTTCACCTGCTCTGCACAGTCACAAATGGAGAATTCAGAATAGTCTATTTGGTGGCTGTCCACTCCGATTAGTTTGATGAAGCTTACAAAGCTTTTAGAGGGGATATCTGCGACTTTAGCAGGTGGCACGTATCATTCATGGATCTCCTTATTAGAGAGATTGAAGTGTTTCATTTAATGAGTAATTCATTTCCTGCTACTTTTTGACCCACTTAGAAGTACGGAGAAAAAAAAAAAAAAAAAGCCACTTAATGGTAGTTTCGTAACCTTGAGTGAAGTCGCTATTTGACGCCCGTCTTCATTTTTTGTTTAAATATTCCGTTTAATTATGAATCGGTGTCTGCTGTGATCAATATAACCACTGAGTCGCAGCGTTTACAACCTGCTGCCTCGGAGAAAGTGGGCTGCAGATGTTAGAAGTCAGAGGACGGGCGAGGTCAAAGGTCAGTGTCCGGCTTTATCCTCCTCAGGTTGGACTGACAGCCGAACCATGTGCTCCATCCACCCCCCCTCTAATTGACTTACAAATGCTGCGGCGCTTTCGGTGTCAAGGAACTCGCAGCATTAAGTATGGCTGTAAAGTCAATATGACTTTATTAGTGGCTGGGTCTCCATTGACAGGCCCTACTTGCACTTTTGACCTCAGCTAACTGTGATCTACTGTCCAGAGACCGTCCTCGTCTTCCCTTTTGCTTTCCTTTCCTCCCTCTCTCTCTCGCTCTGTCATTATCCCACCTCTCAATGATCATGTCACCCTCTGACTCCAAATCCCGGAAGAGCGCAGGCGGCCAGGAAATTCGACATTGTTGCTTCCCCTTTTTAGGGAGTCTATCGGTAAATCTTGCTAATCCACAAATCCAACCTTGGATTTGAGCCGCTGAGTCTGAGGGGAAAGTAATTGGGTTGTTTCTAATAATTGGATTTTCTGCTGCTTGGTTTAAAAAAGAAAAAAAAAGAAAAAAAAAACACATAACAACCAATTTCTAGGCAAGAAGCCCTTTAAGCTTCGGTTCATAGGTCGAAACAGACCCCAGGTTGCACACATAAAATGATTAACATTTAAAACCTGCTTTCAGCCTCCGGTGTTTTAAATAGTGCTGTGTTGAAAGCTCTAATTTTTTGCTAAGTATGTAGAGTAAGTCCTCATTATATCACCTAAAAGAGCCATTAATGAAAGCCATTATTGCCTACATTACAGCTTATTCACTGACAAAAAATGTGACACTTATCATGTTAAAGGCAGATTTACTGACTTACTCTTACTCCACCATATTAGTTTGATAGATTCGATAGAACTTAAAAATTTACAGACAAATTATAATTTAAGTACTTTATTTACAAACATTGCAAAGTTTATTTCTTTTGTTTAAGTTTATATTTTGGTGTAAAAAGTTAAATATATACTGTAAATAAATAAAGTTAACCCTAAAATACTCAGTTTTCAGCTTTAATGTTCTTATAAAGTTTTTGTGGAGCCTCAAACTCGTTAATAAGTTCTGTAAAACTGCCTCTGTTGTTCACCATTTTAATTTCTAACGTGTTTACTTAAGTCCGTCTGTGAGTCAGAAGCCTAAAAAAAAAGTGCACGACCAGTGTTACTTTTGTTGTAATTGGTGAGAACGGCGGCTCCTGGCAGTCGGACCTGTTTTCATGAGCTGGTTGAAAAAAGTCTCTAAGAAACCATGGGCAGCGGCGGAAATGAGCAGCGTACCACATGTCGGCTCTGCGGATAGACCGAGGGAACAACAATGCTCCCTATCGTGACTTTGAGATCCCAGCTCAGATTATTGGGAAGGAGCAAACTTCACGTTGCTGCTTTGAGGGAATAGTGGAGGGCTCGCCGCTCGCTCCTGCAGCTTACCGCCACCCTGGATGATACAGTGAAGTCATCCTGATTGTTTTCCCTTGTGAAGCCATTAGATCTAGAGACACGCTGGCTTCTCAATGCACTACTCTAACGGCTAACATCCACCAAACAAGTTCTCTATACAGCAAATCCATAGGCTCCTACAAATGTTATTATACGGTCGGTCCCTGCTGGGTCCAAGGAAAGTCGGTTTAGTGTTGGGAAAAGCTGTCGAGTACAGAAAGGCAGAAAAAGTGCAAGATTTCCTCTTTTTGTGTAGTTTTGTTGCTCTTCTGGGGTGATTTCACACTCACTGGTGTTCTTCTCTCATTAGTCTGTGAATTATACAGATCTGGTGGATCTTTTTGGTGAAGAAAAGCATCAGCATTAATTTCTTAATGGGTCTTTATGTGAATATGAACCTCAGAGATGTAATTTAACAGGTTTTTAGCAATTTGCCATTTTCTTTTATAATAAAATAGTAAGATAATTAGACATTAAATTCATGGATGTGTGCAAGTTTGCAGAACAACCAATCATCTGTCAGACTGGAGAAAAACTGAAGATCTGCGGATGTTATTACTTCAGTTGGATGACTGTTCTTCTGTTTTACAGCCATGAAAAGTGAAAGATGATTTGCAAAAAGAAAGGTCTTCCATTTCCTGCACTCTCTCCCAGAGAAGCTGACCTGGTGGCATGCGTTGCTTTTTCTGAGCTGACTGTTACAAAGTTCAATGGAGGAAGTGCAGTTTTTATGAGTGATTTTAAAGATTAAACCAACATTTGAGTGCTTTTTTTTAAATTTAACACATAAAATACAGTGATTACATGACATGAGACTTAAGTTTTTGTTGCTTTGAGTGAAACGTGTCAGTTTTTGAAGCTAAAATTAGGGCTTTGCCTTAAAAACAGGGTCAATGCAGAACACCAGTGGGATGATACAGTGATTGTGTAAATTCTACCTTTGTTATATCTGTACTTATTCTACTAATAGTATCAACATAGCCAAACAGACAGCGACTCTCCTTCAAAAATTGGGATGTGGAAGAAGAGGAGAAGAGGCTCAGGCAGCAAATCTGCTCCCCATCATTTTCTGTATTGCTGCGCACTAAAGGTCAAAGCTAAAAAATCTTCATGGAGTGACTACAATTACATATGATTTCTGCAGGAGCGAGAACAAAGGAGCGAAAGAGCACAGGCCTTTTTTCTTGCTTTCTTGGTAATTTTCAGAAAGCTCTAATTTAGTAATACAAAATAGGGGGCAAGTTAGAAGCACTTGACCATCCTGGAGAAACGAAAAAAAAAAACCTCCTGCAGCTGATGGAGTCTGAGTTTTGTGAAGGATTGGGATTGATTTAACACAGCAGAAGAAGAAGAAGAAGGGAAGTGTGTGTATGTAAACAATCACACATGCAAACACACACTGCACATTAGGAAGCCTGCTCACAAACACATGGGTTGTTCTATATGATCATGGTAATAAGCACATGCATCCTCCCTGTAATGATCCCTCCACTGTATCACACTGTACATAATTCATAGGTGTATATGAGTAAATATGCAGAGCATCTTCTGAGTTACACCTCACTGCATGATCTTACTTTAATATTTTTTCTCCTTTAGGCAAACGACTCATAGTTTGTGTCAATGCAATGAGCTAAAACACAAGCTAAAAGTGAGACAGAGGTATTTTCTGCTCTTAAACGAGCACATGAAATGGAAAAAATGGCAATATTGGAGCAAAAAGCAACCTGAATGTTTGCAAAAGCAACCAAAACTTTAGCTAGTGTAATGATCCATCACACTGAATTTACATATAATTCTTAAATTCCTTGCATTTTTTAAAGCTTGTATATATATTTTTATTATTGAATATGCTGCACGTTGAGTTTAATAATGGAGCCCAACCTCTTTTGGTTGTGGTCAAAGTGGTTCAGAAGTAACTGAAAGTAATCAGATTGTTATTACATTAATGTGATTACAACATGTCGTCAGGAATATGAGCTTTATGGACATTGCACGAAGTACAAGCACTAAGACAACAAAATACACCACGATTGTGGTGACAAAAAGATTTTCACAATAACAATATAATCACAACATCTAATATTATTGATCAGTTTCATCTTTAACTTTGGTTTTTTGTGTGTTTCAGCTCTTTTTTGGCAAAGTAATCACATTATTATAACATGTGTCCGGGGGTAGAGAGAGAAAACTGTACAAAAGTGTCCAAAAAAACCCATTAAACTTTACAAAATTTTACAATTTATTGCATTTGGCAACAAGCGTTAAGGTGCATTAGCGCCACCTAGTGTGTCAAAGAACTCAAGGAAATGGAAGTTAATTTACATGTCTGTATTACTAACTCAAAATCAGTATTTCATTTTTAAATATAAGTATAGTTGATACTTCTTATGATAAACAGCCCTGCGTCAGTTAGAGGATGTGAAAGCTTTAAAGTTTGTGCAGTTTTAATGGTTTTATTTCACATTTCTGCTTGAATTTCTCTAATTGTTGAGTTCTTTCTACCAGAAACAGGTTAAGGTGTGTTTCATGATTAAAGATTCATCTCTTTGTCCTCTTTCCATGTTAAAAGACCTAAAAAAAAAAAAGGGGGGGAGAGAAGTCAGTTATTATTAAATATGATGAATTATAGATACAAGTCACCTCTGCAGCTCTGATGTAATTATGAATATGTTGGTGCTTGATGTCAAGAAACAGCTTGTGGCCTTAAAAAATAAGGTTGTTAACTGAGCAAAAACAGACAACTTTTATTTCCTTTTAAGCAAAAAAATAAAACAACAGAAATGTGAGCGACTTTGTTCTCCCACCATTGTCCACCCAAGTTCCCCTTTTTTTTTTTTTGCTTTTCATGTCTCAAAAGCCTGCATTGTCTCCCAGGACACAAATAAATCAGTGTTCTTCCCTTTTCATCTATGTTGGAAAATAATTAAAAAGGGGAGAGCTGAATTGTGTACAAGCTGATTCCTCTGTTCTGTAAGCCACCTTCATCTAAGAAAAGCCCCTTTTTCTTTTCTTAATAATATGTTCTGCTCTGTTTAAGATTGAGATCAAATACTCTCTCATAGAGCCGGGGTAATTAGATTTCACTATGTAAATGGCCTTTAAAGCACACTCAGAGTGTGAGATGCTGTGCTCCCATTTGTTCGCTGCACTGCTGCCTCCCTCAGGTCATTTGTGTATGAATCACTTGGCATCGCTCTGCACTGAAACACACACACAGCTCTGCCACAGAAACACTGGCCCACATACACACACACACACACACACACACAGACCGACAGGATGGCATTATTATTAATATGAGCAACTCACTGTGTCAAACAAACAAACAAACAAAAAGCTTTTATCCAGAAGTTCTGCACAAATTTAAAGGCAGTTTTTAAATTTTTATTTGTTTTTTTTTTTTGGTTTAATAGATTTGACAAACTAATTTATAAAAACTAGTCTGACCTACAGTCAAAGCTAATAACCGATTTATTATTTTGTCAACAAACATAATTTATTTGTCTGTTATTACAACGGCTGAGTGTCGCGTTTTCTTTTTTATTTTAAGTCAAACATCCTTAAAATTTTAAAAACAGAACATTTAGATGTTACAATACAAAAACAGGATGATAATTTGCCTTTTTTTTAAGCAACTCGTATCCCATTTTTTGATTTATTTAAAATGGTTGTTTTGCAAAAAAAAAAACAAGTAAACAAAAAAAATAGCTTTAAAAAACCAAACTCCATCCGTCGCTGTGAATTTATCCTCATGTGCATAATTGAGACGTGCTGCAGCTTTTTACTGATGGATCTGTTATTATTCAAATGTCATCTTTAAGGGTGGGTGCATGTGTGTGTGTGTGTGCCTGTCTTGCTTGCTTGCTTGCTTGCGAGGCAGAGACAGCAGCTATTGTCTTGAGGAGACAAAAGGAGGAGTGACATCACTAATGTTTCAAAAATAAACAGCAGGCTCCTATTATGTGGTGCAGTTAAAGCCTGGAAAGGAGACCATATGTTGGGCTGAGGGCGATGCTGCTGCTGAGAGTAGCCACGCATTTCATATCACTGACAAGTCTCCTCTGCCTCAGCCTTGTCAAACCGCTGTTGTAAAACAATTAAGCTCCTATTAACATATATTTTATTAATTGCCCTATCAACATGGAAACACGGACATGTAAATGCCCCAGCCTGACAGATTTGGAAGAGTGTAGCGTGGCAGCTTTCTCACAGATAGTGACAGCTGAAGGAATCAGGTCAGATTATATGAGCATGGACAAGCCAGCAGATTTGTTTGCTATTGATAGCAGCAATCAATTCAATTAGTCGCCTCTCGTACGTTGTTGAATTGGCTGATGAGATTAGCAGAGGTAGTGTCCTGTCATTTATTGTTTTTAATGTATGCATGGATTTCTCTTTCAAAAGAAAAAAAAAAAAGCTCTTGATTTTTTTTTTTTTTTTCTCATTGTGCAGTGACTGTTTCATAATTATTGCCTCACAGCTTTCTATTTCCTCCGGAGTAATTGGACTGCCCTGTTAGATTATCCGGTCTAAATTGCAATACTAATTATAAAGCCTAACAGTTGTGTCGCATCAATAGTCAATTAGGATTAATTAAGATAGGAAGTGACAGCTGACGATTAAGCGCATCAGTTGCAGTTCAACAATGTGGAGGTCAAACGATCAAGTTCTTCTCCGTCGCACGAACGTTAAGCCGCCTTTCAAAGATGCAAATGTTTTTTTTTTCTTTGTTTTTTTTTTTTTTTTTTCTTTTTACTGACATAAAATGCGTCCTCAATCACACGCATGGACGGCTCCACGCGTCTCTTATTTGTTTTATTGTGTGTATTATTGAGACGCGGACATTGTTATCTTGTCCTCGTGACAGAACAAACGATCCCATAATTGATTATGCTTCTAATTACAAAGCATACAATTAGTGGAAGTTATTGATAGTTCAGCATGTGCCTTTTAACCCCGGAGCTGTCCGTCTACTCCCAGAGGAGACGTGTGTCCTTCTGTGTTAATGATGGAAACGACTTTTAGATAACAAGGCTGTCCCAGACAATCAGCTGTGTTTACACAGTGACCTGGACATTTACTTGCTTGGCCTCTGTGTCTCTGCTGCCTTTATATATATGTCAACATCACTTTAATGAGACGGCACCAGACGGCACCAACATCAACAAGAAGGGAAGGAAATCTCATGTTAATAATGATAATTACTATTACAAATATTACATTTCTATTAAAGTTGATCCTGAAAGGCTTTGAAAGATGTCATGATTTTAACAGATATTTTTTCAAAGACAAACTGCAATTTTATGCTAGTTAGCTTGGGATTCAAATATAAGAAGAGGAAGCTCTTAACAGTTAGCATCACTTCAGAGCTCATAGCCTTTTTTTAACCTGATGTATCCCACAATCCTTATCAGCTGAGCTCAAGTGCATCATCAGTTAATCACCAGCACCTCTTCTCACGTCTGATTTTAAAGTGAACGCTAATTAAAACCACAAGAAGTTGATATTTTAGTATTTTTTCCTGAGAGTCAGATTGTCAGTGTTAGCTTGCATCATCCATTACTTTCAGCTAACTAATTCAACATTTAATCCATAACCAAACTTTAACTATTCAGTCATTTATTTTAAGTTACATATCACAAATGTTTAGTATTGCAAACTGGCGAACGAACACAGTTTGACTGACAGTCACATGAGTGCGCAGTAATAAAACTCTACTTAAAGAAATTAAAATTTGATATCTTGTAGAAGTAAAACAATTATTAATCCACTACGCGCACCAATAAAACTGATTTAGATAGATTTAGATAGATCCCACGTGTGTTTAAATCGATTTAAACACACGTGGGATCTGCATCCTGAAATTTTTACTATATTTTCATAAACATTTTCCTCTTGAACATAAACACTTGGATTCTTTTTTGGAATCAAGTAACAAATTCTGCTTATTTTTTTCATAATTTTAGATTATTTGAGCTCATTTGAAGTCCAGAAGAACTTTTTTTGGTACAAATCCCCCTTGTTTGGAAACAGATATTAGTGGACCAAGCCATAATAACATGCCTTGTCTTGTTTTTGTAGTTTTTCTATTCCATATTTAAAATTTGTCATTATTCAATCAGCACATGCATTGATCCTGATATGCATTAATAGACTCTGATATTCCATAATAGTTGCTGATCATCTCTGAATCTGTACGTTGAACAAAATCCTCCTGAGGATGTTCAGTTGCTGATATGTTGTAAGTGCAGAGACTGTGTTCAGCCCAGTACAGTGAGCCTCTGAAAGGGCTGGAGTGCTGGGGGGCATACTTACCCTTGAGCTCCCAGAGGAGCAATGTTATTATTGGTAATAACAAGCGATAAATACAGTGTGAGGGAAACGTATGCCTTCATAAGAGTTACACTGCAGTGGGTGAAGGCACTTTGGAGAGCTGCTGTAAATGAATTCCTGTCTGTTCTTCCTCCAGAGAGAAAAAAAAAAAAACTTTTAGCATTTATGCAAAAGCTCACAAACAAGTTTGTTAAGAGATGCTAGTTTAGGACATCGCAGATTCTGCAGCACAAAGGAGTGTGGCATCTGTGCTTATGACAATTTCAATAGTTTAATCTTTCAGCGAGGGCGGTGCAGTGGGGAGCGATGCTAAACTACTGTCAGGACAAATATTTCCAGCAGAGTCCACTTGTATAATGGAATAAAAAAAGATATATAAGCAGGCACTAAAAAGTGTTTCTTCTCCTCTCTTGCCCCTCGGCATCAGGCTTTTTTTCCTTTCCTTATCCAGCACAAAGAGTGCATTGTTAGCAGGGCCATTACAAGCAGTCTTGACTACACTGGACAACATATGGCTCAAGGGAGAAAGCTATAGATTGCAGGGATGGGAGAAATGAGAAATGGGGAAAGTTCATCAGACCCATCTCATCTGACCTCGCCGGGACGCGAACGCTGAATAGACAGATTTTCCAAATGCTTTGAATTCCGTTAGGAGAGCGCGAAGGAAAAAGGCAAGACGCTCAAAGAAATGGATTTGGCCTATAAAGTGTAAGTGGCGTGATGCCCATTTCTTCAGAAGGATGACATTAGGGGACCGGTTTTTATTGATGGCTGCACAAAAAGGGGTAAAAAGTGCACACAATTAGGAGTCAATTGAAGAACTGGGAGATCAGGGTTGATATATTTTAGCCGTATAGCTTTAGGTCTTTTCATTTTAGAAACACAAAGAGGAAGAATAGAGCGGAGTGTTCATCCTTAAATGCCTTTTTTTCCTCTGTTCTTTTATTTATTTTAGTTTATTATAGGTTGTGAGTGTGTTTTTTTTGTTTTTTTTTTTTAAATTCGTGGATGATAACTGTGACCTCCCTTGGAACAGATGTATTACTTATGACACCCCAGTTTTCATCCGTTCAAAATTTTTTACATTAGAGTTAAATCTCTGCAGCTGGAATCTCACGGCTGACTTAGCCGGAGCCCATAAAATATTGAAACGTTCAGAGCCACTGGCAGGCAGGTTGAGGGGAGTTCATGTCCAAAGCCAAGCTTCAGATTCACAGACATCCCAATAGGAGTGTACTACAGAAAAAAGCACTAATAAAAATTTCATTGAAATGAGACGGGGATATTGCTAGCATTCTCCCCAGCATCAGTATGAAATCTTAATCTGAGTTAATGGAAGAGATATGAAAGCCTTTCTCAATTCAAACACAAGCCGTGCATAATTTATAAATTATTGTCAGAAAAAGTGATTCCACTCCGAGATTTACTCTCTCCTAGATGGAAGTGAATTCAGCGAGACAATAGGAAAACATAGTCTGTATGACCTCTGATGCCAGGAGATTTTACAGTAGAGCTGTCGATATAATCAGGTAAACTGGTCATCTTTTTTTAAGAAACACTGCAGCAGCGCTCAGAGCGAACAAATACCGGCAGAAGCTTTTTCTGGCGAGCCGCAGACCAGTGCAGAATGAGTAAATAAAACAGCCTCCGGAGGATGGAGTGTAAGAATCCTTTGTCCTGAAGGTTGACAGTTTGCTAAAAGCTTCATAATGTCTCAAACATACCGTCTCCGTGAATGTCGAGGAGCCCGAGTGTTATTTTAAAAAGCCTTCCCCCCCCTCCTCCTCCTTCCCCTCGCTCACTTTTTTACTCCAATTATACAAGATATGTTTGCATGGCGTGCTCTGTGGTTAATTCACAGTGACAGCTTCCTCTTCCTCCTGCATGTGGAGCGTAATAGAAACGGTGTCCCACGCTGGAAAACATTATTCACTAATGTAGCCTCAGCGTGTCCAGCGTGGAGCTCGGGGTTGTTCCTACTCCATTACATGGCAGGGAACAGGTCCTGATTAGGATTAGCACATGTACTCCCCCCCCCTCCCCGAAGACAGCCAAGTTCAATCATCCTGACTATTGCACTCTATTCACACTCTGCAGCCTCTCTTAGCGAGGCCTCCAGCCTTACGCTTCCTTTCATGCAAACGCTTGTGCAACACGCTTCAACAGTCCAAACTGAAGGAGATATCTTTCATTTATTTCACTGAACTCATTTAGAAAACTACAAGCTAATCAGACATTTTATTAAAACAAGCAACAAGCAATGTACAAAACACTAAATCATAGTATAATTTTAGATATTAAAGCTAAAATCAAACACTTTAGCTTTAAAATGACGCCACATTTGCCAAGATTCTTCATACAGTAAACTGCAAAATGTGGAAAAAAAACCAAACCTCTAACCTCAGTCGACATTATTTATCTTTCAGCCATATAATCCACTTTGATGTTTGTGTCACTAAATGGTAAAAGAGCGAAGTCGCGGACGCAAAGCGCAGGATGTGTTTTACTTTGGCGGGCCGCTGGATGTTCCTGGAGCTGGCAGATAGGGGCGAACGCACACGGTTGGCTGGGTCAGGCGTATCCAAGGTGATAAAAGCATAAAAAGGAGACATGAATGTTGGATGGGGTGCTGAAGTATACACTGCAAACTTATTTAGGACGGCTGCATTTTTCAGCTCCGCAATGCAAATAAATGGACGCGCGTCTCGCTTTGCGCGTGTTGCTCCTCTCAAGCTGAAGTTGATGAAGCTCCAAAAAGCCTTAATGGAGCGGCGAGCGAGGCGACAGTGTCATTACACGGCCCGAGACGGCGTTCGTAGCCACAGGTCACGGGAATGGAATTTTAATGCACAAACAGATTATTTTATTATTCACCATTGCTTATTGTGCTTAATCCACAACAACATTGTTTTAATGTAAGTTATTCATTGGGTGCTTATTATTAGCCGAGCGCTGTGAAATGAGGCTTTAGGGGTGGATGGTATACCCGCCCCGAGGAGCGTGAGGAATCACTTTAGACGACACAATCGGTGAGTGCGGGCCTCGTAAATTGAAGCCGCCAGCGATGACTTATTGATGACTGAGCTTGTTCTTTCTCCGGTTTAATTACGAGAGCTAGTTAATTCACGGCAGCTTGGGGAGTCGAAGGGAGACGTGTTGGGTGTCATTAAGATATCCCACAACTTCATCACCAAGGCCCCATCCATAATTCACCCTCAGTTCATGTGTGACTAAGAGGGCTTTATTTTAGAACAGCCTTAACGGGTAAACTCATGTGGAAAAAGGTCTGCTGTGCTGCGCTGGTCTCCGTGTCCCGCCAAGTGGAAGAGTTAAGGAGTGTAAAAGCTGCCTTTTTGAGAGGCCAGAGAGGAGGGAAACATCTCCGAGCGGACGATGGGAGAGGTCACATGATGTAAAGGGGGAAGGAGGGCCATGTGCAATGGGAGCAATTTCTCGACCTTCTAACTGTAGCCCGGCTGATGCTGTTCATCTTTGGGAGGCTACTTATGTCAGGAAGTGCCTCGGCTCCGGGGGCGCCGAGGGACCTGACATGCACTCCGAAGTGTCCGGCCTGGAAAAAAAAGAAAAAAAAAAAACCTGCGAGATGTCCCTGGACTGGTGGTGCTCACTCACTCAGCTTTACTTTACAATTCCTCTTGTGGGATTCGACGCCGACCACTCACTCCTTCTCAGTCTGTCTCCTTAGCTCCCTCCCCTGCCTCCTTCCTCTTTCCATTCTATCAATTTTTTTTCAACCTAATTTTTTTCCCCCTCTCTCTACCTCTCCACCAGCCTCCATCACATCCATCACCAGACTCTCACATCCATCTGTTGTCTTACCAGCATACCCTGGCTTGTTATTGTTTTTCTCTTAGGCTTGGCAGGCCTGTATTCACAAATGGTTTGCTGCCTGCTGAACAGTGTATCAGAGTCTCTTGCATCAATTACAAGAGTAGCAGAATGATGGAGCTGAAGGAAAATACCAAAAGGCCACGATCTCATATTTAAACTTACTTTATACTGTGTTTTTTAGTGTCTCTCTCTGATAAATAAGAGATTTTTAAGTAATTGTAATAACTTGTTTGTCAGTCAAGTTGCTAAAATACTATTCGTCAGTTAATCCGACATTGTTGTGCATAAAAAAAACAGAGTGTGCTCTGTTTACCTGCTGAAACCGGCCTCGTCTTTGTTTTTTTTTTGTTTACTTTCACCTGACTTGGCTGTGCGCTCTGATCATGGGACGGCGTGCTGGCCCTGATCCCACCACTTGCATATTCATCTGGTCTAGGTGCTAATTTGTGTGTTTCATGCCTGTACTCACAAGCTTGTTTGCACACCCCGTTCCACCTGGGCTTGTTTTGGCGTCCTGTCAAAACCCAGGCCAGCGGAACAAACAGCGTCTGTGAAAAAAGTGCCCATGCATGTTTAATTATAACAGGACACTCTCTCTTTCTCCCTCTCATTCTCTCTGCAGACCTCTCCTCTGAGAGGAGGTGCCTCTTTGCAACCCTGCATTATTGTCGCCTTTTTGAAGTACAGCAAGAGAAAAAAAAAGGCATTAATATTTAAAGTGCTTGCTACCATCCCCTCACACACAAACACATATGTACACACATCTCCTCAGCTTAATCCTGTCCTGATTTGGGATTTAAGATCAAGTATAATATATGTGTAGTGTCGTGCATGAATTGCTAAAACATTCAAATTGAAGTATGTTTCATAATCCAGGAGGCAAAATGAATTCTGTGTCATTTCTGCAGAAATATTTTGAGCTGCTGGTACAAAATAACATTAAATTAAACAAAAAATAACCCTAAAATATCATAAATGTTATTGATTCTTTAAGTTGACATTTGAAATCTCCCCTTTGTGTAATATTCTAGCCATAACGCACAAAAGAAGTTGACATTTTTTGGACCTAATTTTATAAAAACAGCATCAAGGCTTAAAACCTCTGAGCAAACGTCTCTTAAAGCAGTTGCCTAACCCGCAAAACCTCACTCCTCTCCTTTAAACCCAACTACCGTGACCAAAGAAGGTAGCAAAATGCCAACCAATCAGAGTCAGAATTGGGTGGGTCATGACCCTCATCCTCAGGAGTCAAGCTAGCTGTTAGCTTCCAGTTGTTCATGGGTCCAGATGTGGTGACAGCAAATAAACAGACCATTAAAACTCTCAACAGCTTGTAGTTTGAATGTTGGAGAACCTCTAAGGCCAAAAACATGTCAATTTAAAGTTTTGGCCTCTCTGGCCTTCCATACATGTTATCTCATGAAGTGGTCACAGATTTGACCAAACAACAACCAAAACATCAGCCTCACATCTGGTTAACTGCCTGTGTGGATATTAGGATTTAAGTGATATTAAAAACTTTTAATCCTCACCCAGACAAACATTGCACCATTAACATAGGGGGCGCTATCACTGCACACAATTAATACAGTTTACTTAACTTCCTTTTGGTAATTACAAAAAACAAAACAAAACCAAAGAAAAACACCGAATTTGTAAAGACTTAAACAAATTTTCGTGTCTTCACTCGGTTGATATCACTAAATATCGTCCTTCTTATCTGAAAGTTTGCTCACTGAACTAATTAAAACACTTAAACACAAAGAGTTCCTCCACTTGACAAAAACACTGTTTTCTAGCTTTTGAAAGAACTTAATGGTAACATAGTTTATAATTTATAGCTTTAGAGAGAATAGTTTTCCAAAAAAAACAGCCAAATTAGTTTACCTTGAAGTCAAGAAGCTTTTTTTTTTTAACAATAATCAATGCACTTCAGCTCCAAAGTCGGACATTTTTGTCCACTTGGTTCCTCAGATTAAAGCGTCACAGATTATGAGCAGCCTCATATCGAAGCATGAATTTAAAGTTGCAGGCGGCGTAAACTTCCAGTGTTCAGCTTTTAGAAAAGCAGCCGTGGCGAAGCAAAACAATAGACTCATCAGAGAGGAAGCGGAGAAGGAGGGAGGCTTGTTTTCTCACAGGCCTGACCTCTTTTTCTGACGTGTCACATTATGGTTATACAGAACGCGTCTCCTTTGCATACAAAAGGTCAGGAAGATAAATCAAAATCCGCATATATGACTTGGCCGATTCATCACAGCAAAGAGGGTCAAAGTGTTAGCTGTAATCAGATTTTTCCCCCCACAAATACAAGATGAATTGTCTTTGTTAGCAAAATGTATCTGTGGAAACGGAGGATCTGCTGCTTTTGTACAAACACACAGCTCTAATTAAACTCTCCGGTGAAGGCACGTCCCTGCTTTTTTAAAGGCGTTTCGGTGAATTTTTTTTTTGTTTTATTACTTTTTTACACTTTGGGTGTGAGGAAAGAGACTAATTTACCCCTCGAGGTCCCAGAGATGTTTATTGGCTTAGTGACACTGGTGCTTGTTAGATAATCTGTGATGATGCAATCCCCTGAAATGAAACGCTCTCCCAGCAAGCCGAAGCTCCAGTTTGGATGTGGGCCTGTGAGGGTTTTAGCTCCGTCTCAATGTTCCCTCCACCCCTGCTGAGACATTAATTAAAGCTCCTTTCAGGTCCTTTTTTCAGCAGTTGCCCCCGTAATGCTCTCGCTCAGTTAAAACCTGCATATGCAGGTGACCCCATCATCTCACAACAAGCTCCTTAATTAACTTGAAGTCGTAACAAATGGCTACACTTTTGTCTCTATCTTTGCTCTTTTTCTTTGTTTCCCTCTCTCTCTCTCTCTTTCCGAGTTTCTTCTGCTGAACATAATAAATTAAAAGAAGATACAAAAAAGTCAGTCCTGTCTCTTTGACCCGACGCCGTTCCTCGGCGAGGCGTTTGTCTTCCTCCCTCTGTAGCTTGTCATCTCTCGCCGTGAATGATCTCGAGAACAGGCAGAGGTTCAGGAAGGAGTGGAGAGCTGCCATCGAAACAGGCATCACATCTCTCCCACACGCTGCTAATTAGAGTTAATTATTAATACACTTTGATTTAGCCTCGCTCCCCCACCATCAGGTGCCAAAGTATATTTTACATGTTTTCACGAATGAAAGGAGTGAGGCAAATTGATTGATACAGAAGTTTTTTCTTACCTTGCAACTTAAATCAAAGGCCCCGCCAGTTTAATTGAGGGCAGAGAATGTTTGGAAGTGGGTTTAAAAAAATATTAGAAGTAAAGTTGAAAGGATGAAGTTATTCAGTGGCAAACTTTGTGGTTTAAAAAGGAAAGCATATTGTGTGAACATGAAGAGAAGACAGGAACTGGACATTTTAGATACTTTTCACTGTCGTCACACCACATTTTCCACAAACAAACAGTAGAATATAAATATATATACATATGTATGTATGCAAAATATATATTTTAGACAATATATCCAAATAGCATGGTAATTTTCTGATCTAATTCAGATTTATCAGTAGAATTACTTATACTTATACTTATACTATACTTATACTTATACTTACTTATATGTTGACAGTACAAAAATGTGTCATATGACTGTTTTCTGATCTGCTGCCCCTGTAGCTCCAACTATTGGCTCAGGAAAGAAATTACAATCAGTGTTTTAAGATTTTTTTTTAAGATTTGACCAAAAATGCAGTCATGGTGAATAAAAAGTGAGTCGGAAAGGTTTAAATTTGAGTGCAAAAAAATTGCACTGTATGATTTTATTTCTCAAACATGCAGAGATAGGTGACAGGTGAGATCTGACGTCTGTAAACACACACAGGTAACATCTGTACAGTCAGCTGAGTTGCTTTTAAGGCAGACCAGCAGTCAGTTTACAGCAATGATGCAAAGTGAGTTCATGTTTATTTGCCTCAAACCTCCTCTAGTTTACATGTTAGCTGTAGCTGTTAGCTAGCTAGCAGAGAGCACAGGAGCTGTGTGCTGCTTAAGTTAGCTTCTCTGTGTTTGTGTGAACAGACTGACAGTTCTTTCAGTTATTTTCTTCAGTTTCTGTTCATTCACAAAGCTGAGTCAGAATCAGGATGATAATATTTCCATTAAACTAATGCTCAGTTTGCATCGTGCAGCATGAACCTGCATCTTTTCAGATCTCTTTGTAACTTTGTTTGATCATATTTCATGGCCTCCATCAGGACTGTGTTATTCCAGCAGAACACACTCGTAGATGGATGCACTATGAACGACAGGGCGATCAGAAAGAGGAGGAGTGTAAAAACAAGGTTAAACTGCAGACACAGACTGACCCTGGGAAAACCAGTGCCGTCACATCCAATGACAGTCACCAGGTCCTGAGCACAAACAGGGATGGAGGGTTCAGAGGGAGGAGTGGGGCAAAATGGCAGCTTGATATGGATGAGACACTAATCAGGGATGAGGGATGCTGAGGTTAAGACCTCGTTCTCCCCTGGTCAGGTATCTGTTTGACTATACAGAGTCAGACAGGTATAATAATCAAGCTTAAAACTGCACATCACACCTGGACAGAGCAGGTTGAACAAACTGATAACTGACAGAAATCAGTGACTGAGACACTGAAATGAGAGAGAAGATGGGAAAATACTGCAATTAAAGCAGAACATACAAATATTTACAAAAATCTGAATTTTGAATTGTGTTCCAACGTAGTGTGAGAAAAGGCTAGTATCAATTTCCTGCCTCTGAATTTATTAAATCAGTGCTAAGTGATCAGTTTTATTAACAAAAAAATAAAAATTCAAAGAAAAAATAAGACAAAAAAACTATTAAAACAAGGTTTATCACGAAAATTGAATAAAATGCTATTTTATTGCAGTTATGTAACAATTTGCACGCATCAAACACCTTTATGTCGATGTAAAATGCTTGTAAAAGGTGAAATGTTTGACCTTTGCTTGTTGTGTCTGACTTATAAACAGCAACTTGAATTTCAGCAACATTATGTCTTTGCCGCAGTGTTAGCTAATGTCTGTTTCCTGGAGGATTTATGGACTTTCATGTGATTGTTTGTATTAATGTTCAGCTTTTGGTTCTTGTTATTTTCATCATGAAATATTGTCGACATGGTTGTTTTTACTGACATAATGTTTCACTGTTTACATCTCAAACCTGTAGCTTTTACTTAAAAGGGGCTAAAATCGATGCACATTTTTAAAAGAGCTTGACTGAAACGAAATCAAATATGAGGTGCCAAACATAATAGCCCTTGAGTTCCAGTTAAAAAGGTGAATTGGAGAGAACAAGTCGGAGAAACCGGAGAGAAACACTCCTCCATGTTGTTCATTTGAAGTTTGCTCTATAACACCACATCACTGCTCCCATCCTGCAGCAAAAGGTGCACTTTAATAACACCTAAGTGACTCACCCATTAAATTGGTCTGACATCTCTGCTGATCCTGTGGTATTCCCAGTTTGGGGGGGTTGGTTGGTAGTGGTGGTGGTGGGGGGGTCTGTAACTCCTCACTGGGGCCGGTGATAACACCCCTGAACCTGTAGCTGTCTCCTGTGCAGCTTCGGCTCCCATGAAATAGAATCATCACCGGCTGCAACAAAACAAATAAATCCTTCCTCCCAGTCTGTTTTGATATGTAATGAGTCGGTGTTTCACTCTTCTGAGATCTTGTTATGTGGCGTATCAGTGATGCGTCTCTCCGCGGCCGTGGTTCATCTGTCAAACTGGATTTTTCCACCTCAAAATAATGATCCTCTGCTGCACCGAGGGCCCCGCTAAAGTATCTGCTTACTTAAGATGGCTTTGCACCGTTGTTCCATGTAGGTAACACCTGGCCCTCAGGAGTCATCTGCAGGGGGTTACAAGTGGAGAGGCCCCTGACAGAGATGGAGGCACAAACAAGCATCGTATCAAGAGCCGGTGAGTTTTTTTTTTTTTTTTTTTTGCC
>JAPZDY010000021.1:25449607-25465109 GCA_029783645.1 Ctenochaetus hawaiiensis | reverse complement strand
TGATATATAAGTATCATAAAGAATAACAAAGTCCATATGAAGGGGGGGGGGGGCTAATGTGCTGGATGGAAAGATGAACAAACAATAAAGGAGTTTTTACCCAGAAGGCCGCTGTTCATGTCTCACCTTCTGACCAGGTGTTTGTAAAGATTTCTCATGGTTTTAAACAGATCCTGAAATGTACTTTGTGCATCTGTAAGGGAACAAAAAGGTCGAGACGGAACATTGATAAGTGATGATCTAAAATGCGAACAGTTTAGTGTCACACCTTTAAACCATAGTTTGTATAAACATGAACATATCTCTGTGGTACCACGCATGATGAAGCCATGGTCAGTGTGTTGGCTTCAACCGTCACCATCTTGACTTTGCCTGACACCACCTGACCCCTGGCTGATTCAATCATGAGCGAAGAGGTGGAGTCTGGGTAAAGCTCAGACTGTCTGTTAGTGTACATGACGACACATGGAGCCGTATTATTACTCCAATAACTAAAAGGCATCAATGCCACAAACACAGTAAAGTGGTTAAGTTCAGTGTCTCAGGTTAGCTGAGGTGACAGCTAGCAGACGGCTAGTAGCTAGCTGTCACTTTACACAGTACTGCCTTCAGTCATTCATAACTTAAAGCCTTAAATTATATTAAAAAATTCACAAATTCAAAATAATTGCCAAAGAGACCAAAACTATGTTTTTAAACATGGTTGCAAACATGTTTAAAAATTAAAATATCGAAATTTACAGCAGAGATACACATGTTTAATTCTGCTATAATTTGTGGCATTTTAATATGGAACTCTATGGGGAATGACTCACTCTTGGAACCCCTATTGGCTGTTGGAGGAACTGCAGTTTTTTGGCTTAATTTTTAAGCCGCTTAGGTCGCAGCTTCCTTCAAACTAGCATCTGTTTCATCTTCAAAAGTTTAAATTAAATGCTTGAGTTTTGTTTTTGTTTTTTTTTAAATGTGTCCCCATCCAAACTTCCCAAGGAACAAAACAAAACAAAGACTGGATTTGGGAGAAGCAGGAAAAAGGGGGCGTTAATCCCTGAATTCCCTGTGCACTCTGTCTCAGTTAGAAACTTAATGGTTGTGTTTACCTTCTCCCCCTGAATGTTTCCTCTCAAGGCTCTCCTTTAACACACTGTATTTGACTCTAGGAAACATTTCATTCAATCTTATTTTCCTATCGCTTCCTTATTCCGTTTGTTCTCGGCTGCTGTTAAGTTTGCTGCAGTTTGGCAAGTGTTACATAGCCTGAATGGGAGACGTGTCTTTAGGCACATTTCTGCCTGACAGAGGCTGCTGCATGAGGAAGGGTGACAGCGTCGGCTGGAAAATTCTTTCTTCCTTTGTGGTTCGGATAAGTAAGCATGCACAACACCCCTGTGATTAAAATCTCCTTCTGATATTTCTATCAAGATTTCTATTAGGAGACAGACAGGGGAAAGAGGCTGCCAAAACAGCAGCAGACAAGACAAGCACATACATCCTGAGAGCGGGACACCATTTAAAATATTTAAGCCAAACTCTTTGGCATTTTTTTTTTTCTCCTCGTGTTTATTGTTTGTTGATTGCTAGCATCAGAATATATTTGCGAGCGGAGACCCCCCGAACCCGCTGCAGTACATCTCGTTGGAAAGCGTGGACCGTCACTCACAGGGAAAAACAGGGTGGAAAAAATCTGACATATGAGGAACCATCGCTGGTTGAACGCAGTTTGCTGACACAGTGCTGCATTTCACCCCCCCACCCCCCCGTCTGCAGCACTTCACAGGCGGAGAGCAACAATCACCTGTCATCCTCTAAAGCACCTGGTAATTGTGTTTCCACCCTGCAATTATGTACGGTAACCCGCAAACAGCAGCCGGCTTTGATTCTGCTTCCTCACCTTCATATTTTCAGCCATGTCTGAGACAAAAGAGTCATTTACATTTCCTTGGGCGAGTGCTCTTCGTCATCACCCCCCCTCGCCTCTCTCTGCTCTCTCTCTCTCACTAACAAAAGCTTATTTAACCCAAGGTTAGATTACAACAGGGAGGTGATTGCCTGGCCCTCCTCCAGCTCCCCATTATCAAGGGGGCCACCACCTAATCTGGAGGAGCAGCTCTTCATTAATGTATTATTAACAAGCCTGTTACAGTGTAATGCAGGAAAAGGCTCTCCACCGGGGATAGTCCTAATGGGGGAGGGCAAGAGTGCGCCTGGTGAAGCAGATTACAATGAAAAAGGCCGGCGAACTGGGCTGAGAGGGGACTGATGAGACCTGCCCCTCGTCGTCCTCGGCCCCGGATCACGAAGAGTCGTCTTACCCATTAGCTTAATTGCATATTTGGAATGTTAAAGACAACCGGGTTTAATTGAAAGACACCGTGTGACCCCCCCACAGTGACGGCGATGTAAACAATCCGATCTGCACATGTGTGGCGATGCATCAAAGAGGACAAGTGTCCGACCGTCGAGTCACTTCGAACTGACGAAACTGTTCAAAACAGGCGTATAAGAAGTGAAGTCAGTCACATTGATTGTGTTCTTTCACCAGTTGCACTTTCTGCATTAATACCAACTTTCTTTATCGCAAAACATTTGAATTAAAAACATCAAAACACAAATATTTAGCTATTTTCAGTGTCAATAAATGTCCTTTCACAGTGTGTAACATAATGTGAACGACCTTTATGAGTAATTCACAAGTTAAACTTTATACTTCTGCAAAGATTTGACTCTTAACGTGAAAAGTAAAGATTGAGGGGTAATCCTGGTGATGTTTTTCTCATTGTCACACCAGTCAGAGCTGAATTAAGAAATAAACTAATCAATTTAACTTTTTAAACCTAAGTGGCAAAATGAGCCTTGAAAATGTGAAAGTTGTTTTTTTTGTCTTCTGTGACAGTAAATTTAAAGCCTTTAACTTTTTAACTGCCCTTCAGAACAAAACAGTAAATCTAAAGATGTAACACTCAGCTCTGGAAAAGTGTGAATGTCATTTTTCTATATTTTCAACATTTTAGGCCAAATGTCTAATCAGCAGATCAATGAGAATAAAATGTTAGCTGTTGCCTGCAAATCCATAAAAGCAAAACCAACAATGAAAAGATTTGACTAAGAACTGATGCCTGTGTGACAAAACTTTGAAACTATTGTAGTTTTTAAGGCTCTAATGTTTAAAACACATCAGTGAGAAGTGTTGATGCACTGCAGCAGGTGTTCCTTCATTATTATGAACATAATGAACGCTGTTTTTATTTCAAGCTAACACACAAAAAACGGTTAAAACTTGCTAACACAAAAAATTTGTGGCTATAAATCAAAATCAACAAATTTTGTTGATTTTGATTTAGGAGAAATTTTGTTTAGGAGAAAAATAAAGTCCCAGTAATTTAGAGAACTCAATAGTTCCTTTAAAGAAGTGATAATATCTATTTGGGACCCATTTTTAATGACTTTCATCTTCTATAGGAAGCAATGGACTTTAGGCTGAGAGTCATAGGTGTTGAGGAAGAAATGAATGAACCTACTTTTGAGTTGCACATGATGATTCTCGGGTCTTCTCATTGTAACTGTTCATTCAGCTTGAACGTGACACTAAACCATTTTTCTGCAAGTTGATTTCATTTTGTTCAATAAACTGTCGACCAAAAGCTCTAATTCGGACGAAAAAAAAACAGCACCCATGTGACCTCTTTTCTTCCTCAGATCAGCATCTTTAATGAGCAACAAACAGTATTTGTATTTGTTGAAGTAAAAATTAGTTTCCTCTTACGATCCTGAACTTGGGAGGGGGGGCCACGTCTGCATTTCCTTTGTCACGTGACGTCTGCCAAACCCTCGCCAACCGGCAGACTCCTCCTGCCTTTACGCACATGTTCCTCGCGCCACTCTTCACACTCCCTCTCTCCTGTCTAATTGACTTCATGCCTGTTCATGAAAAGGATCCCGGTCTCCACCTGCTCTTCCTCTATTCACGGCGTAACACCAAACTCTCCTGTGCTCTCACTCTATTAACAGAGATCATACCCAAGTTCAGCTCCCTGCTATTATTGCAGGAGATGCTAAAATCTAATTTTCAACTCAATTTAACCTGGTTTACCTCGGGAGGGGGGGAGGGGGTGGAAAGTCCTCTTTCAGACTTAATTATGAACATAAAATTCTGCAGATCTGCTCATATTAACAATCTGATTATTGCTTTGCAGTCAGGAGACCATTAAGCTCTTTACAAGCATTTATACTGTCGCCATCAACACAGTTTATTATGTAAAGATGAGCTGAATAAGTACTTTTGTGGTAAAAATAGTCCTTTTTTTTAAATTTCCTTCCTCATTTGATTAAATCTTTTCCAACTAGGTTCCCCAATTACACTTAATAATTCAGTGATCTTAATGCAGTTAACTCAAGTGACCCAGATAGCACTTTTTTTTTTTAATGAAGTAGTCTCTTATTTGATATTCCACTTGCAGACACTTCACCTGGCGTCGCCGTGTCACCGCCAGCCTTCACCTCGAATCCTCCACATGGAGAGAAATTGGTTCTGGAAGGTCTGCACACGATGACTGTCAGATGATGTCAATCTGTTGCCGCTCAGCGTAGTTGTGTTAGAAGTGTGTCGGCCACTTCACGTCTTCATTCCTGAGAGAAGAATTCACAGACTCCATCAGCCATATGGATATTCATGCGCTTTAGCAGACGAGCAGCATCGCGAGACAGAGGCTTCCTCTCTAACAGGAGTAAGAGGTGACGTTCATGTGTGTTCTCCTTGAGGAGGCTGTCTGTGGCTGTTGCTTTGAGCTCCCCTCGAGCAGATACACAGATCCTTAGCAGAAGCAGTCTGGCTCAGTGTTTAATGGTACACCAATACCAGGTTCAGTGTGATACCGAGGCTCCTGTCTGAGCTCCTTCCTCCCAGCTATTGAGCACTGTTACCGGGCCATCTGTGACTAAGTGCTGTGCAGTTACCCCAGTTTCTGCAGCATTACCCCCCCCAGCACATCTATGATCTTAATGAACCCACAAGCTTTTTACTGTCAATCAATAATTGAACAGCCACTGAAGGAGCCTTTTCCACAGCTATTTGAAGGGGCACGAGGGTGGCTGAGTTTACCCAGCAAGTTAAAATGCACGTAGGAAAGAGCTGCTGCTGCTGCTGCTGCTGGGGAGGGGGGGTGCAGGCGCAGGTTTACCCATTTATTCTGCAGACTGTGGATTTTTTCTTTTCCTCCTTTCAGGCATCTGTATTGAATCTGATCCATTAAATCTAACATGACACACGAGCACACGCTAAATGCATCTCAGCGGTCTCAGCCGTTTCCATCCAATCCTCATTTTCACCTCATTCGCACCTATAGGAATGCATCTGACTACGCTAACAGCAGGTCATAGTCCAGCGCTGCACTCTGCTCACGCTAACACCTTAAGCAACAATCATTTGAGGCTGAGCGCCTGTTGACGTCTCGCAGTGATGGAGGCTAACAGTTGAGCTTTTATAGCCGTGTAATTAAACCAAGACAAGAGACAAAACGATCAGATGAAGGAAACACCTTTATCAGTTTAACACAAACAAAATGCAGAGAAAATACAGAAAATACAACTAAATATAGAGAATATAAGAAAGCACAGATTTAAACTGTACAAAAAAACACACAGCTAATAAATAAAACCTTAAACAAATACTGAATCACTGGGGACACTAAAGTGAATGTGATCAAACATGCTAGTTTCTTAACTCTTGATACAGCTAATGTTGTTAGCCTGCACAATAAATACGCTTTATGAGCCCCAACTCTTCATGACGTAAAGGCCGATTCCTGATTGTGTCCTTTATTAAGACTTAATACTGATATGGAGGCCAGAAGTGTCAGACACACATGGATACGTTGTCAGGTGTTATCTTACTGTTACTTCAGTGACATGACAAAGAGGAAAAAAGACCATAATTCACATTTTCAGGTGTCTTAAACCATGACTCAGCTTCCTTGGTAACACCTGAGGGTTTGTCTAATACCTGGATCCGTCATTGGCATCACATGAGGTTATAATGTGATAGAAACAATGTTCGCTGCTCCAGTAAATAGGACAAACCTTAGATACAACATGGTAGCCAGATAGTTTTAAATTGTCAACTTTATTCTAAATAAGACAAATTAGAAAGCTGCAGTCAGTCTATACAGTTGGTTTACCTGCATGTAAACACCTGGCAGAGGTGCAGAAAACAGCTCCAGATGTGTAATAAATTTCTTTTGTAATAATTAAGTCATGTCATCAGGAAAATTTTACATTGCTGGCCTCCTGAAGTCTTACAAGATCGTCATTTTGAATTTTTCCACTTTCTATTTCTTTTGTCTTTTTATTTTGTCAATATTTTTTTTAAAAAAGCTCTGCTGTCAAACCATCGGACATCTTCTCTTAATTTCATTGTGTTTTGCTGATTTGCACGAGTTTTCTTAAAGCAGCTACAAGAAATTTTCACATTGTGGTGATTCTGGCGACCCCTGTGGACAAAAGTGGTATGAACTCCACCGTCTTGTGTCCTTAACACATGCTAATGTTGCGGCTAACTGGTGCATTTCTTTTGCAAATAAATAAAAGAAAGATGCAACATATTTTTGATCATATTTACTTTTTTTAATCATAGCTGTTTCAGCGACGAGGCCATGAGTCTCTTTGTGGATCTGTATGATTAATAAATGTGACATGACTGTGACTGCAGGTTGCATGGAAGCATCAGTAAACCAGTTAGAGAAGCTCTGTGGTTCACTGTACATCACCAAGCTTCTTCACTGATGTGTCTGGAAAAAGCTGGAGGAAGTTTAGATGAGTTTCATCCACCTTTTTCGTTGTGACTTCATCACTGAAATGAGGCGTGAATCCAGCAGCAGCCGGCAGGCCCGTGTTTGTGAAACTCCCACCATCAGCTGGCAGTAACACTGTTCTCGGGTTGCTTTTAGCTGGGAGGTTAAGCAGCTGAAAGCAGAGTTTTTCTTCCTCTTGTATTCCCCGCAGGCAGCAGGGGAATACTAGAGGAAGTATGTCCCTTGGTTCTCTTAGCCCTCTTTATCCTGAGACTTCCACAGAATAGACCTTAAACCACTTTAGCTCTGCTTTATGGTATCATCATTGAGTCACTTGTGACATGTAGATGCACGGGGTGCTAGAGATCTACAGATTCATCCATTATTTATGAATTGTGTCGCAAGGATATAAATGCAGCCATCTCATTGTGGGGTACTTGGCCTTTCAAACCCCCCGCTCACAAACTGCACCATCCATTCACAGCCGGCGATGCTGAGCTTTTCATTTCGCCGCCGCCGCCGCTCGTGTGGAGGAAAAACGTCGCGTCTGCCAGAAGGAGCTGGTCCAGACCGGACTCGAGCATGTGCACATTTCCAGTTTTTTTTTTTTTTTTTTGTATTATTTCATGAAGATTCGAGGAGTGTAAGCAAACAACTTTCAGATCCGCCCGAGGCTCGGCCCTAAGAAGTGAAAAAGGCCACGTCCTGCGTTCTCCTGGGAACCGCAAATCCTTCTCCACACAAACTCCCCCTTAATTAGTTGGACTGTGCGTAATGGGAAAACATTAGTATTGTTATGAGGGGAAAGGCAGGTTTGACTGACAAGGTCCTGCTCTTAACTTGTGTTGAATTAAAAGAGGATCGCTATCGAAGGTTCGGTATATTGAAACGGCCATTTGCATATTTGCAGCTATATTAAAAGGGATTAGCTCCAGCCAGCGAAGCACAACAAACAGAAGGAGGAGGACAGCACGGTTTAATATCACAAATGACACCCAGGGAGTTAGCCCTTAGCTCCAAGCCTGATTAGAGCTTCTTAATTAGGACGGCTCCTCAACTCTCACACATCGTCGTCTTCTTCTGCTGCTGCTGCTGCTTCTGCTTCACCACGTTCGGCAGGAGTTTAGTCCAAGATTCAATATTTACCCTGCACTCCTCTACTTGTACCGGGAGTTTTTACCGGGGATATAAAGGGTGAGTCGGGGGTAATATTAATCATGAAATCTGCTCCTAGTGTGCAGGTGCAAACCAATTAGCAGGCTGGCATTTTAAAAGGACTTTAATTAATATTTTCGTCACAGGTGAAATCAGATATCAATTATGTTTAAATATCGCTCGCAGCAGTTTTCAAATATCAGGGTCTGGAGTGTTGCATCATTGGCAGCTGTGCGTCAGCAGGTTGGAGATTTGGCTTCTTCTGTCGACGCCTCACATCTTCACATGTGCTTCCTGTTCAATGTGGCACGATTACAAAGTTCTGACTGTCTTTTATTACGTAAATATATGTTGTGATATGTTTTAGAGCGTCTCTTCTTCATCCTGCTCAAACTTAGACCTTTAATGTCAAATTTTATTTATTTTAATTCATGCAATTGTTGCAAAGTTTAACAAAAAAATCTCTAAATGTCATTATTTGAAACTCTTATAATAAAAAATGTAAAACATTTTAAGGTGCAGCTGATAATTATGTCAGATTTCAAATGGCAGCTGTTGTCATTGGCCCAAAAATTGATTGCTGTTTGTATTTTACAGACAGTTTTGGCAGAAAATGTGTAGGAGTTGCAGACAATTGATGATGTAATGTTGGAAAATGTGCTCTTATTTTGTGGTTAGTTCATTTTTTTTAGTTATGATTCTTTAAACCTTCAGTCGATGATGTTTCATAAGTAAATCTTGGGCGCGGCTGTAATTACAGTGCTGCAGTTTAACATTTAAAATGTAAAATCTATGATCTGCTAATTAAGCCTCATTATAGCTCAAATTATCCAACAACATAAAAAACTTGTTATAAATACATATTCTGTATATAAACACTCGATAAGAGGCTCTGCAAAGGAGCATCCAGCCGACTTACTGTTGATATGTTTAAGTTGTTATGAGGTTGCAGAAATATGGCTGCTGTGGTGAAATATTTCCAAGAGAAGAACACAACTTTATACATATAACATCAAAAACGTCTTCTGTCCCAAACTCGACAAAAACAAGAAGTTTCCACCCAGGAACACAAGTTTTTTTTACACGTAAACAAACTGATCAATCGAAGACGATTCACTTTAACAGAAAGATCTTCAGTCGCTGAATAATAAACAACAAAATATGAAATTAACCTTTTCTCCTTGGAATGAAATAACTCACAGAATTGTCGACTTCTTCTGTATTTTGTTAAATACTTTACGCTCATAAAAGCTCAGAACAAACCTTCACGGACAGAGTCGTTCACGTCAAACATTAATATTAAACACTTCCTGTCCAGGTTCATCTCGTGAAATCACACAGGGGCTGCTGACCTGCAAAGATGCGACTTGAACCACTTTTTTCTTCTTTTTTTTCCAACCCCCAAAGAGGCTGGATGGTGGAGGGGGTCAAAGGTCAACTGTCACAGAAGCCACAGAGGATCCTCCTGGGTGAAGATCCTTGAGACTTTCCCCTTAAACCAAGACACCATGGCCAGGTTTCACAGGTCTGCCCTGCAGCTGCCCCGGGGCTTGAATACATCTGTGTGTTTATTGGCTGGTGTGGCGCCGCTCGCCACAAAAACCCCGACCATTTCCCCAGCCGACGCTACACTTGATGTTAATGTTTAAGTGGACTCTGTGGTTTTTCCACCATCGTTTGTGGAGTGTATCTTCAATCTCATGCCACTGCTGATGTGTTTACTTGCAAGTCAGAGATGCTCAAACTTCATCGCAGGAGGTCACGTCCCCTTTTTTTTTTTGTTTTGCGTGATGCTGTTACATCAGGATCTAATGTGCTTTACAATGTGAAGAGAGACATCAAGCATCCTTTATTGGGTTTAATACAGCACCAGTAGAGCCGCACATCCAGAGATAAATGAGACTTTGCTCATTTGCATGTCGTTCAGTGTTGGTAAAGCCTATAGTCAGCACTGATTGGGAATCCACTCAGCCAGAACTAAACTGTGTTTGCTCTCTCCACAGCAGAAAAAAAAAAAGAAAAAAAAAATCATATTAGCAAAAATAAATGTTGGTGGGTTGTTAGAGAGTCTGATTATGTGTGTCTCAGGCAAATTGGCGGTAATGAGTCAAGAGACTGCACTCGTTCACATACATTAAAACAGCGATCATTAGGAAATTAGGGCCCAGATTAATCCTGTTAATGACACACTGGTGCTCATGGGAAAAAAAAAAAAAAAAAAAAAAAGACGGCCCCAGATGTCGGGATGCGGTGCCGTGATGAAGCATCGACTGCGTACGACGGCTCCCGCTCTCGCCTCCCACCCCCCCCCCTCCTCTCTGCCTGACGGTAACGCGGGGCCGCTCCCGCACAGCGCCGCCACTTGAAATGCAAACGAGGGGGGCCGCTGCCGACTGCTAATGAGAGCAGATCCCAGTGATAAGGAGCGAGAGAGAGAGGGAGAGAGGGAGAAGGAAGGGGGGAAGAGTGAATAAATTAAAAAAAAAAGGAGCGATCTGAACTGAGGATAAGACGCAGCAGCAGGAACTCTGATGTCCCCAATTAGGAGGGATGTCACCCCCTGTCTGGGCCGCAGTAATAAAGCCCTCACTCTGTATTCGGAATCACATGGCTCCAACACTGTTAACATTCTAATATCTTGGGCGTGCGTGGTAACATTAATTACTTGGCCATTTGGATGGCTCCTGAATCTCCTTAATGTTTGCTTCCAAATGGAAATCTGAGCTCAGGCTTAGGAGTGTTACATTAGAAAATAATAAGTAATATTTACCCAAGCAGCAAGCCGTCATGGGTGCTCCGCAAGCCCGCTTCAGTTTTCTCCTATTGACTGTTTGGATATACTGTTCTCCTATACAAAGACAATTATTCTGTGAATTTTAACAAGAATGTGATCCCAGGAAATGGTGTCTTTTTCCTCTCTTTTTTTTTTTTTTTTGGACCTCTTGCACGTAAAGCCCGCTGTTTGAGAAAAGGCCACGCCACATTTAGATTTAATTACAGGTGTTTCAAATCTATGCAAATCTCTCCAATCTATTCCTATCAGGCAAGCACCCCCCTCCACTACCCCCCAATAATTGAAAGGAATCTTCCCAAACAATTTCCTGCCACCATTAAAATTCATGGTCACCTTGAAAGGCATTTGTGCAGCTGAGGATCCCATCAGTCGGCACCGAGGAAACAAACACTCCTGTTCTTTAGTAGCTACAATATATATACATCACAGCAGATCAGGAATTGTGGAGGAATGAACATTCTTCAGACTGTGTGACTCCAAATGGTCAACTTTCATCTGGTGGAAAGCCGCGTCTGCTGCATTGTTTTCAAAGTGTAGTGAACCCAAAAGAGAAAGGGTAAAGCCATTTTGGTTGTGTGTATACAGCAGAAATGTGTTCTTTGGGGTGGCAATATAAGAGGAGCCCCGGATAAAGGAGAAAAAGATTACAATTTTCCCCCCATGTTGAGGTGGCAGAGCTGCCAGCGAGAGGCTGAGAAGAGCAGCGAATGTAATGGTTGTATTACTGCACTCGGCGATGCATTATTAATGCAAACGTGATCAAGGCAGGTGGACAAGCCCAGGAGAGATAGCGCTGCTTAATGAACAGCCCCCTCTCTCTGAGCAGAACAAGGCCTGGCAGCTGTTAGTGTTGCACTGTGAGGTGTGAGCCGCTGTACCTTTGTGGTTAAGGTAGCCCCTATTTAATTAAGAAATAATCTGCAGCCGCTCCTAATTGACTCTGTTCATAGACCGGTGCACGTGTCAGCACCGAGCACGCCTGCTTTTTTTTTTTTTGTTTTTTTTTTTTAAATGGAAACAATAAACGGATGTTTCGTGCCATTCGTCTTTTTTTTTTTTTAATAACAGTTCAAAGCAGATCAAATTGCGCATGACTGCAGAAAATGATCAGAATCTGCACATTTTGAAAAATATAGAGCTCCTCAGAATAAAAGCGTCTCGCATTATCTTTTTATCACATGACATTAAATTAAATGGGGTTTCTTGGACAGACTGGATGAGCCTGAGCAACATGTCAATTCAGGGTCATAACACAAGTGTAACAGTAAAGATCCAACCATCTGCAGCCAGTTGACTACATTTAGATTAATAGAGAAAGAATTTTTAAAAATGCATATTTGTCTCCATCTTAATTCATTACTGTTATTTTGCACAAATGTCTCAAATACTAATAAAAATCTGTTGCAGAGCTTCATTGTGTTTTAAATTCCACTAAGACTGCTGCCTTTCTAAAATATAAATCTTACAACACAATAGTGTGGAAGTGTGCTGTGAAAACAAGAGACTAGCCACTAATCCTGCTAATGTACTGTGTGCTTCATTCTGAAAGAGCTGCGTGCATGCAGCCTCATTGCAGGACATATGATTATTTAGAGGCTGTTAAATTCACACGTCGTATACGCGGCTCGTAGGAATGTTGCTGTGAGGATCAGCTTTTATAGAGGATAACATCAATTTGACTTTAAATTTTCATTTAAATTTTTTGGAGCGTGCACACGGGCCTGTCAAGGCATTGGCTTGCATGTTTTCAGGTCACATACTGCCCCCTAGTGTGAGTGCGAAGTATTGCGGGTATAAATCAGTGCTTTCCTGGCAGCCTGCTCCTGTGGGAGAGTCTGATGTACTTACAGATGCATCATAGCAGCAATGCAAAGTGCAGATTTAGGGAAATGAATGATTATCCAAAAACAGCATTGTGGAAGTGTGTGTTTTTGTTTGTGTGTTTCTGAACAATGCCACAAACAGCAGAGTATTTTTCTTGATTTAAACCAACTGAGTGGGGAATAGCTTGTCTGATTGGGAACAACTTGTTTTCTCATATTGGCTTTCACTGCAGTTAAACTCAGCAGAAGATGGACGGTGTCTTCATGGAGGTAAAAGCGGGTCAGAATCAGGGTTACGACCACATTAGGGTTACAGGTTATGAATCCGAGGAATGGATGGAAGTGGATGCAGTTTCTAACATGGTGCATGTTTTACCATCATACACACATGGATACACATGTGTGCGCCTACAGTGGTGTGATTTATTCCTTTTCACTCAAAGCCCTGAGGTAAAACCAGCTCCCAGCAGGTGAATCCCCCCCACCTCCAGCCTGGGACCCCATGCTGCTTTGCAGGGGACCGCAGCCTGCAAAGGGCCTACAGGGCCCTGCAGTAAAGAAACCAAAGCGCAGGGGCGTCTCCGCAGCCAATAAGCACTTTAATAAGCAACCTTGTTTACAGCAGCCTCTCTGTGCTGACGAGGAACCGGCAGCCATAATGCAGAGAGCGAAAGAGGCGAGTGGGCCGGTGGCCAGGAGGAGATAAAGTCACATTTGCACGGGTGTGTTGCATTAACATAGACAAAGACACAAACAGACAAAGCTCATATGGGCACACACACACACACACACACCCACCCATTGATTTAGCCGTGTTCAGCTCTTCAGACAGGTAGGACTGAGGTTAATGGAATACTTATGGATGTAGTGTGTCTGAGGCTGAAGGGAAGATTGGGGTGGAGGTGGGATTTGGGGTTTCAGTTCCGCCCGCCGCCTCAGCGAAGCCCCCGCTAACCGACAGAGCGCATCCCTTCGTCAGGCCGGATTAAGAGCATGTCAGGCTAGACGGAGCAGATAGCCGGGTTTATATATCACACAGGACGGACACACATCCACACATACATCCTGCCCTTTTACCAAGGATTTTGTCAGGGAACAGTTATTTACGACTCCAGATATGACAGTTGCATGGGGGGAAATTATTCATGGATTATATAGATGATGCTTGAAAGCCATCAGTGTTATGAATTTGAATGAGATGATAATATTTTTGAATGTGATGGGGCATTATTTTATAGAGGACGGATAGAGCAGTAATACGTTACACCTGTTAGCTCTGACATGCAGGATTTTGCATCTGGAGTGATTTGATTTTGTTGAATTGGCCGGTGTTAACTTTTATCTGGAAATGCGACGCGTGATCTCGGCTCTAAAACAAGGCAACGAGAAACAATGTGAATCCATGGCGTTTCTCATATTTACAACGAACAACAAGGACTCAAACTCTCAGTATTTAGAACTTGTTTAAATCTGATCAGCATGAACTCATCCCAATCCAAGGTAAATGTAACCGCGGCGCTCTGTAATACCAACGCGAGCCAAGGGTACAACTGTATTTCAGAACGACGTGTCATTATATTTCAGCCGAGCAAAAAATAAACATTTGGATACGGTGAAGCCAAGAATTGATTGTGGCTTTGGGGAGGGTAACATTGTAGCCCATGTAGCTTCGCCTGAGGCTGAAGCTTACCAGTGCTTTTATACATAGTTTATTCCTACCTGTTCTCTCTCCATGTCTTGGACCTGTATGATAGTATCTGTGTCAATTCCCCAGCCTGAGCAATCTGTTTGAATCCACAAGGTTGTGAATAAAACAAACCTGCTCTCCTGCTCAGCTTAGTGTATAATGCAGGACCTCGCCATTGGTCATGAATTGACAAAGTCCACACAGAGCTATATCCCTCCTCCCCCACTCCACCCTTACCTGCTGGAAATAGCCATACATATATTCCACCATCAAGCAATGAGGAGAGAGGAATTACATGACGGCGAGGAGAATTCTCAGCGAGCAGCAGAACAGGAAGGAAGGGAAAAAAAAAACATTCGGTGTTAGATGAGCGGAAAAAAGGGACATTATGTTCGGAGGGAGCGAAACTCCCGAGTTCACCCCCCTGAAGACGCCGGTTCAAGGTATCAGGCTGGACAGTGGACAGGAGTGCAGGGCGAGCGAGCAAGGCGAGGCGAGGCGAGCTAACAAAGCCACAGCCACCAGCCTGGTCTCAGGGAAGCACTAAGCCTGAATATTTCATGGCTCCTCCGAGCACAAAAAGACTACAAAACTGACCCGGCTCATTTGGAGCCCTTGTGCTGGCTGAAGGTCAGGACCTGAAAACAGAGAGGCAGAGGCAAAAGACTCGTCTGAGAGGAAAAAAAACTACCAAACATTAAAACATACATCTAATATTTAAATAATATCTTTTTTAGTGTTTTGCATATTATTGTTTCTCCACTTTACAAGCTTAGAACATCTAGTACCTTTAAACAGTTCGTCACTTGAGACTCCCGTCGTCTCCTGAGCAGATACGCTCGCTTCATTAGATTGATGTGTTTTCCCTTCTACTTCTAAATGCACAAAGTTGCTCTTTATTATAGCAAAAAAAAAACCTCGACGAGGTGGGTGTAAAAGTTCGCATTCACTTCTCCTAACAACACAAAAGAGAAAACAATGGGTTGGTTTATACCCTGCAGACCCTAAAGGGAGGCGTTTAGCTCCTTGTGACTTTGTGTGCAAAAGCAACCCAAACTCCCAACGCTTGGCGAAGGATGGCGGAGAACAACAGCGAGAACTCAGGGGTTGTCTCTGACAAAAGGGAGCAGGATGGCGGCGTCTGAAACCCTCGTGTACCTCTTCTCCTATTCCCTCCCTAATCAATATCAAAAGCAACAAAAAAAAAAACAAAAACGCAGGCGCGAGAAAGACACACACACACACACACACACACAAA
>JAPZDY010000021.1:25421278-25433015 GCA_029783645.1 Ctenochaetus hawaiiensis | reverse complement strand
TTTTTTTTTTTTTTTTTTTTTTTTTTTTACAGCAGCTTCTCCAAAACTGAGCCTTTGGTGCCCTCTATCTTTGAGTCAAGGTTGCAAATAAAAAATACATTAATCTCTTCATATGAAGTGATCAACTGTTTCTCATGGTTTTATTTCATTTGTGTAATTTTCTGGTTAAAAGTTGATGTTTTATTTCAAACATAGCGATACATCTGTGATTGACATGACAAGTGTGAGATTATTCTGCCGGCAGATATTTTTTTTTAGATGTATAACCTGCTGCTGAAACCGAACTGTAAGTGCTGCTGAATAATTCAGATTGAAGAATTTTTACAAAAAAAAACAACCCATCACTTTGATTTTTTTTATTTACAACAGTGTCTACAGGTCGCTTTCTTTGGAATAAAACTGTTCCTTTGTTCTGCCTTTTTCTAACACAGTTGTGGCATGTTGTGTCCACCTGGAGTACTGTTGACCTTCTGCGAGGCAGCTACCTGGTTAAAGAAGTCCATTTTCAAGGCTGTTCTTGCTCAAATCAAAACTCCATTATAGATTTTACCTCCAGGGGAACCTAGGGCTCACAAGGTCCTTGGCAATTTTACCTGAGGAAGAAGCTAAAAGGATTTGAATCTCCAAGGATGGGTGAGGAGAGGGAGGGTGTGAGGACCAGAGAGAGGGTGGTATACGCACCTCAGGACCCGAGCCCCTAATCTTTCTCTGCCAAGCAGGGAGCAAAAGCAGAGCAAAAATGGAGATTCAGATATGGTTCAGTGGCACTGAACCCTAAACATCAGGGCCTGCAGAAGTGGTGGAGGAGGCAGAGAAACCTTGAAAAAAACGAGTGGTGGAAAAGAAGAGCTGAGAGATTGCTGTGCAGGGATTGCCAGGGAGGCTACTTTCAGCTCCCAGAAAAAAAAAAAAAAAAAACCAAGAGCTTCCAATACATTTAACTTATATGAAAGAACAACAGCTCTCTCCTCACACCATCCCTAACTATTTGTACTAACAAGACAGATGGAGGCCAAAGATGCAGACGGATCACATCAGGACATCTGTCACTTCGTGGCAACTGCCTGCTTAATAAGTGACAAGGCTTCCTCACCCGTGGGCACAGGATGGGGGAGGGTGGTGTTAGCGTCTCGGAGCGATGGCTGTGCAAAGCAGCCATCAAAGTCATGTGGTGCCCCCTTTTTTTTTTTTTTTTTAAAATAACTTGTCCCAATTACAGCCAATCTCATGCGATCTGTGCCCTTGATTATCATCCTGGGCAGCAGACATCAAAGCCGCCTTTGCGTGGGTGCTGACACGAGGCTGTGCAGTAATTAGTGGACTTCAACTGAGGAGAGTTTCATCACCAAATGTTTTCAAAATACTGAACGTCTTCATTTGCAGGAGGTGGTGGTGTTGGTGGTGGTTGGGGTTCACGTCGGGAGAGAATGATGCCCTACAGAAATAATTAAAGCGTAATTACAGCTCATCAGCTGTGCAAGTGCTCACAAAGTGCTGTCGCTGAAACCCTGCCGCTTTCCTCGGGGCATCAGCGGAGAAGGAAGCCACATACAGACCCGAAGTTCCCACAACAGCCACACTTACTCAAAATAAATGCTTATGTCTTATTACCAGAAGTACCAGGAAGAAAATAAATTGGCCTCAACAGCCAGAATTCAAATAAATTTCTCTCGCCGTTACAGTTGTTCTTGTGAGAGCTTATTATCCTCGATAAACACCTGCATTTGTTAAAAATATGTTGTCTGCCAAGGACGAGCCGGGCTGCACTCATCAAACCAGGAAGAGCAGAAAACACAGCAGGTCGTTAAAGCAATAACTTGTCTCCTCGGCTGATGTGTCAAACTGTTTGCTCCTTAACACCGAGATGCACAGATTGAGGAGCCAGTCGAAGCTCCTAAATTGACATCCTGTTAGCTCTGTCCCCAGGTTGCAGTGTGTGTGTGCATGTGTGTGTTTGTGCTGATGGCCATCGGTCCTGTGATGACCACTTCCATACAAACATGGCTGGCAGTCTAGTTCCTGCAAGGGGGAAAGTGCACGCTAAGTGTTTTTGACGAGTGCTAAGGCCATTGCTTGATTCCAAGGAAGTAATGAAGGCTGGACTGCAGGCGGTGTGTTTTCTTCATCCACCTGATGGCGGACTTCTAACAACCCCGGTGTCAGACCGGCTTAAGGTCACACGTCCCGGCTCTCTGCTGCTCATCCAGAGTCGTCACGACATGTGTTTGTTCCTCGCAGCCCAGAGCCGAGGAGCCAAATGGCACAATCGTCACAATCAAGTCTGGTCTGATGATGCATGCTCTGCAAATGTTTGTTTACATTTGTGTGTGCCAGGCAGGACACACTGCAAGCATGTGAGGCCGAGAAAGAACGCCCACTAGTGGTGAAAAACATGCACAAAATCAAAAAAGAGGAAACCATTGATAACATTTTAACACAGTGTTGTTTTGGTGCTAAAATAAGATTTCACACAAAATCATCAGTATTTTGAGGCTACAATGATAATGTGGATACAACTTAGGTTATAAACACCCCATTAATAGTTTAATAACACTCTAATATAGTTGTCACCAGACATATGAGATTCAAAGCTTTATATTAATTATTTTTATACATTTAAGTGCTAATCAGTTGAGTTGTGAACAATTATAATTCTTCTTGTAAAACATACAGAGCTGTTAAACTGTTGATAACACTGCAAAATGTGGCCATATGAACAAATATTCAAGTGTGTCCTAAATGCATTTTCTGTTTATATACATGTTCAAGTTGCTAAAGATATTATTATATAATAACACCAGTGTGATGTTATCAAGCATTTAAAAACAGTGAAGATGTCATGATGTGTCATAACAGGAATTATAGCTGTTAAATAAATTCAGGACTGAAAAAGTCATTATTTCTTCTTGTTACTGTAGTTTGTTTTAAAATACTAATGCTAAATAGGATGGGTTAATTAAAATAAAGTAGGCTGACATCTTCAGTTATTAATTAGAATTTGCTTAATTTACTTGACAGTATATTTTTCCAAAACTTTTTTGGCCTCCGTACAACTTTTTGTACAGGATCAAATATAGTGAATATTACTGATGGAAACAACTGGTTAAAATATTTTTAACGAGGTGCAACAAAGTTAGTTTAATTAAATTAACAATTAAAGGAAAATGTGAGGGTTAATTAATTACTACAATTTCTATGAATTGTAAGAAGTCAGCAAGTGAAAATTATTATTTGTTTTATCATAAACAATATTCAACATGCATTAGACCAAAAAAATGTTATATGTAGTAACAATTTACTCCCACTAGAGAGCGACACTAGCCAAGAAATATGATCCTGTCTCTATACATGAACGTATAGATGTAAATGCAGCACTTCACTGCAGTGTACTGCTGCATCCAAAGCCTGAACTGTTCAGATCAAGTCGTATCACAATCTGGACCAAATTTATCAGTTTTCAGTGATGAATGTAACATGTTGGCAGTCTCTTTTATTATACGTACAAACTGTTGAGGCATGTAATAACGTTTTAACAGGTAAGATGTTAGTGCTGCAGTTTTAAACTCCCTCAAGGACAAATGAGAGGTTTGGAGAAAGAGAATGCAGTGATTTCCTGTGAGTAAAAAAACAAGATTTGTCATCAATTCATATGAAAGCGAATTCTGTATGAAGAATATTCACTTCTATTAATGTAGCATTTAATTATTTGTCTCTTTGGCTACAATCTTCTCCAACTTAAACCCACTTGGTTTGGAGATCAAACCTTCACACTCTGTTTTTTTCTTCTAGAAACTCAGTTTACAGAAATCAAGTTTGCAGGCTAATGTCCACTGCACACATCCTGTAAAGTATGACCATGGCAAACTTTCATATCCTCATGTCACATGGGTGTCATAACAGGTTTTGGATCTTGTTTTTAGTTTATGGAGAAGCAACACTCAAACCACAAACACTAAACTGCATTAAAACTGCATAAAGACTAAAAGTCATGTCAGTAACATATGTTGTATTGGCTGTTTATTGGCTTTATTTTTTATGTTTTAAATAATAGTATTAATAATAGTATATGAAGTAATACTTTATTTATGTAGCACATTTTAAAACCAGATTTACAAAGTGTTGTGAAGACAAAAGAACAGATAAAACAATGAGAGAATAAATGCATACAAACACACAAAAACACGTTAAATATACAAAAATAAAGCATGAGAGCAAAAGTACAACCAATGAAAAACGTCATTGTGAGTTTGCTGCACACAAAAGATAAAACAATTTACCGTTTACTTCTGAAAAGAATCTACTCCTTTAAATGAAACAACTCTAAATAATAACAGCGTGACTCAAGACTTTTCAAGCTAAAAAAAAGGGATCAGATGGGAACCTTCATCATGTTAGTGTGTATCTTGAATATGTATTACAAGTTTATTTGAACTGGAATGCATACTGTTAATAGGAAAATCAGGTTATACCAACACAGTTCTCCTTGTTTGTGCACTGAATGTCATCTTTTGTGGTTTTAACTGCAGTGGTGCAGTAAATCACTCTGCAGTAAACGGTGCAGGTTTGCAGCAGTGTGGGAGAGTTGAACCGTTTGCAATAAGCACTTTGATTCCCTCATGACAGGGTTGTTCAATTCTGCACAGTCTGATCAACATATGAGCCAACTGGCCACCAAAGTATGACGTCAGGTTGCATTTCCCCAAAAATTTACATTATTTGAACTTTTCGCCACACAGCTGCATTTCCGCCTGGCCAGGAAGAGGCATTCGAGACCTCGGAAGCAGTTGGTAGCAGTGCTAGTCTTAACTCAAACCCACCAGCTAACCTCTTATGGAGCTTCTAACCACTTTTGGCAGTATTGTGGATGGAGTTTGCACAGTTTCGCTTGTATAAAAGCCCTGTTTTTTAAAAGGGTCAGGTTACCCAAATAACAACACCAACCCACCCTCCACGTGCATGGCTAAATCTAGTCATGCAGGTGTCACTTATGGTCACTTTGTATTACTAATACATTTAGTGTAAACAGGTTTCACTTAGAATATTTCTTTGATAAAACGCAGGAGTAACAACAAGAGAAAGGTCTTTTCCAGGCTGTAAAATGATGCTGCTGTTAATATTTTAAAATGTAATACTAATACTGCAGACCAAATTCTATTTGCATTCATCCAGAAACTGCCTGCATGGCTAATTACCATCACAGGAAAGTTGAGGGGTTTTTTTTTTTCAGTTTGAGTGATCTATACCTTTAACTTGAGGTCAAACAAGTGTACCTGGTCAATCAGCTGAAAAACAGAAATCACAGAGATAAAAAGATGGATTGTTTCAAAATGATACAAATTTCAAAAGATTCACTACAGATACTTTTGCATACAAAAGTTAAAAAACAAAAGCAGAGGGATGAAACTGCTACTATGTGCCTACATTAACCAAAAACAGAAAATATAAAAATAAAAAAATAGCAAACATACGGACATGACGTGAGCCATGATTATTTCTAGAGTTCATTTAAAATTTTTCCAGTGGTATCAACCTTGTGTGTGTGCTATTGTTTTTATTTAAATAAGCTGCTAAAACATCATGAAGCATAGTAATACTGGAGCCATAACTACTGTTTCTAATGACATGATCAAAAACAAAAAGATTTTTTTTACACCTACGATGAAATGCACAACATTTGATGCCATGTGAGATGCGACTATCGTCCATCACTTAGACATTTACACCCGTTTGGAAAAGAAACACTAGATTCCTGATTGATGCTCTCCTTGACCTCCATTGGAAGCGAGTCGAAGAGATGATCCTCCACAATCAGGCAGCTTCTACGCAGGAGGCCACACTGTCCGAGCTGAGCCGGGAGACGATCCAGACAGTTTCCCTTCAGCTCCAGATGTGTCAGCTGCGACAGTTGGCCTATTTTCTCTGGAATGGAGGAGATACAGTTGTGGCCGAGACATAAGGTCCTCAGTTTGGTGCACTTGAACAGTTGCTTGGGAACTACCTCGACTTTATTGCCAGTAATAGCAAAATGTTGGAGGTTCTGCAGGAAGCCGACCTCCAGGGGTATAACCACTATAGAGTTATGGCTAACATCGAGGTACCTCAGCTTGAGAAGGGTGAATAATGATGAAGGTAGAGACTCGAGCTTGTTGTGGGAGAGAAAGAGTGACTCAAGGTTTTTGACGTGGCTAATTGACAACGGAATGGTGATGATCTTATTGTGCCAAAGTTTGAGGCACGTCAGTCTCTTAAGGTGCTGAAAGCTGATGATCTCCTCGATGGTACGAATGTTGTTTGATTTTAGATCCAATTCTTGAAGGTTGGTCAAACTGAAGATAGCATGAGGGATCCTCTCCAGCTCACAGTTTAGAAGCTCCAGTTCAGCGAGGTTCATTATTTTCTTCAAACTATTGAGCACTAAGAGCTTCGTACCATCATTGTGAACAACCAGCTTGATCAGATGTGGGGACAGATCTGTTATGTTTGTCGGGATCTTTGTGAGGTTGCTTTTGAGGTGAAGGATCTTTAAGTGCCTGAGGTCTCGTAGAGACTCCAGTCCGATCATTTTGTTGTTTTCAGAGTTCAAATTACCAACCAGGTACAGTTCCCTCAAATTTTTCAACAAGTATACCCAGCTAGGAATCTCAGCAACATCCGTGAATTTGACATGAAGGCACCGGAGGTGATCACGAAGAAAAATGAAAGCAGTCTGTTCAACTTTGGCGGGACAGTGGTAGAAGTGCAGCTCCTGTAGGTTTATCATTTGTGAGATCTTAGCTGTTATTCTGGCCTCTGGGATTAATTCTAGTTTAAGAATTTCCAAATCGGTGAGATCAAACACAGCATCTGGGACTCCAGAGAGCATAAAAAGGTGAAGTTCTAACTTATCTTGAGAATTTCGTGTCACATGCTGGCGCAATTTCTCAAAGGTCCACTCATGGTTCAGGCTGATCTCCCGAAGTTTGTTCTCACTCACCTCGGACAGAAAAACCCCAAAACGTTTTGAATACAGCTGGTCGTACTGATCAACCATGTGGAGGAGGAACGCAAAGTCATTTTTAACGTCTGGAATGTCACTGAAGCTGCTCTCCTCCCTGACTTTTTCGAAGGAATACTCCTTAAGTGGTCGCCGAAAAAGCCAGAACAGTGTGTATATACAGATGACGCCGTAGACGCATATGATAGCAATATAGCTAACAAGGAGCTTCTTTAACATAAACGCCATGTTGTGTGTGCAATGGAACTTGGCGTATCCGGTCAAATGTTTTATTTCAGGCTCACACACATGGTCAAAATCTATAGAGGCAACAAAAGTCATCGTGTAGCAAAGGATCAGAATAAATTTGACTGTTTTGATCACTGTCTGAATGGCGTACAGCCTGTAAATCAGGTCACTGTCTTCCACGTGAGCACGAAATTTCCGTACTTTTTCAAACAGGGCTTTAGCTTGCTCGCCATCTTTCTTGTCCAGTATGGTCATAGAGGGAACTTCGCTCACCAGCTTTTCGACAGAAAAGGTGACCCCGGATTTAGTCAGTATCGGGGCAGACTGGTTCGGACTCCCCTCCTCGCTGCTGGTGGACAGATGCTTCAGGAGGGAGGAGGCACCGGCCAATCGCTGCTTGTTCTCCTCCGAGTCCTCACATGCTGTCTCAGAAAGGGCTTTAGTCGTCCACGGTGACTCGAAACATTTTCCCAGTATGGAAACAAAATGTTCTATTTTGGAACTCGTCTTTGGGTACTTGAACCAGAAGTTGCTACTGACCATCAATACGATAGTGTGGATTAGAGCGAGGTAGGGGAAATATTTGGAATACCAAGGAAGGGCAACATGGTAGCACATCTGGTTGACAAAAACATACTGCTGGAAATCAAGCTTGGTCCTGACACCTGTAGGCTGAGGCTGCCCAAAAGTACCCGACTGAGTGAAATGAACCGTAGGGGCGATGCTTTCAGGGGGCCTTTTAGCCATTAAAGGAGCTGCTTGCTCTCCAATGGCGCTTTCTTTGTTCCACAAACTATCAGCTGTCTCCGGTGATTGGGGTCCTAAAAAGGGCCCCGCCCCCTCCGGAGTTTGTTCCAGAATCGGAAGACAAACGACTTGGTCCTTAGTTAACTGCATTGTTCCGGAAAATATGGCCAACATCAGCATGACAATACCGAGATAATCCATGAAGACATCCCACCATGGTTTCAGTATTCGATAGGTTGGCTGGATGTCATTCAGGGAAGCTACTTCTGTGAGGGTGAACATTCCTGAAACAGAGAAGTAGGAGAAATTACAAAAAGTGTACAAAATATTCTTATCCCAGTAGGTGTTTGCAGATTTTTTTTTCCCATAATTTCATGGAATTATTACAATGTTTTCGAATAACCCCCTCCGAGTGTTTATTATAGACCTCCTGGCATAAACAGCTGTTGGTTTCTTCCTGAAGCAATGTACCTGTTTTTTTCAGTTAAGTTGTGTATTCATGTTTTTACACCATAACTAATTTATTCTAGCTATATATTGAAAGCTATCTTTGTCTTAGGAAAGCAATATTCAATAAAGCTCATCAGCTTGATTAGTAGGATTAACAAGTTAATTTTACAAAATTGCTTCAAACTGTAATTACACGGCCGTTTGGCTGCTGAGAACAAAACTAATGGCCCTCGTACCAACTTGTAAAATAAAAAAAATCCTGTTACCATCAGAAATTTGCCCTGAAATTGAAATGCAAACAACATAAAACTCTTGTAATTTTCATGTTACCAAAGTTTGAGTGTTTTCGCTTTAGTACATGATTAACAACTACAAACATATGT
Source organism: Ctenochaetus hawaiiensis (assembly GCA_029783645.1). Classification (NCBI taxonomy): domain Eukaryota; kingdom Metazoa; phylum Chordata; class Actinopteri; order Acanthuriformes; family Acanthuridae; genus Ctenochaetus; species Ctenochaetus hawaiiensis. The sequence goes on along the minus strand of JAPZDY010000021.1, from coordinate 25,424,213 downwards.
ACCAATTTCAAGATTAATATATCCTCATAACCTCAATTTTTTGTCATAATTCTGTATTTGTAAATGATTTTTTCCTAATTATGTGGTGTTAAAAGACAAATCCAGGCTGCTAACACAGCCACGTTTATGTGTGGTCATTGTCCTGTTTATATCTGTGGTGGCTCGTTCATTCGTTCAGTTCATGTGAGATAAACTGAGACACCAGAAAAACAAACCAGACAGAGAAGAGTGCAGGGTGATGTTGTATCAGTTAAAACTCTAATGTATTTCTTTCTATAAACATGGATAAATGGCAGCAACAGCCCTTAAAATAAAGAATTTTAAATACAACATAAAGACAAAGAAAAGCTTCAGAAATATAAATCATTACAAGTCTCAAGAAAAATTTAAGGAGGATTGCATTTACACTGTATTATCTGTACTGTTTTATGTTACATGGTACAGATCTTTGTGTTATTCTGGTCTCTTGTATACATCCCCTCTGGTAGAATATTATATTTCTTGGCGTTGCTAGATGATGAGGGTCAGTGTGCAGCACATGTGACCAGAGCACAATGGATTCTGGGATACTGAGGACTGGAGGGATACATTGTTATGTCCTCCAGATTTCAGGCCACATTTCCCAGACACATGTGGGGGAGGTTTGACAGATTGCCTTGTCAGATTGTTATGGATTTAGAGGAGGACGCTGCCCTTGAACTGGAAGACGGCACAGTTGTCTGCAGAGATACAGCAGATGCCATGTTCAGCTCCCATTCAGCAGGCGTAAATGCATTCTGAATAATTCATAACACGCCGTCTCCATTAGCTTTCTGTGCAGAATGCTTCCCTGTGCATAAAAATATAAGTGTTACCTTTCTCCAAATGAGCCTTCCTCCTTCTTCAGAGTTTATCATGAGCCCTGCCAGCACTCAGTACCACCACACACACGCACACACACTGTAAACACACGATCAAACGGGTACAGCCTTGACATTTTGAGTGTAAATAGTCTACTGCTTGTATAAATAAAAGTCGGTTAACATTATAAAAATACATTAAATCATAAAGAGAAATTATTTGTGTCACCACTGCGACTAAATTCCATTGTGTGTGTTGAAAATATGAAGGTCATTTTATTTTCAGTGAGGCTGCAGAGCAGGCTGAGACCGGCTGCAGCAGCAGCAGCAAGACGCATCCATGCACACAAAACAAGAGGTGGACCCCCGAATGTCCGGGGAGCCTTTAAACGCAGCACTAAATTCTGGGTCCCGTTCCCCGTTTCAGAAATCGTGACCCGTTCACAGGTCACATTAAAAGCTCGTGCTTTTAATTAATCTGACCAAACATGTTCATTTTCTCACCACGGTATAAACCTGCTAACACTGCTGGAGCAGGACATAGCGGTGGTACTGGCAGCAACACTGACGCTGGATGAGGTCCGGCACCGATACGCACCTTCAGGAGGTCCGGTCCAGTTATGTCGATGCCAGCAGAACCGAACAACGCCTCCTTTTACACGCCATGTTCCGCTACGATGATGGAGCCGTCCATTCTTCGCATCTGTTCCACCGCGGGCCTGCTGGCCGGGCCGTAAGCAGCTTAGCCGACTACCCCCACTCCGCCTCAGATGGTCGGGTCCTCTGCCTCTGAAACACGGCCGAGCGCGGCGGCGGCAAAGGAGGAGGAGGAGGAGGAGGAGGAGGCACCGGCTGCTGGAGGTGCGCTCGGTCTGATGTCATTCACACACCGGCCCGGGCTGATCCTCGGTGTGTTTCATCACCGTCATTTGGCATCATTTCTATATTTTAATGTCTGAAATGAATCTCGGCTGATGTTGATGTTGTTAGTTTCTCACGAGCAGCTGATGTTTGAAAACCTCGCGCGGGTTGACAGCAGAGAGGGAGATGAGCGGCTGAAGTTAGGGACCGTCGGTAAAGTGCAGACCATGCAACCGCACGACTAGCCAGCAGTGAATAATAACATTACATAAATAAATACAACTACTCAAGTACTGTTCTTAGGCACAAATCCGAGGCTCTTAGCTACTTCTACTCGATTACATCTCAGACTCTACTCCATAACATTTGTCTAACAGCTTTAGCTACTTATAACTTTTTTAGAAATCAATTTTCATACCATTGTTTCCAGTTTAAAATCATAAATCTTCATGTTTTCTTAAATTAAAAAACCCTCTTAGATTTGCTGCAAAATGTCTCATAAAAAACACAAACAGAGATACATGTTTCTCACATACAAACGTACAATAATCTTATCAAATATGATGCGTTGCTGCAGATTAAAATAGCCAACAGTATTAATTAGCTCAAATTAGCTCAGCCTGAAACATCTACAGCAGAAAAAATAAACATACACACATTAATGCAGCAGTAATAGTAATTTAGTAAGAGCTAAAAACTCCATCGACCACTGAAATTCAGCAACATAACAGCTTCGCTTTGTTTTTCCAAAACATTACACAAACCATAAATTTGACCATTTGTTTTTTCAGAACAACTAAATTTTTAACGTTAAAACAGGTCAACATTATTTTTCAACAGTGCCTCGTGTCTGCATAATAATAGACTAATCTTATTTGCTTATTAATCCTCACAGGCCAGCAGGTGATATCTTATCACACAGCACAGTTTGGAACACACAATGTTCAGTTACTCTTTCCAGCTATACAAATAACTTTACAGGTTATAATTTATTTTTCTCTAAAATTCAAGTTGATTCTGGATTTCTTTTTTAAATAGCAAACTTTTGTACCTTTAGAAATTTCAGAAATTTCAATCTAAGAAATTATTTTACAAGTAAATATGTTTTTATTGGTCAACAACATAAAAATACTGTTTATAAAAATACATTTTTTTGTAATAGGCTGCCTACTTCTTCTTTTGCACATTTCAAGAACTGAAGAAAAACACCAGCATGACATAGTCCTTTAAGTTTA
>JAPZDY010000021.1:25345823-25358075 GCA_029783645.1 Ctenochaetus hawaiiensis | reverse complement strand
ATGTTAGCCAGTCTGACAGGGAGGGAGGTTAAAGGGGGGGGGGTTATTGTGTTTTGGACCAACCAATCAACAGTGAGTGACGTTTCTGTCCTGCTGATGTCATTTTCTGTCTGAATGGAAGCTGTTTTTATTTCCTTTTCTCTTGTTTTTGAAGGACTCTTTTTAGTATTATGTGTTTAAATGTCATTTTATTGTGTTTCTTTTGCACTTTTATGTTTCATGCAAAGCACTTTGAGTTGCACTGTTGCTGAAATGTGATTTATTATTAAAACATCCTTGCCTTAACTTTATTTTCACTCACAACAGCCTGTAAAGCTGCTTTGATATCTTGTCTTTTGTTGCCATTTTTCTATCTTTTCTTCATAGTTGTGCTTAATTATGCAGGAAAACAGCATCATATCTTTAACTTGCTCACAAAACTCAGATTAGTGGATGATTTTCTGTAACCAGCAGAAACACAGTCAGCATGAATAGACAGTATTTAAGTTAACAAGCCAACAGTGAACCGGTCTAACGTCTAATATGATATGAATGTTTCCTGTAAAAGAGGTGTATCAGACAAGCACTGCTGTTGTAAGATGAGCCTGCACATGCAGACCGTCTGCATGCTGAGGTTTCATTCTGGCAGGAAGAGGAAAAAGGACCTTTTGTTTCAGATTAAAAAAAAAAAAAGAAATACTGTTTTCTTTGGAATAAACGTGCGATACGTGAGGCTGCTCCGTTAACTGGCAGTAATCGCAAAACGACGTCTGTACAAACAAATTAATAAACCGGCAGAGAGACTGATAATCTCAGTTTAGCAATTAAATCTGTTTCTGATGATGTTTAAATATCCCTTTTTAAAAAAAAATATGTCTGCAGCATTCAGAAGATCTGGAAAATCTGCTGAAGGACTAAACACCAAACAAGGTCTTGCCTTTTCCACAGGAGTGTGTTTCAACGTGGGGGGAGAATTCTGGGAACTCTTTGGAGATTACATTTTGTTAATTACCATCATCCATCAAGCATAACGTTCATAAATGGAATAGCCATCGGACATTTAAGACAATGCTCAACTCTTATGATGGATCGAGGTTTCAGTGCTCCAGCTCAATCTGGATAATGTCTGAGATGATAATTTAGCCTCAATCAGTGTTATTTTATATATTTGAAATCACCGAAACCTCCTGAGACGCTCAACCGATGACATGATAATTTACAGCGCTGATGTAACGACAGAAATGCATCACCTGGACTCAGTCATTTATTTTAACAGTTACACAGAAACACGGTATTTAGTCATTTATAAAAGCAATACTCATATTTAACACAAGGCCGTTACAAATAGACACAGTTTAGGTCATTTATTTGGCAGCTTAAGCAATAAAAAATATTGGTATACAGTGAATGAAAGGAGCTCTATCAGCTTTATTAAATTGGGAAAATTAGTCATTAAGATTTGCTGCAACAAAACTTACTACTGCATTAAATAATGCACTCATTGTTATACCAATACATTAATAAATATATAATAATGGAGCGTGACAGAGGTCATTTATAGGCCATTATACCTACATGTGTACTTTTACATAACTTAATATTTTAAGAATCGTGAAATACATAAAATATGAAAATATAAATGTAAATATACGATGCCAGTAGAAGTTTTTCCACAAAAATACTAAAGTACATCTCCTCCTAATACAGACTCTTTGGATGTGCTAATGTAGATACATTCAAGAGTTAATCTGATGGAAATTTACATTTTTTTTAATTCTGAGTCTGTTTTCAGTGTTAAGGAAGCTTGAATATCCAGGTTTCCACATCGCACCTATTATCTGAATATTGAACCATGATTGGCTAAAAGCAATAAGTGACAGGAAGTGAACAGGAAGTGCTGTATTATCTGCTTTTAGGGAAGAAAACCAAAAAGTTATTGATAACTTAAACTCAATTATTTGTTATATATATGAGTAATATCTAGTTTGATACTGTTATAGTTGATGGGTTTGTTACTAATCAGTGTTTTAGTGTTTGATTTGATGTCAAATATCAAAGTTCAGCAAACAAACACCGAAGCATCAAAGCTTAACTTTCACACTGCAAATCTGATTTTCTCATCTGTTTCGCTGTGTAACTTAACAAATCGGCACAAAGCACACGGGTCAAAGGTCACATCACTCACGCCCCCATCATTCCAGTTTGACTTTCAAAAAAAACACACACAAGTGTCAGTGTCGATAGATGACAAGCAGGTGGAGCTGTGAGCAAAGTTAATCTCAGAAAAAGTCCCAGTTACATTACATTTATATCATTAGTGTGCAGCCTGCTTTCCACGCAGTTAAGTCTATGCAACATCAAGACCTTGCCTCTCTGCACTTACTCCATATCTGGCATAACTAGAGGCTAACACTCTCATTTTAATTGATGTTACTTCCACATCTCTGCTTCTTCCTGTGTATTCTGACACTACTCCTGGTCGGTGATGTAAGTGACAGTGTGGAGAGGCGCTTCTAATCCAGAGGTGGCAAATAATCATAATAATTTGGGTGGCTCTGTAAGTGTGTGTGTGTGTTTGTGTGGGGCTATGGCCTGTATGTACTGCTTGTCATTTTTTCAATTACTGGAGCTGTGGTTAAATGTTCATTTTCAGCAGTCAGCCCCGAGCAAAAAAACTACTGAGCCCCATTAGGTTTTACCCACAGCCTCACACTCATTAGTTTTCTCCGGTCAGACGAGAGTGAGGAGGAGAAGCATGGGCCGGCCTTTCTAAAGAGGTCAGGGTGGAGTCTTGTGTTCTCTGCAGCCTCAGTAGAGATTGTTAAGGAGTTTCCCCCTGCAAGTATCCTTCCATTGTAACAAGACTTGGGTGACCTTTTTTTAAAAGCAAATCAGCACACAGCTCTAATTGATCTCTACGAGTCTTTCTTCCTTCGAGAGAAGCTGATAAACATGACAACAGCACACAAAACCCCCGGATTATGGTTGTGTTTTAAAAAAATCCAGATTCCAGGGAAAACTGTTAGAAAATACATACGTTCTCTCCGCTGCTAATAAGCGCGGTGGCTTTTATCTTCCCCTCTTGCATCTCGCATGATGCTTTCAGAGGAGTACAGGCATCATTAAGCAACGTCCTGTGTTTCCATTGACCTGAGGGATCCTGTCTTGATTTTGTGCCACTGCGGCTCTGCCAGCTAAATGGAGGTTACAGAGAGATTGCATCCATTATTGAGGTATTCAATTCAAATGTCACCCGTTTCCACTTGGCACTGTTTTCTCTTCCCTAATGTTTGCTCTGGGCATGAGGGGAGGAGGAGGTGGAGGAGGTGGAGGGGGACACCAGTTTTTGTGCCTTGTTGTCTCAGCACTGAGGGGGACTTTTATTTTTTTTATTTTTTCCGTAGCAGAGACATTAGCGGGGACAGATTCAAGGTGACACCGTTGTAAGTCTCGCCACTTCACCTTGCACTCCGACACCTGGACGTCTCCCTGCATGGTTAGTATCCTCCTGAGCACAGGCCTTTAAAACAAGGCTGATTGTAACTATTCATCATCCAGCTTTCGCTTAATTGGACCAAAAAGTAGATTGTAAGGTGGCGGAACAAGCCTCTCAGGTGGGTGGTGACAAAATACAGTTCAGATAAGAGAGTGAAAACACTTCAGATGCTCACGTGGAATAAACCCACTTTGTCTCTAAGTGCAGGTTACCTATTTGGCCACTGCAGACTCGACTTTCATTACCCGGTTACCCTCCTGTCAGTGTAATTCAGTCCTATCATCCCTCAACCCTGTTGAAATTAACAGGTAATTTGTAAATGTCACTTTGGGTTAGACACCTCATTTTCTTCCTTTTCCAACAATCCAGCACCCACAAGCTAATTTTTCTTGTCTTCTGAATAAGGTTTTCATTCATAAATAGAGTTATGGTCCACTAAATAAATGAGAGTAATTGATGAGGGGGAAAAAATGGGATTTACCGTAACCTATTAGAGTCAATCAATGACATACTACCCAGGATTCCTTTAGTTACCGTAATGCCGCATGTCTGCTGCAATTCTGAAGATGTCCATTTGAGAAGTGAAATGAGATGTGAGGAGAAGGTAAAAGTACTGTAGTTCTTTTAATTTCACACATAAATATCTTTCCACACACAGGCTTGGATTCTAAAGGCCAGGTCATTGATTAAAAACACATTGAAAACAAAAGTTAACCTGAACGTAACATCTCTGTAGAGTTCAGACTACATTAACAAAGACTTCTTTAAGGGCTTTTAAAGTTCATTTGTAGAGAATATTTCATACACAAAGGCAAGTCAAAGGACTGAACGTAATATAATTAACTCATTAAAGGAGACTACAGCTGAAACAGAGACAAAAAGGACAGAAAAGAAAAAGATGTAAGTGCAGGGTTGACAATGAGGAGTTCTCAGAGTTCAGTTACAAGGGTTGGACAACATAAAAGATCTGAGGCTGGATTCAAAGGTAGTCAAAGTTTTACCTTCTATACGAACTAAAAAACCCACTAGAAGCTGGATAGATGTGGTTCTGTGATGCTTAGTAAACATGTCTCCACTCAAAAGGTGCTTTTTTCATGATAATGTCCTCTTAAATGTCAGACCTTGACTATACTGATTTATGTGTGCTAAGTTTGTTGCAACCTTTACTGAAGGGGCGATGTCTTTCTAAAATCTTTAATTCAAACCAGTCAAGCTAGTTTTGATACATCACATTTTAAAAATCTAAAGGCAGCAAAGAAAACTGAAATCTTCTGGGCAGGATTAGTAGGTGGTACAGAGTGTTTGTATCAGTTTACCCGCTTACGCTGTGTGAGCCACTATCACTTACAAGCTAACAGGCTAACAAACAACTTAGCATTCTGATATGTCTGCTAGTCTCTAACTTTGGGACACAACAAACTCCTCATCTTGTTTTGGGTCTGATTGAGGCTCAAACTTATTCGGCTGAATCTCTCTGGTGATTTTTCTGATGCTAACTGTTAGCCATCTTCGATGCACGCTGCTCTTTCACTGGTCAACCTAGCTTAGTGCTAGCAGTGCTGGTAGGCAGAGTCCACGGACTGTGATTAACAGATACACAATTTCTCAAAGAGGGAGAAAAAGCGCTTTTTTTAAGTTAAAAAAAATCACATCAAACAAAATATTAATCAAAGTAGAGTTTTTAAAACTTTTCTACGGAGAAATTTCAATAAAAATAGGTAACCTATTTAGAGGCGATGACCCATTTATTTCTGCTAAAGTTGCTCACTGAGTGAACATGCAGTGGGGCAGGCTGGCTTTATGTCGACGTCTTGCACACATATTATTTAACAATGCAGCTCTTCTAAACTTTAAAAATTTTATTTGACCAAATGTATCAAGTTTTGATCATAGAAATAATTTCGGGGTATATGTGACAATAAGAATTCTTTTTTTTTTCATCCTTTTCCAGCCGGATAGAGAATGGGGAGATGTTGTTTCACAGCCCAAGCTGTTCCTGGGTTCTTTATAGGCTGAGAGGTTTCAATCTTGGATTTAAAATTGGATTTACAACAGTACATTATTGCTACATTTCAAGTCAATCATAACTGCACTGAAGTGTGTTTTGTGTTTCTGCTGTAACATCATCGTGTTCAGTTTGTATAATTTACACTTCCACTGTGGCTGCTTTTATATCCCAAATCGTCAGAAAAGAAAGCATCTGGCAAGCCCTGTTTTAATTACCTCTTCCATTTTTCTTCATTTGTTGATCTTCCCTTTTCAAAGTTTGTTGGGTCGTTGTTCTTTGTTATCGCAAGATGCCTCAGATTTAGTGCTATAATAATTTTACCTCACTCCATTCAAATATGCTAAAATCTTTTTTTTTTGCATCCACAAGGGAAGATCTTACGGTCTTAGTTTTTAACACATTGTAAAGTTCCTGGTAAATTACAGTGATAACTTTTTAGGTACTGCCAGCATTTCACACATGAAGCCACTTTCAGAAACATTTCCGTCTTGCCGCTTTTCATACGTGCACTGGCGATGCAGGAATAGCCGAGACAACCGCCCAGTAGGTGGCAGTAATACAACAGCTTTACTCTCTGGAGAGGCTCTAAAACCAGTGAAAAAAAATCGAAATGTTACCTACATAGCTAAATGGCTGAAGGAGTTTGTAACTAGCCTTTTTTTTTGCTGGATGTATGAGTGAGAAGTTGCAGAACTTTAAAAATATCTGTTTGCAAGGTGCTAATATATTAGTCTTGTGTTTTACAGTGTGAATCTAGCGCCCCCACGTGACTAAAAATATCAGTTAATCCAGATTGTAGGAACTTGATCGATACAGTTTCACCTTACAATCTACTTTTGTTCCAATTAAGTGGAGGCTGGATGATGAATAGTTACAATCTGCCTTGCTTTAGAGGCCTGTGCTCAGGAGGATACTAACATGAAGAGAAAATATGTCTTTCAGTTTGTCTTTCTCACCTACAACAGGTGTAATGATTGTACAAATGTTAGTGAACCGTTTATGTTTGTGTCGAATGTGTCGGCCTATAAAACCCACGGGTAACATCGCTAAATATCACACTGGTCTTCAGAAAATAACTTAGTTTTCAGACATTTCATGATCATCTGTTGAGAAATTTTAACTACCTTTTTATATATATGTTGTCTCTTCTCTTGTTTTCAACCTAAAAAAGAATATTCTTTTTTGTTTTAGTTTTCAACAAGCTCTAGAAAAATACAAAATTTCACAGAGGGATGATGAGAGAACAAAGCACAAACACACTTGCAGGTGTACTGTGGTACTTGTAGGTCGGATATATTTTGCATTTATGCCTGTTGAATCTTGTTTTGACACAAAAATATCCAGACAAAAGCTTTCTAATCACACATCATACATTTCGGCTGCGGCATTACGGCTGCACATCACTGGAGGGAAAAAAAAACCTAAATATTATCAGTAATGAGTTGATATTTTGGGGATGGCTATTGGTGCTTTCAGAAGATATGAAAGGTTTTAGAAATTATCATTAGAAACGTGAATCTGATGACCAAGCAGGCAGAGGGATGCATGTTTCATTTCACTCAGCCAGAAGAGTCTAATAAGGAAAATTGTTCCATTAACTGTAATGCAGCCTTTAGGACCAGGAAAAGAAAACATTTAGGCTACATCACAATATTACAACAGCCAAAATCCCAGATAATATCTACTCTCATTTGAGGATATTATATTATATTGATACATCAACCAGCTCCAGGTGGCACAGGCTTTCATACATAATGTATTAGTTATCAAGGGTCCAAAATTTTGGAGGGAATTTGCATAAATGAGCATGCGAGGCCAGATTCAGTTTGAGTCACTTCAGTCTCTCTCTTAACACTGTGACCTCTACAATTGAAAAATATATTTTACTAGCATGCACAAGTTTTAGGGTATTTAATGGTTTTTGTTCTGCATTTGTCTCAGAACTGCTTCACGACCATTATTCAAAATAGCATCGGAGCTAATTCCCAAATCAGTCTGTGCATCGGCTAAGTGGAATTTAAGAGTGATTTCACCACGAGATACCGTGTGCCTCCAGCCTGAAAGCCTCCGTGTGATTGATAAATACAGGAATTGAGGAGACATGCCGGCTGGGAAAAGGCCTCTCTCATTAAAAAATATGGTGTTCGTAATGAAGAGGAAACAAAATTAGCACTGAGAAGGATGAAGGGGGCAAATTGCTGTAAATATCGTAAAGACTGATCGTCATCCTCCTCCACCTCCTCCTCCTCCTCCTCCTCCTCCAGCCACAGCAGAAAGTCATTATGTGGGTTTTGGATATAGGTTCTCCATGACTGCATATTTATTATCTATCTAAATAGAATCACTTACCTCTGATGCTGGCTCTGATAGCCAGTCACCACAAATATCAGTTCCCCCAAGTGCATCTGCCGGCAGTTTTACATAAGGCCAAATGATTATGCGCACAACCAGACAGGATTGCATTTTGTTGTTAACTTGATTCGTGTTTTCCTATGAGAAATAACCCTTTTTTTGGGGGGTGAGATTTTCTTCCCCTGGAAGAGTTTAAATTCAACACTGTTTGATGTCCTTTATGGTGAAAAAAACAAGGTCAGTGGTTAAAAAGTCAGGGCACTTTTTAAAAAACATTGACAAAAAAATGCCTCCTTGTTTTCTGTGCTTATCTTTATCCACTTTAGCTCATTTGTGGTGAATGCTTTCCGTGCAGCCATTGTTCAGGCATTAAGAGTTATGGCAATAAATAGATGTATTACAACTGGGGATGCAGCACAATGCCTATTCATGAAGGCAACATATGCAGCGCTCAAAAGCATGTATGCACATAGGTATTGGCCCATTTGTCAAGCTAGGAGAGCTAATTATCTCATGCCGTGCAATATTGTTTTCGGGCCATGCATTTCATTTTACAACATTAAAACATACGTGGTGGAGGCTGCAGAAATGGTTTCCATGAGTATGAATGCATTAGAAAATTTTGGGAGGGGATGTTGTATTAGAACTCCACAGGGATATCAGCATGCTACACCTCTTTTGGTTTGTCATTCATCTTCCTCCGCGAGGGCGGAGAAAAGAACCAGTGGGTAGTGACGCCTTCAGCCAACTTGGCAGGTTAATGAAGGTAATTTGATTTCATACATAATGGCTGCCCATGCCACGCGGAGCTTAATTGTGCTCGGTGTCTGGGCGTCATTTCGTGGTACCAGCCGAGGCTCTGTGTATTTCCTGAAGGTTGTGCAGAGGCAAACAAGTTCCTGATTCAAGTGAGATGGAACCGATAGCTCTGTTTCATCTGCTAATAGTTTATCCTATTTCCCAGGCAGCTGTGAGCTCTGCAGTCACAGTGTGACGGCGGCAGCTCGGTTTTAGTGAATCAAGCAAGTTCATTACTACATGGCAAACAAACACCATAGTAGGCCGTACAGTCCTGGGATGACTCTAAAGGAACATGCTGGTGTTAACTCCGTCCTATTTGTTGCACATTTGTCTCATTTCTCTGTCGGTTGTAGAAAATTTCAGTCATCTCTGCTGCTTTTCAGAGGTATTTCACTTGTTTCGACTGCGTACATTTCTTTTGATGTTACAACAGTTTATGAGTGTTATAACATTTAAACGTTACATCATTGAACAGGATGCATTAAGATAATCCTAAAATGGATATTTTCAGTGGTTTTCATTGTTGATGCTTTTCACAATGTGTTATTGAGAAATGTTTGTCTAAACTCACAATACAGATAAAGATTTACCGTAGTTTTTAATTCACAATACATTCAAGTACATTGCAATGTTTTATTGATAACAAGGTGAGACAACAAGCACAAGGTTTGAAGGTGTGGACGTGGAAACCCAAAGCACTCATAAATAAATAAATTTGATAAAATGACTAAAAAGATGCATAAAACTGATAGATATGTAAAACTGGCAAAATGTGGAATAATCCATTTAACTTTAAAGACTCAGCTCATCATTTTAAAATGCATTTAATAAGTTTTAATTAATCCAATCAGTTTTTTAAATTCTTTTCACAGTTTTTTTGTCGACTTTTTCCTTTCTTGCTTTTAAATTAATAGCTGATTATAGCTGACTGACAGACATGATTAAGTGGCATTATGAAACAAGAAAGATTAAAGAAATAGACACATTTTAAAAATAAAAACTGATGGAACTGGATCAAATTAACTTAAAAATACTTTACTTTAGTCTAACTTTTAAAACTAGGTTGGATTATTTTGATTATTATTATCATCAAATAAATTTGTGACATAGTTTGTTCCTAACCCTAATTTATGCTAATTTTTTATTAAGTAGTCTCTTTTTTTTTCTGAAAACCTTGAAACACCACATACAGAAAGTTAATATAATGTATCTTAAAAGTTTGTACATGTAAGTGTGTAAAAAACACAAGAACTGAATAAACAGTACAAAACATAGTGGAATAAAAAGAGAACAATGAAATTCAACCCTACATTAGATTTGCACGTCATTAATCGATCAGTGGAATGAATTTCCTGTCACAATCAATGAATTCACAAAAAATGCCAACTTGTTTGGAGTCTCAAACACACCATCCTAAAGTTAATTAGGAGTTTTTTTTTTTCCTTATCCTATAATTGGATCCTAATCAGCACAAGGATTCGAGATATTTTCCCAAGACCTCTTCATTTGATCATTATCTACAAAGTGGTTGTAGATATTATAGGCCATATTCCTTTACTCTGCCATACAATCCAAATGGATCTTGTTTCAAAGCCTCAAGGACAGTCTGTGATGAGCTTGACTAGATTGCACTCCCCTGCTTATCTTCATCTACAGAGATGTCTGTAAACATCATAATGCAAGGATCAAAATAATGCCGTGCTGCACCCGAAACAAATAAAACTGCAGTTGTTTCCACCAAAGATTTTCTAAACATTCTGCAAATATATTTTAAAGACACCGTGACTGCAGTAAAACTGTCAAACAGTTTCTGAAACCAGTGTGTGAGAGTTCAGCTTTGGTTCACAGTTTGTCCACAGAGGAAGTCACATTTTCTGCTTCTTCAGTGAAAAACTTGAACACCTTTGTTGGTTTGGGGTCTTGTGTGCACGCATTTCATGGTAAATTATTAAGTTACGATTGTCTTGGAGGGGATCAAAGGGGTTGAATTAACAAATAAAATAAAAAGATTCAGAGAATTTTGAGTCCTTGAAATCAAATCCAAAGAACTTTAAAGTTTTTATTGAGAACAACACTAATGCAGCTCATATTTAGTGATAACAGCCACAAAACTTTGACGCCTAAAATTCAAGACTCAAGAATTTAATTACCATTTTAAAACACAAGGTTGTGCTGGTAAATGCAGTTTGTAGTCCCCTTAAGCTACTACTTTAAACACAAATTATATGAATGTATTAACAATTAGTGAGTTCAAGTAAATAAAACATATTATTACAATTTTTTTATACAAGTTTGTATTTATACAATGATAGTTTAGATGGACTAAGCTCAGTGTTTCTTTTATTTTGCAGGCTTTTCTCTCTCCTCCTTCATGATAATTCCATGTTTTCCCAGAAAACTGCCACAGTACCCAGTGAGACGAGATTTCTGATGTGTTCAATGCTGACAACTCTCTCATTTTGGGCACAATGCTAATGTTAGCTTACATTTTGATTTCACAGGCTAACAAAACAAAGCTGCTGCTAAGCTTTGAAAGTGCACAAGATCCTGATTCAATATATTAAAATATGATGATTTAAGTGTAACAGAGTGATTCTAACAATGATTTCTGGTTAACTGACTGTCAGAATTCAACTGTTAATTAGTTTAAACTTGTAGGACCAGAAAACTTTTCAAACATCAACAGTAAACTGTGGCATTTCTCTCTCTCAGAAACCATCTTTAGCCAAGCATGCAAAACCAGCCTCTGCAACATGGTTGAAGTGATTTGACATTTAACGGTTTAGAGGGTCAAAGACTCAAGAACATGAATCTCACAAATAATCACTTCAGATTTGTGATGCTTTGTTAACAACACATTGCATCTTGAATTAACAAAAACGTGGACTTAAGGTGACAGTAACGGTGGTAGCTCAGCAGTAAGAGTTACAAACCCGCTAAATTTAGAAATGAAATGAAACTATTGAAGTGCAGATATAAAGCAGCACAGTGTGGAGTGTATAAACAGGGATACAATTAAGTCTAAAAATAGTTTGAAGAGTCCACAATGGAGAGATTGTTGCATGCAGTGGTTCAATAATTGAATTTAACTGTTTAGAGCAAAAACAGACCAGTTGCTCGACCGCATGTTACCTGTGATCCTTATCAGCCAGGCTCACATGCACTGAGATGTTGTTTGCCTTGGTCAGTCTTATTGTCCTCCTGCTGTTTAACATTATTGACTCAATTCCAGCTTTAAAACAAAAAGGTGCTGCACTCAGAATGCAGAGTGGATGAAAACTCCCACAGATTCTCATGATATTCAGCTAGAAGCCTGGTTCTCCCTCTCCATCATGTACATCTTTTACTGGTGGCTGCACAGTTTTCAGCAACAACCCTTCATGCAATAACTTCAACATGAAGCCCTCTGTTCATTCCTTCACTGTTTCGATATTTATATTTCTTTACGTTAACTGTAGGTCACTGTTTTTTTCAAATTGGGGGCCACCAGGGGGCGCCAATGTGGCAGCAGAAACTTCGAGGAAAAAAAATCAATTAAAAACATAATTTGTGACAATTTTGTTTTTTTTACTTTATGTCGTTTTCAACATAATTAGTCACTGCATATCAAAATCTA
>JAPZDY010000021.1:25272072-25283477 GCA_029783645.1 Ctenochaetus hawaiiensis | reverse complement strand
CATTGTATTCATTGTTCCTTGTGCAGAAATGAACAAAGCATTGGACAAATGACAAAATACACTGTCAGAAATCAATGCGAGTGATTTGTAACTGGTGCATAATACAAGATAATGATATGTTTTCTATCGTGTCACGATACATATCGTCGTATCGAACAGCCGCATCACTGAGCTGTTCATATTTTGTCCCTGTTTCCAGTCTTGCAGCATCCTGGCCAAGTAAATCCCTCCGCACTTTCCTGCTCATTTATAGCATCACAGCTGATGGTTGTGTAATAACACTTTTACTCTGATGAGCTTGGCATGGGTATCCAGTGGGATATTAATCTATCCATGACCAATTAATCAATGCTGGATCACATGCTGGTGCTCTTAACTGCAGGCTTCCACTTACATTTACTGGCTGACATGGTTTACCAGGGATCGCTTTCATGTGAAATAGAGCATATTACATATATTTCTAAATTAGCAAATAGTCATTTTTGCAACACTATTTGTTAACATTCTGCACTAATCAGTTTCACTTCTAGGAACGGACATGATCAATCAGGACAGCATCTCTGGATAGTTGTATTTGCAGCTTCATTGATCACTAGAGATATCACTGTCGCTCAAACAAAATTTCCCAGGACCTTCATTAACTAAATTAAATTAAATATCCAATTAAAAAGCTTCACTCAGAAAATTAGAAAGGAAGGACACGATGTACTGTTTTAATGAAACTGATTAGGGATGTGGCTTAACATCACAGAAGCCTCGGCTAAATTAGATGTGTGTTTGTTTGGAGTAGTGCATATGACACATCAGTGCAGTGGAGGCGAGGAAAGGGCTCTGTTCAGCCCGTCCTCTCCGGCCACTGCGAAGGAGAGGCAGATTAATTAACAGACCTTTGCAGCCAATGAAGACAGGTGGCAATAATCCTGACAAGAGACAGATCTGAAGCCTCTCATACAAAACCAATTTCAACTGCACTCCATTTTTCAAAAGCTCATCAGGGTGAAGAACGAGAGAGTTGAACCCGTGTGGCTGCAGAATTTGTTTCTCTCTGATTGCCTTGTCAGGATATCTTATCCGATGGCAGATGACCAAAACCCCACCCTTCACAGACAAACTCTCCCCCGCTCTCTCTCTGACACACAAACTGCTTCACACAAAGCATTCACTGCATTGTCTTTCCCTCCTCACACGAACTGGTGCTCATTGTCTCACACTGTCTTACATTTCTACACGAGGACGCATGCGGCCGCGTTTGACCGTTCGCCAGTTTCACTCGGTGCGTCTGTCAAGCTTTCCGTTCCATTAACATTACAAAATAAAAGGCTTTCTGGATTCGACCAAGCAACGTGTTTGGCAAACGTGACACTTGGTGAGAGTTAAATTCCCAGAATGCAATAAGGAACAGGACAGAGTTAAAAGTATCCACACGCTGCTTTGTTTCCATGTTAACACATAACTTTTGTTGCATTTACGCCTCTTGTTCACATTACTTCCCCTGTTTTATAACCACTAAAACAGAGACTTTTTGCCAAACTGCTGACTCAGCTTGAAAACTTCAGTGCTGCGTTGACATCTGGACAGGCAGAAACAAAGATTTTGGGGAAAAAAATGACACAGACACCACAGCTCATTTTCTGATTGGCTCATGTTAGTTGTGGCAAATCCTTCCCAGATTCATCATTCCCATGTCAACTGTGTATGCTAACAGTTTAACCGTACTGTTAAAGACTTCTTTGTTCCATCTTTTCCTCCGTTGTCTTTTCTGCAACTACGCAACCAATCATCTGCTGTCTGTTTTCACAGGTGTGCACATGCTCGGTATGTGAACAGTCATGTGACAAGGGTTTCAAACATGTTGGTTTAAAAATTTATTTAAAATTTAAAAGTGCTAAAATGCTCATTTTCGCTGTAATACACTGTCAAAAAATGAAAAAGTAGTCGTGTGGAAGTATCCTAATGATCCAACACAGTGGGTGTGCAACTTGTAAACAAGACTTTTATCAAAAAATAAACTGTATCCCCACAAAATAATCAAGTTAGCTAATAACATGCTAACTACCACTGGTTGCGATTAATGCGCTAATAAGCTAGTTAGCTGGAAACGTTAACGTTTAGCTTAAACACACTGATGAATTCATACCTTACAATTTTGTTCTTGTGTTTGTTGTTTTGAAAAAGCTTAATGTTTGTTTTCGAATGATTTCATTCCATTTTTATCGATGTTTCACACCATGTTCAAACATTTCAACCGCAGCAAAGCAAACCACTTCAACATTTAGAGAAATCAAAAGAGACACGGAACAAACGGCCAGCTAACCCTCGTGGACAGCTTTGGAAAAATGTCAGTTTCAATAACACGACTAGTGAAAGGCAAAAATTTCTACTTTTACCTCATTTTATCTGTGATTATTCGTTACGTACACTGCACTGTTGGTCTGTTTATCAGAACTGCTGCTTTAAAAACTTTTCAGTTGACTCGAAAGTGTTTAAAACAAAAATTGATCACAGAAAGCTGCAGCAAACTTAATTGTTTCCATAGAGGGGGGATTGATTCTGACTATTTGTCTTGGTTATTGTCTTGGATATAATGAGGTTATTTATCTGAACGGAATGGGCCCCACTTGGTTAGCAACAATACAATCAGCTGCACATTATAATGATGCTACTATCCATCGGCAATTAGCACATTATAATGTGCTGCACTTGGATTAATGTGATAGAGCATGCTGCTTTAAGGACATGCAAACTGTATGCAGCTTTTCTTTTACACCACTCAAGCTAACCCTCCTCCAGAGAGCCTCAGTGGTCGATAAAGGGATCCACCCTGGCTGTCCAAACAGCGCTCCCTCAGGGACATTAATTTCCAAGCAGTCCCATGAGAGAATCAAAAAGCGAGAAAGCTCACAGAGCATGAAGAGCAGGGAGTGGAAACCACACATCTCCGTGAAAAACTGTCTTTTTTTCTCTCTCCCTCTCTTTCTCAAGGAGAGAGTATAATGGCAAATTAATTTCCCAGAGATTAATGTACAAGGTAAATATTTTAGTGTGAGTACTTATCTTAAAAGTCAGAGGATGGACACCTCCCCTCCATCCCCTCCATCCCTCCCCCCGCCGCCTCGCTCTTCCCCGAGTGTGTTGAAACAGCTTAGATGCATAAGGAGTCTAATGAGAGAAGAGATTCCAAGCTGCCTGATGGCTCTCATCAATCACCTTTCTCCTTTGGAGGTGTGATGTCGTCCGGGGGAAGAGGCCACGGAGGGTTGAGTGGGAGGGAAGGCATCAGGCTTTTAATCTCAATAAGTTAATAGACTTTCTGGTCTGGTCTGCTAAGTAGAACTTCATCCTTGTTGTTAGCAAACAAGCAGCATGCACACAGGAGACTCTCTGAGAGCCGCCTGGCATTTCCACATTACACAGTTAATTTGTGTTGCAACTGAAATTAGGAGATTCAACTAAAGTTTGTCGATACGCCGATAACTGCCAGTTAAAGGTTACTAAGTACTGAGTTTAGGAAAACAAATCCAGATCTCTACCGCAGGAGGAACACATGGGGTAATTCTTTGAATTACATGGATGCTGAAGTTCCAGCAGCATTTCTTACAGTGAATGTGTGTGATTACTCACATAGCTGAAGGCATGTACAGTAAACGTCAAACTCCTTAACGACACAGGAACAATACTGTGATTAATAACAACGTCAGGCAAGAAGCGTGTGCAGATGTGTTGACATCTGAAGGTATAATGGCCTCAAACCAAACGTCTTACCTGAGCGGTGAATGTGTCATCATAGCTATTAGCAGCTGTAACTCCCAGTATGACTAATCTGCAAAGCTTTGAGGGCTTAGTTTTTCATGTTTCCGAATCTAAATTAATTTTTTAAAAAAGGAAGAATGAATTGTTTATCTTCTTTCAACAAAGCTGCTGAAGACTGAATTGCTCTCTGGCTTTCTATCAATGTATAAACAGTAATTAAAAGGTCAGAACCATTAGAGGCGTATAGCATCTTGTTTTCTGGCTCTTTATTGGATTTTGCAAAGTTTACTGGAGATTTTTAAAGTTCTCTATCTTGTAAAACTTCGATATTGTTCTTAAATACCAAAGATAGTGCAAAATATAACCCTTGTGGTGGATGTTTTGCTGTTTAATCCACCACAAGGGTTTTGTCAGGGACGTGTTAGCTTTAGCTAGCTTAGCTTTTTTGCCTCATTTCAGCACTTAGCATGATATCATGCACTGAACTGTATTTCAGACTTTTTTTTCCAGAGTTCTCATCTTCAGACAAGTCAGCTGAAAACATTAAAAACTCATCCTCGGCCCACAGAGTCAGCATTAATTAGCTCACTGGTTAGCTGATATAATCTGCTAGCAACAGCTGTAATTTCAGCTGGAAAAAGTGACCATCGTTTGCTAAGAATAAGAAGTCTGTTTTTGTCTTCTTCTGTTTAAAAACTTACTCTGATGGGTTGATCTTCAGTAGTTATCCCTGTTAACTGCATGTGTGCATTACAGGTATAATGAATAACAACGAAGGAGAATGTAAACATAAAATTATGCATTTATTAATCTAAATTTGGCAAAACCACATCATTCTTTCTTCTTCTGGCAGTTTGTTCCACCATTAATAGTCTACCAATACTTTTATGTTCTTGTTGTCGATGAAAATGTATCACAAAGAGAACTATAGTCATTTTAGCGGCAGGTCAAACATGTCTGACAGTATTTTAGTCTCCATCCTCTTTGTTGTACCGGTTTGACAGCTCTGGTTCATTAAACATCTCCATGCTGGACTACGTGTTGTGGTTGTATACATCTGAAGGAAGAGAGGGTAATGTGGAAAATATGCAGAAAACGTATTTGGGTTGACCGGCCGCCTATTAATAATGATTGTGTTTGGATAAATAGTGCCCTACTTTCAGAATCTGCGGATCTAAATATTCCCAATAGGCTGCTTCCCTTCTTGTATTGATTGATTGGTTTACTGTTTAAAGGTCACAGTCATAAAACATCAGGATGTAATTAACACACTGTGATTTTTAACCGCCGGTTAATGTATTGTGTGTTGACTTTTTTTCAAATCATAGCTTGATTCTCGGTCCAATGTTTGAATTTAGGATTAGTTGCAGAGGAAATATAACGTAGTGAGTCTTTAATCACGGTTTTCCTCAAGGATTGGATGGATTATTGTGTCTCCTCTGAACCGCTAGCCTCCAAAATACTAAAAAAACGGCTCACATTCCATCCAGAGTCGTGTGGAGACAAGAAAGATGTGATGGTCTGTCTCCGTGTGGTTAGTTTATTCAGCTTCTTCACAGATAGTTGATTTGGCTGAGAGAACACAATAAACACATTGAGCTGCTTTTAACCCGATTCAGACTGGTTTGGCCTTGATGCGACTGAAAGCTGAGGTCCCACTGATGGACGGGACGCTAACAGCTTCATTTAAATGAGTCTTTTCAGGAAGCGTCACCAGAATGCACTCAGTTGCTTTCAATCGGCCGAACCTTGAGGGCTGACCACCACATTTGGTACCAATTTTAATAGCTTATGTTATCGGCTTCCATTCCTAAATAACGGGCAAAAAAAGCCTCCTTCAGTGTGTGGCAAACACATTTACTGTGTTGTTACCTTGAGAGCTGAGTCTTTTCATATTTCCTCTGAGATTGAAAACACGTGTTTTGGTTTGTGAAGACATTTCTCCGAACGTCTGAGCTTTCTTTGGCAAAAAAAGGATGGAATAAGCTCACGGTTCCTTCTCTTTCTCCTTCTCTGGTAGATTTTATAACCAGCAAAGACGCAGAAAACGGTTTGCATTATGAAACCAAAAGCTAAAAGATTTATGAATTCAACATTAGCTTTTGATTTATACATGATTAATTCAATAATTAATTTGATAGAAATCTAATTTCAAATTTAATCATTGCTGAATTATTAGTTGCCATGTTCCTAATGAATTGAAATTGATTTTTGTAATGTAATGACCCGACTGTGAACCTGATCTACAGCTTTGGCTTGTCAGGAATGATGTTAAAAATCAGCCGGAATATTTAAAAACGCTTCTGTTTGAGCAGATTCTTTCGGGGATAGAAGCTATTTTACTGACTTGCAAAGCAACAAAGGCTGGAGCTCATTTGATCCAGTGGGGCAGGATGAAATGTGACATTAACACAGGATTTACAAATTACATGGCTGTAATGTTTATTTTACAATCCTCACCAAGCATTTATAAAAGAGAGTTTGCAATCTAAAGACACACAGAAAAAATGTGTTTAGGGTTTCACTGGCTGCACCACTTTTCCATCTTGAGAGGAGAAAAAAAATCACCACAAAAGAACCCGATATGAGCAGAAACCACAACCCAGTAATTTAATCAGAGGGACTCAAATCAAAGAAGGCAAAAGTTCAGGATCTGAATGCAATGAAATGTATCGGTTCCTTAGAACCCACTGATATAGCTCACTTGTGGAGGAGCAAACCCAGACAGAAAGGGCTGAGTAATGAAGATGGATGCATTCTGTTATCAGGCAGCCACTTACTGGGGCCTGATGTAACCTTAAACACTGAGGATAGCTCAGTTGCACAAAGAATCTAATTAATGAATAGCAGCCATGAAAGAGGGACAAGGCAAGTGTGCATTTGCAGATGAATTCCAGACACTAATCAAACGCTGTTCAAGTGGTTTTGGTTTGTCTCCAGAGCAAGGCGATATTTGGACAGGATTTAAGACGGTGTTTGCATGCTGGCTCGATGACCGCATGCGTGCTTCGCTGTTTTTTATGCATGTGCCTGCACGAGCTCTTAATGTTGTTGTTTGGTTTTGTTTTTTTTAATTTCTCTTTAACTGTTCGTTTTATACAGTTTATGAAGTGTAAGCCAGAGGTGATAAAAGCCAGCATGAAGGTGTGAGGTTGCATTATTGAGGGATTTCTAAAAATAGAGGTTTGTTTACGCGTCATTACGGGATCACACTGCAAAAAGTCGGATTTCTATATGAAGGAAGCGTGTTTTTGCCACATTTCCTCAAAGTATTTCAATTTATGGTGCAAAACTGTTGCTTATAGGACAGTTATTATTAGTGACAAATCTGGATGTGGCCCATGTGATCCGTTCTTCACCTGTTTAAACCACAAATCCACGTGCAGGCTGTGCTGTTGTGTACTTTTCCAAAGTTGGACATTAATTAAATCTTCTCACAGTTGGTAAAGATTTTTACAAGAGTCCACACAGCCCGTTTCCAAACCTTTAAATCGTTGCTCACATCTCCTCTTTGTTCTGCTTTAATGAGCTCAGGTGTTTTGCCAGTTGGAGAAACAGCCGACCAATCAGCATTTGTAGGCCGGATTAAGGGTGGTTTAGTTATCTTCCTTCATGGCTAGCTACCTAAAGCTACATCCATAAAAAACTAACGTGAAAGTAATCACAACAGGCCTGGATGAGATTGGCACAGTCATAAAAGTTGTGGTAAGAAAATTTACAGAAATAACAACCACATAAATTGGAATATTTTGTCAAATTTAGTCATGAAAAATGACAAAACCCCTTCAGAAATCAGCCAACATGGACGTGTCGAACTTAATAGTTAAGGTGCAATTAAAAGGTCATTCAGTCTGTTTATCAGGTGAGGAATTTACACCCATGTTAGCATCAATGGGTTGAACTTGATCCTAATATTGACATGCTAACATGCTAACAGTGATGTTGCAGATGTTTGATAGGTATCATTTACCGCTGATGCCATGTTAGGTTAGCATGTTAGCATGCTAACATCTGGTGATCAGCACTAAAGAGAAAGTAAAGATGGGGCTGATGGGACTGTCGCTAGTTTTTGAGGATGTTTCGTTATAAATATGGGAATCATTAGAGTTAATAAATTTAATTTTAAAAGAGATTAACATGTTTTTACAAGATTTAGAGGCAGTCCAACCAATAGTTGTTGAGATATTTCAGTGAGGACCAAAACAGCAGACTGACCAGCCAGCAAAAAGCCCTCTGCAGTGTTTGTAGCTATATAACCTTAATTTATTTACACTCCCACATCCAAGCTGTGTTTCTGAATGCTAATGTTTTAAGTGATTGGACAGAGCAGTGGTGATTTAACGTGTCTTGCGTTCTCGTGCAGTACCAGCTCCAGAGGAGATCTCCGTGGCGGTCGGTGAGCTTCCGGTGGCAGACGTGGCTCGTGGTGATCACTGCGTTGGCCTTGCTGGGTCTGGTGCCGTACGTGGTGTACAGCATGATGACGGCCTTCACCAGCCCTCCTCCTCACAGCACCTTCAAACTGGCTGCGGTGTCGTTCGGTGTGCTGACGGAGATCCTGCTGCTCAAGTGAGTATTTTATTTTATTAACCATCATACCTCTATTTTAATCTTGTAATCCTTGAGTATTAGTGGCTTAAATGAAAATAACAGTTGCTCCACTCTGTTGTGATCTGGTCTATTAGATGTTTTTATCCTTCAAATACAAAGTTTTTGTTTAACATTTGATTTTATGAGAGTTTTAAAACAAAGAACAGTGAGTTTCCATGTCAAGCAAATAATCATCCCTGGAAACACAGTGTTGTCCAACCCACTGAACCCCCCCACCACCACCACCACCTCTCTTGTTTTCACTTAGTCTTCTTTTCCATTTTGATATTGCTAATTGGAATTATGCCTGCGGTACTGTAAACCATTAGTAAATGAACAGTCTGTTTTTATCAACATCTAGCTTGTAAATAATGCATTAGATTCCTGGCATAAACAATATCTACTCTGTGATTAGAAAGCAACATGTGGCAGATACTGTAATCAGATTACAAATGCAGGTTATGTAATCAGTAATTACCTAAAGCAGTAATTCAATCAGGCTGCAGATTTCTAAAAAGATATTTACTGGATTACTTAGAAAAAAAAGAGAGAAATAATTGTCCTAATTGTATTTTAGGAATAAAAAAAACATGTTTTTAATGTCACTTTACCGACTGAAGTTAATCAACTGAATGCTGAGATTGAGACAAACTCCTCTGCTTGATAAAAATTTATTGTAAAATATGATGAAAGTCTCCCTAAACTGCCTTTCATGCCAGTAGCGAACTAAAAAACTTGGCGTTCTGCTCCTGTCCTTCCTGCAGAATTTGTCTTAACTAAAATAAGAAAGGCTGTTTGTAATTAACTCAACAAGGCTCGTAACTATTTTCCCCATTAACCACATTTGCAAGGAATGTAGCTAGTGAAGTGGTAATTAATAAATGGGGTTGCACTGGTAATGTGCTTCTGCATCATTATGTTGATGAAGCCCTTATCCGCGCTAGTAATGAGCTGATATTTTATGACAGGAAATTGGTTTGTTTACAACACATTCAGCAGTTTCAGACGGACGACATTCTTGGCAGATCTCGGCTGCAGGTATTTGTTTATTGTTTGAGTTGAAAGAGGTTCAAATATGTTGTCTTGCTAATGGTCACGCCGTTAAAATACTAACACTTCGTTAATGTCCATGAATCATCATTCAGAACGGCTTATCATTAAACATTTATGCTGTTTTGAAAAGCCAGGTATTGTATGTGACATGAGACAGAGGCGATCATTATATACAGCACATGCGGTCTATCTGTCTGCTTAGCATGCAACCTTTGACATCGGAGGCATCGCGCTGCACCAAACAGGTTCTCTGTCAACTGATGCTTACATTACTGCTGGTCGGATGGGAAGGGTGGTGGGTGCTCTGATTAGGGTTGGTGAGCCTCGCAGACCCGTGCCCCATGGTGCTTGTGCTGCCTGGGATGTGCCAGCCTCCTGCTGCCCCCTGTCAGGGTGCATCTCAGTCACTCTTCACCCCCGAGGGTGGAAGTCCTTGTAAGGAGCAACCCCCCCCCCGTCTCTCACCCAACACACTGCCAACTCGTCTCTGCAACAGGGTTGAGACAAAGGCTGCATCCACACCGCTGCATTTCCATACTGTTAGAATATGAATAATACTCGGACGTGGTGACACAGACGCTGATGTTCAACTCCTGACTGGGTCTTTTATGTCACATGTCGTCCCCCCCCCATGTGACTCTCAGTCTGTTTCTGCTGCCATGACTGCTTTATGCTTTACTTTCAATAACATTTCCACCTCATCCTCAGTCTTTTTCCTCATTGCTGCTCTTCTTCTATCATCTTTTTTGCAACAAAGCAACCAACTTTCTGCTTCCTGTTCACACAAGCACATGCACGTCCGGTATGTTTGTATATTTATCTGCATTTTAGTTGAGTTTATTTCTGAAATGGTGCTGGAACACTCGTTCAAAGTTAGTTTTAATTGTGAAACCAAAACTTAGTATGAACAAGTAAACAGCCCAGAATGAACTTATATTGTGTTGAATCCATAATGTGCACTTATGTGTTCATTCACAGTGACTCTTGATAAAACAGTAATGTACATTTATGCCAAAACCAGCAAAGATTTTGTCCCACTAACAAGTCAAACGCTGATATATCTCCTTCCTCGGTGCTGCAGAACTCGACTGAGGTCCAAAAACTATTAAAAACACATCAATGAGCCTCACTGTTGCACTTGGCTGACATGTTCCTTTATTACCATGAATGCACTGTATTTTATTCTGACTCCATCCCAAATAAAACCTCCTGCTGCCCCAAATACTCACTAGAGCACCAAATGTGGATTAATCCACCGCTGAAAATAGTCCCCTACAAAAGCGCTGTCTCCTCCTGTTTGAGTAACGTTTGCAAAAACCACCGTCATCAGCAGTTTTATGAAATTTCTGAGCCTTTTTTAGACATGAAACTCTTAACTTTTGATCCATGTTTAACATTTGACGTGGGAAGTGACTGAATAAACTGAGACTACTCATTAATGATAAATTGGTATGTTTCTGTTTAGTTTTGCTTGGTTTTGTTTAAAGTAAAGTAAACTGCCCTGCAAAAATTTTATTTTTAGTCTGCAGGAAAAGAAAAAAGAGCACAACAACTTTGAGCTCAAGTGCTAAAAGCTGCAAATGAATGTGAAAGGAGACTCTGCAGCATCAAAAACAAAGGCGGCATCATTTGTTTTTCATCATCACTTCGCTGCTGCAGGTCTGTTATTGGACACATTCACAAAGTCACATGACATTTGTCAGGCTTGAACTGCCTTTTTTTCAGAGGGGCTGTCACACAATATGCGCCCTCTCTCCTTCCCTGACTGTGGTGGCGGGAGTCGGGGCGCTGAGACGGCGCCCTGACCATGCAGCTCTGCACTGTGAATTTTTATATGCCATTGCCTGGAGGTTGGAAACTCTCATTATGCCGTGTTAGATTTATTAAAATAGATTATGGAAATGTTAATTAAGTCATTAATTACATTATTTAAGCAGCATTGACAGATAAGGGAGTGTGTGTGTTGTGTGTGTGTGTGTGTGTGTGTGAGGGGGGGGGGGGGGGGTGGTGTC
>JAPZDY010000021.1:25255467-25271972 GCA_029783645.1 Ctenochaetus hawaiiensis | reverse complement strand
TGTGTGGGGGGGGGGGGGGGGGTGTCGAGCTCCCTGGGTGGTTTAAAAGGATGTGATTGGTGACAAGGGACACTGTGGAGATGGCGTCTAACCGCCAGCGCTGACATGATACAAAGTGGCCTCCACTGCTCTCTCACCTCACGCTACTGTCTGCAGCGGTTTGCAGATCTGCCCGAGGACGCGAAGCTCGTCGGCCTTTTTTTTTTTTTTTTTTGCAGATCTGAGTGAACACGAGGGTACAAATGTGCTTTTTTTTTAAAACTAGCAGCTGCACATAAGTTAAGAGAATTTGTGCCTTGTGATGGAAACATTTACATTCTGCTTTACATTTCCCCTTTTTAGGAATGAAGCATTTGCTGTGACATTTTAAGCAAAAAGGCCCTCAAACCATATTTCCGAGGCTGCTGGCTGAAGGAAAACACAACACAACACAATTGTGAGATGAATCACCCAGGAGTTGATACTATGGACTCTCTTATCTGTTGACAGTTTAGTTACCACGAAGCACCGAGAAATGTGTTTTCCAATTCTCGGAGAGTTGAGCTTTTCTTTGTCCCATCAAACCTGCATTAACGGAGGCAAAATTGCTCTGATCACATTTGATAAGAACAAAATGATAGATTGTTGTAAACCAGCAGAATGCTTCAATTCTGATCTGAGGCATCGATTTGCCTCAGCAGCCAATTACTATGAGGACGAGGGTGTGTGTGTTCAGTCAGTCTGCCGAGCGAAGGTTTTGTTTTGTTTTCAGTCTGTTGTTTTACTTCGTCCCAAACACTTTCTGAGAGTTAAACTGTCAAATTAAAACACATCAGCTGCTATTTTACTGATGTGGAGACTGACGAGCGTCGGTCTTGATTCCTCAGGTCCTCCTTCAGGTTGCCACGCCGTCCTGGAAGGTGAATGTCTTGATATTAAGTGGCCGCTGATTGGAGGAAATGACAGGCTGCGAGACGGATCAACCGCCTCGGAGTCAGGCTATTATGATTAACTCCGAAATCAGTCACATGAACTTTGTGATAACTAACTTACTGCTTCACAGAATCACATAATAGCACTTAGCATGAGACGGAAACATGCATACATTTCCCGTGTAAAAACAGCTGAGAGAACAAAGTTACATTACCGCACATAATCCCGTTTGTGAGGCCTGTGTGTTTTTTATTTAACAGTTTTATCAAAATCTGAAATATAGACAAACAGAATCAGGGTCGATTAACTCCAGGGAGTTTGTGCTGAGGTTTATGGTTTGTTGTTATCTGGGGTGTTTAAACTTTGCAGCCTCCCTGCAGCTTCTGTTGTCCTCTGCTCAACGCTGGACTGTTACAGTGACGAACCAGATGTTTGATTTTACAGAAAACTTAAATGCATAAATCGTCTCCCACATCAAGAGGGAAACGTTGCATCGGCTGCATAAAAAGAGTTAAAACACAGATAAAGAGCAATACATTGATCCCCTCTGTGGTGTTTAACTAGTCTCAAATCTGCTGTGTGACTGTCATACAGTTCATTGATCTGATTTGTTGAAGGCAGCTTGTGATGGACAGATGTTCGTCCAATCACTTGCTAAGTTTCCTTAAAGTGCCTGTCCTTCTCCAAACAGTTTCCACATCAAACCTCTCAGGTTGTCGTGAATCTGCACAGGCAGACGTGTTCGGGCAGCGCTCAGCTCGTGCAGCTATAAATTCTGGTCTGCACCTGGACCGTCCTCACAAACACGGGCAGGTGACAACATTTAAGCTAATTTGGACCCTGGCTGCCATGTGGAGGTCTGTGTGCAAATTCGACCTGCCCAACAATTTACATTCACCTCCACTGCAGCTGCTGTGGAAGAGTCATGTGAGCTGGTTAAAAGGGAATTCATGCAGAAATGATGATTCTTTCAAAATGTTTTAGAACAAAGAGGCAGCAGTGTTTTTTTAAAGAGTCAGGATGAAATGAAATGTAGGTTTTAACGTCATTGTTACTTTTTCGCTAACACAAACATATAAAAATGTTTAAAAAAAAAGTATTTAAGATGCAACATGACACACGTGGCCAGAATTATGTTTTAAATGTTACAAAAAAGATGATCAGAATATGAAGCAATAACAATTCCAATTTTATGGCCAAGTCATTGATCTATCGGGTCTTTAAGATATCGGCTGAAGTTAGCATGCTAACCAGCTAGCCCCAAGCTGCCTTAAACTCCTTGTTCTCTTTTCATAAAACACACTGGATTCAAACTCAACGGAAACTAAAGAAAATAAATCTCATCAAAACATCTCAGTTTGTCTTTTCACTCTGATTTTGTTCAAAAAAAATCTTTGATCATCGAGTTAAGATGTGAAAATCCCTGCTGGTGATGCCTGACCATGCTTTTGCTCCTCCCTTTCTTCCTGCCTTTCCTATTTCTGCTTTCCATTTCGTTATAATCGTTGTAGTCAGAGTCCTAGTTGCTGTAAATCATTCATTTCTGTTGTCAAACTGGCTTCAGGTAGTTGTGAAGGCTGTGTTCAGTCCCTGTCCAGCTGTTTTTCTGGTAAAACCACAGAAACTGGTTCCATAAACATCCCTGCAATGCTGCTTGGAGCTCCTTGCATACTCAGTCGGCTAAAAGAGCTGCTAACGGCACAGCTAACTGAGCTAACAAGCTAATGACAGCTGCTAACAAAAAGCCATTTTTTTACATACTGCTGCTTGAAAAGTCATGATGAGGCTAAATGAGACATCATTTCTTGGTTTGGACCAAAGAATCACGACATTTCACTGCATCTCAAGTTGTTGTCAAGGCCAAGCAGAACCTGGATTCAGCATAAAGACTCAGTTAAGAAGATCGTGGGACCTGATGATGAGATCAGGATTATTTTACTGTACTAACAAAGTTATTTTGGAGGAGTCAGAGTGTGAGCTAACTGGACTTCTGTGGTAGAAACATGTGGGAGGAGGCAGTCAGACCTCGAACCCCAGAGGACATCCTTTCCTAGTGTTTGTGTGTTTCCTCAGGTGTCTGTCCAGCTACCTCAGCAGTTGTTACCGGCAGGCTGAGCAAACCTCCTTCACAGTCCAGGCCAGAGGCTCCAAGCAGGAGGAGGAGGAGGAGGAGGGAAGGAGTCCAGACCGCTGGGATCGCTCCGAGGCCGCCTCATCAGGGCCGGGTCAGCCTCCGTCAGCGGCCTCACCCGGTCAAGTGGACGAGAGGAAAGTGAATGTGGTGAAGAGTGGATTTCTCACCCTTTTCTGAGCCACAAACAGAAGAAGTTTACCGAATATGATGTGAGAGTAAATCCTCTGGGTATTTTCTGTCTCTAACAGCCATTCAAGAAATCTCATCGGTTCATCAGCGTATCATTTATGAGATCTCGCACTTTAAAAAACGATTCTGAAGGTGTCAAATATTCTTGTTTTCCTCTCTGTCAAACCCTCACACTCTCACTGTAGTCTGGATTTATTCTCACATAGTGCAAATTGATCGTGAGGGAGAAAATACACGCAGCTTTGCGTGAGTGTGTTCAGGCTCAGAGTGGAAAAAAAAAGCCTGAAATCACTCTCTTTCCTTAATGACGTCCACACAGAGACAATGGGGCGCCGCTCTGATTAGTGTCACCTGTCCTTGTGCATCTCATCAGCTCCATTATGGCTCCATCTCCCATGCTTCTCCTGCTAATTGAATAGCCTGTGAAGTGGTGACGATGACGAGGGCGAGAGCAACGTCTGTCCCGCTGCTGCTGCTGCAGAAATGAGAGTCAAAGCTTCCCAGCGAGACTCTGCTGTTGTCCTTAAAACATAAAACATTATCATGCAGATAGAAGAAGAGCTAACAAGTAGCCCTCATGTTACATCACCATCATATCGACCAAGGATTATGTGCTTATGTAACTGCTTTGAATTAACATCTACAGTGTATTTAGAAGGAGATGAAGCGACGCATCTCACATTTCTTCAGTGTGTTAGACAGATTTTTCTTATTCCACGTGACCTTGAGATTTCTATGGACAGTTTTCAGGCTTTATTCGCACAGTAAGTGAGCACGTACAGGTCAGAGGTTCTCAAATCAGAGCTGAAGGTGGACACGCCAGGAAAAGTTTGGTAAATTTAGGGGTTTTTTTGACATTTCAGTAAAACATACCGAAAACCTGAGTTGAAAATTTTAAGTATTTCCAGCCATCAGTCAGTTAGCTTAGCTTAGCATCAACACTGGAAACAGAGGGAAACAGTTAGCCTGGCTCGATCAAATAGGAACAACATCTGCCAACCAGCACCTCTGTTTTTTCAGGAGTTTCTTTCCCAGGCATTCCCAAAATGTCAAACTATTCCATGAAGGATAGAAAGGTTAGGTATTCTGATCTAAACTCGTGAAGATACAACATAGCAGAACTTACATTAACCGGCAGCAGCCTTTTTTTTTTAAATCTCTATGAACTTCAGTGAGTTATTCTTTGCCTTGCAGCCTTCAAACTCATGCTGCACAAGTCGGTGTGACCACCTGGTCTGCACATGTGAACACCTGTTGTGTCCTCACTCACTCACACCGGTGATATTTCAGGCCTGAGTTCACAGAGGAGCTGCAGTCAATTAAGATCCATCAGACGCTGCATCAGAGGAGACACGAGAGAACAAGACCTGAGCTATAAAACAACGATCAAAGCCCAGCGATACCTGGCCTGGTAGATGCTCCTGTCCCTGAGCTTTTACTGCAGGTTTTCAGGTGTTCACTGATAATCCACCGAGGTAATTCTGATGACATAATCTGGGTCATTTTCTTACGTTTCACGAGGCTCCTTTAGCGCCTCAGAAGACATTATAGTACAAATGTTTACAGCAGTTTTCCTTTCCTTTCCTTTTAGTGTTCACTATAAAGGTTTTGTAAATAAATGCTCCTCTGTGAATGTTAACCTCAGAAACTGTCTTTTATATCAAATGATCATACTGAATAATTGAATGCTATGTTACTGTAAACAATTTTTTAACTTCTCTTTCACTCAACTGTGTTTATACATGGAAATAAATGAAAAGTGAGGCGGCCTCTGTCTGATGTTTACACTGAATAACATTCAGGACTATCTGCTTTTCAGTCAAAGGAGAATACACATGATATTTCTCAGATCTGCAAAGAAAACCTTGAAATAAAAAAGAAGTCTTTTATTTTAATTGGATAAACATTGCCAGCTGTGATGCAGGGCTGTAATGTTGGTGCCTCTCCTGCCAGGCAGGAGCTTTGCTGTTATCTGCATGCGCCTGAGGCACAGCTAATGTAAAAAGATCCTCCTCGCTCTGCTCGGCTCTGCTAGCAGTGAGCTCTGCAGGCTTATCCTGCTCAGTCCCTCTTCGTTTCACCTCTCGGTCACAGCCAAGTGACTCTCAGCTGTGCACCACCTCGGCTCGGGCCTTTCTGCGGACAGAATAGAGGAAGTGCAGCAGTATCTTCACACTGCTGTATCTGGTAAATGCCACAACAACAGGACTGCAGAGGCTTCCCAGTGTCCCCGTGCCTGCATGGTTCCTGGGGCTTAATGTGTGCGTGTGGGGCCAGATGGACACTTTCATGAGTGTATGAGTGTGGATTATTCTGCCGGCTACATCTGGGGCTCCACATGGCACAGCAGACTGCGGTAAGAAAAGGCAGGTGGGCACGTGGGGAGGGCGGCCCTCCAGCGGGCTCCCTTACATCTATACTCACTGACAGGGCATCGCCGCAAATGGCAGACCCGAAAGGTTACGAGACGATCCTGCAAGACAAATGCTCCTCTGAATCCTGGCAAACATGGTGTCCTCTCTGTCCCCGACTTCCTGTCTGACACACACAGCTTACTTGTTTCCAGGTGTCAGGTGTGACTGTATGTGTCTGTGCTCGGTTTGGGCTGCGGCGTCTCGTTCAAGGACGCTTTGTAATGTGGACGAGAGGAGTGGAGGGTTGAGCCGCCGCTCCTGTGATTAATGGCCTTCTGCCTGAGCTACAGCTGCCCGTAATATGAACATGCCACCACCTTCAACATATTACCACATTATGTTCTGATTCAGTGTCCATCGCCGCGTCAGAGGAGAAGATTACATGACAGTGTAGCAGGCAGACAATGAAAGCTAACGAGAAAACAGGAGCCTTCAAAGAGTCAGTCGCTTTGTCAATCAACAGAAAATCAATGCACAGCAATTTAATAATAGATTCATCATGAAAAGCTTTTTTTTTTTGGCCATCACTGGTATAATATCACCTAATATGTACGAATGTTAGCAAGGGCTTCCTGTTTACTTGTCATTCATAGAGCAAAATTAGCATCCATTTGGATTCCTGTTTGTGTCCATATGATGAATTTAAGTTATATATTCACTCCTCTGTTCGCTCTTCAAAGTGTTTGGCTCTCTATTAAAATGATCCACTGATCACCATGTAGTTGCTAGTTGCTGTTAAACACAGCATTTGCTGAAAAAATGCCAATTATAGCATCAAAAACTGGGTTTGATTTTACTAAGATGAATGAAAATGAAACTTTAAATAGCTTCTTATCTGTTTAAAAGGTACAAATGTGTGTGAAAAAGAGTGAGCCGGCATGTTCATGCAGGGTTTGATGTTTTAAAGATGTGTTCAATAAGCGTCACCACTGGTGGGAGATTTAAAAAGAAGCTAGCAGCCGATAGCGGCTAATGGCTGCAATCTGAGAAGACAACAAGGTTCAGGAGCTGCTTCCCCTCTGAGCAAAGTTCGAGATCAACACAGACAGTTAATGATTTTTATTACTGCATTATGCCTTTTGCATGTAATTAACATCATGTCATTTAATTAACACGCAAATCATCATCAGACCAACATTCTGATCTGGTGCAGCTTGTTTACATACATCTACAAATTAAGTTCATCTGTAAAATGTATACAGCGTCAGACTAAAAACCCCAAATCACTGCATTTTGAAATTAAATTCTGAGCTCGCTCACACAACTCAACTTATTAATTCCCCACACTCATATTAGATTGAACTCAAGCCAAGGCCTTTGTGAAATCAGAGCTCATTAGACGAGTCCACCTCATAATGAGAGCCAGATCCATCAGCAGAGATAAATCTCCTGCTCTGCCCTGAACTGAGATCCCATTGAACACACCCGCAGCGCTTCAGACCGCATGTGAACAAGATATTTGCTTTGAAGCACCAACACACAGATTTGAATCAGTGTGTCAGAGTGCCAAATGTCCTAGGTTGTGACTGACAGGGGATCCGCTTTGGAGGAGGCTACCTGTTGAGGAGGATTAAACAAAATACAGATGGTGTTTACATATTAAACAAACAAAGGAAAAACTGCTTTCATCGAGACAGGCCGAAGTCACAAGTAGAAAGTAATTTATCTGAGATTCATCCATTCTCTACCTTTCTCTAGATAAATAAACCAGAGTTTGCATCAGTGTTTCCCACATTTGCTCCTCGTGAAATCCGAGTCTCCGGCTGCAGAGAGGACATCACGGATGATGTTTTTCTGGCCTGTGATAGAATCACACATGACCCTGAGATCACCTCTGAAGGACGAAGGCTGCTGAGTGTCCGGCCGTTCGCTCCGGCCGTCAGCACGACGCGAGCTCGGCCTGATCCGCTGCGGCTCCAGATGAATAAATTAAATGAATTACCAGCTGCCTTGTGCGAGCTCGCAGGATGCAGGGTGGCATGAGCACGCCATTACAACAATGATAAGGATATCTGCGTGGCCTTGTGTTAAAGGAATTACACATAGCATCCACAGCCGTTAAGAGAGTGTGACAGTTTTGCGCACACTGGCAAGTTAGTATGACATGAAAATGTGTGTGGCTGCAGAACGGCTTCGGCTGCTGTTTGGCCTGAGCCGAGTCGGGGGGGGGGGGGCACCGAGCGGCTGGCTTGCTGGGAAGTCAAATAAAAAAAAAAAAAGGAGAGCGTGGAGTCTTATTGTGATGCAAATGGACACGCTGTTGTGCTTAAACAATGCATTAATATGTCCCTCTTGAGCAGATAGCATCACGAGATGCACAATAACCAAAAATGATGTCCTCCGAGGTTATTTAAAGCGATATGACATCAAACCCTGACATTGCAAGAAGTGCCTACTGCCTGTCCGACTGGTTTTGTCTCCAGCTTTGATAAAAACAGATGAAGGATAGAAGGCTGTTCTTGAATCCAAGCCACTATATATGTAAAGTCCATTTACATAATATTATGTATATTGTATTCCGCTTTATTCTAATGTTTGAATGTAAACTGAATTTAAGGACCCGCGCAGGGACGCAAACACCGGACAAAGTGTTGAGGCTAAAACGCAAGACACGTGGCAAGTTGTCCGATAACTTTGTCTTCTACCTGTAATCTGATGCAGCGCAGAGAGGAGGGATCTGCCTCACTTCCCCCCGGGGTGATTTATGATTGAGGACATGTTAATAAAAATATCAAAACAATCTGAGCTCTGGTGGGGAAGATACCGGTCCACTACGTACATCATGCTCGACAGGCCCGCGCAGGGATCGGCCCGCTCGGTGATATTATGCCTGCGTGGACGCCCCCATGCCCTGCTCTTGAATAGAATATGCAGCTGTTGTTTGTTTTTGGGAGGGTCGGTGGGGGCTGCACCGCTCACACAAGGTGACATTTGTGTGAACATGTGCTGCACTTAGTCTGATAGGTGAACCTTCTTTAAATCATGTTCCCAAAGGAGTCAGGGATGGTTTCGCTTTATTAAAGCTCCTAGGGAGGCAAAGCCATGATTGGCTCAGTAATTTTGATATAATGTTCAAATGGAAATCACATAAAAAATAAGAGATATTAACCTTTAACATAACTATGACAACTTTACAATGAGCCCCCCTCCCTTTGTAACTGGGTTGAAGTTAGTTTTGGCCAAACAAGGATATAGACTGTCACAACCCTTCCAGTGGACCATCACAGGGCCTTATTCTGAAATATATATGCAACCGAGCCCATACATTAGTTTTAATTTTTAATGCCTTTAGACTTGTAGGTCACTGAGAGGTTTCATATATTAAAACAATTACTGTCCGATAATTATTAATTTGCAAAATTGGCTTTTCAATTTAAAATCAACATATGTTTAATTGATGGCACAAATCAAAGGTGGTCAAAAAAATAATTTGTCCCCCTTCATTGACAAATTTACATTTTTTCTGAAATAAGATCCCATGGGGTCCAGCTGAAGGGTGATTAATTAATAATGTAGGGACTTTTAACTACGTGGCTAATAGATGTCTGCTCAATTATATTTGCAAGATACTCAGTGCAGCTACCTCGCTAAGCTGTTTTCCCCTTTCGAAAAACAATGTACTACACTTTAATTTACTGAAAACCAGATTAAGAATTCAGATTTGCCGTACATGCTTCAAAAGCTACTGTCTTAAGCTAACTAGCAGACTGGAGCTAATTAGCAGTTTGTATTAACCACAGAGTTCAAGGAGATCCAAAGTTAATGAAGCTAACGCTAACAGATTCATGTAATTTTTAGCTTCTTAGTCTGGGAGGTTTAGTTCAATAAAAACACAGATATGTGTAGTTCATGTTAGTATGTTACTCAGCTGATTAAACTAGCAAATAAATAACTATAACTAATAAATAACTAGCAAGACTACTTGAGTAGCTCAAAAGTTTTGCATAGAAAAGCTAATGCTAACGTTTTCATCTCAGTGTGTCGGAAATGCTAAAACCATTAGCGCCATAGAGTAGAGTTACATGAAACAGGCTTGGGTAGTTTAACTTAGTGAACTAGTCAATGAATTAGTTGAGCTTTCTGAACAAATACGGGTTCATTTGATAGATTTTATCATTTATTTTATGTCAACAAAGTGTTTTCATGCCTGAAAGGAAAACCAAAAGACATGTGAGCTAAAAGAGAAATGTCAATCAGGGCAAACAAACTGTTTCTAAACCAGGTTTTTCTCAACTTTAATAGTAAATATACATCTTTCCTTTTTTAAAACCAAGTTTTCAGTGGCTTTAAAATCTCGCATGAAACCTCACATGAGTAAAAAGTGTTTTTAATTTGGAAATGATTCATCATATTACACCCAGTGGTGCAGGGCTGAAAAAGATGCTGCTGTATAAAAACCCTCCGAAATCTGTTCTTACTTAAGGATGCATCACTGGAAAGACACATTCATGATAGTTCATTAAATGCCTGTTCACTCCTCACACACATTTTTCTCTCTCCCTCTTGCTTTTTTGATGGATTTATACGGAGTTTGGGCGTGGACGCGGAGTAATTTAGTATGTGGTAAAAGCCACTGCAGGGATGTGTGGCT
Organism: Ctenochaetus hawaiiensis; assembly: GCA_029783645.1. Taxonomy (NCBI): domain Eukaryota; kingdom Metazoa; phylum Chordata; class Actinopteri; order Acanthuriformes; family Acanthuridae; genus Ctenochaetus; species Ctenochaetus hawaiiensis. Next base: position 25,261,732 of record JAPZDY010000021.1, on the reverse strand, counting down.
GTAATACTCAATTCCACTTCCAATGAAACTAAAATCTCAGTGATTTTCTGTCTGTGTGTCTTGCAGAACACAAAATCGTCACAAAGTACACTGTCAAAAATGAAAATGCTCTGAAACAGGGAATCCACTGCACACATGCCTCCATGCTGTTGTCAGGGAGCACAAAGTGTACTGATGTTGTCGGAGTTGATGCAGTTTGAAGTCTGGAGATGTTCTGTGAAAAACCCTTCACATTCTGGAGGCTTTTTGTGATGTTTTCTATAAGTGAATCAAACTAAATGCTGCAATAATTTGCCTGCTTCAGGTGCTTTTAATGCAGCAGATTGTTCATTTCAATGACCTTGCTGTTCAGTTTATAAAACATATGTTGTTTTCTATTATAAACCACTGTGCTTGGAAATGTCCATTTGTAGCTCGTGTAATAGGAGAAGCACATGCACTTTTAAGAAACAAGAAATATAAAGTGTTACCTTATTTTTTTTCTTATATTTCTTTCAGTACATAAGGACATTCAGATGTCAGTAGTGCATTTGCTCGCAGAAAACCAGCTGAAGCCATTTTCATCTTTCATAAAGGTGGTGTTTAGTTAAGTGAGCACTGCAATATGGAAGTGTGTGTGTTGGGGGGTGTTACTTCACACAGCTACAGAGCACTATAAGTGTTTCTGTGAAGTAAAAAGTGCCATTTCCTCTTCTAAAAGTGCATCTTTTCAAACTGTCTGTGGCCTTTTTAAATTCAAGTCAAGTCACTTTATCATTACTGGTGGTTATGATAATGTTGTGCTCATCTGCTTTCGCTTAACCAAATTAAATTGCGACGACAAAGTCCGACGGGGCAAGAAACTCGTGTTGTAAACAAGCCCACAGTTCACAGACAGATTAGGACCGTCACCTTTTCACACCAGAGGCGTCTCAGCCAGACTAACAGTCAAAATGAGGGTAAAGATAATAAACGTGTTCATCTTGTGTAGAACTTAAGTGGATCACAACTTGACAAGTATAGAATATTTGTTTCAGTGATGATTACACTTTGTTGTTGTGTTTAAAGCCTGCAACAGACAAGGTAAGGCTTGTTTTTAGCTTCGCTGTTGCTGTAAATCACTAGATTTTCACAGGCCAGTTAGAGGAGTCAGGAGTCCATGATGGTCCAGAACAGTTAATAATAAAACAGGTTTCTAAGAATTGTAAAACAGCACAACAAGAAGAAGTTTTAAATGAGCAGAAAAGAAATCAAACTGATGGGTTCAGTAGTTTGCAAGTTTAGCTACGGACACACGAACTAAACGTATCATACCTCAGTGACTGAAAAGGTCAATGACCAATGAGCTTGTAGACGACAAGCAGCACTTTGTCACCGGGTGGTTAGCAATTTGCTTCTGTAAAAGCACCAAAACTACGTGGTTAGATTTAGGAAAATATCATGATTTGGGTTAAACGTAATACATTTCCTGCAATATTTATGCGGTGTAGGTTAAATAAGTCAGGCAGTTTTTGGGGAGTACTGTGCTGTTTATCAGATTGAAGTCGAACCAATCTGTAAACTTTGTTGGATAAAAAACTAGATTTTAAATAGTAAAAAATTTCATTTAAAATTTAAATTGCTGTTTTGTTTTTGTCTAACTTCTTTTTATGGATGTTGTTCTGTTCTCAGATCTCATCAGTTAACTTGATCAGAGCAGCGTCACATTTAGCCAAGTTCTAATAAATCCAAATCATCCTTGGAACAGACTGGAAAGTTGCTCAAATAAGTGATTAATAAGAATTTTAATTTAATTTTAATTAATTTACAACATTAGGCGGTTGATCATTGAAAACCACCAACATATATGCAGTTTTGAAGCGATATAAACACTCCTGTCTCATGTTTTGCCTTCAGCTGCCATGAACTCACCAGCACTCGGTTAGTTTTAGCAGCTCTGCCTTTATTGATTTCACACGCAGACGTGGTTTCACATCATTGTCTCATAACAGAGCAGGAAAAACATTCCTTCAAGATAAATTTCACCCAACATGAGCTGCTGCACCCTGACACTGGCAAAGTTAGACTTGTATAAATGTCAAGAGAGATGTGTCCTCCTTTTGTTCGCTGCAGAATTTGCCAGCAGCTCATTTCCTCCAGGAACGCATTAACAAAGCAGTTAATTCTATCATTAATTAAAAGGAATCACAATTCAGTGAACACTTCAAATTAATCTATTGAGATTTGCTCTCACACAACGCTCACATTCTATTTTCTTTGTCTCATCAAAGAAATTGATGCTCGAGAGGCATGTTTTTTTCTCTGTGTGTGTGTGTGTGTGTGTGTCATTTCCGTCAGTCTGGTCCTGTGTAGCTCCGTTAACAAAGCATGTCACCAACACTGCCAGGTTTGGCTGTTTGATTCCAAAGGGATTCATCCGTGCAAAAGATGAGTACACCTGTAGCATTAGCAAGGCGCTAACACAGGCGTGGGTCGGCTAAAAAAAGCATCGTCTTTGAAGCAGATTACAAAGGTGTGAGTGATGACAAACTGGTTTAAAAGGGACGGTTTACCCGAAAATCAAAATACATTTTTCCCCTCTTACTTTTATTTTCTGTTAAGCCATCATGATTGTTTTGGTGAGAGTTGCCAGGTTTGGGAGATATTAGCCGTCTCTCTGGAATAGTGAAATACTCCACAATAAAATCTCCTTCCAGAAATCATGAACTTGTTTTTTCTCAAGATGATCAATGGAGCTTTTAGTAAGCACTTTAAAGGTGAAATGACTGCAGCTATATAAAACCTTTCTAGTCTTTCAACCACTCAGAGTTTAACAGCAGCAGCTTCTTCACCTCCTGATCCACCAACGCCTGCAGTTTCATGTAGGAACTATTTTCTTCCAAAGAAACTACAGACACCAAACATATCACTGCGCAGATGCTAATCAACTCACAGACAAGACTCATTCTTGTGTAACTGTGAGATGTTAACGTTAATGTTGTCTTCCTCAAGCTGCAGTGTTAGCTGCCATAGCTAGCTTAGTTAGCTAAGTTAGCTTAGTTAGCTAGCCTCTCTTCCATGAGTAGATGCATGCTACCTTTGGAATGATGATAAAACTGGGGCATTTAGTTAAGTGAGGAGAAAATAGTGACTACATTAAACTGATTACAACAAGGTCTGTGAATTATTCTGAGAACATGCTCATGAATACTTTGCAACTCACACCAAAAAAATCTTAATGATAAATTGCACCACACGCAAGAGAATAAAAATGTATTTTTCAGATTTTGAGTTGAATTTTCCCTTTAATGAATGAATGTAAATTACTGGTGTTGTCGCCTCCGTGTTCATGCATTGCACAGAGAGCCCTGAAATCAATCTAAAAAGCTCCATTGTCTCCATGAATCTCACATTTCTTGAGATTCATAAAGATGCAGTGAAATAATTTCACAACACCATCAAAATGTTTGATCTGGCCGTTGGCCCACACGGAGCTGTTTATCTCCCCAGTCACTCGAGTTGGGTTATAAATACTCCGTGCTTGGCGTCTCCTCCGTATAGAGCTACTTGGAGGGTGATAAGGTGCTAATTAGCAACTGTTAGCAGAAATAAAAAAAAACTACGTCCACAGAATGAAGCACATCTCGCCGTTGCCACCGAATGTTCCGCTGATGATCCTCTCTCCTCCGCTTGCAGACACCGAGACTTGAGAGATGTCCCTTATTAACAGTGTGTACATGAAACTCCCGTATTTTTTTTTTTTTCATTCCTTCCAGGCAAGCCAGGTCTGACAAATTAAGGCTGTGGAGTCATTAGATTAAGATAAGAACTTATCTTTTACTCTGAGACAGACTTTTATCTATTGTATTTTTCTTCTCTGCTGTCTCTTTCATTCCCCCCCCCCTCCTCTTTTACTGTGAGATTGTTAAAGTAATTGGGATGTTATGTGACCAGAAAGGCCAGATAAGTTTTTAACCCTGTCATGGATTAACCTCTCATGTCTGAGGTAGGTCACGAAAGGTGCGGTCGAAGACATGCAAAGACTCATTTAGGGGAATCTTGATGTGTTATTGTTGGAGGACGGCATGTTTTTTCTGCAGGTACATGTGCAAGATGGTCTGAAAATGACTTCTGTACGCTGTCAGGGGTTATTAAAGCATAAAGTGTATTTGTGGGGTCGCTGGGCAAGACTGGTGCGGTGTCTCCGTCTCCGAGTACATCATTTAGAAACGTTCGACCAGGTTTCATCACATGGTTTCCTGAAAGCTATTTCAGATGACCTTTTAAAGTTAATCACAGTCATGCTCTGTTCAACTAGTTTAAAGAGAATCCACGTCAAAAAAAAAAAAAAAACGGGGGGGAAAGAAAGCAGAATCTCTCTTATAATATAATCCACAGTGGAATAATTAGGAAAGAAGCTCTCTGAACATCACATTAACAATCACCGTCAGATGCTTCATCTTTTCCAAAGGCTGTGTATGTGTTAGTCTCTCATGCTTCTGTATATTTTTCTCTGTTATTAATATCTAAGGAAAGAATCACAGCCCAGAGCAGCATGATTAGAGCTTTGAGATTTATTATTTTTTTCAAAGCAGAACATATGAAAAACACCTGGAATAAATGACTTGGACGGTTGCGGCATTAGCTCGTGCATTTCTGTGATCCCAGTGTTTATAATCCTTTGTTTTAAAGGTCATCGCACCACCTCGTTGATATCTAGACATTTCTTTGAAGGCACTAATTGTGTCTACATTCTTGACCACTTTGTCAGACAACTCCGCACTAGAGCTGAGAATTCAGAGGAGTATATGCTGCTTGTTTACTGCGATCAAGATAACAAGGACAAGTCTGTGAAATAACGAAGGCCGGGGCTGATGCAGAAAACACTATATTTTCCATTTTAATGGTGTTTAAGCGTAGGAGAGATGGCTTGAAAAAATGTAACTAAAGGATCGGATTCAGTGGGATCCAAATGGCAAGGGTAGCTGTTGGGCATGATGACGTTCCTTTGATGTGAGCTATAACTAGCTTTAAGCTCAGCTCGGGCGCATCATGGCTGCATCCTGACTGATGTGGGTATTTCACTCAGATGAGGGCCACTTTGTCGTGTGAGCCAACTGTACCTTTAATTTCAAATTCTCTAATGTCTCAGATGGGAGGACTTTAAAGGCCCAGGTCATTAGTGTATTGTAATGTTTGCCCACAACTGCGCGAGCTGGACTGTCATCTCTCCGAATTTTGTCACATTCATCAATGCTCTGCATAATAGGATGAGATACTATTTACATATCGGATCAAAATTGCCAGAGGAGAGCATTAATTATTGAAAATCTGACAGAAATCAAAAGAGCAGCTTTTTCCTCTTCGTAGTTTGTTGTCTGCAACAGACTGAAAGCCACTCTGTGCCCAGTAAACACAATTATCTCAATTTTAAAAGGCATTGCAGGCTGTTTGGAGGGAACATGCTCAACACAAAGGCCACAGCGTCTTCAGTCACCGGACTAAAATGAAGGTTTGCCCTTCATGCCGCACTCCCCCAATGGGCTGTAACAAGCATCTGAGAGAGGACGTGGTGCAGCCTCTGGAGGGCGACCTACTGTACAACGTCCATCTTTGTTTGGCTGTCAGGCTGCTGATGTGCTTAGCAGCCTCTGATAATAGAAAGTGCATCATATTGATCAGTGACATTGAGCGTGAGACTGACTTCATTATTGAAAACAAAGCAGTGTGCTAACGAGGAGGTGGATGCAGCTCTGCTGATTGTTTTGCACGTTCGTTACAGTTGCAGCCATTTCTTTTACTGTTGTTTCTCTGCATATTGTCTTATCAACACAATGCATTCAAGAGGCTCCTGCATTGTTCCACCTGTGAGATAAACACAAGACCGCAGTGAGCTTTATGAGCAATGTTTATGTTAATTATCTGAATTTAAATTATTTCTCTATTATCATCATGAAACACGTGTAAAATGTACATATCGTGCATCCTACCTGGCTGCTTGTAGAGGAACTGCACGCCTGAACTTTTAGATTTTTGCTGTAAGTATTTAATTTTTATGCACTCTCCCTTTGGGGATCATTAAAATTTCATCTTGATCTTATCTTCTTAATCATAATCTTAAAATCTGTTTGAGTATGTTGTAACCTGCTTTCCCTGTGATGCAGTAAACTGAGTCTGTTTCATGCTCAAGTCTTAATGTCTGAAAAAAAAAGGGATATAAGGTAAAAACATGTGTAGCCAGGTGTAAAAAACGCACACAGTTATTTGAGTACAATCACAGAAGAGAGACTGTTTATTTTCTTTATCT
>JAPZDY010000021.1:25214091-25232261 GCA_029783645.1 Ctenochaetus hawaiiensis | reverse complement strand
TGACCAGCAAAGATCTCTGCTAATTCCGCTTTAAAGCCTTGTTTTCATCCGTTTCTGACACGATTTAAAATCCTCTCGTAATACGTTCCAGGACTTTTTAAATTAAAGTTATCTGGTTTCTTAGAAACACGATATTTTAAATTTCTTTTTGAATTTAATAATCTAACTTATATTTAACCACTAGAACAGCAATTACTTCACATTATCTTTGGTAATAACAGTCTGATAATCTCCTGATAATTAGAGTTAATTTAACAGAACATGCATGCATCACAGAGTCCTTTTTCTCACCTGATATAGTCGTTTCTACAGAGGATCATGCCGCTTTTTGTGTAGCACGACGTGCCGATTTCGCCCAGCTGGGCCTGGCAGCAGGAGCACTTGAGGCATCGGCTGTGCCAGTAGCTGTCCATGGTGTAAAGGAGGAAACGGTCTGCGATTTTGCCCCCGCAGCCCGCACACCGCTTCCAGGACAGGGAACCGGTGCCCACCGGCGGTGGCTGGCTGCTGCCTCCGGGATTCACCATTGTTCCTAAAGAAAAAACACACACACACACACACAGATGACATGATGTTCAAACGCTACGCTGGTTGTACAAGTCACACCCATATGGTCGCTGTTTATACTTTTACAAGGCGAGAACTGTTGTGTATACAGTCGGGTCAGAACCTGGACAAGGTCAGAGGGTTGTGCTGGATCCTTCTGCAACAGGGTAATAAAGTCATGCATCCCACAAACCACCAGGGAATTTATCAGTTATCCAGTGAAAACTCCAGCCCTTTGAACATCCAGTTGCACCAGTGTGGTCTTTGACTTAAAATCGGACCAAAACACAATAGCTGGTCTCACAAACAGAACAGTTCTGGGTCCTGTTCTTCTACAAGAGAGCCTGCGAGTCATTTAGTGAACTAATCTGCCCTTGATCTCCGTCTCATCCCCATGCTGTTGCTTCATTGGACCTCTCATGATGAATGTCTGTTAACTGATAACACCGCGAGCCAAAGAACAATTATGCAGCGTGGGCTTTTGTCGAGCCGTCCAATGGAAAAAAAATTCTAAATAGCACAATACTTTTACCGCACAGTTCCTCACTCTACGGCAGCGTGAATAGCTGGAAAGTGGTGATTATTGCCAAACACAAAGGACTACTGTGTGAAAAGGCTGGAGCAGAATTGGCTTTGAACTGACATGTGAAACAGTCTGGCTCGCAGGTTTCTGTGTTTACCAACACTTGATGCTCGCTCGGCCTTTGACCCCGAGCCACAAAAATATAATATGATCCGTCCTGTACCACAATATTTACCAGCACTTTAATGGGACGCGCAGCCGTGATGCATCACAAACCTGCTGTAATGATGCTAAGTGTTCTAATCTAATGCAACGCAGGCATTTTTGCACCCACAAATTAATGTTGGGCTCTTTCAAATGTAATCCTCTCCAATTTGGTCAGGCAGACTACATGGATAAAGCCAAATCTTTGTTGAAAGGCAGGTAGGCTAATTAGAGTTGGGGAGGAGAGAGGGTGGAGGGTGGAGGTGGGGGGGGGGGTTTCACAGAGAAAAGCATTCAGTAAGCCCATTAGCGATGGCTCTTAGGGACAAACCACAGCGTACCTCAGCGCTGATTAAATCTAAAAAGAGATGAATCAAAAAGGCCGACCTGAAAGTGACTCCCTGGATAAACAAGACGGACCATCGTCAAGTTTCATTCAGAGAGGAGTTTTCTTCTTCTTTTTTTTTCCGCTGAGGGATGAAGGGGACAGGAGGGGAAGAGGAAGAGGAGGAGGAGGAGAGGAGGAGGAGGGGGGTGGCTTTTAACTTAAATGGGCTAACTCAAGTAATTACACGGGCAGGCAATTTGGGCGCAGACTAAGTCATGGAAATAGAAGAGAGAGAGAGAGAGAGAGGGAGGAAAAAACATATCAGGCAGCCATGTGCTAAAAGGTCCTGTCCGCTGGCTGCTGCGGCTGCTTTTTCTTTTTTTAATGGAAAATGAAAGAAATGTGGCATCACATTGGTGTTACTGCGGGGTAAAAATGCGTGAGAGGTGGAGGTGGGGTGGGTAAGGAGGAGGATAATGTCGCAAGAATAACACAAGCTATCAAATATCACCGCTAGCATTCTTAAGAGAAACACACAAGCTGCCAGAAAAGAGAAGCGACGAGCCTCATTTAGAAATAAAATTTAAAAAATAATTAACATATTTAATGAGTCACAACGCAACACAGATGAAATACCAACAAACACCCACCTCGTTTGTCTCGTTTGAGTGTAATGGCTGTAAAGTTAATGACTTGAAGCGTGCGTAGGTGAACAGGTAAGACTACAACAGACCCCCCTTAAAAAAAAAAAAAAGTACAGGTACAAAAAAAAAAAATTACCAAAAAAAAAAAAAAAAAAACTGCGGACACACTATCGCGCGCGGTCGGCCTCCAGCTCCGCGCGACGGCGAAACCTCAGCGAGGACCTGAGCTCGGATGTTCACGAGCTCAAATGGAGTTATCAGATAGTATTTCCACTGGACGGTTCCCGGTTTACTGTTGCTGCTTTACTGCTGCTTTTTCTCGCTGGAACAAAAGGAGTCCATCGCAAGACGTAATTACAGGTCTGCGCATGCCGTAATCTCCTCACACCGAGAAAGTGCGTGTTTTGGCAAAAAAATAAAAAAGGAAGTAAAGAAACGGGGAAAAGAAATAACGAGGCTGGCGGAGAGGCTGTAATTGACCGTCCTCCGGTCCGCTCTCCGGGTCCCGTTAGCTGCTTGTTCTACATGTGTCGCTGACAGGGAGAAACCTCCAGTAAAAACCCCTTTTAGCCGCGTGACGTAGGTGCCGCCGCAGCCAATCAACGCGCGGTCCATTTAGGAGGAATAACAAATCCAGCCAATCGGAGGGAGGCGAGATTGACTCGGACAAGCAGAGGAGGATGGAAACGGAGAAGTACGGCGGAGACGGACCGGAGAGGTGCGAAAGAAACGGCGGAGAGACGAGTGTAAAATAAACACACTTAGGAACATTTATTGGGAAAACCTCGCGAGACTGTAACACACCTAAAAAAACATCAATATAAGCCTTTAATTACTGTCTGACCTTTGTTTAATTAGTTGCGATAATAAATTGCTTAATTTATCATCTCCTCAAACTGTCTAATATTCATAAAGGTTGTTATTTGCTGTGATAACTGAACATAAAACTAATAAAACCGATGCGTCTCCCTTTTTAACTGATCTCATATAAAAGCAGATTGAACTTTTTTTTTTTTCTAAATACCAGCCTGTCTGCATGGCAACATCCAGTAAGCCACATTCAGCTCACGTCTGAGTTTAATTAGTTGACATTCAATAACTACTTAGTTTACCGAGGGTGACTCCAACCTCTGGGAAATATCATGGCCTAATAGCTGCGTAGTGGCGCCATCGTCTGTCACTGAAAATAATCGCAGCAAGGCCTGCTGTCGTTTACAACCTCATTAAGCCTCAGGTCATTGGTTTCAACACCTATTAAGGCTAATCTGCAAGACCTCGATTTGGCTGAGCTCCTTTAATTCATTTGGTCTTAAGGTTTTAGTTTTTTTTTTTTCCACCATCATGTGAGACTTCAAAGACAAGATAAATTGGAAGTGATTGCAACACTTTTCAATAGAAAAAAAATGTTTTTTTTAACATTATGTTGTGAGAAAAAGGGAAGTTCAGAATATTTCATGTTTAGCTTTTATCAAAAGAGAAGCCGAAATGCCGCAGTGTTGTTCTCTGAACAACAAGTGACATCTAAGACTGAAAATAACAAAAAGAGTTGCTATTGGAGAAAAGTTGTCTCCAAAGGTTGTTTGAGATTCACGGAGTTGAGGTTTTACATGACAAAACAGCTTCATTATAAGATGCCCCCGGCTTCATTAGAAAGGCATCAGATGTATAAAGATGATCTTTTTCTTGACTTTAATTGTTTAATTATTCTTTCAGCTCCAAAGAGATTGTGCTGCATCAAGCTGATTTCCCTTTGGCAAAGCCATCGCTACTCCACCTTGGTTTGAGCCACATTCTCTTGAAACTCTCATCAAGCCTCTCACTCGGTAGAACAAAACCCACAGAAGATGGCAACCAAGGAATGATTAATTGATATAAATGATTAAAACAGTGGGAAATTATGAAATGAATTTGAAAAGGGGCCTCACAGGAAAAGCTTTGTTTGTTCCAGGCCTATTTTAATGAGCTTTTCATAACTGGGCAAGAGAAATTACTCTGCGTGTTCTTTTCTGGAGCTCTTTTGCAAAATAATTATGGGTAGTTGAAGTGAGGAGGAGGTGGAGGGGTCATGGAGCTGCGATGGGGGTGTGGGGGGGGAGTAGGGTTTGGAGATTAAGGGGAGTTGTTCCCTCAGAAATTGATCATCTCCTTTCTCCGCTGAGATCCTTCAGTCCTGTGGCAGTTTCCAAGCAGCTGCATTATGAGGCAGAGCCGATAAAACAAAACAAAACCAAAAAAAAAAAAAAAAAGTGGCACACAACAATATGGCAGAACTCTATTTCAGTGTTTAAACAGGGACAAGGGAGCGTCACATGTGGCTCATATAGTGTTGATACTCCCCACAGGGGTGATCTCACCAGATGAAAAGGAGACCACAGTGCTTCATAATGAAGCTGCATGGCCGGTGGGAAAAAAGCAAGAGAGACACATTGAGCTCGGTGGTTAACTTCAGGTCGAGGATTCAAACCCTGTTATATTCTGTTAGGACGACAAAGAGGCAAGTTTCAATCTGCAAGTTTACACACCGCAGATAGTTCCCTGACTAAACAACATGCAGCCCACCATAACTCATTCACTCACTCTGTAAGATAACATTGGATTGTTTACCCCGGCGAAGTGCAGCCTCGTCTCCTGTTTGTGGTATACAGCATCACACTCGCTTTAACGTGTGTGTGAGTGTGTGTCTGTGTGTGCTGTCTTTTAGAGAGAATGATATTCAGTTAGCTGAGCCAACTGATGAGGGGAGATTAGAGTTCAGATTATCTTCAGATAGAGACTGACTGAACGGAGGATGGCGGACTCTGCAGAAAGATCTCCAAATGAAATCTTCTAAGTAACTGGCTACTTACCTAAAAGCACATTAGGAAATATTTTGACATTTTGGAAAACACACTACGCTCTCCAGCCTAGAGTTAGATGAGAAGATCAATATCACTCATACACTGATATGCTAAATATGAAGCTAAACCCGGTTAGCTTAGATGGAAAAAAGCGAGTTTAATATCTGTTTCATGCCTGTATGTTGGGTTGCAAACCAGAGTGGGACATGATTAGCCTAGCATAGCATCAGCAGCAACTGGAAATAAGAAAACTGTTTGCCTGGTGTTGTCTAAAGATAACAAAATCCACCTATTAGCACGCATAAAAGTCTAAAAAGTCAAATACTGATGTTAATTTATAAAGACTATCTTGCTAAAAATACATAAAAGCATCTTGTAATTTTGCTCACCTATTTGTTATTTCTGCAGTAATCCAAAAGCAAAAATTCTACATGTGTCTTTTTCATGTAGCATCCTCCATTTCAGGGACCCATGAAGGATGATGATTACATAAACCATGCAGATGTTCCTGAAAGCCTTCAAAGCAACAATTCAATGGTGTCAGTGAAAATTACTACATCATGGATGTGATGGCTTTATATATATCTCCCACCTTGTGTTGTACACTGAGGGTTTATGCGTGTTGTGCATGTTTGTGCATGTGTGTGCATGAGCATGTGGTTGTATTAAAAGTAAGTGATAATATTACACATGAACTTATCAACAGTTACCCTTTAGGATCATTCACCAAAACACACTGCACAGATTGATTTATTTCTCTTTCAGCCTTGTTTATTTTGGGTATGTGTTGTGTACAAGGCATGGACTGTATACATATAGATATATATATCTTAGAATATCTTTATTGTCTTTTGTATTATATCTGGTGAAAATCTGCTTCCTGTTAAGCTTGTAGTGTCTGAGGCTAAATATCCAAGTAGTGCTATTCTTACCCACAAGGGGGCAGTACATCCATACTGTATCCTTATGTGAGCTTCACCTGCATGCATTTGAATGGACCAAAAATTCCTGAGAGATACTTGAGAAGCAAAACATGCCTGTGTTACAAAGACATGGTAATTAAAAAGGACACTTATTATACACGTAATTACATGTTTTCTGTTGAATCCAATGCTACAAACACCTGTACAATGTTATTTAATCCAGCACAATAGCCCAGCAAAAAACATCTAATTTAAGAAGCCATGAAAGTAATTTTCATTTTTTTGGGACTTTGCTGAACCCCATTCAACCCCATCATTTACAGCTGGATAGAGTTAAGTTATTCATGTCACTGTGTTTGCCCCTTGTGGAAGGAAAGGTGATAACTTCTGTGATCAGATTACAAACGGCACAAAAGAAACTTTCCGCACTTTACAGTCCAAAAATCCAATCAACCCAGTTTGCAACGCTAATATAGCATCTCACTCGTTTTGTCTTACAGACTGGATTTAACTGAGTGGATTATCTAAACACCTGAAAAGTCATTTCTTACTCGTTTTTTCTCTTTTTCAGTGCTGATTGTTGTTATTTGAGTGTGTAGGGCAGGGATGGGTGGGCATGGGTGTAGTGAGAGACATGTGAGGCACTAAACCAGGTCAGTGTCACGGTGCGATCTGATCCTTCAGAGAAAATAATGCTCACCAGAGAAATTTTACAATACAGTAACAGGGGATTACATACTTTATAACAGCAAGAGAGGGCTTAGAGATAGTTGACACCCATCACATGCACAAAAAAGGTGCGTGTATCTGTCTGTGTTTTTGTGTGCATATGTGAATAAAGTAAATTTAAGCCAGGTTTCCAGTTCAGCTGGAACTACGCCCTGCATTTCTCAGGGGTGTTCACTTTCTTTTTATTCTGTCCCTCCATTGTTCCTGCTTCCTCCTGTTTCTCTCCATCCCGCTGGGCCGTCCTCAGGAGGAGCCAGCGCTCAGAGTGCATTGTGTGCACATTCAATGGGTTCACTGTGGAGACAGTCCCTGTTTGCACCCTGCTGGCCACAATGATGTGTCCTCCTCTATGTGACCTGTCACAATTCAGGTCAGATAAGGACCTGAGGAGGTTGATGTCACTGTGTGCATGTATGAGGCCACGTAAAGCTCTCAACATCAGTGTGTGTGCTGAACTGTAGTGCAGATAATACACTACTGTTTTTACAACATAATACTGAAGACTCCAGGTCAAACCATTGCTTTTTTATGATTATTATTTTTATAATTATATTAGCTCCAATATTAGGAGAACTTGAGTGCTTATTACCATTCAAGCATCTCTATAATGTTAGACTTGTATAATTTAAATCCATTGAGGCCTATCTGCACTTATAATACCTCAGCACAATGATTGGTTTTAAGCATGGTGCACTGTAGATTGAGGTCAAAAATCCATTTTGATCATCTGGTCAAGTTATTTTCCTTCTTTGAACACTAAAATTAAATTTGTATTGAAGGAAAAGAGGATGTTGATTTATTTTTATAGTAATGAGAAATAAATCAACTTGGAGTTGCTGATTACAAACTTAAAAAACTGCATTTAACATTTTGACAATTACTATTTGGTTTTAGTGCAGAACAGATATTTTTCACCTAAGGTGTCAAATTGCACCTTCTGATAAGTTGCTGTGGGATTGGCCACAGCAACAGTGACTCCACCCCCAGCAAGTAGTCATGCCCCTGCAGCCAAACTCACCTGTGAGATCTGAGCCTGCAACAACAGTCATTCATAGCATCAAGGCTTGAGAGCGGACAGGGCTGCACAGAAGACCTGAAGACCTGAACTCAATGTAAGTTTTGCTCTTTAACACCAGTTCTTCCTCATCAAATAACTTTTTGTTACTAAATGAATAATTAAGTTTATATTCGACACAGGAGGAAGCAGATTTAAAACTCTCAGCTAGTCTGTCACAGAAACTTTCTGTAAAAGATGGAGCGATGCCTTTAATTTCTCTTAGGTCCTCAATATCGCTTTGTATTCTTTTTAAGTAATTTGGTAACTAGAACAGAGGCATAATGTTGAATACTCAGCACTTGTAGTCAAGGTGACACTGTATCAGTTTATCCTTTAATGAGGTCTTGAAAACTGGATGGATAGATGAAAACTGGCCTACCAAGCCTCTGTTTAAAGTGACTGTTGACATTTGAAATTCAATTAAACCTCACGAAGAGACACAAATTGGTGACAAAGTGATGTAAAATATCTATGAAGAGATGCATAAGTACCATGAAGTCAGGGAAATCAACTGCAAAGGATACAGAGATTCAAAATGGCTTTAAAAAATCAGAGTGCACATGAAAAACAACTGAAAAGAGTTTCTTTAGTCATTTGAACAATTATTAAACAAAATTCCTCCAAAAAGTGTCACAAAACAACAAAATGGCTTGTTTCTGTTTTATTTGTTATTAATATTGTTAAACCTTTATTTAGCTCTAACAGAAAAAACATTAATCTACTGTAATTAAGCAATCAAATGAATGCTTTAATATCTGACGTTTCTCTCGTCCATTTAGACAAAAGTTGTGCCTTTGGTCTTGTAGATAAGGCAGTATGTAGCTTCTTAAAAGCACTGATAAAACCTTCATCTGAACCTTCTGCAGTGGACGCCATGGCCTCCACTCTGTCTGTGCGTAGCTACTCGGTACGTCAGCCATCCTTCTCCAGCATGTCTGTGCGGGACACTGGACGCAGCATCCGCTCCAAGCCTCCTGTTCCCATCAGCACGCTGTCTCTATCCCGCTCTGTCTCAGTGGGCAATGGCCTCAACATGCTGGGCTCCAGCCTTTCCTTCAATGGCCTCAGCATGGCCGCCAGCGAGAAGGAGACCATGCAGGGGTTGAATGACCGGCTGGCGAACTACCTTGACAAGGTGCGCTCACTGGAGAGGTCCAACGCTGAACTGGAGGTGAAGATCAAGCAGCTCATGCTGGACAGGGCTCCAAAAGGGCATGACATCGAGGGGTTGATGGCCCAGGCACATGCCATTGGGCAGGAGGTCAGTGACCAGTAGATCAGATTAAATACTTCATTTTATGAGAAACTTTCTTTTAGGAAATGTTTGATTGCACTCTTGTAAGCACTGGGGTTTTAAGTTGCAAATATTGTTGATTATTGATGTCTACAAGTTAGGCTCAACCTCATATTCACACATGAATGGAACTGAGAAAAGTCTAAACAGAAACCATCAATGCATGTTAAATTTTGCCTGACAAAGAAGTGATGTTGAAACGTTGTAATTGTACTTAAATAAAAACATCTAGTCCTACATGCCAGATATAACTAAAACTTTCACTGTGTTTCCTACTCAGGTGAGAAAGAGAACGCTGGAGAACGCCCGCATCATGCTGGAGATTGATAATGCCAAGCTGGCGGCCGATGACTTCAGGGTCAAGTGAGTGTCACACAGAGGTTCCTTTCTTTTACCTGCCTGTGAGTGTTCACATGGGAGCGCCAGACTGCAGAGCAGTGTGAATAAATGACCTTTATGTCAGGCTGCGAAATAAGAGCCCCATTCCCACGGTGCTGAGGCACCTGCAGGAGATGAACAGCCGTGCCGTGATTGAGCGCAGGATGTCATAGTTTGTGCATGTCAGAGAGAGATGAGAGTCTGCAGTTGGAAAGGTGAAGCTGAAGGAAAAATTTTGGGGGGGTCAGGTTACACCTAATGCTGATGTTTTTCACAGAGTGTTGATGGTATGTTTTGTGGCCTGATGTGAAGGAGTGATACATCAATTGGCAGTGACTAATGGTATTAACAGCAAAGTGCATGCGTATTTGTCATCCATTGCGCGGCATCTCTCCCATGTGTGCAACCCTTTTGGGATTTCATAAGTGGTTTCATGCATCTTGTGCTTGTTTGCATGTTTTGCAATCCCAGTGTGTTCCCCTCATGCCTGATCAGCAGTGGCTGAGGGTAACTAAGTACATTTACTCCAGTATTGTACTAAGGTACAATTACGAGTATCTCCATTTCATATGACTTTCTACATCTTCTTTTAGCTTTCTTAATAATCTAATAACAGTATATAATCTTAAGACTGAAGAATATTCAACCTGTTGCACACATTAGTTTCAGGACCTTTTCTAATCAAAAAAGAGATTGCAGCAGGAAATGACATACAGTCTTGTTTTATCTGTATGAACATATGAAATGATGGAGAGTATAAAATGAATAACATAATTTGAAAAATTAACCTAAATTAAGGTCTTTTTTGAACATTTTAAATCTTTATCAGCTAAATGGAGGGCACTTAAAATTAGTTTAATGATGAAGGCTATAAAATGTAATTAAAATTATGGTAAAAAGTTAGAACCCTCACTGATGATTATTTTGCCAAAATACAGTTGCCAAGGTCAAGAATGAGTTCTCACGCATTAATTTATACTCAAACTTTTTATTTTGTTGATGCATTTTACAGAATAAACTGAAGGTTTTTACTTCTGGCAGCAATCTTTGTTCGGATTAAGATTAATTAATCCAAACAAAACTTGATGGAAAGCTTGCAGGGATTTATCCTCAAAAAAATACAGACATCTAACAGTGACTGGAATGTAATAATACTACATCAGAGGTAAAAACTGCAGCTCATGCACGTGAGCTTGTGACCTTCTGTCCTCTTACTTTTAAACCTTTGTTTACTCTGCAGATGGGAGGCAGAGGCCACCTTGTGCCAGTCAGTAGAGAGGGACTGTCAGGCTCTGAGGAGGGCAAAGTCTGACCACGATCAGATCATCGCCACTCTGCGAGGAGACCTGGACAGCCTGAAGGAGGAGCTTTACTTCCTCAAGAAGAATCATGACGAGGTGAGAACCCTGTCAAGGCAAAGGTCACGTCAGACATGATAAATGAGTGTTTTACTCATCAATATAATAACATCGAGTTTAGCCTTGTTCAAATGTAGGATTTCTTTAAGGCCTAGAGGGTTCTCAAAAACTTACAGACTTACGATACGCTCCATTTTTTATCAGCTGCACAACTGAAACAGGTTGACATGAAAATAAAGCAGTGCTGAGGTGTTTTGTGTTTGCTTTCCTAGTCCAAACGGTATTCAGTATCTGAAACATGATCACGTAAAGCTGACACACTCTTTTTCTTTGTATCCATGGTGCCTCAAGATATCAAGACAACATCCGTGACAAAAGTATCTGAGCCCGTCCACCGCAGGGATTGTGTGTGTTTAGACAGTGAGGTGTGGTGTCCAGGATGTGGAGTTTATGAGGAACAGAGGAGCTTATCATGAACAATTACTGTTTACTGGAGCACAGCAGCTGATGCAAATAACTGCTAAAAAAACACATTTAAAAACTTAACTGTGGTGACATATCATTGTCTGATCAGGTTATTTGTATTAAATGCAGATCACCGTGACACTGGTGTGACCTAGCCTAACCCAGGTGTCTGCTACAAACAGGTTAGCTCACTAAGTGGCTAACAGAAAATTAGGCAGATGAGGTGATGCTAAATAGGAACTCTGGTACTTGGCAGCATCTTATATTATTGTCCATTGGGACATTTTATTCACTTTCTAAAACCAAAAACATTAAAGCAACAGCATGTCATGTATTATGGTGCGTCTGCTGTAACATAAACTATGAACACAAACTAAAAAAATAGGATTTAAAGGATTCCATCATATTTACAATATATAAAACATATCATTAAATAAACAATTTTCTGCATGTTTTAAATACTTTAAGTAGCCTATATATTGCCGATAATGCATCGTTTTTTTTAAGTAAAGACTTTGAATGGAGGACTTTCACTTGTTTCACGTTGAGTTTAGTTTTATAACATGGAATAACTACTCTTACTTAAATTGAAGTTATATATGTCTTCTACACCACGAGACAGCAAAGGTGCCAAAATCAGATTTAATAGACACTATGTCCCAAAGTTTTAATGTCCCTTTCAAACAACTCTGCGATAATCAGGTTTTCAACAGGCCTACTCATTGTGTTGGGTGGAAACTAACATTTTGCAGCATTAAACACTGCTTCACCCTTCCCCTCTTTAAATCATTACAGGAAATGAATTCTGTCAAGGTGCGTTTGGCCAATGAGCAGGTGAACGTGGAGGTGGATGCAGCTCAGGGTCCTAATCTTGGAGCCGTTATGGCTGAGCTCAGGGTTCAGTATGAGGGCATCGCTAGAAAGAACAAGGAAGAGGCCGAGGCTTGGTACCTTAAGAAGGTAGGTTATTGCATTAATCTTTTTTTTCTAGTACTTGTACTTATCTTTTGTTTTTACTGAGTATTACGTTCTATTTTTCAAATGTGTGTGTCTGCAGTTAGAAGCAGTGCAGTCGGAGGTCAAAGAAAGCAATGAGGCTTTGCGTTGTGCCCAAAATGAGCTGAGTGAGAGACGACGTTTCCTGCAGGCTCTGGAGGTCGAACTCGACAGTCTTCGGAAACAGGTACAGTTCGTAAAAACACTAAATCCTTAAAGACTCCAGAGATGCCGGTCTGTAGCTGCTCCGACTTGCTGATATCAACCAAGTCTTGTGTTAACTACCATTCCTCTACTACTACAGAGCACAACCCCACCCTCTTCTTGTATTTGCATTGCACACGTCAGACAAATCGAAAGCTGACAGCTGCTTCCTACTTGTCAACAAATAGCTACTCGCGATACAAAGCACAACACAATTTCAATCTGCTCCAATAATCAATTAGTCAGGCAAGACATTGAGTCAAATAAGCAAATGTGTTTTTACTACCTGTGAACACAGATCATAGAGGTGTTCACTGGAGGCAAATATAGCTCACTGATGTTTGCCTAATAGTGAGCACACAATACTGAATCTGTAGATATTATTGTGCTGACAGACTCTTGTATCTCTGTTCGAGTGGTGAGGGGTCCTGGATGGATGAGCTCACCAGAGAAGCACACAAAGTGACCTTGGTGAATGAAATGAATTGAATGAAGATTTTTTTTCTCTGCAACACTCCTTCAAACCTATCAAAATAGTGTGTGATCTGAACTTACAAAAACAGCAGTGAAAACTAGTCTATTAAACCTCCATCCTCCGAATGAAATTTAAAGCTGTTGTTTGTTGTTATCAGTGAACTATATGCAAGAAAGGGAATAATTTTTCCCAAAATGTCAAACTTGTCTTTTAAGAAACGAGGCCCTGGATCTGGACTGGCTGTTTTGTAATCTCACACACATCACAGTTTGATGCCTCTGAACTGAATTCTTGTTAATATGCACTGGATTTTGTTGGTTAAAGTAGAGTTGAGATTACGCCTTTTAAATAAAATAAAAAGTTGTACATTAAGCACTTTTTAGCATCACCTACAAAGTCATTTTTCAACAAAAGGAAAGCATGTAATAGAACAACCCAACATAGAGGTTTAAAATATAGAGATTAGCTGAGGCTGGCAGACTTTCATGTAGTGTTTTTTCAAGTCATCCCATAAATGGTGTGGATATGTTTTATTGCTGTTAACCTGCCACAGGATATGCCATCAACATACAGCAGACAGAAAAAATGTTTGGCTGTGATATTAACAAAATGTTGCTTTTCCTGTACACTGGAATAGAGGACAACTTGTTATGCACTGGTTATTTACCTGAATGTTCTGTTAACAGGTAAGTGTATTGGAGGGAAACCTGGGAGAAACTGGGCACAAGTACTCTGTGGAAATGGACCGTCTTCAGGCTACACTGACCCAGCTGGAGGACGAGCTGTCTCAGCTGCGTTTGGACATGCAGCGCAATAAGACTGACTACGAACAGCTGCTGCGCATCAAGCAGAACCTGGAGATGGAGATAGCCACCTACAGGAGGCTGCTGGAAGGAGAGGAAATGTGAGTTAAGGCTGGGATGCATAACTCAGACAAACATAGACTGTTCATGACCACAAGAATTTGTTCACATGTATGTGCGTCCTTTCCTTTGCCCAAAACACAACTGATTACTGAATTCCTGTTATTCACATATATTACATTACAAATTAATTAAGTCAAAGTTTGCTTCATACTGAGCTAGCCACCAGTTAGCTTAGCCTAGCAAAAAAACTAGAATTAGGAGGAGAGGGCTCACCCAACTCTGTCCAAGTGGCATCAGAAGTTGAGATAGTTTCTGTGTTCTCTTGAATTAAAATGTTGTTTTATTTCATCTTGCAGGGTTAAAGAAACACCTCCACCTCCAAAAAGTAAGTTGAGTATATTTACCACCAAATACCATTTAAGACCACAAGTCATTTGCCTCAAAGATTCTTTGTGTAAAGTACTTGCTAATTTTTTTAGTGGCAATTCCTCCAGAACTACTGGAGAACTAGTCAACCATGCTTGTTAAGAAAATAAACAAAAATGCTAAAAAACAAATGTTCACTGTGTTTGCTGCTGTTTTTGTTAACTTCTATTATTTTGCTCTTGTCAAATCCTGTATCAGTATTGAATGACCACATCTGAAGCAAAAATTATGTGGGCAAGAGAGTCTTCAAAACTTGGAAAAGGGTTGAATACGTTATGCTTTTGAGGCAGTTTTTTTATATAAAGCTGCTGGCTTTTTATTGTCTTTTCTGGTCCCCATTATTAAACTACAGTAGACTACGTGCTGCGGAGCATATGATCAAGACTGTATTTACAAAAAACAGACCAAAGCCATTCTTAAAATGAATAAACCAACACCAGTTGTGATGATATTCCCTAATGTGAACTATACACGAGCATCGGGTCCTCTCCTATGTTTTCACTCTGTCTTTTGTCCTAATGAAATCCTGCCCTCAGATGTGGAAGCTTGATACTCACACAGGATCTGATATGAGTGAAAAATAGAAGTTTATCAAAAACAAGTCATGATGTAGCCAATGAGCATCGACTTCAGTGAAACTTGTTCTTGTTTCTTTGCCATCTCTTTTGTATTTTTTGGCATAAAGTTGGTCCACACAAGCAGGCTTTTGGCAGTTTACTGAAATTAGATAACATTTATCAGTACTGATAGCCTAAGATATTAAAATATTACTTTTCACTGCAGCCTTAAAGCCCAATTATGGAAAACCAGTTCTCCTCTCAGATTTTTATTTGTTGGCTGTTGTTAATATTTTTGGTATATTTTTAGGGGGAAAAAGTGACTAACCCTGACTTTACTCTGTGTTACAGAAGACCCTGATGTAAGGACCAGGAAGATTGTAAAAGTTGTTACCCAGACCATGATCAACGGCAAGGTGGTAGATGAGTCTAGTGAGGTGGAGCAGATTGAGGAACACAAAAAATGAACCGGAAAAGGAACAACAATATGTCTTAAACCCAAAGCGCCTGCAGGCTTTGAATTAATTTTCAACTTTGTTTTTTATGTTTTCCCTAATCCTTGTTTTGATGCTTTAATTTTTCCAAATAAAATACTTAAGATGTGAAATAAAATTCAAGTTCAACTTGATTAACATTTGACTCTGTATATAAATATCTATATATATGCTATGTGATATGAGATTTATGTGTACATATATATATATATATATATATATATACAGTATATATGATATATTTCTATACATGCAAAGACTTAACTGGAAAAGGAAACTTAAAATGGTGATGATCCTCTGAAATGTTACAACAGTCTTTGTGATAATGCTGCTAAAACTTTATGAAACATGCCCCATTGTGTGATGAATAACAACTTTATTTGATTTTCGATAAAAAATCTCTACTCAACAGCCACTTGCTTGCTTTATCTAGAGCTTTTAACACAGTCTTCCCACAATAAATAGTTTACTCTGCCTCTCAGGATATAAAACATCACAGATGTTTTTGTCAAACAACTGTTTAAAAGACAAAAAATGTTGCTGAATAGGAAAATTATCATTTTTGAGAAACATGTATATATAATCATTCTTGCCTGGAGTAAGATGGGAAGATTGATGGCTTCGTTTAGCTTAGTTTAGCATGAAGACTGGAGACATGGTAAAAGAACATGGTAAGCCTGAACAAATACCTATATGTTGGATCGTAAACATTCTTCTCTTCTAACTTTTAACATGAAAGTAAATAAGACTTTTCCTAAAACACTGAAATATTTCCTTTAATTCTTTTAAAAGATCTTTTTTGGAAGATCGAGTAAATATCACTGATTGAATTTTGTGCAAATTAAATGCAAATGCTCCTTAGAAAATGACTATATTCTGTTATGGTAGTGTTCACTGTTCGATAGTTTCACTGTAAACTATAGAGAGCTATAGTACAAGAACTATAGTATGCTCTAGTTTAGTGATAAAAGTAAACAACTTAAACATTGCAGATGTGCAGATTTAATAAAACAGTGTTGCAAAAAAAGTGCACCTGTCATTTAAAAAAGATATGAGCTCAAAATGGAAACTTTGACTGCTACTTGAAGAACATAATAGAGGAGAGAAACAAAGAAAAATAATTCTGCACCAGGAGGGCAGAAACTACAGAACCTACATACAGTAGTGTCAGGTAACAGGCTTTTGTCTATATGAGTTCTGTGTTTCAGTGTCTTTCTCTGTGTCAGAGTGCACAAGAACATATTGAATTAAAGAATTAAGGACCTTAAGGTAATACTGGAACATAGAGTCACTTTATGTTAAGTAGACATTTCAGATGTGGACCAGGTGTAAAAGCAATGACATAGGATTCAAAAAAAGAAGTCAGGACTAAATGCTGCAGTACTGCGTGAGTATCAGCTACCATGCTGTCATTCTGGGTCACAGCGATAAAGGACCGCGTCAGATGTCATGGCAACACGGAGACAATAAGTCCACAGTTAAGCCTCAAAGTTATAAAATTTGTGTCAAAGGTGCATGTTGTCCACCTGAGACTTTTGCAACAAACTGTTAGTTGTTTGCTCAAAGGTTTCTGGCAATTTTTATTGCAAAACTCACCTTATTTTTTCTTTTTTAATGAAATTTGATGGGTTATTTAACCATGTTTCATGAAATTTGATTGTTTCTTTTATGTTTTTTAGATTTGTATTCTAAATTTACCTAGGAAACGCTTTCCACGGTCTTACTTACGGAAAGAGTTTAAAAAAATATGGCTTTTATTAGTGCTCATTTGGTACAGTTTTACGTCAGTGTGAGTATCCCAAAGATTGTCACTTCAGTGTGAAAAGTTTTATTGTGACGCAGTAAAAACACATTCCCAAAGTCTCAGTCTTAAACTGCACCCTCATACACACACCAGCTTCAACACCGAATGAAACGCTTCTTGTCATGTTGATGAGAAACTTGCAAAATCCAGGTTCAGATGTTTCTTATCAACCTTTAAATCTTTTTACTTTAGAGTGCCCCATGAGGTCAGATGTACAGAGAGGAGATAACACTTGTTATGTGAAACACAGAGAAAATAGGTGGGACACAGTTACTATCCTACACTTGTTTTCAAAAATAGGACATCAAAGCAACTTTTGTGACACTTGAGATCTTCTTCAAACTACAGTATAACTAAATATTAAGTCAATTCTTTTTACAGAATTACCTCTCATAGAGGCAATCAAATGACCCAGTGTTTGTTTGATTTCCATCTTATTGTTCCATGTTTAAGAGTTGGTAACCTTGACTGGGAATGATTGGCCTGTTCATGGTGTCTGCCCAGATTCATGAACACCCTTCATCTAGCCTGTCTTTTGATAGTGTAGTAAAGAGTGCCTCCCCATGGTGAAAAGCATTCAGTGCCCTTGCAGAAAAAAAACACTGAAAAAAGATAATAGGTTTTCATAAAGTAATACTTTAAAAAGGATTCAGAAATGGTGTAGTCAGCATTCCAGGATTTTAGTTTAAGTAAAAAAAAAAATACAGTGTACAAATACTCTGCTGCATGTTTAAGTCCTGCATTTAAAATCATACTCGAGTAAAAGTACAAAAGCATAAGCAGCAAAACATACTTAAAATACCAGATGTAAATGTACTCATTATGCACTCGTTATGCAAAATGGACCATTTTAAAAACCCAGGTAGGTCTTGAGACCGGCATGTGCTGATGTGCTTTGCGCATGCGTGACGGTCACAGCGAAGTAGAGCTTAATGATTTGATTGGTGTTTGCTAATGAACTGTCAGTCAGCTATTAGCTCCTGTCCGACTCCTCGTCCGTCTACAACGGCAAAACAAAAATTAAAGTTACTATGTAAGTTTGATGCTTACCAACACAGTCTG
>JAPZDY010000021.1:25202485-25213991 GCA_029783645.1 Ctenochaetus hawaiiensis | reverse complement strand
ATGCTAACTTCCAGGTAGGACTGCAAAAATATCTCATAGCTGGAGCACTTAATAGAGCCTGCCTCAATTGGCCATTCTTGTATCTGCAGATTTTGACATATCTTTGTTGGCTTAATTTTTTTCAAACCTAGAGATGGCTATTTGGATCAATTAATAAACCTAAAAGTTAAGTTAAAAATTAGTTTCATGGCCTCATGGTATTATTTTTTGGCTCTTCACAGCTTTAAAGATGCTAGCAGATGTATTTTGTCAACTTTGGACAGAGTCAGGCTAACAGTATCCTCATTTTTTCTAGCTTTTATGCTAAGCTAGCCTGGTAGTAGTTCAATATTTACCATAGACTACAGAAATTCAGAGTGGCATCAATCTTCTTAATTAATTTGGGGTAATTTAGAAAGGATGCATAAAAGTAAATTTCCTTAAACTTGTCTACATAATTCTACATCGTTAAGACCAGCTCATTCATCTTTTCAAACATTTAACAAAAGTGGCGGTTTTAATGTGAAAGTCTGGTTTTGTTGATAGCAAAAACACACAAAAAAAGCAGACAAACATTTATGGTACTTTTGCAGGAGTTTACAAGACCACAGTCCATTTAAAACATGCCGTATCAATACATTCCAGTTTCATTGTTACGGAAAACTACAGTCATGCGATGTGTAGTTGAAATGGCATGAAAATAAGCCCATTCAGAACAGCCTAATGAGTGTAATCAAACCCTTCATTCTGCATTCATGCCCGTGTTTCTGTGTCCACCATCCCATGTGGTTCCAGCTCAACTGGGGTCACGAAATAATGCAACAGCCACAAGTGTTTTGCTCAATATCCCCCCTCAAAATGTGCCTCACTTCATTTATTTGGTGATATTGATCTTGTTCATTTATAGTTTGTAATTAAACATAGAAGTAGTGAGCTTAGGTAAAGAGAAATCAACAACTCGATACGTAGCCCCCGTGTGTCAGTGGGTTTCTTTAGAGTCTGAGCTCATAGTTGTTGATTTTTTTTAGCTGCGGGCAGAGAAACAACTCTGAAAAGATGTGTCAGGACCAATCCGGCAGTCTGAAGATCAAGAGATAAAAAACAGAAATTCAAACAAATATTGCACTTAGGCTGATATGTGAATCTAAAACAGCTCATATTTGAAACATGTAGTCACACATGCACACAGACACAGACACACACATAATACAAACTAGCCAACAGAGAGCAAATAGCATTGTAGCAATAGCAGCATGTCTTAGCCTTAAAGGTATTGCTTTGTTCCTGAACATGAAATGAGAATGTTGATATTAAGTTCATATCTATGAGGACATTTTTAGCTTAGCTTGGTTTAGCTTAGTTTAGCTTAGCCTAGCTTAGCATTAAGATAGGAAACAAGTAGAAGCAGTCTGGCTCCGTTCAAAACTAAAATTACCCTCTAAGGCCTTTTTTATTCACACAGTGTATTTCATTTGTGAAACATGCTCATAAATAGAAGTGCAAACATATTTTTGTTATTTGAAGTGTGGTTACGTACTCAAGCTAATCGCTTAAACACAATAGTTCTAGTTATCAGAACAGTTTTCCAGCAACGCTTCCTAAGAAAAACATTTTGTTCTGACACAATGAGATCCATTCTGACAAACTTTTTGTGACATTTTTCCCAATATTTCTTACTTAGCAATTCACTGCAGTTTGGACCAAGATACCAGGTTGCTGCTTTTCTGAGGTGTCCATTGGTGCAACAAGGTTTCACTCTGATATGGAGGAGGTAAGTATCAACAGGGAGGTAAATCACAAAAAATGGGTCAAAAAGGGAAAAAAAAGGTTAACAAGTGTCCAACGGGTAGGTTTTCATTTTGTTCAACAACGTCTCACATGAGGTAATCATCAGTGTGAATCAGGATTGCTGTCTATGTCTGTTTTTCTGTGCAATTTTGAGATGGTTTGTCACTTTTATAGAAACAGGAATTTAATTTCGCCAAGTGTTCCTCATTTTGATGCCACTCTAAACAAGAAGGGACTTTTGTTCCACCAAATTAACTGTGCGTTGAGCTCATGTCTGTACAGGATTTGGGCTTTGGGAGCAAACTTTTCCTGTCAAGCCATTCAGAACCTTTCTAGTCTGTCACGACATTTTTTATGTACGAGTGGATTTTGTAGGTTTTTGATGGATCAGGGTGCACATTTTCTAACACACCAGAAGCCCTTGACAGTAATGAATGTGCACAACAGAGCCAGAAAACATCTCAGCGACGGCGAGAGAGCGATGTGAATTGATGGAATTCAGAAGCTAAATGACAGAGAAGCAAAAAACAGCCCTTCCTTTAAGTGCTTTAATCGTTGGATAATTGCCTCTACACACCATTTCAGAGTCTCTGCATGCGCACACATACAAACACAAACAGAACACCATGTGCTGCCTCTAACAACATTGCTTTAATGAAATGTCGTGAATCCTTAATGAGTCTCAATGTCTTGTGATAAATTTCATAATTATTCAACCCCACAGAACCGGAGAGGGAAATTCATCAGTCAAAGCAAATTAGTTGGGATCCATTAGGGTTCAGTGTCTTGTAGGGACATTCACTTTATTAGCTCCTTACACCCATTGCCATAATTGGGAGCATATTTCATTTGGCTGTAACCCCACTTTACTGAATGACCGCTCTTTTCCTTTTTTCTTTTTTTTTATTATTTACAGCGACACGCTCTGTGCTGCATACAGTCGCTGTCATACAGCACAACACAGTGTGGGAGGTGATATTGTTCCTCTGTTTAAAGGCAGAATATGCAGCATTTTCTGGTCAAACTTTGTAAACACACAACTCAAAATTGGCCCCTCCTCTCCGGCCCAAAAACAGCAGAACCACAAACCTACTGACCCTGACACACACACACACCTGCAGCATCCTACGGAGCGACTACGGAGGAGTGTAAATTTAGTCTCAGACAATCAACTTTCGTACGGTAGTTTATGTTAACCAGAGTGGCTCGTGTGTTTAACAGAAAATGATTCAAAGCTAGTCAGCAGTACAGATCTCAAGGGTTATTTTGTCAAAACATAAAATTATTAGCATTATTTGAAAGTGGAACTTGGTGTCTGCATTACATAGGCTACGTAGTGCACTACGTAAGTTACGTAGGAACGTAACATTTGTTGCAGTAGAAATGCTGATACGTTAGCAGGCTAATTAGGCTAATCGCCAGCACTGACCTGTCCAACAGAAAACAGGTCAACTCAAGATTTACTCTGGTTTTACAACAATATATATTTATGATTCTTCGCTCATGTCTGTCATTATCTTAACTTCTTTGGCTGGTCATGACTTAATTCTTATTTATGTCCTGCGTGCTGCTATTGGCTGGAGGGGCTGCACCACTATACCAAAAGGTTGCCACCCAAAAACATCTTGAACACAGCTAAACAACAAGAAAAATAAGCAGAAAATTGGAAATATAAGCAGAGGGCAGTTTCTCAGCAGAAAAACACGCCATTACTTTATATGAGTCTATACATTGTTCTTTAAGAAAATTCTGCATATTTTACCTTTAAACGGTGCATTGCAGACTGACACAACTTCTTTGACCTCTCAGAAAATTACTGTCTTCTTTCAATAACGGCTCTGTGCCAAATCTACCTGGTCCATCTTTTATTGATTCATCTAAAACATCAAATAAAAGAAGTGGTAAGAAGCCGAGATATCTTCTTCCTTTAATGTAGATTAAAACAAGCGGACAATGAATGAGGGTTTTGTCTTTTTGTGCCGAGGTCTGAGCACGCAGCTCCTTGTTGATCAGTGGCACACGGCGGAGGGGATAATTTCTTTAGGATGACTGATGATGGCTTCCACTCACAGATGCCTCTCTTGTTTGTCTTGGGGCTGCCTCGGGGTTCGCCTCACCCTCGCTTCGCTCCCTCTTGCTCTGACAACCTGCAGACATCTCAGATGAGCAGCATTCTTCCCACAGAGACACCGAAGTCTCAGACATGGAAGAATGAACAGGAAAGACTCTCTGTTTAATGTCGAGGCCATGAGAAAGTGATGGTGGAGAGTCCGTGGTGGTTCAGAGAAAGAACAATAAGAACAAATGTGAGTCAAACTGGTTGACTCGTTCTTAACTGCAGCTTTAATTTTGTAAGACAGAATCAATTTGCAGTAAATGTCTCCAGAGTCTCCTGTATGAACATTTCACAACAAATTCACCAGCGTGATACTTTTTTTAATTTTGGCAAATGTTTTAGAAGCCTCTTGAGAAGCCTGGAGTTGTGAAAATGAGATTAGGACCTGATTTTTTTTGAATGGCAGCACTGAATTTGTAAGTAAATGTCTGAAAAACAATCCATGTTGACTTGACAGGGACTTTTTGTATGTGTTTTAGTTCTGACTGTGGCCTTTCTTGTTATAATATGGCAGGACCTCACTGTGTGGAGGTCAGTTTGAATGGTTGGGTCAATAAAACGTGATATATCAGTTTCCCAACAGCTATCAACTTTGGCTTCTTTAAATTGTGACCACAAGCTTCCTATAACCTTAACTAGATAGTTATTTTATCCTAAACCAAACTCTTCACATAGACTTACCCAAGTTGCTTTTCTGCTTAACATAACTGTTATTGATGCAATTTTTTAACCAAAAAAGTCCTTTATTTTCTTTTCTTTGCTGTTTCTGTCCTGCATCTGAACAATACCAGGCCCTAACTTAGTTTTGTTAGTTGTTGATTTAGTTTGGATGACTTTACTGGCATTTTCTTGCTTACACAAACCCTGCAGCACAAACACCACCCTAACCTTCATCAGGCAGTAGCCTAGTTTATTGCAATGTGCCTCTTAGGCATTTCCATGACTCAAGTCCTACTTGTTTGTAGTAAACTGGGTGGAGCTGAGCAACTTTGGAGTTATGACAAGGAACCTTATTCTGGTGTTAATCAAAAAGAGCCCAACATTAAAACAAAACCAAGATGCTGCACTGGTGAGACAGTTGAGTATAAGATGTCTCAAGGTTTATCAGATGCTAAAACGCTGCAGATGCTTAAATAACTTCGTCAGACAGAATTCCTCCTCATTTAGATGGCGACCCTTTCACCTTTTGTTGCTACAGTCACAAAGTAAAGAGTATGAATACATCACCAGATATTTGATTGAACAAAGCAGAACCTTTCTGGATAACATCGTCTTTCACTGAGGTTTAACTTTTGTTTGTATGACCTGTGCGTCGGTACCACTGCTGTGTCAGCGAAGTGCCGTCATTTAAATGAATGAGTGGCCTTAAAACTCCTCAGAGTTTCTTTTAAATGAAATGTTGTGCACACCAAGGACCAACCACACAGGAGAATAGATTAAATATTGAATAAACAGTAAAGCAGATATCTTTTCATTAGTTTCGTAAGATTTAATAAAAAAGGCAAAGTACAATAACAAAGTACTTTTGAAAATGTTGTGTCTTTTGTGAAGCAGTGATTTAGTATGTCCTGATTGATGCAATTTTTAGGTAAAAGGACTAAAGGATTAGATGATGCTTAAACCTGAAGGGCAAACTCCTTTTTTCTGAGTTATCTGGGGACACTGAATGTATCTCAGCAGCAGCAGCGGGCCCTTCACCGAGGCCTTGCTGTAGTGTCTTAATCTCATTCTGCCCACATCACGGCCATGTTTGTCCAAAGAGCCTCCGCCGTGGAGCTGACCTGATTGGAAGGTAATAAAAAATCTAAGTCGAACAAAGGAAAGAAATAAGCTACATTCAAGCTCGCATGCACACACACACACACACACGCACAAACACAGAAAATAGCACCCTTATCATCCCTGTTTCATTTAGAGTTGATTGCTGTCGGATTATAATGCAATCACCACGCTGTGTGAGCCGTAACTATGGGAACTGGTTTTAACTGTTTATCTTGCCAGAGATCTTAATTTAAGTTTGAACACTCTGGATCACTTAGATGTGAGAGACATGGGAAATTGACAAAAAGGGGACAACAAAGGGAAGGGAGGGAAGGGGAGCTGTGCAAGAAAATGGAGAAACAGACACTTTCTTGTTCCTTCTGTTGCGTCTCATATGCAATTTAATTTGTCTTACAGAGAGAAAATCAATTTATGATGACAATCCACAGGGCAGTAATGAAAGCAGCGGAGTTCCTTTGCCATGGGAAAGTTTCTCGCCGGAGAATGCCACTAATCTTGGCAAAATGAATCATTCACACTTTATTTGGACATCTGTGTTAACCCCCCCCTCGCCGCCTCCCGACTTTCATTCATTTGTGACAGTTTTATTACAACTTGTGCAGGTGGCTGGAGGCTCAGGAGCCAAAAGGAATGCCACATGGAGATGGTCCAAAATGTTGAGTTGTGGAGTTTATAATGGTGTTTCCTTTGTGCACTGTCACTATGCTTGGGACACTCTCAGCTAACAAACTATCAACACCCGAAAAGGCATATGGGACAAAATAAAGTTTTTGTCCTGCTGCAGAAGACCTCCCGCAGTCGACTTGACGAAGATGTTTGACTTCAAGGTGTGAAGAGACCCAGATTAAAGGCTCTGAGGCTGCGACTTTGTGTAAGCCTGAACTAACTCCTTCCTAAATACAGGAAATTGCACATACTGCCACAGTGTGTAGTTTGGCACTCAAAACAGGCAGGTTTATCACCTTTTAGGCATTCCAAGAATTCCTGTAAAACGTTAACTTTATTTTGAAATTCGCCAGAAGAGTGATACTAATATTTTATCGCTTTGTTCTTATCAACCTTCTGTCCAGATGCAAAAAGTGAAGCATTCCAACTTAAATTGCCTCTGTCTGCTACGGCACACTATCTGCTCTATAAATCAGTTTTTCTCTCCTCAAGAAAAAATCAGAGACCGAAGGATAGAAATTCATATTTTCATTTATATTTGATATTCATGGGCATCATGATGGTGACCTCTACTTTTTATAAATTTGTCAGAATAACATTGTTTCTCAAATTAAATCTCGGAGAAGTCGAAACGTCACATTGTTCAGTGATTCAAACTCAGACAAATCAACCTTTTTCTTCAAGGTAAAGTTTAATTTGGCTTCTGTCTCTAATTTACGAGGTAATGCCAGTCAGAGAGAGAGGAAGGAAGCTGGCTAACGTGACTAAATGTAACATGAATCAAACTTTAACACATTACTGAACATTTCTGAGTTTCCATCTGCAATGGAGGCTGTTTAACAAGAACATAAACAATTCCCATGATGCCACACTGCGTCACGACATCATCAGACTAAGTCTTTTGTTTCATTGTTTCGTTTGAGAGCCCTCTAGAGGCTGAAATGAAATATTGTTCGGGAGGTTAAGTTTAGATCAGGCACAAGCAAAGCACATAAGATTAATAGCTAAGTAGCAATTTATTTATGACAGATTTATCACATTATGATTCGCTTTTAACGTGAAGAATATGTGCAGTTTCTCAGATCTACTGTCTAAGCTCTTGGTGACATTTGAGCATCAGTGGCGTGGCTTTAAGAATTCTGAGATAAAGATTTGTTCATATTGACACCTTCAATGGCTAATAATGGAAAACAGCTTTAAATTTTATTAAAAATGGGGTTTAAAATCTTTTTTTTTATAGCTTTAAAGGCTAATGTGATCTCCTTTATCATAATGATGTTGATATGTGGAAGGAGAAGAGACAAATACTTTAAGTTTAGCCAGTTTTCTTTACTTTTTTTCAATCTTTGGTGTAGTTTTGGACAACTAAATGACAGTTTTTGCTGATTTTTTTGAGCTGATGTTAATGATTTCAGGTTGTAGTTGGCATTCATTCATTTAGTATTAAGTGTGAGATTGCAGCATGCTGTATCTGTGTAGCTTCAGCTGAAAATTCTCTGATCAAATTCTTTTGCTTTAATAAAACTCAACATTTTAGCTTGAAAACGAAGCTCTGATCATGAGTGAAAAACACAGACAGTGTCAGCCCTGCAAAG
The DNA here is from genome assembly GCA_029783645.1 of Ctenochaetus hawaiiensis. NCBI lineage: Eukaryota > Metazoa > Chordata > Actinopteri > Acanthuriformes > Acanthuridae > Ctenochaetus > Ctenochaetus hawaiiensis. The sequence continues at coordinate 25,206,065 of JAPZDY010000021.1, read as the reverse complement.
AACTCATAACGTCCTCCATCCTCTTGAGCCTGCTGCCGGCTGGGTCCTTGAGCTTAAGTCTAAAGCCTGCACTTTAAATGTCTGAAAAAAACCTACTATCAACAAGATGAACTTATTGGCAGCTTCAATGAAAGCAAGAATTTGAAATCTCCAAATGGGAGATAGGACCGGCTAAAAGAATTAAACTCACATTATTCTGAACATAATGACATTAAATTAATTTCCACCTGCCCTCGCCACTACCTCTTACTCACGCACTGTATTTACCAGAACACAAGCAGACTGTATTGTAGCTGAAGTGTGCAATGGAAATAAGTTGAAGCGGCGAGGTCAGCGATCAATAGGAAGTTAATTAATGAAAAGTATGCAATGTTGTGAAGTATAGATTTTCCGATTGCCTATGATTGTGCTCCAATCATTGAAATGTCACGAGCATTACATCTGAAAGAAAATCAACCTACCTTCAATTTACCTTGAATTTTTAATCTTATAAAGGAAAATATTTAGCTTTGCCTACAACCAACTACTCACACTGAACATCCGTGTTTTTTTCACGGACTTCACGGTTGACTTGTGAGAGAAGAAAGGAATGAATGAAACGACATGTCATGACTCAAATTTGTTGTATTTAATCTATGGTTGACGACTGAGTCCCCGAAGATTTATTACATTTTGACATTATTTTTTAAGCTTGGAATCTATTTACAAAATTCTATGCAGAGCTATGATTCAACTGCTGGTGTCTCCTTTATTTAACATTCCTTTTTTAATTCCTGACATTCAAACAGCTTTGATCCAGATGATAGAAAGGCCAGGAAGAGGATCTTTTTTTTCCCCACAAATGCTTCAAAGCGCAAGATAAAGTGAGAATAGACAGGAACATCTAGAGTTTATATATGGTTAAAATGATGAGATTAAACAGTGGAGGAGAAGCTAATGAATTCCTTATGTGCCATGTTGAAGATACAGCCAAGCACAAGCCGAACACAATGAGTATCCATTGTCCTTGACCCATGCAGAAGCAAAGTACGTCTCGCTGAAAGATCACTCAGAGACGGATGAGTGTATTTTTCGCTATTGTATGTAGAACATAGCTGCAGTATTGTTCAAGCTGTAAAAGTTTGCGTGAGAAAAAGTTGTGCCGTGAGAGAGAACAAGGATAAAAAATTAAGTTCTGATTACAATTACGGGACGTGACACTTAGCTGATTTCAAATCAGCGAGGCCAAATTTCACAAAGCCTGTCAATGGTGGCAGCAAGCTCGCCAGATCCCTCCCCAATCAAAAGTTTGCTCTATATAATTTTACGCAATCAGATTTCTCCACAGTCATCCAGTGCAATCAGGTAATCAGAGGGGAGCATTAACAAGACAAATGGGGTTTAAAAAGTGGGTGCACTCTGTTTGCAGGAACTTCCTATGGAGAAGCCCCCTCCCCTTCTTGATTACTCCTATCACCCTCATACGGCGCAACATCCCCGCTAAACAGCTTTCTGCTACAGTACAGGCAGTATGTTCAGTGGGAACAATTGTGATTGACTTTACATGTAAAATTTGACAGGTAAATTGTTACTCTTAAGGCTATTTATGTCAAGTGATTAACCCAACTAACGGTCTCACTGTATGAGTCATATTGTGTGCAGTAATGGCACTGCGACCCTCTTGTCACACTTTTCATTATGTGCGTGTGTTCATTAATGCCGTGATCCAGATTGCACAGTCAGAGACTATTTATGCCAGGATGCATTTTCACTCCATGTATGCAGATGTAGCATGTATGTGACTGGATTTGTGCTGACTGCTGCCTGCTTTCTTTTCACTTTCAGTATTGTATCAGTTTCATTTCAATAAGCTCTGCACACTACACTGTAGATTCCTGCAATAATGTTAATATAAGAATTATATCGCAACAAGTTTTATATTCTTTATCATTTCTAAGTAATGAATTACTGGTTTAGAAATAGATCATATAAATAATTAATTAAAACAGAATAGAAACATAATTTGGTTGCACATTTTTAAAATTAAGATTTTGTTTTAGTTTTAAGTCAAGAGCAGAACGTCTTAAATCCGAGTATCACTACTGGTTGTTAAATAGTCATCAAATATAATCAGTTGGATTCGTGAACATCACAACCAAATGTGCCTAACTTTCACTTACAATCAGCACTGCCTCTGAATTTAGATTTTGTGTCTGTGTACACAAATCCCCAAAGAGAGACGGGGATACAGAAGGGGGCGGTGTTTCTTGCGACTAACACATAGAGGCCTATCCCCGAAGAAGAGGAAGAAAAAAGGAGTTCCGGGTTGAGGTCGAGGGGACGAACTAAAATCAAGTGAAGACAAAATTAGTAACAAAAACAGTTCCTTAAACAAAGTTTGTTTTACTTATCATCAAAACTTGTTAATATTTACTAGGGCTGTCAAACTTAACGCGTTAACGCATGCGATTAATCTGGAAACAATAACGCGTTAATGAAAGATTAACGCACAATTAATCGCGTCACATGACTTAGGTAGAGCATGTCTGACAGTCTACGTTCTGTGTCGCCACCCACACATGCAGCCTGGCAGTGACAGAGAAGGATGGCTAAGGAGGAGGCGTCGGACATAGGCGTTATACACAATCAGTTTCTATTCATAAAAACTCCAGGTGGGGATTTAGACAAGACCAGAGTTGTCTGTAAATACTGTGGTGACGTTTTATCGTATCACCGAAGCACAACGAGCCTTAAAAAATCACCTCAAGGCCAAGCACTTCATGTATGTTAGTGCTAGCAGGAGCAGTAGCACAGAAGTCATGTCCGCCAAGTTAAAATAACAGAGTGCCACCAGGGTAAGCCCGTCAGCAAAACACAACTAGACTAAAAAATGCCACAAATGGTCCCTCTGACCTGGCTTTGTACAACTTTTATCAGGTCCCTATTTCTTGTCTTTCATTGATGTACACAGTGTGTGTCCAAAGAATCAAAATGATACAGCTACAAATACTTAGTAATAGTAATATTAGTATATGTATATGAAAAGTCATCTGACACGCACAGAAACAATTTATATATGACGACAAGCCTGTGTCACAACAGTTTGAATTACACTACATTTAAGATTAAGTTGACGACAAAGGTTTTATTGACTCATCACATTTTTATTTCTGAGGAATTTAATGTGTAGAAATTTTTATAAATAGACAGTAGCCTCTCTGCAGGAAGGGGTGGATAATTTCAATATTATTAGTATTTTTATCGCGATTAATCGCGATTAATCACAGAGTAATGTTGCGATTAATTTGTTAATTTTTTAAAATCAATTGACAGCCCTAATATTTACCTTTAATTAGGGCTGGGCGATATGGCCTAAAAGAAAATCTCAGATTTTTTCACAAAAAATCCCGATTCACGATTTAAATCGATTTTTTTCACCCCCTAGTATGGGTCATGGTCTTGTTCATTTCGTAAGGAGGAACACCTCTCCCACTCAGCAGCATGCCTCTGTTTGAGGTGCTGCAGTAAATTGGTAGTACTGCTACCTTTGGTACCAACAGCCTTTAAACAGACTTTGTAGCGAGGTGCTGTTTGTTCTGTG
>JAPZDY010000021.1:25161764-25182182 GCA_029783645.1 Ctenochaetus hawaiiensis | reverse complement strand
ATGTACAAAATCTTTTTTCTTTTTAAATTTAGTGGGTGCGGCTTATATTCAGGTGCGCTCAATAGTCCGGAAATTACGGTATTTCTGTTGCAATTAGTTTGTTTCTGTATTTGTGGCAACATTAACCAGAACTGTATCATGTTACTTCATTCATACAATCAGAGAGAAAAAATTCATTTGCTTATTGTCTTCTTCCAGGGTTTCCACCTTCACTAGCTGGCTGACAGTAACATCTGACAGCCGCTGAGCTCCCTGTGTGAAAGTGTTTATGTAGAAAAGACCTGTAACTCTGATGGTGATGAACAGCAACAACACAAAGTCCTTTCTTTGTTTTAGCAAACATCAGAGAGGATGCAGGGAGGTGTTAACTGTGTAAGTCATTATCATCTACTTCACTGTGACTGAGGTTTGTCTCCAGCGTTGCAGCTGCAGCCGACTCACCAGCACTCTGAATGATGTCCGCAGAAGAAGGGGATCTGCAGCCAGAGTTTCTCTGGAGCGCAGTCGGACCCCCCGGATGAAACACACTCATCAAACGTCTGAAAAACAACAGAAACATGTATCATACATTAATGCTTAAACAAAGAATCTGCCATGAAACAAACAAGTTACCGTGTGAGACTGATGAGCTTTTAATAAAAACCTTTTTGTCTCCTTGTTTCCTCCGTTTGAGTCCTGGCCTGTAGTCATCTCCGAAGCGTAGAAAGTAATAGTATGACACGAGGCGCTCGATGGGGTCCCGAACAACGTTTATGTACATCGGCTTCCCCTTCACCCCGTATCTGAACAAAAGGGATTAACATATCTTATTTGCATTTAACAGACACTTGAGGGCTACATTCAAATGCTACGACATGAAGCTGCTTTGTTCACAGAGTTAAAAGCAGTAAAAAAAAAAAAATCAGCTTTTCCACCGGTGAACTTGTGGCAGCATGAGGGAGAACTGATACTGAGCGTGAACAGGGTCTCCCTCTCTCTCTGAGGAACACTTACACCATTAGGATAATTACCTGTGATTGGTGAAATGATAGTGTCAAGGGAGATAAGGACAACAATGCAATTAATCAACACTAAAGCACACGTTAGCAATCAATACATGACCTCCCTTTATCTGCTCTGTGAGCTGTTTGTAACTAATCTGGATATTAATGGTATTACAGGAAATGAAGGGCTTTACTTTGAGAAGTCCAGATAAGCTACATGGCCGTGGTAGAAGCCGGGCTTCATCTCCCTCCATGAGGTGACGTTCCTGACAAAGCGCACCTGTAGCCAAAGATAATGGAAACTAATTATGGAATAGCAGGGAAACTCCGGCAAATGGAAAAACACAGCAGCAACGAGAAACACGGCGACAGAGAAGAGAACTGGCTCGCTTTGCTTAACGCTGATGCATTTGTGTTTCTGCTCATAAAACATCAACTCTTTACATCCTCACATTTATTTTAAAAGCCACAGTGAGTCTTGGCAGTCACATTTCTTTAGTGGTGTGTCTTCCACAGGAACGATCTCCAGCCTTTGGTCATGCACTTCGTCTGCAGGGTCTAAATTAGCACAGAGGACTTTTATTTTTACCCTCAGAATACCTGCTGGGTGCAGGAGTCCAGACCGACTTTCCACTAGCAGCACTGACGCTAACCAGGAGCAGCACTTAAATCAGCATGCATGCAAAACGTTCAAACGTTTTCCATCTTAACGATATTACTGATAAAAGCTTTTACAGTTTGAGGAGAGAGAGATATTCAAGTTGCAGTCTGGCTGCTCAGTACAGAGCCGTGAGCTGGACAGAAACATTTCTGATTTGTCCACAATTTGTCCTGTTTTCTTTATTTTTTTCTAGACACAAATTATTATCTCCCCTCTGGATCACAGTGGCCAGACAGTTGGAGAGGATTTAGAAAGAAAATCTGAGCGAAGGTATTAAAGCTGAAATAAGATTCAGTCCTCGTGTCTTCAGTGGAAATTACGTCCCTGGTCGACAGTACGAAACCAAAAAACCCACACCGCTGCAATTTACCAAATGTTTTACTGCTGTAATTCTTCCATCAAACAAGGTGGACATGTTTGAACAGCTGTTCAAGCCTCGCCACATGTGACTAAAAGAAGAACAAATTTTAATGATTTTACATCAAACAGAACCAATTTCCACCAGCTGCCCTTCAGACCAACACACCACCTCCGTTCATTACTGTTATCTTTGACACACACTCTGCGGTCCGAGAGCGTACAAGCATGACAAAGTCAAGCATGCTGACCAGTTTCCCAAGCAAATGCTGTTACTGGATACAAATTTGAACGTTCCTGCTGTAAAACGAGTCGGCTCTGATTTGCCAGCAGACTGATTCTCCGCCTCAGCTTGTGTTTTATCGAGTGTGCAGGGAAACTGGCTGTTTGATGGAGGGCAAAGACAAATATTACCTTTGCACTAGCAGCCAAAAATAACACGAGCGTAGCTTTCAGGCATTTACACTACGTGTCCTAAGATGCACTGACACCCAGTGTAGCAGGATGAAATATGTGCTAATGTCATGCAGAATATCTGGAGCTTTTAAAACGTGCAGAGTTTAGATAAAGCAAAGAGAAAGACACAAACTAGTAACTAACACAACTTAAACAATATTCTGTTTCCCTGAACTTCCCTTCACTTCTACCACCAAATACCAAAAGGCAAAGTGAGCCAGCAAGATGATCACACAAGATAATGAACCTCAAATCAAAACAGTCATTTTTCATTGAGCTAATTATGAAACCAACAAGTACAAAATGCTAAAGTCACTGTAAAGTTTATGAACAGTTGTGTTTTCTTTTGATTTCAAATGAATCTATGACTATGAGCCAAAAGTGTTTTCTTTAAGCTCTTAGAAAGACTGTGGCTGTTCACATCTATAAGGGATGAACAGTTCAGGACTCGAGGCCATTTTTATATACATGGTCCACCAATTAGGGACAGCGCAGCAAGACGGCGTAAAGAAACAGCAGAAACACTGAAATATTCTGGAGTGAATGAACTCCTCTGCTGCAGTGAAACAGAAGATGTTTGTGTTGTGTTGCCCCTCTTATCCCCGGCCTTTAATGGGCTCCACAATCTCCTCATCCTCCTGCACTTTCAAGGTTTTATGATGCATTGCAGTGAACATTAAAGGACCGCAGAAAAAAAGAGGGGTTTTTGATTTTGTTTTGTGGTTTTTACACCACCACACAGGGAATTAATTGCACCAGATAGTACATGAAAAAGCCTGCAGTTTTTTTTTTTACCCTTAATAAACTCCAGAGCCTATATTTCATTTCAAAGAGCTGAAATAGTGATTCTCCGCAGTGTCAACACATCTCTCTGCAACCAACCGCTGAAAACTTGACCTCCGTTATATGAAAACCTGTTTGGAAAATTATTGAATAACTAAACCTCTTTAAAATGCCCGAACCACAAACACTTCCATCCTTCATATTCTTCTACACAACTCACTGACAGATCTGAACAATAAACTGATGTTATTGAACTTTACAGAAACCAACTTCACAGTCTGAGACCTGCAGCGCCACCAGTGAAGTCCTGCATTGAACAAATGTGAGTTCAGGCTGTTAATAAAGTAGTAACTCCACCAAAGAGCACTTTTATCTTTGCTTCTTAGAAGTATTAATGTTGTAGTATCATTAGTATTAAGACAGACCTGAGCTCATGTGAGAGGTGGAGTTAAGTTTCTGTGTAGCAGCAGCTTCTCTTGACTGGAAATCTGTATATAAGTAGTTAAATTATGTATCAAACTATGAACTTGTATTTTAAATAGAATTCTGACATCTCTACAATCTTGTTTTAAAAGGCACCACTTTAAAAAATACTGCTAAATAGAACAACAGCTGATGGTCTCACCTGATCTTGTAGCGACAGGACAGGATTGTTTTTGGTCGTGTTGATGTGCAGCACGTGGAAGCGATTCTTCGCACACAGGTCGTAGGCGATGTTAGTGAAGGATGTGCTGGCCGTCTTGGGCACTCGGTTGTAGATGATGACCATGTCGTCTTTGTCTGCCGGTGGAGACGATTCCCGGCCAACATCTTCGCTGTGACGCTGCTCGACCTCAGCAACCTCGTGTCTGGCAATGGTGCGTTCTATATGTGCAGAAAATAATATTTACAATCAATAATCAGACACGTATGGCCTTAAAAACAATATCAAACACAGCAAATGTTTGTGTGATTGTTAACTGAACCAATAAAATTTCACATTTTTATGAAGACAAACTGGCTCACATTCCCTCATTTTAATGATCCAAAAGTTAGTTGAGGCTTGTTTCTCTCATTTATCAGCACTCACAGCAGGAGTTTGGCCACCAAAGCAACAACAAAAACAAACACAAAGGTACATCAGTTGTATGAATGAACATGCAGTTTTAAATTTAAGTGCAGCTACGCTGATCAGTGAGCTTTAATTAAGAAAGCAACTTAGGGGTTAGACCTTCAAACACAACACCACGCAAAACAAGTAATTAAGCTTTTGATGATTATATTGAAAGGAGGGATAATTAAAATGTTTTGTATGGCTCTTTTTTTTCCACTGCAATGTTAATTAAAGCCAATACGGCCTTGTGAGCATCTCCTGGAATGGCTGTGTGTTGATCCATGTGATGCAGGCATCCTGCTGCTTTGTCATCTCCATGAAAAGAGAAGTTGTGTTTGCTGGATGATCGTTAAGTTGCATTCAAAGGCAGATGGATGGTCACTTGTCCCTAAATATGCTGGAAGTTACTGCTCACTGTCTTATGGTTGGACACAAACACATCTACAAGACACCGTACATTTTTGTTTTTCTTTCAGACTCATTATTTTCTTGTTTTAAGGTACACCTGTGCATCATTCAGTTATACCTTAAATATTCACACACCGTCTCTCATTTGATCTTTTACTTTACTGACCTGAAATAAAGTAAGTGTTAAAATACACAACAAGTGCAAGAGTGGTCACTAATGAACTGTGGCTATTTGGTCTTTTTTAAAGCTTAAATTTCTTTTAAACACAGATCAATCTGCTTTGTAAAATATTATATATTTCAAATAATTCATTTACCTTCACTCTGGCAAAAATGTGTAACTTGTATATTATTTTCGACTCAAACATCACTTAAACATAATAAATCTACAAGAGTTTGGCTTTGTTTTTGTCTTACCGAGTTTGGCTCTTGACTCCTCCAGTTTCTGGATCTGGTTCTCAATAAAAAACATGGCCAATGCGAAAGCCAGAGGAGCCAAAAGCTGGAACTTGTGCGGCATCATGGTCCGTAAAAGCCCCATCAAGCGACCAGATGAATCACAGTGAAACGTCTCAGATCAGCTGCTGATGCTTAATCCAGCAAAGCTACAACTAGTTAACACTGCTAAACAACTAACCTAAGCTCACTTTAAACATATCATTATGAGGTTTGTTCACTTTAGCTGCCATAAGTCGATATTTAACAGCTGAACGGCCGTTTATCGGGTAACCTGACCGTTAGCCAAACAAACTAACATTAGCTAGCTTCTTTGCTATCTATCGTTAAGAAGCCACGTAAGGCTCATGCCGTTACACGTTTATCACTCCATATTTCTAAACTCGGGTTTCTTTCAACTCTTTCGACAGCATGTGGAGTCAATGAAGCTACACCCGTTTAAAAGCGACATCAGGGTGGAGGAAAACAAATCGTTAAAGCCGTTTTAAAACTCCGGTTAGCAGTAAGCCGCTGCTTGTTGCAGCATGTAGCATCGCTGGAATGTAGCTGCCGCTTCTTCTTCGTGTTACCTGGAGGATTACAAACACATTTTAAATGACTATACTGCCACCTACCGGACCAGAGTGTGTATTACACCCCCAATAGAATAAAGCTGAAAACCAAACACCAAACAAATGAGGCGTAAAGAATATAAATCTAAATCTTCGGTCCTCTCCAGAAATACTGCAATGTTAGCTCACTTTTAATCTTTTAATTTCCTTTAATCTGTCACCTGCTCTCATGAGTTTTTAAGCCTTTCCTGCCTCATTAATCTTATCTCATATCTCTATCTCTATATTAAAAAATAAAGAGTATGTTCTCAGTCTTCTGGAACATTACACTGCTGACACAGATTAAAAGGCCTTTTCCAATTTAACAAAGTATGAGCATGATCAAATGAGCCAAAGTCTTCATTAATTATGTTTGTATTCAGATTTAAAAGCCTCTAGTGGTCAGAATTACAATATTACACTTGTAAATGTGGTTCTTGGAAATTTGGATGCTGAAAGTTTTTCATTAACAAAAGAAAACATTATTTCCGCATACAGGCATTTTATGATGGCATGTGCCATAAGTCACCTCACAAACAAAACTTTGTAAAATACTCAACATGAGATAAAAAAGTGAAGTTCAGGTTACTTTGACTGCTATTTGAAAAAGTTAAATCAAGTTATGTGGCTTCTGCAAACATTTTACAAAAACTGTATTAAAAATAATGCCAGAAACATAACTGTGATTATCTATGAGTATTTTATTTTAAGGTAGAGCAGCAGATCCAAACCTCAAATGTCCACTGACAGAACAGACCAGAAACAGGAAGAAGAGAAGCCTGAACTTTACTATCAACACAACTGATTAAAGGTGTGTAAACTTAAATAAGTTCTTCTTCCTCATCTATTGTAAGGAGGGAAGTTTATTGTGACAAACCAAACTAAATTATCAGGAAATCTGGAATGTGTCAGGTAATCATAAGTTCTCTATTTAATGTTCTCAGTTTGTGACGTCCTCTGATTTATGAATCAAACAAGGTCAATTGGAACAAAAGGTCACTGGATGTGAAGCTTAAATCTACAGGATCATATTGAATAAAGGGATTTTATAATCAGAATATCCAGACACAAAGTCTGAATCCAGTCTTTAGACCGATCCCTGACACATGAACTCTTTGGTCTTTAGTTTTTATGATGACAATCAACAAGGACACACAGAGTCAGTTTCGTTCATCATCCAGTTCTTACATTTATTCTCATCTGTTGCCCAGAAACAAATAAAAAAGTACAAACATTTGCCTTTTCCACATGAAGCAGAACTATCTGTTTATCAAAGGACGTGTGAGACGATGTCTGGCCTCTCATTTCCCCTTTTGATACAAATCAGTTCTGCTCACACATGGATGCTAATATGCTGATTGATGAAACAGTCCAGTTGATGTATTCTTATTTTTAATGCACATTAATTAAAACAAAAGCAACATTCAAACAGCCAATAGAATGGATGAATCTGTCTGATATTTTAAATAATTCTGTATTTAACTTGAAATATGCTGCATCACCTTGATGATTTAACTTGATGTTTATATGTTTATTTCACACAAGTCTCGTCTTTGTTATTGAAGAATAATGGAAATCATATAGAATCATTATTAGCCAGATCTTTATTCCTTTATTCCCTCAGCAGAAGGTTTAATGGGATCAACTTGATAAACTTTACAGTTAATCGTCTCCTGGCTGAAGTTTGAAAGTAAAAGGACTGAATACTGCAAAGATCGACTCTCTTGTATCTTTGCATCACGATAATGTTGCTGCACTTCTGTCTCCTTTTTCTTTTAATATGTACTGAAGACATTATGGTGATGAAGCTCGATGTCCGAACCTCCACCCACAGCTGCTCGGCTCCAATGTTTCACCTTCAGGTCTGTTTCTGTTTCTGTTGTCTGAGGTCGACTCATTTTCCACCCACAACATGACCTGTAGCTGCTGCTGAGACCCGACATTTTGCTCCTGGACAGAATGAAAGAACTGAGAGAGACAGAAGCAAAGTTCATGTACTTAATGACAACAGTCTCCACCTCTTTTATGTCGTATCTGAGCAGAGAGCAACATTAGAGCTGCTGCTTAGCTGACAAACACCATAACAGCGAAAGAAGCAGATCTTCTAATTACTGATTCATAGAATCTGAAAGGTTGTGCTAGTTTGAAAATATCAATAGAAATAAAAGAACTGACTTTGCTTATTGATTTTATACAAGGTCTCCCAACATCCTTTATAGATGCTGAAGCAACAAAACTCCAGAGAAATTACATAAAGGGCAAACACTCTCAAATATGAAATTGTTTTATCCATAAAAAACATTAATCATTGGCCATAAATTAAGAAACAACATGAAAATTGGTTTATTTAATGTAAATTCCAGCTCATTCTAAATGAACTGCTGGTAAAAACCTACAGAAGGAAGTTCTGAGAAAATTACAGTAACTTTTATAGTTAATGTGCAACCTGTTTTTTATGGACACATACATCATCTTGTCACAATCTTGCAAAGTCACAGTGGATCATTTATAAAAAGGACAACAGATCCCTGAAGAAGGAGATCTGATGGATGTCTCATCACAAAAGTTCTACTTTAAATGCTCCAGTAACTCAACTGTGAATCAGTGAATGATGTTTTACCTCTCAAACAGAGGAGTGATGCATTTCTCAGCCACAAGGTGGAGCCAGAGTTCCAGGGATAAAGATACATAAAGTGAATCCACAAGGTTCAACCTCACCAAGAACCTCATCATTTAGTTTTTCCGTCTGTGCAAACTGAGGCTAAAAGTCAGCAGCAAACTGATGTTAACAGAGTCAAACAGAAACAGTCTTAAAGTCTTAAAGTTTGGAATTTGAATTTGGTTTTTTGGAGACCACAGACACTTAAAACTGGTTTTGACTTTCACACACACTCACTTCCCTCTTGAAATAAAAGGCAATTCATGGCTAAATCATGAATCAGTCATCACTTAAGATCATTTTAGACCAAAAACTTCATACAAATCCATTTTGTTTTTTACTTTTTTGTAGTATTGTTACTCAGTTTCTACCAAAAGAACCGTGGGACCTTTGAGACACACAAACAGACACTTACTTAGTAAATGTTTCAGCTTGAAAAAATTACACTTATATGGAGTTAATGATGAGATTTAAGTGGTCAGGAGTCGAGCAGAGTCAGAAAACCTGCCTGTGTGTCGTCATCTTTAATCTGTAATCTGAGTGTTTTCACTGCAGGTCAAACCAGCCTCTCATAACATGAACAAGACTCTGAATAAAAACTGAGCAAAAAGAAGCTTAAAAAGGATCGTCACATTGTCTTAATGCAGAGCTTTTTTCTTTGCTGCAGTTTAATTAAACAATTAATGACTCACTTTTTGTGTAATTAAATGTTACCACCTACTTAATACTTCCATTACTGTACTATCAAGAAATGTGATTTCATGCAAATTAACTGAAGCTTTCTGCGTCTGATCCCTGGGAAATAAAGACGGATCCCAGAGGAGGAACAGGAAGTGTTGCCTCTGTGTCAAAGATCAGTCCACATGCACACAGAGCGTCCGACCAATGAGCACGCAGCTCTCATCAGAGACGCCGTGTCCGTTTACTTTATTCAATTACCCCGAAACAATGTGACAATTATTTTATTTATCATGTGGTGCTGGAGGGCTGCAGATAACAGGTAACTACCAGGGATGAACTGATGACCACTTTTTCTATTGATAACACTAATAGGATAAACAACAACACAATGATCAATATGGTTATTTATTTCACATGTTTTGATCCTCTGTTTAATGACAGGATAGACACAAATTAAATTACCTTGTTTTTTTTTGTTTTTTTTTAGTGAAAAGTAGATTTGATTTCATTTTAATTCTTTTCATGAAACTTTCTCATCGATTTAAAATCGTCTGTGTTGAAGCCTTTATGTTACATTTGTAAATGATCAAACAAAAGCTATATATATTTTTTTTTAAATATAACTTTATGTAGTGTAAACATACATATGAATACTTGACAGGCTTCACATTACAAATTTAACAAGAATGCAGAGCAGACTGATCTTCATGATAATTTGCTGAGGGCCGCACTTTGATAAAAAAACATCGATCTGACTGATGTTTTTTGGTTATTTAGGCTTAAAATATTAAAAATATAAAGTCAGGTTTTGTAATTTGAGCTACATTCAGTTTATTTTTGTGAAATGCAACTTTACAAAAGTTTACATTCTTATTGAACAACATACGTCGAACATATTTTACCTGTTTTCACTGTCCAGCTTCGTGGGTCAAACATTAGCCAGCAGGATTACTGTTGTCTGCAGTTACACCTGCACCTGCTGAGTGTTTTTGTTAAGTAACAACTGATCTCTAGATTAGAAATCATGTTACCCTTTTTAATTTATTAGCACATGAATCTACACTTTATAAAGTTTAAACTTACAGCAGGAACAGCTGGTGCGTCGTCCTCCAGATTTTTAATTGGTCCGTAATGATCTTTATTTGTTATAAATCCCAAATTAGACAAAATGGGAATCGCACTTTTTTATTGGACATGAAAAAATAACATCAGACATCTTAAAACAGTTTTTAAAAACTAGAATTATATGATTAAAACATTTAAAAAGACCATAAATGATTAAAAGTACAGAAAAATAAAAAACAACCACTCTCCCATGACTGAACTTATGAACAATCGCAGAGCTGTAGAGTATAAAAAAGAGGTATATTTGAGGGTGAGGTGACTCAAACGTAGTCAAATCTCTGGTGTGACTGCCGTCCGTCCATGCTGTGGGCTTTGTATGAGTCGTGGTAGTTCGTATGAGGTCTGGTGTCCGACTTGTACATCGGGTGCTGAGAGGCAGCTTTGTAGGCCATCCCATCAAACCTGCAGAGCATCAGGAAATAAACTGTTTCAGATAAACAAGAGTGCATGAAGAAGACAACATCCAGACTCCATCCACCATCTCTGGCTGTTTCACTAATTATCTGAACATTAAAAGAGTCAAAAACAATCTGAGTTAAAACAATTAGCAACAAATGAAAGTAGTGGGGCCTTTAGAAGAATACAAGGACTTCTGTGTATCATTTTGCAAAGAGCTTCACAAGCATTTGCAACTCTGCATTATATATCCAGTGAAAAAAAACCCAGTGAATGACTTGAATTTACATTTTGCTGAGTATGTGTCCTTAAATTTGAAAGGAACTAAGATTTTTACTTCCCGCAGCACAACAGAATACAGGCAGAGGTGCTTTATATTGTTGCTCAGCTTTGTCAGAGGCCAAGATTTCTGTCTCTAAACAGCACTGACACACAATCTGCACTTGTATTTTGCATGTAGCGCTTGCTTACTAGACATTTCTGTCTCTATTTAGCAGCTTCTTCTGTAGCTTCACTGCAAAGGAGAAGTTCTGTCAGAGTTGCTTCTGGCGGCTTAGTTAAAGGTCAGAAAAGGTCACAGATGAGTTATTGTTTACCGCTGCTTCCTGTCTTCAGTCATCCCGCGGCAGGCCAGACACATCATGATGCCTCCGATGAACAGGATGGCTCCGCCGATCCAGCCGACGAAAAGGGCGGGGCCAAACGTGTATCTGTAAGACGACAAAAGATTATAGGAAAACTGCAAAACACTGCAGCAGATAAAACATCATCTCAGCTTGATTTTACCTTGGAGTCAGAGCTCCTGTGAGTCCTCCAACACCTCCTCCACCGAGCACACCGAACCCACTATCAGCGTACGTTGTGAAGCGGAAACTTTGCACAATGAGGTTGGCGAAGGCGGAAACGCCGGCGATGCCACAGACGCCTGATGACAAAGAACAAACCGTGGTGTCACTGCAAAATGATTCGGCTGTAAATAAACAGAAGCAGTCATCATGAACGAAGCTGCACCTGCAAGAACGAACAAGATCCCGGCCGCCAGAGTCATCGTGGCTTTGATGTTGTCCTCCATGTTCCCCATTTTCAGGCACTTCAGGGCAAATATGGCGATCAAGATGCCGATGGCGCCAAAAACAATTCCAACGATCATCAGGGCCCGGACGGCCTGAAGCAGAGCTGAAAAACAAAGTTTAGAACATTTCTCATCACATCTTTAGCTCATAAACTTACAAAGTAACCAAAAAACATGAGTACATTTACTCAAATGATGTACTGCAACAACTTTGAGAAACTTGTGGTTTATTCGAGTATTCATACTCTACTTTATACTTTTACTCTTTTTCATTTTAAAAGAAAATATTTTTACAGCACTCAGTTTTTTGACTTTGGAGGTTCCGACTTTTATAACAAACATATGAATATGACAGACTAAACTATGATTTAAAAATGCTGAACTTGGTTTCTGTTACATGTTATCTCTGGAATGAAAACAAACCTCATCTCTGAGTTCTTAATCTTAACCAGTTTGCTTGTTGTATTTTTAATTCAAAAGCAGTTTTAAGGCAAAAAAAACAGGCTAAACTGAGAAAACTAAAATAAAACGGACTGAAAGGTGGATTTAGTTGTTCGTAAAACAACTTTAGGTCAACTTAAATCTTTTGTTTCCTCACTTTATGTGCAAATATTAGTCAATATTACGTGATTATAATTCTGCCTAATGAGTTTAAAATAGGTTAGAAGGCCATTTTAATTTAATGTAAGAAAACTGATATGGACTTATTTGATATCTAAATACTTCTGTCTTGCCTGATTCACCTTGGAACTACAGAAAAACTAAACAATCATAGATAAACAATGATGATAAAGAGCTGTACTGTTCACCCCTTTTGCATTTTTGTTTTATTAAAACTAAACTACAAATATAAAGTTAAGAAAAACTATCAGAATCAGATATTTTTGCCTATTTTGTGCACAGATACAAGGGATTTGACTTCGGTCTTAAACTGCTCTTAAAAAATTCACACAGAATTAAAACTTAGTCACCAAAAAATTGTTTAATTAAGATAAAAAATGATTAAGAATAACGAACGGTGACTTGGATGTAAGTAACTGTCCAACTGCATGTAAAAAGAGGTGGTTTGTTTTCAAATCAATGATGGTCGACACGATAAAACGCTGAATTACAATTTATTTACATTTATTAAAGAGGAAAGTAAATAATGAAAGAATAAAACAAAACTGCAGTTCTGTTTTATTCCAGCAGCAGTTGTATCAAAATTAATAAACTAAGGCAGCGTGTAATAAAACATATTGACCTAAATGCCATCTTTCAATAGCCTGAGATATTGTACTTACTATTCTAGACTTAAGCCTTTAAAACCTTATATACAATGTGCTCGACACTACATTCAGCTGGTAAGTACAGAGTGTGGAAATGTACTTTACATTGTGTGACGCTCCCGTAAAGCTTGTGCTTGCTCAGCTAAGCTTTGGATGTCTCATCAAATTTCCATTTGATTCAGGAGAGACACCATCTTTTCTGCAGTCGACTGCATTTTTATGCAGGAGGTTGGTGGGGTGGAGGGGGGTACAAATCTGCCCTAAAACCTGCCAAATATTCCAAAGTACCTTCCAAGGTCTTTTGGAAAATGTTCCCCTTAATCCAACATGTGGAGAAATATTCGATAAAGGCCTTTTTTCTCTCCGAGTGTGATTCTCTTACCTGGCAGTCCCAGGATGGTAAAATAAGGCCTGCACTGCGTCGTACCGTACGCCGTCCCCACGCACGAGTACCACAACCCAGAATAGGTGTAAACGTTGGTTACGACCGTGAAGGATCGGTCCTGTAAGCTCCACATGTCCAGAGCCGTCGCGGCCGATATTAAGAATTGACCCAAAGCGGACAGCATGAATCCCAGCAACTGAATCATTGAAACTGCCATTTTAGACGTCCCGCTCAAAGAGAGTCGGCCAACCGAAGCCACAGAGGCATGAAATGGCAGCGACTGAGCTCCTGCTTATCAGATGTATCCTTCAAACAAGGAACAGCTCTTATCAGGTGTTTACTTAAAATTTTCCTGCGTCTTTGTCTCAGTTTCGGGAAACGATGGCAGATAACCCCCCCTCTTTGAGTAACAAAAGGTGTGACCTAACCTCTCATCGTCATTTTCGCATCAATCTCAGAAAAGACGGAAATGGTTCTGCATTACTAATTATTCTTCCTCTCAGACCATTAATTCAATACTAATGACAGATTGAGGACGCAGCTGCTTGTTTGACACGTAATGAACCAACATTTCAGTTTTACACAAATGAAAAACGCATAAATCATAAAAAAAGCAGCCATATCCACCTGTTTGCATCACATGCTGCAGATTTTACGACACATTTGGGGATTTTTACTCAAATTTGTAGTCCAAACCAACAAATTTTTTACACTTTGTTGTTATTTTTTTTTGTTTCATTAAGTATTTTCATCCATGTTTCTTTCAACACAAGAAACGCAACAACTTTTTGATTTATGATTATGATAAGTTAATTTTTCCAGTGGAGTTAGATAGTATGAAGGTTAACATACCTGGCAGGCCCAGAATGGTGAAATATGGTCGACACTCGGTGAAGCCGGAGCTTTGCCGGACGCACGACTTCCACAGGCCCGAGTACGTGTACACGGCGGTCACAGGGTTGTTGAAGAGGTCCTCCGTCGCCCACTGGTCCATCCCCGTCGCGGCAATTATTCCCGCAAACCCTAACAAACTGAGCATGAAGCCCAGCACCTGACAGAGCGTGGCCGCCATCGTGCCGTCTTTCCTCAAACAGTCTGGACTCAAAGCTAACGGCCTCTCCTCAGCACTGCGGCTCTGTGTTTGAATATGATATCAGCAGGTTTGGAGTTAAAAAGGACTCCAGCAGTGACCTGGCTTGTTTGCACACAGAAGAAGTTGGGAGGAGCGAATTAGTATAAATGAAATATGATTAATGTTGTTTACTGATTCTGGCTGGTAAAAGGTGAACCTGATGGTTTTCTAGCTGCCGATAATATAGGTCACTAGTTTTTATGAAAAGTTTGAAGCCGTAAATTCAGCCTGATCATCTCATGAATCTGTAGAGTTTTAATGACTGTTTATACAACAATACTGCTGCTGCTGCTCATTTGTTCTGTTGGAAAATTTGTATAAAATTGTCCCAGATCACTACTTACAAGTGGTTAAAACTATTAGAATTCAAATTCAACAGCTTGTTGGTCCTTGTGAACCGTTGAAAATTATCAGTAAAGACTCTTGTAAAAGCTCAGAGGCAGGTAGAAGTTTGAAGAAACACTTGTCTTGATCATCTGTGCCCTCCTGTGTGCTGAAAGTGAGGTATAATAAATGGGGTGACGTGGGATCTCAGGTGACTGAGGGGTTTTTGCAGTTTACATAAACAAGTAAAGGAAAGGTAGTTATGTTTAAAAAAACACCTCATGGCTTCACTTCACCTGTGCAAGAGCTTGACAAAGGCCAACCAAAATGTCTGACTCCAGGAATTTATCCAAAAATCTGACGGTCAGTCCGGATCATTTGATTGTTGCACACTTGACTCTGTAAACTGTAAACGACGAAAGTCAGTCTGACTGTAAGATGAGTCACGTGGCTCGAAATCAGATCGGAAACAGGATTAAATCATAAAGTGTTTCGCTCAGCTTTAGAGTCATCAACCTGAAATCTGTTTGTTGAATATAAGGCTAAACCTAGCAGCTAGTCAGCTTAGCTTAGCATAATTACTGGAAACAGTGGAAAAAAATCAGCTTGGTTCTGTAAAAAGTCCTTCTGTCAGTGTCTATGAAGCCAATTCAATTTTTAACCTTTAACTCTGTCTTTCTTTCTTTGTAGTCGTTGTGCTAAGCTAACTAGCTGCTGACCCTGGTCCTAAAATAGCCGTATAGATGTGAGTGTGGCATCAGTCCTCTTATCTAACTTCCGCCAAAAAGTAATTTAATATTTTTCCCAAATTTCCACATGAACCTTTAACAGATGATTCCTAAAAATGTTCTTTTTTGATTTTTATCTTTGATTGTTGCTTATTAGCCTTAAATATTAAATGTTTTATAATGTTTACATATGATTTTAACTGGCTGATAAAAGCTGTTTTGCCTGCCTGAATGTTTTAGTGGACATCAAAGTTTCTTTATCTTTGACATTAAACACGTCATTACTTTTAATGATTAACAGAAACATTTCCATGAAGCACAATGCGATTCAGTCATATTGTAATGACGGAAAGCCTGAATGTGAAGGGATGGGCTGTGATGTCGCAACATCATCCAGGAAACTGAGACACGGAAACATTTTAAGCTGATCAAACTGAGTATTTAATATTTTGACCCAGAATAAGCAGATTTACAGAAAGACCCTGAAATAAAACACCGATATAAGCTTGAAACTGTTAAAATGTTTTTGTTTTGTTCATGCCATCAATATCTTTGTTTGCTCTTTTTTTAAACTTTCTTAGAATATAAACATTTTTATTTTTTTTTTTATTACCCACACATCTGAAATTTAAGCTGCATTGTTGTGTTTTTGACGCAGAGCACCGACAGGCTGTGTTAAGCGATACTAAATGACGCTGCTGTTGGGTTGGGAGCTCTGTATCGTTTTGGCACCAGCAGCCAGTCAAGCAAAAGTAAATACTGATATGATTGTAGTGAGCTGAAACCAATTTGCCTGCGGTTGATACGTCGACATGAAAACATGTTGGACTCTGGGACTGAACCGAAACTGGGTCGGGGCCTCGTTCACAGAGACACACAGCTTCTGCTGCTGAGTATTCACATGTAAAATAAAGCCACAGAATTGAACCTTTTCTTAATACAGGCATCAAAGTCAGTGTCAAGTTGTTTTACAGTCCTGTTTTTTTTTTTTTCTCCCTCAAAAACAGTAACAGTTTTTTTGATTGCTAACTGTGATAAACTGATTTTTCCAAATCATGAAAACAAAGTTGGACAATGTTTCTTATTTCTGGAGGTAAAAGAAGCATGAACCTTCACAATTGAATACATTGATGCAGATGTTTAAAATTAAAATATTACTAAGTTATTTGAGAATTATTTATAACAATTATACAGTTATATACAAGGTATTTTTATGTAAAGTAGCCAAAGTTAATTTACATTAATTTAACAAGATGTTTCTCAGCATTTAGCCTCATTTCATGCTGCTGTGAGGAAAAATCCACAGGAGCTGAAGTATTGAATGAACATGTTTACAGGAAGACTCGGCCTCTCAGGTCACTCTTTGCACAGTGAATCACTGACGAAAGTAGTTCAAATGACCCACCCAGCCGTGTGTACAGTGTGCTATTGTTTCTCTCTCACACAGGCAGCCTGATTTAAAACATTGGCTATGGAAACAACGTTAGCATGCTGCGCTAATGATTTCTAACCGTCTGCTGCGAGAGGCCATTTGTCTCCCAGCAGGCAGAACCTTAAGCAAACAACTTTTCCAGCATCTGTAGGAGCCACTGTTGACTTATCACGAGCTGCTTTTACAAACACACACTTCACACACATGTGTTTGCAAAGCAGTTATGGTCGTAGGATTTATGCATCGTGAAGATGTTTGCTTTGCTGTGAATAAGTACAGTTTCTTGAGCTCTGGAAGAAGCAGAAAGTCAATGCTGAGCCATGTCAGGGTCAAGGTGTACATATATATATGTATATGTATGTGTAGATTTGGAAGGGTTTATATTGGAAAGCTTGGTTGCTTTTTTGCTTTTTTGAGGCTTGTTTATGTAAAGGAAGCTCTTTGTCAGCGATGTCGCCAAGTGCTTGCTCATGTGGAAATTGCTCTCAATTGTTGGGTCGTGATAAATTGAATTTCAGAGTGTGGCCTAGACCTACTATCAATGTAAAGTGTCTTGAGACGACACTATGGATGTGATTTGGTGCTAAATAAATAAAATTTGATTTGATTTAAAACCAGGTTGTGTTTTTGGAGAGACTTGACAGCGATGGCAGGGCAAGTTTGTGAGCTGACAAGCTTATCTGCCATCGTGTTTACTGCCAATTTATAAGCTGCTGTTAATTTACGGACCACGCTGGCCACACTGACATTAGCTGTAAGCTAAAACTTTACATGCAGTTCTGCATTGTTCCTGGTGTTCAGAGTTTTTACTGATTACATATTTGCAGTTCAAGTTGACAAGCTTGCGAGGTCTCAACTGAAAAGAGCCACTACGGACACAGTTTGGTGTTTGTACAAGTCGCTTTAGTTTGTCAGGAGTCTTCAAGAATATCTGACTCCTGAGCTGCTTTAAAGCCTCACTATGAGGGAAGCTGCAGAGTTTGGGAAGTAGATAGGGGCTCTGAGAGGCTACATGAAGGTCAGGAGATCATCAATTTGAGTAAAATTCATCCTAAGAAGGACATAAAGTGGGTAGCTAATTTGGTCAAACAGTCGATAGGACATTTGACAGATGTCAACCTCATGGTGGCGCAAGAGGAAATGAGATTTGCAAAATAATTAGTGTTCATCATCAGGGAACCATGAATGTCTGTAAAAATTACATGCAGTAGTTGTTGGGACATTTTTGACCAAAGTAATAAACCCAGCAACCAAATTTTTAGCCATGCTAGCATACTACTATTATGCTAGCATGGCTAAAATGTTGATTACTGCTTTAAAGCTAATTCAGTGAAAATTAAAGAGGAAAACATCCAATTAAGGGGTTAAAACTTGATAGTAATTTCCTGTTGCAGTCCCACTTATGACACATATCATGTGATATAATCTACTGTCATTTTCTCTGACTTTGTTCAAAAAGAAGTCTGGGTGACAAACCTTGAAAGAAAAATTCCTCACCAACTTCTATTTTGAACTGCAGTCAAGAGCTCCATTACCAGTCGGGGTACAATAAGAAAACACTAGAAAGAGATGTGCTGAAATGATGAAAGGCTGTCTCGGAAAATGGTAGAAAAATGGCCCATTTACTTTCTTTCACCTTTTGGGTGTCTAAATGGATTTTTATTCAGTAATCAGTGCACTGCTGCCTGATGGACACTAGAGGGCAGAGTGAGTGCAGAGAACACAGGCGGCTGTCGCAGCAGGGAGCAAACTTGCTGGGAGTGTGATAAGGAGGCCTTTCACGCGACGAGGCCCGGAGTGAATGTGCAGTTTCTCTGAGGGCATCAGGAACTTCTGCAGAATATAAGCAGGTCGGGAGGAGGACAGACAGGAAGTCAGGATATATTTCTTTCCGTGCAGATGACAGAAATCAGCGTGGATTAAAACTGTGAGAGCGTTTGGTTTAAAAAAAAAAAAAACAGCGAAACAAAAACCAGGTTTGATAGGAGCCAGAAAGCAGCTGTGCTAAATGAATCACATGAGCTCCCACTGACACCCACTTCAAACCTCCAAACAATGAGCTCTACCTGGGCAGCCAGGGACACACACACACAGACACACACACACACTGTCACACACACATAAATCTGTAACATTTGAAGAATGGGAGAAAACTTCAAAAATCCCTGAGCAATTAACCAATCACAGTCCAGCAGGACAGTGTGACAGAGTGCACACATCATTGGTCGACAGGCTCGCATCCGTTATGCTTTCAGTGGGGCGAGATCTAAATTAGAGAGCCAATTAACTCTGCTAATAGCCCTCTCCTATTTAATCTGGAAGACAATGGGGATTGAAGAAGAAGCTTTTACAATATCCTCTTTCTGCCACGATTCTGAGGGTCTGCGTTTGCCTCCTTGTTTTCACTTCAATTAGCCCAGTGCTTTCTATGATTAAGTACCTATAATTATTTTTCAATTAAGGCTTTGATCTGGTGTGTACTGTATACAGCTCCTTAGCGTGCATGGAAGAATGAGGATGAAACAGTAAATTTGTTCCCTTCTGTGTTGTGTTGATGAGGGTGCAAGTGAGATTAGGCTTGCAGAGCTGAGAGAGCCGCTGCAGCCGCAGAACTTGGTCAAACACTGACAAGGTTTTTTTTTTTTTTTTTGAGCACTCCAGCATCAAACTTTTTCATCAGCTTCTTTTCATCTAAAACAACAGAGCTGCTCATGTTCAGTGCATCTGTGATGTTGATGAACTCGAAGTCTGCTGTCTGTTTTTATAAAATAATTAAAATCCACTAAGAAAGGATCAATCAGTAGCTTTGTCCTAGCACCAGCTCTGAGTAAGTTTTCTGGAGGCAGTGCATTGAGACTGCAAAGTGACCAAATTAAACAAACTCAGAAGTTTGTTGGAAATGTAGGAGATACTCACAGTTGTCTAAAATTAAAAAAAGCAGATGGTGCGACAGAAATATCATGAAAATGGAACAATTTAGCATCAAACCATTAGAGAGAAAAGTTTTAGAAAAATCTTCAAATTTCTTTTTGTGAAGTAAAGTGGTTGTCAAAGGTCAGAGGTTCAATAAACTAAAATTTGACTTTTCTAAGTATTTTTATTTTTTAATTTACATTAATTTTTTTTCATCCATTTGCAATGTATCTGCATCGCATTGGATGTATGAACTTATTACCAATTTCACACATAATTTTTTAAACTTATGATTGTTTGCTTGCAGTTTAAGGGTATTATTTCTATTGTGTGTGTGTGAAAAGCAAGCTGCTGCACACACACACGCTCCTGCAGGAGTAAATAAAGTTTGCTGAATTAAATTTGAGATTGAGAGGAATCGACATCCATCAGTGTGCATGTTATTGCACGCGTGTGTTAGTTTGTAAACCAGCCATCACTAAAAGTTATTCAGCAGCATTATGCTACAAGCATTTG
>JAPZDY010000021.1:25137814-25151095 GCA_029783645.1 Ctenochaetus hawaiiensis | reverse complement strand
CGTGCATTACGTTTGCGCTGGGGACTGCTATGATTGGTGGAACTCACGGGAGGCTGGCCAAAATTGCGGAAAAGTGGTGGTGATTGGACAAAATTGCAAGGTCGCGCAGAATTCATGGAGATTGGTTGAACATCGCGAATTCCTGGAGGGACTGATATATCAATTGATAGGTATATCAATTTTTCCTTGTAGATCTTGTCAAAAAATCAAATGCGTGCAAATGGTGTAAATTAAATGAGATGGTATGGCTGTTGCAAGGACAACTAGATCACTTTTCATTTTACTCAGAGTTGCAGCTACCAGAAAGACAGGACTCACTGCGTTTGTCTACGAATTTTCGTGAAGAAACACTTGACACTGCTTTGGAATAAAGAGAGAGAAAAGAAGCATTTTCATGTTCAAGAGAGAAAATTGAATGTCATGAATTAATTTTAAATAATAGCATAGTTAGAGTGTTGCTTCCTGCTCAAACAAGTAACCTTCGTAGGAGTTGTCATCAAGGTATGGTCGGAGCAGGAGAAGTACGGAGTTTTTTCATTTATGTAGTCGATTACGGAGACACAAAAGCAGATAGAATTTTTCTTAAGAGATGCGGACTGGTTTGCCATAATGTCATTTCATGTTTTTTACAAAATGAAAGGAGCTGACGGAGACGGTAGTAACATCCTTTCTTTCAGCTGATTTTTATTAGAACAAGTGGCAATTGTGTTACAGGTGAGGAACTTCCTTTATGCCACAGATAAGCTTTTTTTCCCTTGGAGATTGTAACCGGTTGCAGACAGAAATTCAAAGTGAAGGTGAGACTTATGGGGGGGATCAATCTAAACGCAAAAGGTGTCGCATAGAAATACTCATGTAAAGGTACAATGGGATTTATTCATTTTCAAGTGTATATTTAAATACAGCACTCAAGTAATTGTAATAACTTTCTAGCACTGGGTAGCTATTTGCATAACTTCTCTCTGAACGCTGTCTGTGCTGAATCAGAGAGGTAACTTGATTGTTTTTGATGGGGAGCATAAATCCCAATAACCACCGGTGGTGAGAGCTGAGCCATTAGCACCACTGAGTGACTGTCACATCCAATAGGGGAGCCACTCCTCCATCTGCACCTGAGGCTCTGGAGATGGATGGCCCGCCGCTCCGTGGTGCACTGGCTCATTTCTGCCCCCGTACAGAAGTCAATGCTGATTAAAATATCCACACCGGGTCCTTATTTCTATTACCAATTCACTCAGCCAGTCCAGACCCTCTCAATTAAAGTGCTTGGGCCGAGATGAATGGAGATGAGGGGGTGAATGGTAGCTGACAGAATTACAAACGCTCACAGTCACAATTTATCCTCCTGACAATTAGGAGCAATTTGTTTCATGCTAACTCATCCTTAAGGTTTCAGAAGGTCTTATTTGATATCAACAGGAGCGGCTGCAGCTGTCACAGTCCCCAAAGTGCCACTCTCCATTTTGATTATACACAGTTGACTGCACTTTACAGTACAAGTAATGGTTTCCTCAATCCTTCTCTTACACCTAAATGAAATATATGTTTATACGGGATATGCTAAGATAGATTAAGCCAAGTTTTAAGCCTCTAAAGGAGTAACTCAGCCTCCAGGACGCCGATTCTGACTCCAACTCAGAACTTAACTTGAAATCTGAGCTTCTCTGCTTCTTCTTAATATACTAGAGCTTACTCTGCTGTACAGTAACTCTGCACACAATTAGATTCACAACGGTAATTATTATAAGGTTATAAGGCAACGCAGAAATATGTAAGCTTTTTCGACAACCTTTTAACTCCAGCCGCAGCTATGAAAACTGAAAAACGGTGGCGACTTTTCAGCGAGAATGTCTTAGGCTCTTGCACAATGGAGAACAGCTCTCAATGACTGAGCCACTTTCTTTAGCGGAACCACTAAACTTCTATGGCGATATTCTATTGTGCTTTGAAAAAGGGCTTTTGAAATGCATTAGCACTACACACTTTCTGAAGAAAGACCAAGCATGGATTTGAAACATAGCGATGGAACAAAATAGAGGGGGAAAAAAAACGAAATAAAAAGCGGGATGCAATCATTTTTTTTGAAAGATTCGCCCAGCCCCCTTGAGATCTCTCCGTCATTGTTTGCTGACGACTTGATACTGCAAAGTTCTATCTATTTTTTTTTTTCTTCTTCTTCTTCTTTTTCTTCTGCCGTAGCAAATTTGTTTTCAGGCTCCATAAAATAGCCTTTTCTTATTTCAAGCAGCAGTGTATGCAGTGGAAAATCTTTCACATAATATATCCTTAAAAGCACATTACTCTGTCCCATACACCGTTAAGAGTTAAGAACACAGTTAATATTTACAGTTGAAAAAAATGGGAGAAAAAGAAAGGATTTTGCCAGGGAATAAAACACCCCCACCCACGTATACACACTCACACTCAGTGCAGCAGTTGAACAATTGCTATTCACAATCCTATCCTTAATGCCTAAGACCAACATAAAAGAGGGGAGTTTAAGAATATAGGGATAAGCCCTTTCAGCTTTTCTAAGTCTTAAGGCTGGTTTATGCTCCATGAATACTGAGCATCGGCAGCCAGTGCTGTTGCCACTCTAAATAGATATTACAATGATTTGGGAACAATGCATTCGACTGATTCCCTCAGACACAAAAATACATATATGTGTATATATAGTGAATAGGAGGCAAACATTAGCGCTCCCTGACAATACAAGCATTTTTGATGTAGAAGGGTAGAGCAAGATTAATGTCTGAGCGAGAGAAAAGGCGAGATACCACTTTGGGTGTTTGCTGGGAAAGCTGCAGCGGGAAGATGCTTTGAGAGTCTAAATCCCCCCCTGAGTACAATGCAGGGCTGCTGATACAACCAACAGACACGGGGTCACCTCCCCTCAGGGAGACAATGGAAGCACAACAACAAACTGGAGTGAGGAAGCACCGAGGACTGTGCCGACACAAAGGCATCCAGAGCAAGGCAAAGGGGGGGAAATAAAGTGGGGAAAAATGCAATTTGCCAGCATTTTCCATCATTATTATTATTGCTAATAAGCACCAAGGGCTGCTGAATGTCAGCAGAGGAATAAAACGGGGTAAAAGGAAGTGACCATTCTCCAAAATCTCATCCTTTCTTTTGCATTAGCAACATTTAGAGGCAAGAAAATTGGACTTCAGTGCAAGTCTGCTTCTATCAAACTAAATGACAACATATGGAAGCATTTCATATGCTAAAAGATGATTTTAAAGAGGGCCGTCTTGCAGCACAAGAGAGGTATGGATAAGCAGTCCCTTTTTTTGCCACTTAAGCTTTCCAAACGGCCTCAGGGCTCCAGAACAACTCCGACCCTTGTGTCTCCTCTCCCAATCCAAGATTAGCCTGTCTTCTTGTCTTAATCCAGCAGAAACGCTGCATCCTGACTCCAACACCTCTCCACAATTACTGCACTCCATAATCCCCTGCCTGCCTCCATTTTCCCTACTGCTTTAAGAGGGGTAAAGATCAGGGGTGAGCACTCATCCCCGGCCCTCCCCTGCCTCTCACCATGGCAGTTAAGTGTCTGTGGAAATCACAGAATGAGTAAGCCTTGTGACAGCTTATTAATACTTCTCTCTTCTCTAGGGTTTACCAATGGTCAGTCCTTAAGTATACTGTACTGGATTAAAAGGATTTGCTTGTAGCTCAGGTTGGCTTCTGCAAAGAGGTATTTCGGCGCAATTCTCCCGCTCTGTTCGTACTAAGATGTCACTTGAAGGGTCTCGAGTTGCATTGTGCGCCAGGCTGATGGTCTATGAGATATAATGTGGAACATGAGGCTAAGGTCTTTTTCATGGTCAGTACCTCCTATGATTTCAAGAGGCACTTGATCCTCTCAGGGAGCAAAAGCACTCAAGCCTAGGTCTGAAATACAGCAACCAGATGAACTGAGCGAGCGGCTCTATATTCAGCAAACTTTGATAGTTTTTACTGTTGTTCCAAAGAATGACCACCACAGTTCTCCTCCACTTAAAGCTGCTGTTCACTGCAGTGTACACAGCTGAGCAACAATGACTGTGGCGCTTACAGAGACGAGAGATGTGCTTAAATGAATCATCCTGCTGGCTTAGCATAGCTTGGCTGCCTCTGTGCTCTGGATGTCTTTAATGCGTTTGTTTGCCTGCAGGCCCTCCGATTCTTTCTCCCTGCTTTCTCTGCTTTCTAGCCTGGATAGATTATACTTTTTTTTTTTTATATTTATTTCAAAACCTAAATGGACTTGAATCGATCAATACCTCATTGTGTGTGTGACGAAAGCTGCACGGGAGGGGGGCATCCAATATGACAGATGTTACAATTCAGATTTTCTTTTCATTCTTTTTCAAGTAAACACAATGGCATATCGAAAGGCATTTCAAAAGCTGTTTTAAATTGATTTAAGTTAGCTTCTTGTCATAAAGCTGTGTGTTCACAAGTATCACAAAGATGACTGGGAATGGAGAAAGAGAGTAAAAGAAAGCTGCCTCCTCCAAGGACTCTAAGCCATTGTAGGCTTCTACCCAAGCTTTAGATTTAGAAAGGGACCAAGCTTGGACAGATTTGCTCAGAAGTCTTTTCAGAAGATATTTTTTGAGCCGGAGATAGTCATCATGGAGAATAAACAACTTACTTTCAGAGAAGGGAGGGACATGAAAGAATATGGAGGCAAAAATGTCCCACTGGTAACGAAATCAAGGAAAATAGAAGGGCATCAGAATCCTCAGAGCCTCCATATCAAATGTCCCACCCGATCTGGAATTCACAATAAAAAGACAGCACTTGTGCATAATATAACCATTGACATGACATATCACTACAGCAGACGAAATAAAAATGGGGAAAGGAGAGAGCCTTTTATGTTCAGAAAATATGATGTGATTAGGGCTTTTGATGCTGGAAGCTAGTCATATTTTTTTTTCTGCATCAAAAGGTGAGATCTTAAGTTTTTCATATTTCTAGTGCTCCACGGTATCGTTCAATATCTTCAAAAATTATTACTGCCGCATAACTGAATTAATCGCCAGAAGTACAATTGAGTTGGAACCTCTGTTGCCCTAGCTACAGGGACAATACCGGGGTTTTCATCCAGTCTCATCTGTTCCATTTAGTCGACATGATTTTCGGAGCCTCTAATCTGCCATGTCTCATTCAGACAGAACGGTGACCACAAATATGCTGCGTTTCCTAAACTGTGATAGATGGCTGAGCCAGAGGAAGAGAAAAGACAGAAAGTAAGAGAGCGATAGCGGCCGGTTCTTGGAAGGGAAGGAGAGAGATGTCTTCCACTCTGCGGCGCCGGAGCCTCGGAGAGAACAAAACATGCAATTAGAGCGGCAATACACTGTGAAGTGGTCATTACTAGAGCTAATGAGCGCGCTATCTGTCCGCACATTAAAGTGCTCGCTAACGAGGGCTTGTTCATCATCGCCGAACACAAGTCATCGCATAATCCTATCTCCTGTCCTCTCATCCCCATGGCAGGGAGAGGGGCTCATTTGGGCAGACGGTGGACAAAAGAACCCAAACAAGGCTTTGGCTCTGAGAGATTGACTTCAGCACTTTAAACTTGACCAAAACACTGGTCTCTTGGTGTTTCTGCTGCTTCTTCTTTTCATCATCACTGTGAATCTCTTTAAATACACATGAGAGGTTATCAAACATTTGCTCTTTAAACATGTTTCTGTGTCTTAACAGAACAAAAAAGAAGGGACGGTGACATTTTTTTAAAGTCTTCTTGCTGAATCAAACTTGAGGCATGATCACTCTCCTTGCAGCCTTCTCTCTTTGAGGACTTCTCCAAAGTTTGCACAACACAAGTTCCACCAGCTGCCACAAGAGGGCACTGCTGCCAAGCATTTTCCCCCCTCCAACATGTGCTGCTGCTGCTGCTGCTGCTGCTGCTGTGTGGCATCCCATACAGTAAGCTGATAAAGACAAGACAACCGATGGTTGCATCAGATAAAAAGGGAAGGGAACACGCTCCATAGGGTTCAAAGATTCTTAAACACTTATTATCTATTTGATTCATTCCTGATTGCAAAATATTTTCATGGGCAAATCCTCCCACAGGGCGAGCAACCTCTCACTGTTCCACCGTTACCCTTTGAGTCCTTGTGTTTCTATTTACCCGAGAAAAGAAGAGTTCGGGGGGTGGGGTGCTGCTGGTGGTGGAGGGGGTTTGTCTGCCACTTTGTCACAATAAGACGCAATCTTTGGCATTCAGCACCCCCCTAAATAGTAAATACAGATTTACTGTAGAAAAAAAAAAAGTCAAGAAAGGCGTTTTTTAAAAGAGTGACTGACACAGGAGCAAATACATCTGTACTCAAATAAAAGAATTTAAAAAATGAGGGTTTGAATTTAGATTTTCTTTTTCCTTTCTGCATGTGTGTGTGTGTTTGTTTCCCTCCTGTCTCCACGGGGCAATGTTCTGGCAGTCACAATCGGATGAACAAGTTTTTCCTCCACCATTGTTGAGACTCTAACACTCCGCTATGACTCATTTCATACCCTGTAATTATGTTTGGGGAAAAACAGACTTTAATTCTCTTTAATTGTGTAAAGCTGAGCAAACTGGCTGCTGAACACAGATGTAATGTGTTGTTTAACCTTGGGCGCCAATATCCCCACATAAACCACAACTGCATGAGACCTCAAGATAAAAGATGGGAAAATAGGAAATAGCACAAAGGGAGATTTGCTAAGTGGAAATAAAAAGTTTTCGTCACATTGTTTTCAGTTCGGTGCACACGTAAATTTTTCATGTCTTGATTTTTTAAATTTGAAAGAAAAGAAGCAGGCAAATCCAGGTCATGTGAATTTTTTTTTTTTTTTCCTTGACAGGCTACATTTTAATAAGAATAATACTTTTAATAAAACCATCCAGCAGTCTAATTGTTAAATGGCAGTGCAGCGGACCCTGTGGAGAGAGCGTATCTGTGGTGCATCTCAAGAGTGATTCTGATTACTTCCTCTCTATTCATCATTTTGTCGTCTGGCCCCAAGGCATCAATAAACAACTGTCATGAATCCAAGTGATGGCAAATCAGTCAGCTTTCACAGCACAAAGCCACTAATGCAATTTTATTGTTCATTACTTTATCATAATATTATATCTATTATATCTAACATTCAGATTAAGAAGTCTGGTGTTTGATTATCTCGCGAGTCTCAGGTAGGACTGTGTTTCCACGAAGGAGATTAGCATCGTACGAACCAGGTGCTATCTCAATCTTTTTGTGGCATAATAGGGTGTGATATAGTCTATCAACTGCACCGTCAGTGTGTGTATGTGTCCGTGTGTTGTATACATAGATACATAAACACACACGTGCGCACACACGGAGTGATGTGCAATCAGAGGCATCAGAGAGTTTAGCTGCAGTAGTATTGCCCCCAAGGGACTGCTGCTGTGCCTGTGCAAACATGTGGACCTCGCTCCGCCACCTGGGAGCGAAAAGGGGAAGACAATCAAGATCAGTTGCCCAGATAATCTCTGTTTAGGACACTACATGCATTTAGGCTGAAACGTGAGACTGCATGGGAGATTGTTTTTGATCTGTACATGTTTGTTCAGTGTTCGTATCAGGAAGCGACTGGTTTCTCCTGATGAAGTAGTGAACCGGGCGGCTGGAGAGGAAGCGAGGAATTGAAAAGGGAGAAACTGAAACTTGCGAGAAAGCTGGAGTATTTTAGTATTTAGAATGCACACTTGCTAGATTGAACTCAAATAAATTCACAATTTAATAGGACTCCAGACAAAAATCTGAGCTCAGAACCAATTTCAAAGCGCCCATTTCGGGGTCAGTCTCATCTCAGCTGCGCCGGGCAGCAATCATGCTGCGTGCACACAAATGATGCTTAACCACAATTAACCTGGAAGGTGCGCCGTGTACTCCAGGACCATTCAATCTCACTTTCATATCACCAAGAAGTTAGAAGTTAAGAGATTGTCTTGGCTCCTCTCTCATCAAGCATCAATAATTGATTGAGGCTTCTGGGACACATTGTGTATTGTGTCTTCAGGGGTGATCAGCAAACGGACACCTCGCGTGGGAGGAGAGGCCACCCGGCGGTGCTTTGCTTGACCCAACCGATCCTCTATTATTTATTACAGCAAAAAGGATCCTGGTGGATGGGTTAAGGAGGTCAGTCCACATTTAGTGCTTCCTCGACGGATGTCCCTGTGGTTTAGATTGAGCATTTCGCGCTACGCTGCTTCTCCCACACATGCCCTGATTTGATATTAATATCAATCTTCTTTTTACCCTTCTCTTCATTGAGATTAGAACCTCTCTTCTTCCCCCCATTCTGACATTCATTCTGGTCTAAGGAGGACAGTGTGAAACATACTTTGCTGCTGAAGAATAAAATCCTAAATTGGTATTTTTGTAAGCACACATGTCTAAATAAAGCTCAAATAAGTTTATGTCACGCAAATCAACTCGACCCGACGCTTTCAGACCCATTTCTTCTTCTGACAGTCAGCTGAGAGAAAGAGCCAAGTTTGAACAACGGTTTTTCTTTTTTAAATTTCCTCCTGAACAGTAAAAGTCAAAAGAAAATGTGAAAAATGGTTGACTGGAGAGGAATCTTCAGGCTTGTTTTTCTCTGCTGACAGCACTGCGGGCTAAACGTTAAGCTAAAAGGCCTGTGGCAACTTTCTCAACATCACCATATCAGTCTGTCCTTTCACCCTGCCATTGTTCAGCGCTGACACCAGCATCCCACTCAGACACAAGCAGGGTCAAAGTTCAGACCTCCAACATTCACGCAGACGCTCGGAAATGGCATCAGAGCGTGACCTCGAGCCCCCGAGGCTAAAACAATGAGCTGAAACAACATGGCCTCTGCCAGTTTTCTTACACACACCGTGTTTGAATGTGACAATAATTCTGTGTGAGAAGTTAACCTGTGAAATAATGACATGAAACCATCCATCAAAGGCTAACAAAGCCGAGGCCAAAGCACTGCGAGGAAGACGGCGAGAACAAACCTTTAAGTCCCTTATCAGCTGATGGAGGAAATTACACGGCTGCAACCCTGAAACATTTAATTAGCAGTTTATGTACTATCATGCTATATCACATCTCTGCCACCACTTCTCCACAATTGCCCTAAACGCCTGGAGCCGTTTGCAGAAGGTTTGATACTTTTGTTTCTGTCGGCGCCTGGGTTTTTTTTCCTCGTCGTCGAGTCTCACTTAAAGTTGATTCTTTTCTCCGATATCCTCGTTTCAGAATACACGAGATCTCATAACCGCCGCAACAACTGAGGGGGCACGACAAATTAAATTCACCTTCGACAATGTGACAGATTTGGAACATTTTCAGAAAAGAAGATCCCTTCTTTACGGCTCAGCTTTTGCCAGTGATCACAATCAAAGTGTGTCTCTTTGTGTCGCTGCGTCTCCTTTGTGTGTGTGTGTGTGTGTGTGTGTGTGTGGTTGGTAAATTTGTGTTGCCGGGTCACCTTGAGCGTTTTGGTGCACATGGCATGAGGGTCCCGTCGCTGTCTCTGGCGCGCTTCACTGAGTACTTCCTCAAGCGCGACACTCCCACTCCAGCAGGGATTTCCACACACCAACGGTTGAATCTTCCTCTGGGCCTCCATTGCTAACCATTAGCGGCGGATTAGGAGAGCGGGTAAACGGAAGAGGAAGGGCTCGGGGGGCCGGCTATCAGGTGGCTTTCATAACTGACGTCCTCAGATGACCATCCACGGCTACAAACCCGCTCCTGGTTTACACTTGCTTATCAAACTGCGTTCATACAGCTGAAATCTCGGCTAAAAGACCCGGAAAACAACAGAAAGCAGGAGGTGGTCATTTTTGTTCTTGAACTCCTCAGTTTGAGAATAAACAGCCTGACATCGACAGGAAACAGCTGTCTTCTCCTTCTGCATTAACTTCTATCTTAGCATTGACGGTGCCAGCACATTTAGCAGAGCATTTAGGCAAAGTGGGCGGCTGCATGGTCACGGCATCGCAACATTTAACAAGTTAAGACTGTTCGCTGGCTCACTGGCAGGTGAACTGGCACCTGACAGCAGTGACAGCTGGGATACGGCCATGAGATTCCATCACAGGCAGCAAGGAAGGAAACCGACATTACTGAAAGATACTTCTCAGACATTTAAACAGGAGGTTATATAAAAGCTTTATGAAAGACTTCATGAACAAAAGATGATGACTAAAAAAAGTCTAATCTGAAATGATCTGAGGTGCTATCAGAAAAAGAAACAGTAAAACAAAAGCAGGCCAGCTCCAGTGTAAAAACAGTCAAAGCTACTTCAGCTTTTGTATTTGTGACACATCTGTTAGAAACCACTTCGTCAGATCTGTAGGGTTACGCGGAAGAAATTTCTCAGAATTGCAAACAATTTTTTTTATTAAATCTGATAACCACAAAACTCAAACACACCAACACACACACACATATCACTAACTACTGATATCAATCTGCTGGTTACGGTAACTAGCAAGATAACAGTCATTATGTTTGTTTTATATGACAGGTGGAGTTCGCTGTTTCTGTGTCAACATGATTTTTAGATTTGAAGGAGGGAGACATGATGATCTCGGCCACATTCTTTAGAAATATCAACACAGTTTCTTGGCAACTGACAATCACACACCTCTGTGACTAATGATGCTGCTCTGCTAGCTACACAAACCACAAAGCTAACCACCAGGGTGGTTTTGGCAAAGAGGAGGTGCAACAACAGCCTTGAAGTCCCGGTGAAATGGCCGTTTGAGCAACATTTGCTTTCATTTTAGTGCATATTTTTATGCAAAATCACAGTTTTAGCTTTGAACCAATCTGATAATGACAAAAGTGGTTATATTTGACTGAACTGTTGGCTAAATTTATATAACAACAAGGTCAAGATGAACAAAAAAGGAGATGGTTTTCATATGAAACTAAAGTTTAAAATGTCCTAACATATTCTGCATGCATCGACTGACAATTAACAGAGACACAAACCTGAAAAATTAATTTTTTATTTCACTGCAACTTTAAACCTGCTTTAACAGATTATTCTGACAAATATGAACACGGAATTTACACATAAGTCGACATGGCAAACATCTTAAAAGAAAGTATTTACATTCACTCCATTCACTCATTTGCTGTAGTGTAATAAGTCCAATACTTACAATACGCTCTCATTTTAGTTCTTGATGTATCTGATTCTTTCCAAATGCTCAGTTTGCCCACCAGTCTCTAATGCACGGTGCTGAGCAGGTAGAGTCAAGTGGGTTTATCATAGCTTTTTTGCTAAAATCAGCTCTCTGCTCTGTGCAGCTGTGAGAAGCTGCAGAGTCGAGTAATAAATCTGTGAGTACATCAGAATGATCGACACCTTTCTCTACATTACGTACTTAACTACTCAACATCAGTGAAAAATTCCACCCAGACTTAAACACATACAGTAAATGTTCCATTTCCAGTATCATTAAATAAGATAAGATAATAAATGTAAACATGTGTTAGATGGGATACTGTCAGAACCTGTAAACCTAATGAAAAATCCAGGTGGATCTTCAGCAGAGGCGAGCATTGTGACCACATAAGGCGCCCGCAGGCCCTGCAGCCAGGGGCCACTGAGGCGTAACCAAGCGAATCCGAACGTTGAGCCTCTATTTGTCGAGGAGACAAAGGTCTGGTTTTCACTCTGAGGTCACAGTTGCATGGAGAAGAAAGCAGGACCCCGCCAGGTAAATAGGATGTCATTGTTCCTCAACAAAAGCATAGTCTTAACCCTGTGACCTCATCAGCTTTGGGAAATGCTTCTCTATTCTCAGTCAGTCATCAGAAGAGGGAGCCAGGCTCTTTTCAAGACACTGCCCAGATATCACAGGTATTAGTTCCCTCAGGGCCCGCCGGTGCACTTGTAGAACAGGATACAAGCTCTGCAACTCGTGGCAACATTGGCTGGTGTTGCTTTAACAGCGTTGCTTTAACAGCTTCATAAAGGAAGGAGGTATGATCCAAAGAAAGACCTGATGCATGTGTGAGGTTATGCTTTAATACGGAGGTAATCAGATAATATAATCCATGATGCTCTAAACAGGTCACAAACCATACGGAAAAGAGGAGATTGGGTACCATTTCACCGGAGTATTTGATTAGAATAAGAGCACATTTTGAAGGTTGTACGGTAAAAAAAAAAAAAAAAGCAGTGAGAAACGTTCAGCTGCCCGTCTGCATTCCTGTTCTTTTACTGCCCCACATTTCCTTCAAAAACCCATCAAAACGACTTTCAGAAAAATGCAGTATCACTTGTTCTGTGATCACGCTAATCTGAACGCTTTAGCAGATTGAGAGCTTCGAGTGCTGAAAGCAAAGGCAACTCAATCTTAGAATTTAAAAGGCTTTTTTTTGCCTCATACAGCCTGCAGCCAAATGGCACTTGTGTTCTGACACGGCACATAAACACACACAAAAGAAGTTATTAGCGTAGATGCAAATCAAATTACTAGCAGTGTAAACTGCTATTCCTCCCTGCACTTGGGCCTGTAATTACTCTGGCTTATAGGACTATAATGAATGCTAATGACACACTACTGCAAGGCCATCAGCCGAACACTTGTGTGAGGTTGGGTGATTTTCACTTAAGTTATGAAAAGCCCATTTCGGTTCCGTGTAGTTTTCCCTTCATTCCGTACTCTGTGCAAGATTAAAGAGAACAGGAATTTCAGCGAGGAACACTTGCAGGAAAAAAAAAAAAACGTTTAGAGAGCAAATCATTTAAAAATTAAAGGCCATAATTGAATGCATTCAACCATATCATATATAAAGCATATTTTTGCATTTCAAAAGGGGTTACAGATTCAACCACACAATGAGTCCTTGTGGAAATGACAACAGTTGCACAAGCCTCAGAACAAGAATCTGTCAGTGTTCCTCACCGAATGTAATTTAATTGAGCCAATCGCTGCTGCAGGGAAATCAGTACGCACAATATAGATTGGCCTTGAAACTAAATAAAGCTAAAAAACTGAAGGAAAATAAGGTCTGTTTTGGGTCTGACATAGAAAAAGCAGCTGGCACAAACAAAATATTTCTGACAGTGAGAGAAAATATTGGATATTTCAACAGCGACAATGTTGAGAAATACAGTCAATTGTGTTTTTAAACAGAGAAAAAAGATGCTATTGTGTTATATAAATAAGTAATATACAGTTGTCCCTCACTATAACGCGGTTCACCTTTCGCGGCCTCGCTGTTTCGCGGATTTTTTTTAGTGCAATTTTGCATGCTT
>JAPZDY010000021.1:25043485-25062768 GCA_029783645.1 Ctenochaetus hawaiiensis | reverse complement strand
ACCGGAGCAAAAAAAAAAAAAAAAGAGAGAGCCGAGTGGAAGCAACGGCAGCTCGGGATGCGATGGGAGCATCTTAGTCTGCACTCCACCGGGCTGACATGCAGATAAAGTCAAACAGAAATTAATTGTGGCGTCGCAGGCGAGAAGGAGTGGACGAAAGAACACAGGACGACCGCTGCGGCAGAGAGTTTAACATCAGAAACTGAATTTACTGTAAGAGTCCCGCAGGCTTATCTCACCTAATGCTACATGGCATGAATCAGGCTCTTACATGAGACACAGAATTCAGCCACATTACACGTATAATATTTCATAGTAAACCGAGGTATTTTGTGAACATGTAAGACAAGATTTGAAGCAGGTGTTCACTGTGTGACTGTTGTCTTTAAACACACGGGCGGTGTTATCCCGCCTCAGAGGGAAAACCAGGCTTCCACTGAGGTTTTTCCAGGGAGGCCGAATCTCCAGACGAGCTGCTCCTCGGAGACTCACATGACTGACAGATAAAGGGACAAGCAGAGCAAACGTGTGGTCAAAGATGTGAGGCCGGTCATGAAATGCTGATTTGGATCTGTGTGAGCCAGTGGGGGCCCACGCTGGGGCAAAATGGGAGGTGGAGGGGGGGGACGGGAGGGGCTGGAGCTGGTGAATAATGAAGGGGGTGGAGACGCCTCTGAGTGGCAGCCGACGTGTGCCGCAGTGTGAGGCTCTGAACTCAGACTCTGTTCTGTTTAATCATGTCGGTTTGGCTGGTAATGAAATTTGATTATGCCTCTAAAGGCAGCAACGTCGAACAGTGGGAAGGAGGGAGGGGGCGAAATATTAATATCTTCCGAGATTATGCATGAAACCCCGGTGTGTAATTTTCCCTCTCTCCTTGTCCACCACCAAATTGTTAGTAGTTCATCATTAGCATGAAACTTTTGCATTTCCATTCGTCTTTCTGTGCGGGCTGCGAGGTGATTAATGCAGGCCTTGATTCATTAGTTTATCATCAATGTGGCTTTAACTGATCACTGCAGATCCATCACGCACTCCACGGGGCCCTGCAGTGTAGATAAACACTCAGCATGCTCAGAAAGGCTATCTGCAGATCTGTTTTGGCCGGCTCTCATGGGGAGGTGGCGGGGGGGGGGGGGCATATAACTCACAAAGCCACCAGCCCCCGGCCCACCGCACTCAATGAGCAGCCATTGTACGTCTGTGCATGAGAACACCCAGCTATTAAAGTGTCATCACATTCATTTGTTAGAAAAGAAACAAAAAAAAAACACTACCCAGCTGCCCCCCTTCCTAAAAAAAAAAAGCTGGGGTAAAAAAAAGTAGGCGTATATTTAAGAACTCATGATCCATTGAGGCAAAGTTCCTCAGCAGGGCTTCATAATAATAATAATTGTCACTGAGTTGAGCCATATAAGATCTGGTTTAAGAGCTGTTTGCCGAGTCCTGCTGACTGCTTGAGAACCACAGGCCTGATTTCAAATCTGTAAAAATACTGAACAAAAAGGAAAATTTACCAAAGAACTGCAACTAAACCAAGAAAAACTGTGCTCTAATTTGGAGGAATTTGCTGCTCAAATCTTCACATCTACTGACTGGATGAGTGAACTCACAGAAGTTACCATAAATACTGCGCACCAATCAAATTATCATTGATCGATCAATCGCTGGTGTTACTCCTATCAGGAGAAAGGCTCTTTTTAATGCACTATGTTTTAGGTTGGAAGAACAACTGAAAATTGATTCACTGTCTAAGTAAACACTTTCCAAATTAGCCTGCTAGTGTTAGCATTTGCATTGATTTAGTTCCATCCAGTCATCTGAATATGGTCACTTCTGGCTCCAAATAAAACAAAAACAAAGACAAAAACAAAAATAAACAACTTGGAAAAAAATAGAAACTTGAGGTCTGAAAACAGCCACAAACAACCAGCATTTCTGAGCATGAACATGTTCATAACAATGTAATTTTGACTTCATATTGATCAGCTGTAATTGTTGCCACTATCAGAAAACGGCACAATGTGTCTCAGTCTGAGTTGATCAGAGCTACAGATCACTGCAATGTGATGAGCTTATTTCTTGGGAAGATACGACATTGTGCATAATTATTCTTTTGAAGAAGCATTGTGTTCAAATTGCAACAGCTGATATGATCAATAACAAATAATCTCAGCTCAGCTTCCTACTCTCAGCCTTCATATCTGATCTTCACCTCTTGGAAGATTGTGTTCCTGTAAAGACCCCCCCCCCCCTCCACAATTTCTATAGTTTCAAAGGAAAATATGCAATAACAGAGCCTGTAATATAGACTTCAGCAAAATATTTAACATTTATGTTTCACTTTGGTTGCAGAAAGTATCAATAAAGATTAAAAAGTCTAAAGAGTCTGTCTGTAATTAAAGTAATTAAACTTTTCATGCAACTGGCAATAAACCTTTTGCTTTATTAAAGACAATATACAAAAAACTATGAAACTGATAATGAATTTAGTGCACACAAAATGTCAAATGATAAAATTTTGTGTTGCATTTATTCTAAAATGCAAGAACACAATAAAGACTAAAATCTCCATGTCATTCAAAACAGGCTGGAGCTGTTTAATAAAGCGAGAATTTGCCATAAACACAGAACATTAGTCGTATTCAGCTTGTCCAACACATGAAGTTCACAGTCCCTCTACAGGAGAAAAGATGAACCTTTAAAATCCAATAATCAGGCCAGAAAGAAGTGATCGTTTATTAACTGCATGAAATTAAATAACCGTCCATGTTCCTTCTGAAGGAAGAATCCAGGGGCCAAAACGAGCGCAGAGTGGCTTCAGTTACCTCAAACCTCACCTCAGA
The DNA here is from genome assembly GCA_029783645.1 of Ctenochaetus hawaiiensis. NCBI lineage: Eukaryota > Metazoa > Chordata > Actinopteri > Acanthuriformes > Acanthuridae > Ctenochaetus > Ctenochaetus hawaiiensis. The sequence goes on along the minus strand of JAPZDY010000021.1, from coordinate 25,059,922 downwards.
TGTCAAGATGAATGCAGAGAATGAGGGAGATCTAATAAAACTGGCCACAACAGAAAGGCCTTGGTTATTTTGTCTGCAAAGGCCAGCCGAATGAATGCACAGCTTTGAATTAAAGGGGTTCATCTGCTTGGTATCCGCTTTCACTGCCCCATCTTTTATCTCAACCTTGTGTTGAAAAGACTTAATTGATTTTAGAAGCCAAATTTTCTGATGAATGTCCACACAGAATGCCCTCACCTTATTTATAGTTGGCCCTTCAAAGGATGCAGCCCCTGAGGAGAGCATGTTGACAAGTTCATGGAGTAAACATTAGAAAGGTTTCATGTGGATGTGAAGGTGAACAACTGGCGATATTCAAAGCTCCTACAATAGCCTTCTCTTTTTCTAATAACATGTTGGAGGCGGAACGACGCTGTGTGTCTGCAGAGAGGACGAGGCTAGTCAGGTGATAAAGTTCCACATGAAAACACAGGCAGCAGAAGGATCTTAATGGGAAATTCAAATATTACCAATCGTTGCACAGTGGTGACAATGTCACCGCGGTGTTGTATTAACTCAGAACTGCTGATAAACGGGTCTAAGTCCAGCGCAAATCCACCAGCGTTCATTTCCTGTGGCCTAGCAGCCCATATCAGCCCAGGCCGAGCAGACACGGACTTAGAGCATCAGAAACTTAATAAGCACTTGGTCCCACTTAACACTAAGTGCTACAAGATATGCGTTTAATATCTGCTAGTCCAGGTAGTCGAGAGTTTAAGCTATAAAAATGTCATTTAATGTCTGTAATCCTGTCTATTAGACTGAGGTTTTAGAGGTCTAAATGGTGAACACAGTGTACAGTAAAAACCTCACTATACAGATGTTCAGCACCGAAGCAGATGCAACGTCACACACAGGGAATGAAAATTAGCATCTGTTATCTGCATCTGATTTTACAATCAAAATAAAATAAATGTGTGTACATATGATTTCCTGTGAACTAAACACTGAATCTAATCAGCAAGTAATACAAAATTTACTACTATATACTTTATGTATTGTATTGTTTAATATATTGCATTGCAATTGTTTTAGCAAAACATACAGACCATTTAAAGTAGGTTAACTAGCACTTAGCATAATATTTATTTTAGGAAGTGTATGATAATTATTAGAAGGGGGAACAGAAAAGGGAGAGGGTTGCATATTTTTTCTTATTTGAAGGACAGTGTGAATTTTATGGTGGCAAGCAGGCGAGTGTCTTTAGATGTTGTTCATTTCAGATTTATCTTTTGTTTGATTCTTCCACTGTTTGATTTATGGTCAAAATAAATAAGTTTAAAAGATAAAATGTCACATTAAAAATGGCTTCACTTGGAGAGGTTTTGCCATGTTCAATGGCAACTGATCCTGTCTCTTTATCAAAGGTTAATGATGTTTTCTGCATCAAAATAAAGCAGCAGCCAACGCAAGTCAACTTGTTTGTGTCTTTAGATGTTCAATGTAGCGCTGTTTGGTTAACGTGCATTTAGGTGAGAGTCTCAGCATGCCCTGCCATTGGATGTAGGTGTAGTGATGAGAGAAATCTTGATTATAGAATCTGGAATTAAGGGAATTAAGAGAAGGAACAAACAAAGCGGAGCAAAAACCATGTGCTTTTTTTTTAACTGACCATAACATTAACTGTTGTAGTTAAATAAAGTGGCACTACTTTTTTGCGACGTCTGTTTCTATTGCTAATTTTCGGGCTTTAGTGAATATAACTGACCGATTATTGTATCAAAAATTAAATTTTAAGCGTATCACTTTAAATTCTGTATGTGAAAAATGGAGCCTGAGGTCAATCTTTCAGGTAGGGTTGTTCCAACACGAATACCAGTACTATAATTGCCTCTGATTTTGTTTAAGTAACTGGATCAGGTATTGGCGGTGATGGTAAGTACACAAGTCTATGCCCTGATTCAATACCATGTAATTTATTTATTAGAAATGGGACTCTGTTACTTCCCTGCTGCAGCGTCTCACACATCTGAATGCAACTTAACAGATTGTTTTACTGCACAAGAAGCAAAAATTCATCAACGACAAGCGACTTTCTCTGAGTTTAATTTCAAACAAACCCATAATAAGACATCCATACAGGGTGATGATGGTTAGAAAAAATATGATATTTATGTTTATTTTTTTTTTAAAGCACTGGTATTGTTTTGGTGCTTGGAATCTGCTGATAAGGTTCAGGAATCAGAATCCGTATCGGGAAAGAAAATATAGAATCGAAACATCTGTACAACAAAACGCCTGTTTCCCTTTAGTTTAAAAGGGATGGAGGGTTGAAATTCCTTTTCTTTCAGTCAGACATACACAAACAGTGACGCTCCATTGCTGCCTCTCTACCCTTCTCCAGCACGCCTCTAATGCGTCCTAATCCTGGCTGAAGACAGACGCGGGTTGTGTGTGTAAGAAATATCTCTTTGCTTTTTCTGCCTCAGTTCATTATTTTTCTTTCTTGTCACTTAGTGTGATAGGTTGGACAGAGGCACACAGATGAGCACTGAAGACACAGTCACAAGGCCTTAATCTAGTCTTTAATGCGTGACTTCAGAGATGTCATTTATCTTGTGACTGCAGCAGGCGTCCACAAAACTTTATCTCTAATAATATATTGATGGATTAAAGGGGTCAGGCAGGAGACCAGGCAAGAAAAATTGCTTATTGACATCAAAATACAGTGCCCCAAAACCTGATAAACATAGGGACAGGAGAGTGGAAGTCAGAGAGAGAAGGAAAAGAGAGAGATGAGGGAGGGGGAATTGAGTTGGGGTATTGTGAATGTTTGCACCCGGTAATTTCCTTCCTTCACAAGAGCCTCTGGTGGTCTGAGCCCTCGGCTTGATAAAAACGCCAGCCTCTCCTGCTCTCGAGCTAGGCACTGTGCAGCTGCCGAAAGGAAAAAGCTGGTGACTGCTAGGTCATTTCCACGTTTATCTTGACATAAACTCCCCCACCACCTCCACCACCTCCACCTAAACACACACACACCCACACACACATACACACAACACTGCACCTTATTAATCACACTTAAGTGCCGTGTGAGACTGGAGCACTCGTGCGAAGGCTACTGAAAGCAGAAACCCGAATGTGTGGCATTATCAGGAAAAGCACTGCTGTACAAACTTGGGAGACCACCGGTAGTCTCCTCCTTTCTGCCAGCTTAGAGAGGAGTGTGTATAGTGTTTTTTATCTGAGCAAATAGAGGACTCTTTAGTCAGCTTGATTTTAGGATTTGACTTTAAACGCCTCCGGAGGACAATTTGCAGATGGAGTGAACCTATTTATTCCGACAGAGCAGATGTTTTCAGCTGTAAAAAACACAGACATGCTAAACATAAAGCGGAAAATTCACCTTTTTTAAAAACAAGTGCAAAGAGATTTTTCTTTAAAATGTTTTGAGGACACTCACTGAGACACTTTGCTCAAAGTTTCTGTAGCTGATGGACATTTTATTGACTTATTAAATCTGTTTACCGGCCAAAAACAAAATCAGGAATCCTCCATGTGCAAATCAAATTACATACAATCATGAAAAAGTGTGTCGCTTTGAGAGATTTTCAGTTTTAAGGGACAATTCACATACAATCACACCTCCTCCGTTCACCTCCTGTGCTAGCAGTTTGCTTCTGCACTGCATTCATGACAACACACTGGCCTGAAAATGTGACTGAGAATAGCTCTTTTATCAACTGGTTTTCATATTATACAGTAAATTAGTATGAAGCACAACTTCATAGGTGAATCCCTGACTTGTGGCCATGCTAAGTGGACTTTCATTTCCAATTTCAAGAATGCCACTCCTGGAAAAGTCTTTAATTACTGCGATCCAGCTCCTCGTGATGGATTGTGATAAACCGGTGGGCTTACTTAAGAAATCTACCAATTGAAAGCATGTTTTTCCCCCCACTGCTTCATCTTTTGCAGTCCTTGCGTGAAAACCATGTTTGGAGAGTCAGTGGCAAGTCGCTCCAATCCCAAATAGAGTCAATTCTAACCCTTCACACACTCTTCCAGTCCAAGAAAATTAATACACTTTACTATTACAAGATAAAGCTATAGGGACATATTACACCAGGCATATCTGCAAGCCTGTAATACTACAGAGTCAGCATTCAATAAAAGACATTTGCAACCAGGCATTTCTCACAACAACACTTGCGAAAGATTTAAAAGCTTCTAAATTAGGTGCAGCTCACGCACGAAAGGTGCCTGGTAAGCAGGGCGATACTTACTTAAAATGACAGAGTTGTTTATGAAGCGGGTGCCTCCCTCGCTTCAAGGTGGCATGCAAGAGGAACAGTTTATGATCCACACACTGGGTTATTTAGCCTCAAACAGTGTGCATAATGTTGGCTGACAATCAGGGCACATAACTCACATCAGGTTTTAAGTGATTCCCCCTCTTCATAACATCACCCTGTGAATACTGATTGCCCTCTTATCGCCCCATTTATCTGATCTGAGTTCAAACAGGCAGCTTTCTTAATTCGCGGCATCAGTGTGAGAAAGTTGCACAAACTGTTGTGGTGTTTCACAATCACTCGAAAGACGAACAGAAATGTATTCGCAATAACCAGGTTTCACACTGTTGCAGCAGTTTCTTTTCTTTTTTTTTTTTTACAGCCAGGACAACTGCCCTTGGAGCCATTAAAAATTTAATCCAGCCAGTGTGCACACATATAACATATCACCCATTATAACAGCAACTGTCGGCGCCCCGACAGGAAAGCTGGCAAAAAAAGTGAAAAGAAAACAGAGAGGATGAGGTGATTTTTCATCCTGTAACAAATCCCAAAGCATCTCGAGCTTTACAGCCGGATACTTTTAAGAGAACGTCAGCGTTTGAGTTTAAACACCAGCAGAAATTACTTTGCTAAATTTTTCTAATGAGCTAACAGATCATCAGTCACTCTTGTATTTACTGAGAGATGGCAATAAAGTGTGATATGAGTTTGGATTGCAGTGTGTGTGTGTGTGTGTGTGTGTGTGTGTGTGTGTGTGTGTGTGTCACCTGAAGGACAGGCAGAGCTCATCAGTTAATCCCCCTCTGGACAAAAAGCCAGGGGGGGCTGTAAAGCAGGTTTACAAGCATGTTTGTTACAAACTAAAACCGCCTGTATTAAACCTGGGAAATCTGTCTCCTGCTGTGACAATAGCAATAAAACAGTAGTTTACCATAGAGCTTCAAGGTTGCCACAACACTCTGACACGAAATATACTCTGGATTCAAAAGTAACAATGATAACAGTCAAACTGCTGCTGTTCTCCAAGTGACAAAGTCATTGTGCGATGATTACATTCTGCCTGGATTTCACAGCGCTCGCGCCGCTCTGCATCTTTATCACCGTCATCACTCACTGCTGGATGTGCATCACTTCCAAAAAACACAACCGCAAACTGCCCAAACATGCACAAGATGATGGAGACATTACACCCCAATGCACTGTATTGAAATGACCTACTGTATCAAAAAAAAGGAGCAGCATAATACATCTCAAATTCCACCAGGGAGTAATAAAAACACCAATTTCCATGATGAATAAAGCGTTTTTCTTTTTGTTGTTAGTCCCAAACAGAGGGAAGCATGGCCAAAAGGGCTGCCACAGTGTAATCTACCTTTGGGCGTTGGTACATTAATTCCATTTTCATATTCAAACCCCCCCACACAACCCCCACGCTCAGCCCTCAGAGCAGCAGGCATGGAGAAGGAGGCCCGGGCTACTCCGAGGCCTGGGAATACCCCAGAGCCTGCACGCCAGCACTACATAATTCTGGCCTGCCTCATTATTTAGCATGTCACCACTATTTTACATGTTAAAGCCCCTGCATCGCCATCTAATTTATTATAAGAATACAGAATGGGCCAGGCTGGAATGGGGTCACTTGCTTTCACGCGGCGCAGGAAATAAATTCATACAAAGTCAGTCAAGTCAAGGTGAAAACTCATGTCAGCAAGATGCATTTTTTTGTCATTCTTAGGAACAAGAGCATTTGAAAGCAGTGAGACTTTTCCTGCAGCCCCATCGACGTCGCCTCAGTTTCCCCTCAGTTCACCGCCAGTGTTAAACTACTTTAATCTTCACTTTCATGCAGGGGGAAACTCAGGTTCCTCGCTGAAAGAGAAAAAAAAAAGAAAAGAAAAGAAAGCAGAGCAGAGTCCTGCCAAGAGTTGAATTGGCTTTGATGAGATTCAGCTGTAATTATTTCTCAGCAATAACAATAAGGACAACAACAACAGAAGACTTAATCCGCCAGTGAGAGGGTCTGATTCTGCTTCCTGGTGACAGTGATTAGGCCTAATCTAGGGTTTTGGTGTGTTCATTGGAGAAATGCGATTTTTAATGGCACTGTGTTTTGTTTTGTGAGAGTTTTATTTGCACTAAATATATTTACACTTAGAGAAGACTGGAGAGAAACCCACATCTTCTGTGCTGTTGACATTCAGCTAAAAGGGGAAGTTGAGCAGAAACGCAAGATTATTTTTAGGTTTATTAATTTATCGATTAATAAGCTAAATGTTTCGTCAGTGAAATGTCATAAAAACCTTCGAATACTTTGTTTTGTGCGTGAAAAACACATGCTTACTATCATTTGTGACAAAAACAGTTGAAGTTCGGCATGTTTGGTATGTATCAGCTAACAGCAAATATTTATTTTCTTGGTAACTCGTTTTTGAATATCAGGATAAAACCAAAACACAGAGTCCGTGTTAACGTTTTGAAAAGCTTTTTTTGAACCAAGAGTCAAAATCCAGAGATATTTGCTTCACCGTCATAAAACACTAAATAAAAAACAAAAACATTCACATCTATGAAACTGGAATGAAAAAACGTTTGTCATTTCCCCAATTAAATGAATCATTACCTTATCAACATAGTTGCTAATTAATAATCAACTGGTCAATTTAACTAATCATGTAAACTTTTTGCTTCGTAATAATAATATCACCTGATTGCCTTTAAATCAGCTTTTTATTGCTCAAATAATCAATGAACTGCAATTAACTGAAAATTATTTGATAACTGGATATTAATTTATTTCATTTTTGGAGCAAAAATGTCAAATTCTCCAATTTTAGCTTGTTAAATGTAAATGTCTGCTGTTTTTCTCTATTTTTGATGACAACAGAGGTGAATTCTTGAGGTTTCAGTCTGCTGATCAGGCAGAAGAAGAGTTCTGACGACATCATCTCCGGCTTTAAAAAATCATGTTTTTACTCTTTTAACAGATTATTTATAATGTAAATAACGGTAAGGTGCAAACCTTAGATAATATCATTCATCTATGAGGGAGGAAAAGAACGAGAGCAGACACAAAAATACCCAGAATAACTCAGAAACACCACTTAGAAAATCAATCGCTTTAATTCAAAGCCGAAATGACCATTTTTTATCTGGAAAACGACTTTTCTTTAACATGACAAGATTAGTAAAGCACCTACACAGCGACTGGACTGATAATTTTCCTGCACTGTGCTCCAGTATCGGCCTTCAATCCCCCCCTCCCACCCAAAAAAAACCAACTGAGAAGCAAAGAGGATGGACTGGAAGAGGGAGAAGGGGAGAAGGAGAAAGGCCAGATGTCAGGGCGCTCCAGGAAGAGGATTGCTAAGCGGTGTGAACATTTTTCAAAAATGATGTTTTGTGCCTCAAACATCTTGCTTACAGCAGCAGGGTCTGATCCAAGCATTATGTGCGAATACATCAGTAGCCCTGGACCCCCCCCCTCTCCACAGGCATACAAGCACACACACACATGCACATAAACACACACACAACCACACACACACATTTCCTAGTAACTGAAGCTCACTCCCCTCCCCCCATCCTCCCCCCCGCCACCCTTCTTCTTCTTCTCCTTCTTCTTCTTCTACAGAAGTAAATTATCAAAACTGTGTTTGAAAGTGAATGAAGGGTGACTCGCTCTCTCTCTCCCTTTCTCTCGCTCGCTCTCTCCTTCCCGCTTTGACATCTCAGTTTTTTTTTCTTCTTCTTCTTTTTTTTTTTTTTTTCCTTACTTGCCACCGTTTCTGGGCTAGGTGATAACTGCCGGTAATAGGATTAACATTGATTTCTTTTTGCAAGAACAGAGATGTGCCAGTTCCAGCTATTTATTGAACTGCCAGCTTTGAACTATGAAAACTGACTGCAGGAAAAGACCTAATGCAGCATTTTAAAGAAAAGAAAAGCCTCTGTGCAATTCTTTCTTTTTCTCTCTCTCTCTCTCCTTTTTTTTGTTATTCCTTCCTCCTCTGTCTTCTTCTTCTTTTTGTTGTTGCAGGATAAAAGAGGAAATCGGGTGCCTCTGTTCTAAGCTCTGGTAATGACTTTATTTATTGACTTTGTTGTTGCTTTTTTTTTTAAACCTCACCAGTCAATATATTTATGATTTGATCTATAATTTGTGAGAGTGTTTGACTTCTCTTTCACCTTGAAATAAAGATCCACACATGCATTTTCTTTGTCAAGGTAGTGAACCTCTGGCTGCAAAGCCTTTCTGAATGCCATGTGTTTCAAACATGATGATCACCATCATTAAATCAATCAGGTTTTATTTATTTTTCAGTTTATTATTTAAGTCTTTATTAAAAATTAGGTCATCGTTCCTTGAAGAAATTCTTTTTTTTTTTTAATATTATGATTTTTTTGCTTTATGGTAGAAAATAAATCACTCACGTTGTGAAATGTCACAACTTGAGTGTGACTCTCTCAATTAGCTCTGAATGGGTCCATTGATTACTGAGTCACGTCTATTGATGACACCACTTAAGCAGCTAACAGCTAAAATCACATAAGTGGCGACTCTTTGCTAATTAGCGACCGCTGTGTCATTAAACTGCACTGAGTTCAATCTGTTAGTCACCCTGATCTAACTTACTGTTACTGTGAAGCTGAAGAATAAACATTAATGATGTTATTTCACATTTTTGACACATAAGAGCATGTTCAGGCTACTTTATTGAATAATTAACTTAATGCATCCGTCAATATTAAGAACAAGAGTAACTTAATAATCCAGCTGCTTTAGATTTTATGTTGGATCGAAGAGGAATGCAAACTAACAGTTAATTTTTTTTATGATATGACTGATTGTTTTGTCTAAAAAGGGTCTGAAAACAGTAATTAATGCCCATAAAAATGTTCCAGAGCTCTAGGTGTCATGTTAAAATTCTTTGTTTTACTGAGCCGAAAGCTCAAAATGTGATGACATTTAGATTAAAGTGATATCAGGGACAGAAAATGAGCAAATCCTCAAACTGCAACCAGAGAATTTTGACCATTGTTGCTCAAAAAAACCCCAAAAAACCCTGAGAAATTAAAGTGATCATTAAAAAAGCTGCTGATTTATTTTCTATTGCTTGACCCCTAATCTATTAATCCGCTAATAATTTCTGCTCTGCATAAAACAGAAAGATTCTGCAAAATCAGTTTTACATAATAATAATCAATTTAAAAATATTTCCTCTCAGAGTCGTCTACTTTGCATTTCCTGACATGAGGTAAGTGTGTGTGGATGCAGAGGATGAGACTGAGGTGTTGTGTCGCGTCGTGTTGTGCTGTGTTATGTTGTTCATGACAGCGGCTCCCTAACACACACACATACACACACACACATACACAAACACACACACGTCTCTTAATATCAGCTCAGACGAACAAGAAACAACTACCACTGTCACTACAAATGCAGCCCCTATCCAAAGCAGACGCCTGTCAGCCAGCTAATGTCCCCTGACAAAACATGCTGTGAATTAGAATAGCCACAAAAAGTGTGTGTGTGTGTGTCTGTGTGTGTGTGAGAGAGAGAGAGTGAGGGAGAGAGGGAGAGAACTCATCTGTGTCACAGTCTATCCCCTCGGGCAATCAAGGAAGAGAAAAAAAAAAAAACAGTCATTAGCAACTGGTGGTGCTTGCTCCAGCAAATCGCCGTTTGAGTGAAGATTTATGCAGACTCCTGACTGGAAATGATTTATTTATTTCAGCAGAGGCTGTGAGATCATTAACCTCCGCTGTGTCTCTGGGGAACGACATCTGCGGCCCCCCACACTGCTCAGACAAAAGGCCCCACGCGTCCCCTGGCTTCACGGCTCAGGAGGAGGAGGAGGAGCAGGAGGAGGTGGAGGAGGAGGAGGAGGAGGAGGAGGCCCGGCTGAGGGGCCTGACTGCGAGCCAGAAGGAGACGAGGCCTCTGCTGAGCAAACTGGATCTTTTAGCAATGATCGGGCTCACTTGTTGACTAATGAGGACCCTCATGGTTTTGGTGTTTATTTGACGCTGCAGATAAATGAAACAACTTCAAGTAGATTTAGATTTAAACTTTGATCATCACAGACTTTATTCATTTAAATAAGCTTTTTTAAGTTATCCTAGTCAATGTAAAAAGACATTAAAGTTAAACTCAAGTAAAAATTCAGTTTGGCTCAGAAATCAGAAATCAAGCTCAGCCCATAAGAAACTTTCAGACTAAAAGAAATCCTAGATGACATTAATGATCAGTTAAGGTGATCCAATGAATATTTTTGCATGCTTTAAATCTGACACAAGTTAAAAGACAAGGCCTGTTAATATTCAAAACATTAGCGATCAGTTGGTCTCCAGGTGCCACCACAGTCCCACCGCTTCCTGTACATCAATACACTGTTAATGACATGTATCACTATGTTCATGTCCATCTAATTGAAAAAGTTAAGAAGGTACAAGGTCTAAGTCCAAACTGATTCCTGGCGACAGTATAAATCAGAAATTAATCAGGACTTCGACTGAACGGAGGGCAGCTTGTGGCCTCACCGATGCTTTTTTAAATATGTGTAATTGAAAACTTATGGTGATCTCAAAGCTGCAGCAAAGAGCATCTGCATTAACCTGCTGCACCTGGAGTGAAAGAGGCCAGACTCATTAAACAATTTCCCCCATAACCATCCCAAAGCACAGATCCTCTAATTTCATTTGATTTCCAACGATCAGAATCACAGTATGGAAAGAGATCTGGAGGGGGTGAGATGTAGGTTTGTCAGCTCCAGAGAAGTGATGACTGTGCTACAACCTTATCAAGCAAACACTTGAGAGCACAACAAATCAAGATTTTATTGGGGGTAATAAACCGGAGCATCCAATTGGAGATGAAGAGTACAAATTTATGAGAAATGTTAATGGTGTCTTGATTTCAACCCCAGATGGGACAATGTTTTTGGATTTAAGGTGGTATTACCATCTTAATATTTACTTTAAACACATATTTAATCATCTTTGCAATAAATATGCCAGGATTAGAGACGTTTCTAAGCATCAGTGTAATTCAAGTCCAGTTGTTGGCGTTGTTTAAAGGTATTAATTTCATTGCAGAAATCCCTACTTTTCCCTTGAAAAACTGCATAAAAACCCCAAAGCTGCATAAACAAAGTCTTGAAACAAAAGACATCAACTTATTTTTTGAGGTTACTGTGTGTGTTTCTCTCAACAGCAAAGAAAACAATGAATTATTGACAAAAATGAAAGCTTGTTTCAAATTCAAACAGCACAGTTTTCTAATTTAATAAGTGAAGTTGGGAAATATGCAGAATAAGTTGAGGAAAAAAAAGGAGGGGGGGGAATAATTTGGCATGATGGGAAACAATATGGTATGGTGGTGGGTGGAGCGGGATCAGGGAGAAACAAACAAACCTTGACAAGGGCAGCGGTGGAGAATCAGCCTGGGGAGCAGCGAGGTCTGCGGTCGGGTGCAGACAGCCCTGTTTGAGAGGGGGGCTTGCCAAGTACCGACCCTGAACTGCGGCACTCCGGTGCTGCCTGGCTGCACTAAGCAGTGGCTGCCAGCACGCGCTGATTTATCAGGGGGGCAACGCCAGCCGCCACCTCGCTCTCCCCCGTGCCCTCCCTTTATAAAGAGCCTCCCTGACGGCTCTGATAGTGCAATCAGGGCTACGGCAGAGCCAAGGCAATTTCTCCTTCACTGTTTGATAACCCCATGCCTTATTGAAAGCCAATGGCAATGGCAGCAACAACAACTCAATTGGAAAGAGTTGCTGCATTTTGAAGGGGGAAAAAGGTTACGCCTTGACAAAACGAGGGGGGAGTGAGGGGATGTCTGTCTCACTTTATGTGAAAGACTCATTGTCCTCCAACAGGTGGCATGATTCCTGAGTGACCACTGTCCCTCAGCTGGTTTGTCGTGTTGACTGTCAACTGTTGTTGTGTTTTTTCACATCACTGAAACTCTGACAGAACAACTGAAACTCACATGACTTTTTTTGTCCATGTTGAGGAATAAATAACAATCTAAAGCCAAGCTAGCAGCTCTGTGAGGTTGTTCCCATGATGCTCTACAGCAAAAGACAATGCATTTAATGCTAAAATGGGCATGCTAACTACCATCTTTACCATGTTTTGGTTGTTTGCAAACTGATTAGCAAAAAATATTGATATATATGAACTATGGCTGAAGGAAATATTGTGAGTTTTGCAGCTATTTGGTCATTAAGAAAAATTTGGGGAGATAAAAACTAATGATGGCAAAGACTAAAGTTATGAAATTTCGCATTAAATTAAATTTCATGGCAATTTAAGTAATTTTAAATAGTTTGTAAGACTCAACATAAAACTACAAATGTCAACCTCGTGATGACACAAGAGTAAAAGTCACTGGATCATTAAAATAATTCGGATTCATCATCTGGGAACTATTAATGTCAATATAACATTTCAAAGCAATCCATCCCATAGTTGTTGAGACATTTGTGCTTGAACCTGAAACTGCTCCCAGCGGTTCATCCAGCACCCTGAACGAGTGCACACACCATCTGCGTCATCTCTAAAGCCACACAAAAAAGACAATTCGACATTAAGACAACTTTGCATTAAAATACCTCGGATATGAGCTGTATTAAAGGATGACCTGTGTAGCTGTGTCTCCTTGTCCCAATATGTTTAGTTGCTCTCAGATGTACAGTTTGAATAGTAAAGTGAGGCGTAAGCAACAGCTTTTCACAAGCGTCTGATAAAATATTTTCTGTGAAAAGAAACACAAAGGCATTCAGAAGATGTCAAATGAGGAAATTTCTTGAAGAGATATATCTGTCAAACACTTAATGAAAATAAAAAAGGGAAATAAAAACCATTTTTGGTCCGCAAAATCTTTATCATTGGAGTGGGTCAAGGTTTTGTATCAGTGTCACCACTGAATGAAGCCCTGCGTGTCTGATTTTAACTGTACAAAAACTGGTGATGCTGAAAAATAGTTATTGATTTTTGCTTAACATTGTTCTCGACTGGTTCAATGGCCTTTTTCCAAGATACCAAATTTTACTGTCCTAATGTTCAAGGCTGCAGTAAATTCATCAGCTGAATGAAACAACAAAAACAATTTAGTTGAGTTCCTCCATAAAGCACCTCACCTTTTATTAAAGATTATTTCTCCCCTTTTATTTCTGAATGTCTATGTGCAGCATTCAGTGATGCAGCAGGTTGTTAACCCATGAGGTACATTTGGTGTTCAAGAAACCATACTTTAAATTTAATGTACCAAGTAAAGGAGCACTAAACAATTCCCACGACAAAAAGACTTAGAGGATGTTTTATTCTCGGAGTGGGAAGAGGTCTCAGAACAAGAGGAATTTGTACAGGTTGAACTTGTTTTAAGAGATAAAGAGACAGGGGACAAAATCTTGCACATCGTCAAGAGGATGCAAAGGAGAAGGTTTCGGAGTCAAGAAGTTACGAATGATTATGAAGTTATGAAAAATTTAAGGTGTTATAGAGGTTTGCAAAGGATAAAAGCAGTGTGGAATCAACAGGTTACACAGACCAGACAAGGTTTCTGAGTGTGAGGAGCTCGCAGAGGATCAGCTTTACAAGAGGATTGAAAAAAAAAAATGCAGCTTTTTTTTATGTTGTTGAAGCATCACACCCACAGTGCAACAACTTGGCCTCTCTCTGAGGTCTCATGTTATTTCCTGATGATAGCCATTACTGCATGTTACTTTTCTTAAAAAGATCAAGGCTCCTTTAGCAATAAAGTAAAAGTGTGGACTGAACGTTTGTACACAACTTTAACATAAAGACAGAATTCAAATACAGATGAATTTGTTAACTGAAGGACAAGAACCAGGTGCGGCTAATTCAAGTTGTTCTTAAAGTTTATTTTATATTGAGCTTGATTTCTAAAAGATACTGTTGAAATAATTGTCAAATACTGCTGTTTTTACCCGTTCATGTGCCTTGCTTTCAGTTTGTTCTCTGTAACAGGGCACAAACTCTCCTGCAAGTCAAACAAGCTACACATCCATCCATCACTCCACCCTTCACAGCTTTTTAGAGCCAGATCATGCTTGAAAAGACCGACTTCATTCGACATGTCGTGTGAGCAAGTTTAAAGCCAGGCAAGATGGCTGCTCCCAAAACTGCTGAAGGGACGAGTTGAGATCTCCAAATGTTTTTAAATGTTCTCTCCAGGAAAGAATTCACTGAGTGCATCAGCTTTCACACATCAGCACACTGATTCTGACGCTGAATGGCACAAAGTTTCTAAACCTGTTCAACCAATCGGGAGCAGTTCTGACGAAGTATTCTGGTACAATACTTTTAGCATTACTATGATAAAGACACAACACTTCCTGCTTTATCACTGAATGTTGGTACTAGACTCAAATCCTGAAGTATGATGATGATTGTCTTACAATACGAACACATTACTAAAGTAAATCAATTTGTTTTAAACAAACTGGCATAAAAATGGTGTCATTCAATGTGTCACAGCAAACTGTTTAAAATACCTTTACAGTCGACAACACCTCCTGTGTCCTGCTATGAGGAGAAATCTTTGCTTTTCTTTTGGCATTTGCACTTGTATAGTACTAGTGAATGCTAAATAAGCGGAAGCGCCACCTCACTAAGGCCATGCCTGACTGAAAGGATGTACAATAATGAGACATCATAACCACAGGATGACTGTGGAAAGTTGCATGGAAAGCAAGTCTAGTTTGCAGGTTTTTTCCGACCTGAATAATTCCAGCGTGTTGGCAGGTTCTGCCTCACCAGGTCCCGGCTAAGCACTGATCCACAGTTATTCCATATCCTTCTGAACTTGGCTGTCCTGTGGTGGAGCAGCCGTTATGCCGGTTTGATCGACTTCAGGGGGCCTGAAGGTCGAAGCACAATGCAATTCTGAGGTGGAAATCCCAGGTCTTATCAGCGTGACCTTCAGGAGTGCTGATACTACTGATTCCACAAATACTACAATCCTTTGCTCCCAAAACAGTGTCGCTGTGGCTTATTCTTTAGGAATCCTGTGAAACAAGAGAGCACTGCAGTGACTAAATTTAGTTCCATTTTATGTTCAGTGTGTGTTTGGATTAATGATAACAAATTGTTGATACAGCTTTGATTCCAACACATCTGCTTTCACAGCCTTTGATGTTAGATTAACCCCAGAAGAGACACTTAATTATAGTAAAAAAGGTTATTTTCAGAATCAGTTTGCTTGTAGAACTGATGTGTATAATTGTACAGTGAGAGTTAGAGTGTAAATAACATTCATTTTATAGTTAATATTAAATCAAAAATGCCTTTTTAACCCCTTTAAAACACATCCCCAGTCATACTGTGCACTTATTTACCAATATTTACCAAAAACACAGAAAAAACAAACCATGTCTTGTATTCTCACATCAAAATCAAATCATTAGTTACTTCTTGTGAAAAGAGAATAATGCATGTGCTCAGGTAGGCTTAAACCAAACAGTTTCAACCAATGATATCATGACATTCACCCATCAATTAATCTTCATCTTTTATCAACACAGATCTCAGATTTATGATTGTATTTAGCTTGAAACATCTTGATATGTCTGAGTTTTTCTTGTGTTTGCCACATTAAAACCTTGTTCTGTTTCCTCAACACAGGGTGATTACAGGCCCGCTGGCTGGAATTTACTCACTTTAAGGAAAGAAAGAGGCATCTGTGACAGCTCCAGGTTATGTCTAAGGCATTTTACAGTGGACCTCTTCAACAGCTAATGTACATGGCGCCAAGTCCTCTACAGCTGAAAAGATGCTTACATCTAACTTTAAGTCACACAAACTCTGCATGCTTGTTTTGATTTTCCCACTTCTCAGTGTTTCAATCAAATTCTTCCAGACATCATGACTTGGCTGCCCATCCTGCTTAAAGTACATCAGGATATGGATTCTTGATGATCTTCAAACCACTAGCGGCGCCAGGACTTTGATTGTGGGTGGGCCTCCAGAAAACTGGATGGGCCAGTTTTAAAAAAAAATACGCCGATACGCGCGTGCACGTATCGCGCGTGCACGTATCGGCGCCGATACGTTCATCGTTAAAGGGTTCAGCCAAGTAGATGTTTCCTAGTTTGAGATGACTTTATTCTCGTAACTTCTCGACTTTATTCTC
>JAPZDY010000021.1:24987266-25015074 GCA_029783645.1 Ctenochaetus hawaiiensis | reverse complement strand
ATATTGTTACATTTGGTGATTTGTTTTTTTTTTTTTTTTTTTTTGCTTTTGGGCACTGATAAAGAATGTGGAATCTGAGCAGGAAAAGCCCATCTGTGCAGGCACGACATGAGCCGCTGCTGAGGCAGGCCTAGATTTGTGCCCCTATGTCTTAATGTAAATAAAATGCTTTGTTGGGTGGCAACTGAAATAAACACAAAAGGTGCAACGAGGAGTAGATCCAGCACAAAGAAATGCTGAAAATTAGATAAAGCATTTTCAGTGCCTCCAAAAAGAATTTGTTTGCTTGTTGTGTTGCATATTCTGCTTTCAAAAAGGAAAAACAAAAAACATCTCATGGACAGATGTGACGAAGGGAAAAGAGGAGAGGAAATGTTAAAGAGTATCATAGCAGAAGCTGTTTAAAATAAAGCATAAAAGGGGCTTTTATTTCCACTAAAATGTTCTGTGAGCTTTGAGTCTGAAAGCCACTGAGGCTCAGACTCGCCTTTATTCCTTTAGCTGTAATGGCAGCAATTAAAAAATATAAGGTAAACTTTTAAACAGCCTTTTCTCCGGCATGAAAAACACAGTGTAGCAAAATGGTAATAATATATTCATCCCTAGGTAAACATCCCTGCCATGTCCTTTATAAACAACGGCGGTGAACAAAATGAAAGTGATAATTTCTCTCCCTTTGAGAATTCTCTTCTTTAATTCTGACAGTAAACTCGTGGCTGTTACGGGGTGTTAAGTAGGATTTAAAACTTGTCAGACAAGACATGTTTGAAATTGCTTTAAATAAGTGCACTGTGTTGCTGTCAACCACAGGCTTAGAGGAAAATATCCCTACAATTGAAGCACTCATCTGGGCTCAGAGAGCTGTGCCCCAGCAACCGCGCCAAATTCTTCCCCCTGCTTGCAGACTCTAAGCCCTGTGAGCCAGCACCCCCTGCTGGACTGAGGCTGCATTGCCAGAGTCCTGATGCACAGAGAGCAAAAGATGATCCTTTGCTCTTTTCATCTGCATGGTTAACTTTGAATTCTAACATCATGACTTTAAAACAGCATAAAATGGCGACAGGTTTTCTCACAGTTGGTGAAAGTGAGTCAATTCTAGATTTAGTCTTTATGGAAAAGTCCAGCCTTGAGCATCTTCTGAGACTGTTTTGTGTAAAAATAAACTAGCTCAGTCATCTTCAATGGCACAGCAGAGTCAACCAGAGCCTCCAGTGGCTTCAACCAAGGCAGCAAACTTCCACCTTCCTACCACCATAACTTAAAATGTCTAATATACCAGTGATGTTACTGCCACTGGATCATCTCTATTATACTCTAATATTGACAGTTACTTAGTACCAGCATCTGTGCTTCAGTTTTTTTAAAACAAATTGTGAATGCTTCAGTGTTTTCTCTCTCAATTGTGTTCTGTGAGTAAATATGGTTTAGAGAAAAGACAATTATCAGTATTTCCTCACTGAAAAAAAAGCAACAATGTGATTTTAATTTCAAACCCCCAGGAGGTCCTCAGATTCCACCTCGAGTCTTTTCATTCCTGTGGCCTGTAAAAATCTACTCAGATCTACTGAGGAAATATTCATTCTGCAATTGGGGGAAAAACTGCACAGAATTTCCTCTAACTTCACTCAGTGTGATAACTTCTCGGGGTGATTGCTGCGAGGACTTAATTGCTGATAAGTCAGGCTTCATCCTCTCTATGAGCTCATTGTCACTGAGAAAGAACAGAGTCTAATCTGTCACAGGAAAAGAGTACTTTTGTAAAGTGTAATAAAAGAGAAATGCAGCACAAAAGCTGGCATTATTTGATACATTATTTTTTTATGAGTTCAGAATTGAAATACCTCAGATCACAGAGAAAATGTACTTTTTTAAAATAGTTTCCTATTGTTTTATCTTGTTTAAAAGGACAATTACTCTTTAAAATCAAGCAGCACCATAAACAAGCAAACTAAATCAAACACAGTTTACTCCTGCAAACCTGAACCTTTGTAGCATGACATGTTTTTTTTAATTAGTCTGAAACTATTTTGATATTATGTGATTGTCTTCTCAACCCCCAAAAAATTTCAGCTTAACTTTGTTCAATATAATTTTTAAATGTGTCTTTAAAAAAATGTAAATTTTCCACCATTTTCTGATATGTTAAACAATCATTTGAGAAAATAAGCAGCAGATTAATCACTTATGTAAATTTTTTGCATCCATATTTTTTTCAATGCAACGCTAAATTAAAAAATGTACCTTTAATGCTTTCACTTAAATTCATCACCATGCCATTCTCTGTAGGAAGACAGGAAGGGGCCACAACAAGGCAGGATTACCCACATTTGTCTGCACACAAACAGCCCACATGTGACTGCAAAGGGTTAAAGCAGCTGTTGTCAAGTCCATCACACAACTTTTTGTATTAGTGCAATAACTTTGGCTGCTGGGCCTCACATTGCCAGTATTTCCCAGTGAAAAGAGGAGGGAAAGAAAGAGCGGGGTTGTGATTTGAGGGACTAAACGTCTGCAGCACCTTGTCCTATGATCTGGCACACTCTCCTGCCAAGACGAGTCTTTATCATACAAAGGGATTAGATTGCCCAGTGTAAGTGCCTTCAAGTTATTAGCACCTTCTTATACAAAGTATAACAGCAAACCCAAAGACATTGATTGCAGGGAACAGTTCAAATATGATTTCCTTATAGCTATTAATATGTATGCCTTAAATAGAAGCACACCGCTAAGCAGCTTATGATATTATGAAAAGAATGTTCCCTCAGGGGCATAATATGCCAGCAGTGACAGTAAGGAGAGATTCGTATTTACCCAGATTGGCTGTACTTACGTCAAGCATTCTCAGAGCTTGTGGGAGGGAAGATGGGGCAGTGGCAACAGCTCGGTTTCGATAAGCACTTACCGTGAATAAAAGACAAGCATGAAAGTGAGGTTTAGCCTCTTTAAAGATTCCCGACCAAATGTAGAGGCAGATAGGGCAGGTGCCTTTGGTTCCGGACGTGATTAGCCGTCTGTGCAGCACTGTTCCCACAGAAATGAGACATAGCAGAGACATTGTCCAAGCTTGTCCAGGTGGGGGACCTGTCATCCCAAACCAGAGCTTAGCAGTGCAGCGCTTGGAGCGAAAGATTAGGACCCAGGAATTTAGATTTTTCTTTTTTTTTTCAATGAATGCTTAATTCTAAACTGTTTTTTTTTCCTCCTCTTCCTCCTGCCTGCTTCACACCAGCTTTCATTCTCGTTTATTCATCATTACCTTCATAGTGTATTGATCGTTTCTACCTTGTCTCTCATGCCTCATGATGGCTTTATACGCCTCTGTGTCATGCAGACATTTTTAGGTACAAATGTTCTTGACAGACACCACGACGTGCATCAGGGAAAATATGACTCTGTGCTCTCTTTCTGCTGCTTTGTTAAGCAGAATGTAACATATTACAAATGAACGCTGATCTGTTTAACTGTATTAATTCTTTCTTATGACCCAAGCTTAGATCATCTACAGGAGAAAATGATCCTTTGAGGTGCATCAAGCTCAGATCCTTCGAACACTGACACATTAATTAGGCGAACCAGGGTTTTACTCTGTGTGTTTCATTGTTACATCTGATTTGCTTTTGGTTTGTGGTTACAGGACTCGTCAGCACAAATCCGAAGAAGGGAGAAATTAGGGCAGGGAAATGTAATGCATCAAAAATTATCTTTTTAGTTAAGGTGCTCTCCAACTGCTCCATGAAGCGGGTGAGCAGTCAGACATGAGGAGTTAATGTTATTTATGAGTGCATCAATGTAAACCAGGGGCCTCATTATAGAAAAAAATGTCCTAATTGCTTAAGTTTAAAAGATGGGAAAAACTTTAGCTATGACAGAGCTATATGTACTGAAGAATATTCTAAAATAGAAATTAATACACCAGGTCCTAAATTCACGGCAACACAATTGCTATTAGATCCGTATGGCAAAGACAATAAAGATGGGGAACAATATGAAAACTAAAATATTATGATGGACAGGATACTTAAATCATATTATGACTCTTTAAATTAGTCTTAAGCGCTTTTTAAAAAAAATAACCACCCTTCTTGTGTTGGAGGATCACATCCGTCATAATGCACCTGCAGTCCTTAAAACTCCTCATACTGGCTCGACTGCATCTTCAGCCTCTTGCTGCCTGAACTCTTTATCCTCAGCCAGTAATGGTGAATAAAACTTTACATTAAGGTGGAGGTTTGTTTATCAAGTTATTCAAACCACAGCTGTTTTATTATACACAATTAAAATCATTTTGATAATCACAAGGAAATTATTTACAGTAAAATTTGTCTTTCTCCAATACTGTCCCTTGGTGGGGCTTTAAGGGGCAAAAAAATCAGATTTGCTGCCCCAAAGCTCAGAATCTCTCTGTGATGGATTATTGATCAATACCAATGACTTCATGACTGCTTTGCAAAAAGATTTGTAGTTTTTCAATCCAATTCTTCCAGATTATTAAAGCTAATATAAACACATTTCATGTCTCTATACTAACCTATTCTGTTTGCTATTTCAAAGACTTAAAGGTACAAGCATTAATTACATACAGTGTGATATATTTACTATCACCACAAATGAGGTTTGAGATCTGAATGGTTAGCTTACTCAGCTCTACTGCAAAGACATGACTTCACCGTGAAAAAAATAACATTGCTCATAAGAATCAGGATGCATGACACATTTGAATATTTGTGCAGGAGGAGATGATCAGTGCTGCTGGAGTCAACATAAAGCTGTAGCAGGGAGTACACAGAATAACATGTAGACAAGCAGAAAAGTCAAACGACCATAACCAAACAATAATCAAACATGTCTGTAATCAGACCAACTTAAGGTTCAAAACGTAGGACATATTTAGAGGTGGAGGATGTAATTCATTTACTTAAGTAACAATAGAGAATTATTATCAGCCAAATGTTTTGAAGTATTTATCATAGACGTACATATTCTGCAGAAAAAGTCATCTTTTGATTTTGTGTTTTATACATACATACTGGATACATGGGGAAATTATAAGATGTGATTATCATTATTAAAATTAATGTGCAAGCAGCCTGTTAGTGCCTCACTTCAACATGCTACTGTTGCTAAAAGGTTCTGTTGTTGTAAAACTTAAAAACCCTTGCTCATTCTCTTTCCTCTTGTTATTTACAAAAGCAAAAATTAAGCTTACACAGAAAGGCGAGAATAAATAAAATACTTTTTAAAATGCAGTTAAGTATTAAGTACCATTAAATAGAAATAGTCAAGTACAGCACAAGTTCAAATATATTTTTCATTATGCTGAGTGAAGGTTGATGATTTATTAGCTTTTATAAAAATGGTACGATAATGTCACATTTGTGCACGGCACAGTGAAACTCGGCATGATAACAGTTTCACCACATAGTGACACGGCCATCGAATGGGCGTCAGTCGGCTAGTTTGCTGTCTATTTTCATCAGCAGACTTCAGAAAGTGGAGCAGCGTTAGTTTGGAGCTGATTTTTCATTTGGATTAAAATAACTCATCATTGCAACCATTTCTTCATGCATCCATACATTGAAGCATGAATAAAAAACATCATCTGTGGTTCCATCAACGTAATGATTTTCTTCTTGGATAATAAATCCTGACCTGCGACGATGTGAAACCAAGGTGGCGTCATATCTTTGCTGTTCTATCCAGCCACTGAGTGCTGGTGACCAGCAGCAAGAGCTCCACAGGCTGATGTGCATATTCATAACCAATCACATCTGTCACAGTCACAACATTCTCCGGGGTCAGATCAAGGCACACTGATATTTCATGTGGCCTATTTCTACCGAGCATGTCACAAATTATACAAATTTTCACATCATAAATGTAGTCTGGTGCAGAATTAGAGCGGTCATACTTCTTAAATTTTTCATCTCAGATATCAAAATAAATTGCACAGTGGTTGCAAGTTGCATTATAATATGCGGCTCTATGCAGAAAATGCTATAGCAGACAGGCAGTCACAGTGTGACCCTAAATGTGCAGTTAACCATCTACACAATCACAGTGCAGAGTAGCTCTTCCTGGGTCAATTCTCACCCTTATGGCAAATGACAAAAATATGGTAATATGCGTATTGAGATTGGACTAAGCACCTCCTGAACAAGCCTGAACAATGATCTCACCCTGACCCTAATGTTTATCGACTCAATTATCCTTCTATCTCCACATTGGGACTGTACACTTGGGCTACTTATTTGTCCTGTGTAAAAGATGAAAGCGAGTGAAAAGTGTGGCGAGGAAAAATGAAAAAATGAGGGATGGGGAGAGAGTCAAAGAGTTTCATTTATAAGAGGAGGGAGGTATTATGAGCACATTTATCCAAAATTGGAAAATAATGAAGAAAGATTAAAGCCCTCCCAGTATTTTAGATGTTCCAAATGGACAACCGGTCCTGTAGTTGACAATGGACCACAGAGAGTACCAGACACTATTATGTGCCTCAAATGAGAGAGTGACAATGTGAAAGCCTCTTTGCAAGATAGAGGGAAAGAAACTTGAATAAGGTCTACTTGTGCACATTCCCTTTTATACATTTGTGCAGTGTAACAAGACAAGAGATAAGCGCTCACTGTCTTAAATGAAGTAAAAAGTGTAAAGAGGCTTTTACATCACCCATTTTGGCTGTTTTATACTCCACCTTTGCAAGTGCAGCAGCTCTATCCATGCCAGTCATGCTGAGCCCTGATTCCTCTGTTTCCCTGCAAAATGTGGAGCAGACACAAACATGCATGTAGCTGGTTCAGTCACCTCACTGCCCCTGATTTACCTCCAAAATGGAAAAAATACCCTTTACTGTTTCTATTTCATTGCGCGCTCTTGAATCAATCTGCTCCTGTGAACCATGTGTGCAGTTTCGGCTGCATGTGACAGGTTGAGCATTTTGTTCACGAAGCTGGACGAGAACTAATGCCATCACCTCGACTGAAGCTGAGAAAATACAGACAGCCAGGTCACAGAAATTCTGTCACAACTTATTGGGCACCTAAGAGTGTGGGAAATCCTATGGTGCAATATTTTTCTCTGTAAATCTCAAACTGTGAATAACACAAGCCAAGCAATTTAAGCAGGAAGGTCATAGCAAAGTAAAGCAGCAAAATTGCCAGGAAAAAAAAAAAAACGGGTTTTCTGAGAGAGTGAAATAGATGAGAGATGAAGGGAGATGAAAAGTTGACGGGCTACCCAGGCAGGTCTACAAAAAGTAATGAATATCCCTTGGTGTGGAGCGATTTTGAGGAACTGTCATTCTGAATGAAGTGAGATAAAAATTATATTTCGCCCAGATAAAAAACCCCAACCAATACAAAAGCAGAAAGGACATATGTCTGCCTGATGCTGCCCTTAATCCAAGACAAGGCCTGACAGGCTGCACCATCAAATGTCAGAGCAACTGAAGCATCAAAACAGTGTGATTATACAGCAGGTATGGCCAAAATAAAAACAACAGGGCATTCAGAAAAGATACACAAAACTAACTTGAATTATGAATATAATGTAAGATACTAATTAGCGCTCATCTCCAACTTTTAATTATATGCTAGGATCTTTTTTATAAAAAAGATTAATAAAAAAATTGAGATAAATATGTCAGAAGTCCAGCATGCAACATCTATAGATTTTCTGTAATCAGACTGAAAAAAAATAAATGTACAAAACATTCCCAATTTTAATTCCCAAACATTAAAATTACATTTTACTGCAAATTACAGATGGTACAGTTTGTATGTTTTATACATATGATGTACATATTTCTACGATACATATTAAAGTGGCCATATCTTGATGCGAGGGTGAAGCTGTGAAGGACACACACTGCTACCAGTGACAGCATGAAGCCAACGTGTTACTCACTCAAAACAGCCATGCTCTTAATAAAACATAACTTTAAGCCTCACTGCAATTCAAATAAGTGAGTTGGATAAAAATTCAACTCTGTACATTTTTTTAAGGGGAAAATCAGCTACAGACAGCAAAACTGTGTTCCGTACCAGACTGTGAACTTGTACGATTGTGCTGTAAAGTTAGGCATTTTAATATGGGGTTCTATGAGGATTGTATCGCTAGCTCGTCTGCCTCATGCGGCTAATTTTTGGTACTTCGCATAGGCTATATTACCTTAGGGTTGTTTCTTGGTTTTAACTGATAAAACTGGGAAATTTTATGGACTGTCTGACATTTTCCGGCCATGATTGTGGTGTCAATACCAGGCATTATTGTGCCAAAATATGCTTTTTCTAACCCGAACCAAGTGGTTCATATGTCTATGCCTGACCTGACATTAACCACAGCATTAAGAAGTAAGATGATGGCATCTTTATGAATTTGTGGAGAGATATAATGCCAACATTTAGTCTGTGGATTGGGTTGAACTGTCACATAAAATAATTAAAATGAAGTTTGAATGAAAACTGACATGCAAGGTCATTGTCTCAACTGGCCTGAAATTGACCAGATGGCTATCAGTTTTAAAACATGTCTGCATGAAGCAGTCAAAAATGTGACCTCTGTAAATTCAGACAAACTTTTTCCCTCCCTCTAATCAATTTAATATCTTTGTGAGCACAGAATGAATTGAGCAGCCATAGATTTTTGCCTTGTGTTGGGGAAAATAACGTGTCCTTCGCAAAAGAATACAGCCATGCTTCTCATTCCAAACTCTTAATGCTTTTTCCTTGAATAAATCATCCACATCTATTGACTCCTTTTCATTCTGCAACACAAACCCGCCATTCAGAGAGAAAAGAAAAGAATCTGAATTACTTCAAGCTGGAGAGTTACCTTGCAAAGAACGGAATTAAGGACCATTTGCCAATATTGTGGATCAACTATGCTGAGAATAAAAGCTGCATTCTTGTGTTACCTGGCTGGGGAATAAAGCCACAATGGACTTCAAACAAGGACCAGCACACAATCCACCGAGTGATTTTTACTTGAGGGACCTTGGACTTTTCACAACAAACATCTTCCAGCAATGACGAGCATAAAGGGAAGCGTTTGAATAGTCGTTGTATTACCCTCTTGCCCTTTGTCAGGAAGAATGTAGGCTGTTCATTGTATGTCAATGGATGACCTCAATCTCATAATTTATCATTGTGGTGCTGAGAAAGTTAAAAAGCTCCCTCTGGAAACAGTTGTTTTGCATTGTTCACCAGCTGCTTGGTGTGGTTTATAATACACCATGTGTGTGTGCATTTTGGGCACCTTCTTGTGCCCTTGTCTGCTGTACAATGGTTTACTAACACAGAAGAACCCAAAACAATGATGAGCGAGGCATAAATAATACCCAACCTGTCTGCAGAGTCGAAACAAAATTAAACTCAAGATGTTTTTTCCATCTTTTTTTTAGCCACACAAGAGGGGTTGCCAAAGTTTCAGGCTCTGATTTCAAACAAATCTTTAAAAGACAGAGTCAAAGTGCATATGAGGGTCTGATGTCGGTGTGCTTCATTGTCAGTACTGTAAGCCGGCTGACTATCCCTGCTGCTCTTAAAGGTGCCCACACTCCCACCTGAGTGACACTCACTTGAGCTCTGCTCCAGTCTCTAGCCCCTCTAACAGCAAGATAAGACTCTTATCACCTCCAAGAGTGAAGATTTGGCCTCAATCCAAGAGAACCAACGGAGCAGCAAAACCACTGTCTAGACACTTAAGGTGAACTAAAAGCAACAATGCTCTGTTTGACAGGAAATACTAAAGGGCTGTCGCTGAGGCACGGCACGCCGAGGAGGCTGTAGTTCAGACAATGTCATTGTGCGAGAGCGCCTCACCAAATCCTCTTTCCTGCAGTCAGTTTTCATCACCATCTACCATGAAGCTTCTGCAGGACAGGGTCTACACAGTTTTTCCCAGAATGCCATGCGGTGCAACAGCGTTAATTGCTACGGCACACATCAAGGTGCTGAGGTCACCTGATGGAGTATTATATCCCAGGAGATTAAAGGTGCCCTTGTGAAGTTTTATTGTAAACCAACTAAAGCTCAGTCTTCATTCAGTGTTTCTCACTCAATGTTGCTGCATGTATTCTTTAGGCTTGTCAAACATTTCAAATGCTTTTATTTCCTTATAAACGGCGCTGACTTTGTTGACAGGCTGCTGTTTCAGCGAGTCAGGAAGAGAAAAAGTCACAGAATGGAACAAAAAACCCCACAGTTCCTGGATAATGCAGAGGTACTTGCTGTTAAAATAAACTAAACTAAACTAAGCTAAATGTGATTAAAAAACAATTAGCATACACAACATTCAGTTAAAATCTGCAGGGGTAGGTGTGTTAACAGCTGTGTAAAATTTGCAGGCATCACTGACCCTTTACTCTCCTGTCATTTCCCTTCTGTCTGTTGTTGCTACAATGGAGGGAAAATTAAATGATGGCCAAAACTTCTATTTACAACCACAAAAGGCAAGCAGGCTTAAAAACTGTCATGTGACGTGTTCTTCCTTTCTGTCTCTATTTATTGATCTCATTCCCTCCGTTTCAGTATTATGGACAGCACCTACACATGCACCTTCTAATTGATCCATACTCACCTCACCATTTTACACAAACGCCCACTTTCTTAGTTGTGGGCCTTTCAGAAAATTGTACCAGACATTTTACTGATTTCATCCTTTTGTAGGTGGTCAGTAACTTATCTTAATTCAAATCGCAGCTGCTAAAATCAGCTCACCTGACGTGCAGAAAGCTCACCTGTCCCTTTTTCTCTCTCACGCTTTCTCTCACTGTCTCTCTTTTAAAATCAGTCTTAAACCACTTACAAAAACATGTCCAGAAAGGTATTTTTTGAGTAAAAAAAATAAAACTACAAGAACAGAAAACTAGTTAGGAGCTGGTCCCAATCTGGAAGGTCCTGAAGCTGCATTTATTGGTGTGTTTTGTTTGTGTTAGTTTACTGTTATTAAAACAAGTCTGTCTTAGATTAAAATTCGCCATTCCAGAATCCACTGGTCAACATCAATTTTGTACAAAATGAAAATAAATCACTACAATCCTTAAACTTGCTAAAGTTGATGTGATCAATCAAAATTGCATTATTTTGTTGCAGCATTAACATTTTGGTTTATTACTTTTGTTAGGTATAACGGTATAGCTTGATTTTTTTTCCCACACAACAGCGTTGTAACTAATAAAAATCAAAACGAACTTGATGTTCAGAAGTCTGAAAAGATTAAAATGTTTATACAATATTTAAATTGATTAAAATTAAATTAGGAGAAAAATGTAATGTAATGTAACGTCATATATAATATAATGTAATGGCAGAAAAGGTTAAATTTACAAACTGTACAGACCAAAAGCATTATTTTGTAAAAATGTACTTAGTCAATTACATCGGCAAGTACATACAAAGACATTTAAACTGTGAGCTTCAACAACAAACGTCAAAGTGCTGCCATCTCGTCTGTGCATCAGTTTGTTGTGGTAAGGTTCGTCTTAAAAACAAGGCTGAGCAGTGAGAGATAACAGCAGCTGTGGGTCGAAGCGTGCAGCAACACGAGCCTATTTGTGCTATCTAACACCTCTTCAGGTAAAAACTCACCTGAAGGTTGTTTTTTCTCCACATTTTGTTTTAGTAGTAAAAAAACAACTTCAAACCAGTCAGAGGGTCAGACACTGGCTTTATGTACAGAATGCATGACCTGATTAAAAGTTACTTTTATAAAATACCAGCTTGACTTGGATTTATTCTGTACAGTAAAAAAGAGAATATGTTATGAATTTGTTTAAAATTACGCAAGTTGGTGGCCATAAATGGATATCGGCTACTTGTGCAATAAAAAAAGCTGTTAAGATGCATACAGGTGTTCAGGAAGCTGCAGGAAAGCAGCACAATCCTGTTTCTAATACATAAATTACGTTGTGTTGGATCGGTGCATAAACTTGTGTAAATGCTGACACCATATACATAGTTTAGGCTGCATCTGGGGTGTTTCTGCTACTGGTATAGGGATCAATTATTTTTTATGACGTTAATCACAGGTATATTTATATGTATGATTGAGGGATTAAGGAAAAAAAGATTCTGTGAGTTTAATAAAGTGGTCAGAAAAACTACTGGTGTAAATTAACAGTTAAAAGCACAAGAAAAATATTTAAGTCCTCCTTGACTCAGAGGTGTTTCTGCTTATTGTTACTTTGCTTAAAGTGACGTATAAGTACAGTTTTACATCAGAAGGCTGTTTTCCAAATTTTATCTCTCTACTAACTGAATACAGAAAGTTTATTTACACTCACATTAAACCAGGGTGAGCGACATGTACCTACAAGCCTGATTTTGTAATATTACAAGTGATTTGGTAGCCAATCATGGCCCAGTTTATAACTTACGCAAACCTGCAGTGTACATTCACAGAAAATAAACCTTTAAGAGAGTCTGCAGTATCAAACAGTTAAATGAAAAATATTTTTTAAATTTAAATATTCTTGATTTTTCATTGACATAGAGGAATAAATATACTTTTTTGTGGGAAATTCAATAACAAATCAAATTCTAATTGAAACCAGTATATGGCTTAAGACAAGTATGTAGAATATATTCAATATAACAGAATGTTGTCTGGTGTAGGTCTGCATATTAAAAGGTTAACAGACATTGTGTGGAAAAAGTAGGCAGAAATAAAATGTTAAATTGTAATTTTGAGGAAAGAGAAGGACAGTAAAAGGTGCATAAATTGCAAACATTAGAGGAGAGTCCCAGCAGATTTTAAAGTATTTGCTTACATTTGGATGGGTTAGTACCTCTAAGCGAGCGGTGAATTCCCTGGCCACATGTGACCCCTACTGGTCACTATAACATTAAAGCTCGCCTGTTCACACACCTTCTTTAGCTTTGCCTGTCTTCTTTTTAACTGCAGAAGTGCTGACATCGTCAAATAAATGCTCGAGGTGTGTGGACCAGCCCTTCCTTTGCCAAAGATATGGTACTCGTGTCCTGTCAACAGATTCAAGAATACACTGAAATGCGGCTGCTGATTTTCAACTTGACCGAGCCAAACCCAATGCAGGACAAATCAGAAGGCAAATTGGATGTTTTTCCCTTTTTTTTTTTTTAATAGAAGTCTTTAAGTTCAGCAAAATTTCACATGGCCAAGCCTTTTCTGGGGAGTGTGTCGGGGAACAGTGTATTCACTTGCATGTGAATGTGTCGCCTCTCATCATTTGATTGAGCCCTGCCAGTCTCGATCGCAGAGGATTCCACAGTCTGCCCGTGCCATTTACTGCCAGGGCCCTAAAATCCAAATTGACCCAGACAGATGCACAGATGGGGTCTTTTTTTAAGCAAATAAAATATTGAAATTAGAAATAGAAGCCAGAAGACACTTATGAATTTTTTTTATGTGCAAACTGCAGAAAAGTTTAAGATGAATGATGCCAGAACTGAAACTCCGTATAATTGTATTCAAACACATGAGATATAAGCTACTACCCTCATTACTACTGCATGACGCTGTTATACATCTAATTTATTTGACAAATCTGTTACGATGGGAATGCAAAATATACAGGAAACCACTGTGGAGCCATCTGTGTATCTTAATAAATAGTCTTTAAAAAATTTTAAGTTAGTAATACGCAGTATTTATAAACTGAGGTAGCTCTGATGCTGAAAATATATTCATGTGCAATTCTGTTAAAGCTGAGAGGAAAACATAATTCATACAAAACAAAAATTTACCACGAGACAATAAGTCTAAAGAGAAAAAGGAAATAATGTCATAATGTTACTTAATACATGATAACGTTGCTTGATATAGCTGTTTTTAATGTTCAGTTAACACATCAAATTATCCGGCTTTTCTTTTCAGCGTTTAGTAAGTGGAATTTAACAGAGAATATATGTTATAAAAGATGAAGGATTTATCCTCTTCTGGGCCAGCTTCATTAAATACTCTGTATGAGATGTATGAAAAGATTTGTACACACTGAGCAAGCTGATGTTGAGTGTGAATGCTGGTTTTGGCTGAGAGGATATCAAATTCAAGTCTATCAATGCCATCTAGTGGAGGGAGGAAATTCAACTTGATCTCTCTGCCTCCACTCTCCATAACACATAGAGACTGTTGTCAAGTATGAATAAAAGTTGTTTTTTTTTTTGGTCATCTCTTGAACCCTCAAACTGAGTCTGGTCGAGCACTCAGCTTCAGGAGGAGACCTGGACTGCTAAGCTGCACCAGCTGTTCCTACATTCATTCTTATCTAATTATTATGTCACTTTACTTACATTTAAACTTCCACATGAGTAAGTTTTATTAAACAGACTATTTCTAACACAGAGATCAATTGTTGCTAAATATCTAAACCAACAACTCCCACAATACATTTACAATGCATTGTCAGTTTCTTTAATATATGATGGCACCACTCAAATTGTTTGGTTTGAAGTTTTTCTACAGTGTGTGACTTCTTGTATACATAGTTGTGATTCTTATTATTATAAACAATATACACATTTTTCTAAAGTCTTTACCTGAATTTTGTTTTATTTCAATCAAATTTGCTGAATAAAATACAAATCTCTCTTTGTTTTTGCTTTTGGGTTTTTTGTCATTATAAATTATTTGTGTGAATTGAAAGTACATTTAATTCATTTTAAGTGAGTTCATAACACATTAAAGTTTGCAGAGGGAGAAGGGGTCTGAATACTTTTAAGCACCACTGTGTACATGGATCGCAATACTCATTTCTTACCCTACTTTGTATGAACTTTGTAATACTTGTAATACAAAATTTTGCTATAGAGTGTGAAATGCAAGCATCAACCCAACATCCCAAACAAATAAAATAAAAACAGATAAATACATTTACTGAGCTCTGAGATCTCATGATACAAATATATATTTCACATTTCTCACTGTATTGTAACTGAACAGAGATTTTTATTCTCCTGCTTATTTTTTTTTTTAATCTCGGCCCTGTTTTCATATCATATTTTATTTTACTAATAGATTGACATCTTTGTGAAGCAGTTAGGTTTAAGAAAATGTGAGTGTAAGTGCAAGGAATGCCTTGTTTTTGGAAGTGCTATACAAATAGTTTTCTTGACTTGCCATGAAGCAACATAGTATTTTATTTAGGAGAGTCTGCTTTTTTATTACTGGAATACTTTGAATTTATCAGCAACGAGAAGCAACATCCTGCGCAGATTTTCACCCCCCACACATGGTAATCTCACACAGTATGTGCTGAATTTTGAATTTGTCATTGGATAGCGAGTGAAAGACGGAGACAGAGAGAAAGTGAGACAGATAACGGGCCACTTGGCTCTTTCAAGTCACTAGATGCAGAAGCAGATGGCAGCAGAGGCAGGTAATAAGACGACAAATGCCCAGAGACACAAATCTACCACTCAACTGTTTCTTTCATTTTCAAAATCAAAACTGTGCTACCTTACGGGCAACCTCAATGGGCAAAGAGCTACCTGAGGCCACCTGGATCCCACTCCAAAGAGTTAGCCAAGACAATTTCCCTCAAATCACCTGCTATCTTAATCTGACAGCCAGACTCGATTACAAGGCGTAAAAATTGCTTTTCTCGCCACCAGCAGTCGTTGGGAAATTATCTTAATTGTGTCATGATTATGCCTCAAAGCTCTGGTGAGAGCTTTACGTTGCTCCTTTCAAACACACAGGAGCACTTCATGAGTGTGAGAGTGCACCTCTATCAGCATTCAAGAGGAGAGAGGAAGAGAGGAAAATAAATTCATCTCCTCTCTTTTCTGTCTGTTCAAGTATTTCACAAACACGCACACATGTAAACCATTAAAGAGGAGATTTTTACAATTCCTCATACTGAAAGAGCTAACTATGAAAAAGAAGATACTTGACATTTATTACAAATGCCCCATTTGATAGTTTAAAGGGGTATGAAAGGTATGTAAGTACTTATTTTGAAGAAGAAAATTTCAATTTGAAGATTGATGCCATCTGAAAATGGTAAAAAATATTCTATCTATTATTCTGGTTAAATAAAACATGGACATTATGTTTGAGAGTTTGGGAGTTATCAGTTGTCTAATTAAACCTCAGGGGGCCACTTGGGCAGCTTTTGTTTTTTGTGGCGCCAATTAAATTAAAATATTGTCCTAAACACTAATTGTAGCTACAATGTGAGTCAAAAGCTAAGTCTAACCTGCTATGCTAAAAAAGCTGACAAAGTGTTATTTCACCAACAGAGTTATAAGATTTAAATAGAGCTAAAAGGGATTAGTAAGTTGTAAATCAACGGAAAATAATAAACAACCATTTTTAAAATCTTTTAAGTTATTTGTACAGGAAAATGTCAAAAAGTCTGCCAAAATTTTGGAAAATTGGGACGTTTCCCTTAAAATATGCACATATCAGAGATACGTGATTTACACACTTTTTAAAATATATATTGTCTTGTCATATAAAATGTAGAGTATGAGAAAGCTTATACTGTGATAGACAAATCAGTACTGAGACTGTCCAGTAATCTATTTATAGATTCAAAATGTTACTGTCTTTTCAAAAAGTATCAATCTATATATGGAATATATGACTCGCACAGTAATATCTGTTGTAATGTGCAAATATTCTACAGTGTTTTAAGAACCTACATAAGCTCAATACTAATGACAGCTTCACTTAAAATCAACACAGAAGAGTAAAAACAGTTTGCAAACAGCGAGCAGATCTGCAGGGTACCAACAAGTTCAGACAATCAACAGGTGACTGATGCAGAAATGGTCAAAAGTCTGATTTTCAAAGTCTGCAGGTTCTCCTCCCATTTGTGTTTATGATAACTACAGTAAAAACCTCCAACACGGCCAAACAAAGTACAGTACAAATTATAACCATAAAAACATCACCGAGAAAACAGAAAGTAATGTTAGCTAGCTTAGTTAAGCACACATTCAGTTGTGCTTGGACGTTAGCATCTATACACAGACAGACCGGCAGACAAACAGACATGTATTTTGACTAACCTGTGTTGATGTTGAAGCCCTTTCTCCTTTCTGTCATGAAGAAGTAATCTATGTCATTAAATGTTGCTGTGCTGGTCATTTTGTTTGAAAAAAACAAGGTCTCTTCATTCCATCACTGCTAGCATTACCGACAGTTGCTAACTTTGCCCACTTTGCTAGCTTAACCCCAACCGTTACTCGGACATGGTCGTCAAAAGGTGAATCACGAAAAATTTGGCGAATCCCTACTTTTTCAACTCTTCATTCAGTGTAATCACAATTTAAAGTTTACGATGGTCAGACAATTACAGAATATCCCAAATTAACTATAGATATCCATGACATGTATAATTAGTTCAAATAAATCATAGGTATTTGGCCACCGATTTTTGGCGGGGTTTTATGTTAGCTACATTCCTTTGAATATCCGCAAGCTAGCTATGCCTTATATGGGCCGGCCTTAAGGCAAACATCATTTAAGGTACATTGAGTTGCCACCCGTCCCGTTTTTCCCAAAATTTTCTCTTTTTTTCACCATCTGTCCCGGGAAAATAAAAATCTCTCCAAAAAAATCTCTTTTTTGAGGAAAATGCAAAAACCTCATTTGATTTCCTTTGTTCTGTAGTATAGAAAGGTCCCCGTGCTTTTGCGGCTATTTAAAATTGTCTCTGTTTTCTTCCCGTCTCTGCGTACGTCACACGCGCGCGCCCTCGCGCTCAAAGCGGCTGTAGGGAGGGAAACTTGACCGAAGTCAGCGCGGAGGTCTTCTCTTCACTATTTGAAACAGGAGGAGAGACAACAGACGAGGAAGGAGATGGAGTAAAGACATGTGTACGATTTTGACCCTTGAACAAATAAATGTATTAACATGACTGTGTTTCTGTGATTATGTCCGAATTTTATGTTCATTTGTTCAGTCTGAACTGGTAACAGTGGCCGAGCCCTGCGCCCCAAACATTTGGTCGAGTGTCACTTTTTTTCACAAATCCAAGGTGGCAACCCTAAAGGTACATTTGTTCCCTTCTTTCACTTCCCATCTCCTGATCGTGAAATCTTAACAGTGCGCGTTGTTTTTGGTTTTTGGTTTTTGTTTTGTTTTTTTGCTTGTTTGATTTTTTTGTTTTGTTTTTGTTTTTGTTTGTTTTTTTTGCTGTAGTTTTGTTTGGCCGTTGCGGCTTCCGTATAAAATGGCAACATGGCGATATGGCTGAGTCGCGGACTCCGTGACGTGGGACCCGCTCCTCCTGTGGATATCAAATACTTAATTCAAAGTTGATTAAAACACATCAGTTTTCATTATCAGGTTAATAAGTACTTATAAAAATATATTTATGAACAATATGATCATATTCTGGCATTTTTGTCAGTAGATTTCTCTAAATCTTACATACTGAACATTTAATATTTTGCCATATTGTATTCCTCACAGATCTTAAGATGCACCCTTGACAAGACAATCTAAAATCTCATCACCTCTCCTCTAGCACCACCCTCAGGCCAAATGTAAGTAAGCTTGTCATGCAAACCTTCAAACACTTCAGAACTGAGATTCAGAGTTCATGTTAATGGTTTGAGCCAATGCAACATCTGTATCTGTTTTGCAATATACCAGATTTACCGGTTTTGTTCATTTTATTCGTTTCATAACATTAGTACATAAGTAACTTTACTCTTTACAAAATAAAACTAAAACAAAAAAGGACATGAATGCACAAGGGATTTTCAATTTTTATTGACTTTTTGGACAATTTCTTTTCCAGTGTCATCCATAACCGTTCACTTCAATGGTATTTGCATAATCTTTCATTCAATGCTAGAAGGATATAAACCAAGGTGGGCTGATGCTAGATGTTGAATTAGCAGCTAGCAAGCTAAATCTTCACTCCTCTGGCAAAATTAGACTAATTACATTAACTGGGGGGAAATGTTCCAAGAGCTTTCAAAGGAACAATAAACATACCCTCCAGCTGTCCATTAAAAATGCACCTAGACATCATCTCTACCTGGTTTGTATCTTTCTAGTTGTAAGGCTGATAAAAAGGGCCATTGCTATTTAACAGAACAATCTGCATAGCAACTGGAAGACAAAGGGACTGGACACTGACCCAATACAGAGGATGAGTAACACAGGACATCACTAGACAGACAGTTGGCACGAGATGGTCTGCTGTTTTGCTCACAAACACAGTCATAACATGTTGTAGAGTGATTGACTTTTGAATGTCAAAAGAGTTCATTCATCAGTTAGTGTGAGGTTTGATACGTTGGAGCTCAAGGTCTAGTGTTGTAAGAAGTTTTAGTTCTGGCATGATCTCCAAGCATCTGGCAGTTTAAATGGGTGCCATTCTGCAGTGGCTGAAACTGCTTTCCTCACCCTTATTAGAGTTTACCAAATTCATAAGGCTACAAGGTACGTGCCACTACTTGACCATATCCACAGAAGCACAGCTAAGCAAATGGGAACATGTGACAGAGGACACACTACAGTGTGCTCGAGGGCAAACGACTGACAATTTTCACTCAGCTACATGAGTAAAAGCAGGAGGGGGATGGGTTACTGAAACAGCTGGCCCCTTGTTGGTCAGGCATCATGTCTGAACATGTCACACCAGCAGTAATTCAATCCCTTAACCCCACCCTGAGAAGGCAACTAATATCAGGGCAGCTCAAAAAAACTGATGTCTGGCCACCATTAAATTTGGTATAACAGTTTTAACCACAATGAAATGTCAGGTCTAATAAACATTTAAATGGCAGTCTTGTTGAGACTGAGGACTTAACCGCAACATCTGTCACTTTTTTTTTTTTTTTTCAGCGTAAGACAGTATCATTTTTAATGCTGATACAAAGCTCACAAGTCAATTACAGTATCTGAAAGCACTTTTAGACTGATGAATCTGCAAGGGCAGACCAGGATAAGTAGACAGAGAAGGATGACATTCTCAGAACTGAAGACTTTTAGGGTCAGCGGTCAGTCCAGGTCAGGAGGGGGACGATGAAAGGGAAGATTGTGTCTGGTTAAGTTCAGGCCCATCTGTAGCAGCACGGCTTAGAAGCGCTTAGGTCCCCAGGGAGAGGTCTTGGTTGCCACTGGGGCTCCAAAGCTGGGGAAATCTTCAGAGCTGCTCATATCAGGGGCCTGAAAGTCAAAAAACAGGGAGTAAGGAACAAAGGTTTGACAGTTTCATATAAACAAGACAAAGTCAGAGATGTGGGGAAAATGTTCACCTTCTCATTGGCAGTGGTCCAGGGAGCCTCCCTCACCACAAAGCCTTTGGATGGGCCACGTTGTTCATCCATGGCAGCTGCGCTACCACCAGGAGGCCTCATGTAAGCCATCTTTGCCTCATTCTCCACAACATCCACCATCTGACAAAAAGTAGCACAACAAGATATATTCACAGTGCTGATCAGGAATCGCTAAACATAACTAGTATATCTTTTACCATCTACTGTAAAAATAAACCATCACCGTGCAACATGGATTAACTTACATATTCTTCTTCCAGGTTAAGGAGGTGGTCGATGGCTTCATCCACAAGCTCAGGGCGACCTGTGACTGTCACACTGTTCGGGTCTGCAGCTCCACTCTGGGGAAACCTGAGATCAACCTAAAACATGGATGACAAGCCATGTCAAAGACTGGACAGTTTATGCAATAGGATACAAATAAAACAGTTTAGTGGTGTAGTGGTGACCCGAGAGGCAAATTTTAAAGAAATATATATTTGTATTGCTCTCAGGTTTCCCCCACCGAGGGCAAGGGGATAACATAAAGCTGGGTCTTCATGGGTCTGACATCACCTTTCACTGTAAATACCTCCAGACATGTAGGAAGAAGGCTGTCACTAAGCTTGTTCACATTTAGCTGGAGATATCTCAGGGGATTACAAGAGTCTAAATCCAAATCAACCAAACCAGCCCACAGTGGGGATGATTGTGAAAGGATATACTGCAGAAAATTGTGGGGGGGGGGGTGTTCCAAGAGCTTTATCAGTGAGTGTGTTAATAACCGATGTATTTGAAACTGTTTGTGGGATAAAAAAAAATCTCAAAAATAATTAGAATAACTATCTGTACGGCAAAACATCACAAGTTGGAAGTGGACAAATATAGTGATTTGGGTGAACAGCCCCTTTAATTATGAGCTCAACTCGTCTGCAGACAGGCAGAGTTCTGGACACGACAGGAAATGTGTCCAGCTTCACCTGAGTTTGCCAACTCCCGTGAACACAAAGATGCACAGACTCTACAATAAACATGGCAGACCTCCAAGTTGGACTCTAGCGTACCTGTCTGCAGGTTTAGTTGGAAACTTCAGTTGCTGTGACTGAAACCTGGCCATCTTAACTACATAATTCAAGGTTTGCACCTTGCACAATTACTGATAAACACCCATTTATGTTGCAGAGTGGGTAAGTGATGTTGCAAAGCTGCAGGTAAGGATTTTGCAAGATAAGAATGTGCTTACAAGCTATTAGTGATGACATAGTGAAAGCTCAAAAAACACAGTGCACGTACACTGCTGTAGTTTTTTTTTACGTTATTCCACTAATAACAGCGAGTATTCTCACCTTAAACTCATCCATGATCTTGCGGATGCCCTTGCCGCGCGCTCCGATAATGCGGGCATGGACTCTGCTGTCCAGGGTGATGTTCTCTGAGATCATCTCTTCAAGCTCGTCCACGATAGCCTGGATAGCATCTCGTGCTGCTATGGCTTTGTGCTCATACCCTGTAATAGTAATCTGATCCTGTGGAGAAACAGCAGCAAATTGAACACAACAGAAAATTAATTTGGAGGGGGGGGGTGTTCCCCATATAATTTCCTATAAAACCCTATAACTCTCTGTTGGCGCTCTCATGTAGTCATGTCACATCAGAACTGGTAATTTAGCACCACCTGCTGTGCTGAAGGAGAATATGGGGTGGACTTCCTTTTTTACCTATTTTTTATGTTTGACTTGAAATGTAAGGAAATAATTCTGCAGAGATGCCATACCTGGTTTTCATCATTCTTCTCTGGGAACTGAATGTTAACATCATGCTCAGTGCGTATGTTTGTTATAATGGCACCCTTGCGGCCGATGATTTTGGGGTGATACTTGGGGTCCACAGTGATGGTCAGCTTGAAGCTCCTGAGTGCCTGTAGATGGTTGATATAAACAATACTCTGTTAAAACTCAAGACTCATTTCTGCTTGTGCTGGAACTAGTGGTCACCCATCATGAGTAAACAATTATTTCTTAGTATTAACAAAGCTAAGCTCTTTTCTTAT
Organism: Ctenochaetus hawaiiensis; assembly: GCA_029783645.1. Taxonomy (NCBI): domain Eukaryota; kingdom Metazoa; phylum Chordata; class Actinopteri; order Acanthuriformes; family Acanthuridae; genus Ctenochaetus; species Ctenochaetus hawaiiensis. The sequence continues at coordinate 24,992,826 of JAPZDY010000021.1, read as the reverse complement.
GTCTTCAGGTTATGAGTGTGGACTTAGATGGAGAAGTAAAGTTATTTTTGAGATTACCTTGGACTATGTGAGTCAAAGACTGCAGGGACTCTTCAACATACCGCCAAAAAGAGTTAAGCACAAGTGACCCCCATTTCAACTCTGAAAACAGTGACTATAAAAGGCAAAGTTCTGTGCATGATACTGACCCGATCCTCCTGCTCAGCCTGCAGCTCTTTGACACGCTCCAAGAGGCCCTCTTTGGCGCGGTCGAGGTGATTGGCCAAGCCGGTGATGGCGATTTTATCAGACTGCTGTTCAGGAGCAGGCACTTGAATATTAACCTGGGAGGAAGACAGTGAAGTCACTCTGAATTAGCAGCAAAATCAAAATGCTGAGCGTTCCTTTGCCAACACTAAATCTGTAACACACACACCTCAAATTCATCCATCATCTTGCGAATTCCGCTTCCTTTCTGTCCAATGATGTAACGATGAAGCTCAAAAGGCACTTCCACCTCAATAGTGACGGGAACCAAGGCCTGAGGAAAGGAGACGGTTAGGGAATGAAGCAATCCTGACAAATACAGCTGAGTCCTCTTATGAGTACTGTACACACAATACCTTCAATGCTTCCACAGCAGCATCGCACCGCTCTTTACGACCAGAAATCACAATCACGTCACACTTTTTGGGTGCATTTGGATCAGCAGGCTCCTTCACTTCACCGTTGGCCTCTCCATTCTCCTGGATAGAGGCCTCTGCAGGAGCTGCTACTGAAAGAGTGAGGCAGACAAAGTTTTACAACAAAAGCGTAACTGAAGGACTCCGTTCTTAAGTCTTCACTCTGGTCATGTGTTTACCTTGTGGCTCCTCACGCTCTGGGAATTTTATCTGTACATTGTGATCTCTGGTGATCTGCTGGATCCTCGAGCCCTTTGGACCCATGATGGAACGGTGGAACTTCTGAGGAATCACACACTCCACGGTCACTTGAGCATCCTGAAAAAAAACAATGTTCAAAAGTGGATCAGTTACATTTCAAAAACAGAAGATGGAGGGGGGAAAAAATACACACAAGAAAGACCATCTCAGCAAAACAAATACTGTATCTACTAACCAAGTCCTCCACAATCTCCTGCATGCGCTTTTTGGCTGCCTCCACACATTCTTTGGCTCCTTTCAGGGTGACCTTTTCACTCTGAGAACCTGTGCGAGGGAAGCTCACCATCACGCCACCATATTCATCAGCAAGGTCCCGGAGGACTTGGCCACGGCGAGCCACGAAGTAGCGATGGTGCTTTGGATCAACACTCATAGTATCCTCCACGACATTGTCCTGTCACCAAAGAGTGTGTGTGTTTAGTCTTCATGCATTTCAAATCCTCGTCTTGTCTTGTCATGTTCAAAAGTCACGGGAGCCTTACCAAACTCTTGATGAGTTCCTCCAGCTCCTTCTGGGCTTCCCGCACTGCTTCTTCAGTGCCGATCACAGTGATGAGCTCCTGGTCTTTGTCCTCTGAGGTGGGGAAGATTATCCTGGCTCCGGTGCTGTCGCGAACCTTGCGGATGTTTCCACCACCTTTCCCAATGAGGAACTTGTGGTATTCTGGCTTTGCACGCAGCTCAGCAGTGTGGCTCTTTGTTTGCTGAGAAAAAAAACATTTGCAAAATGATTTTTACAACATGGAATGGACTACAAGTCCGTCTCAATTATGCAAAGGTGAAGATGCTTTTATTAACTAAAGACAACAAAGTTAAAACAGATTGAAAACTCCTGAAATGTTCAACTTGAAATTTTTGAAATGTAATGTGCTGAACGTGAGCTAATCTTAAGAAAACTGCAGCTCTCGAGACACTCGCTTTTCACAAGCCTGCTGCTGTTGTTCTGACCTCTAAAAGGACACTGACACAAGTTCTCAGTATGTGGTAATGTTTAACCAATAAGGCACAGAGGCGGCTCTTTGCCCTCTTACCCTCTTCTCTATGCCGCTGTCAAATGACTGCCAGTTCAGCAAGATCAATAGAAGTTCTTTTTTTTTTAATAATTAGAGAAATTTATACCAACCTTCTCCTCTGCCAAAGCAAGCAGTTGCTGCTTAGCTTTCTCCACCTCCTCCACGGGGCCTCGGATGGTGACCTTATCGATCCCTGAGCCCTCAGTGGGAAAGTGGATGTGCACGCCGCCACACTCCTCCATGATCGAGCGTACAAAACGGCCCTTTAATCCAATCAAGGAGTTGTGCAGTTTGGATGGGATGGATACCTCAATCTCTGTGATGTTTGCCTGGACACCATGAGATAATATTAAGGCACATGTGCTGGCTGGAGACCCGTCTGCCAAAGCTCTTAGGAGACTGATATACAGGCATGAATGCGCTTACCAGCTCCTTCTGAATGGCCAGGATGCGGTTTCGTGCGGCCTCACAGTTTGCCTTCTTTCCAGTAATGACAATCATCTCTGAGTTGCTGTTCTCAGCAGGCAGGTCGATTTTTGTGTTAGTTTCCTCTCGAATCTGAAAAGCAAAAGAAAAGAAAAAACAAACTGTAAAATCAAACAGCCTGAAGGCTTCGTTTCACTACAAAAATTCTCTTAAATATGCAGTACCTTCTTAATATTTGATCCTCCTTTTCCTATTATGTTTCTGTGAAACTGCTTGAAGATGGGGACTGAGACGGAGAAGCTGTTCTCCACCTTTAAAAAAAAGGTATCAGTTTCAGTTAGCACTCAAGCACGTCAATGCAAACACACAGATATTATTTTAACATTATCTCAAGTTTCGAAAATAACACGTGAGTGAGGATTTACCATTTCAGCCACTATCTTCTGCATGAACTTTGCGCATTTTTCCACTTCAGTTCTTGGGCCCCGTAGCTGAACGATGTCACTTTTCTGTGCGGGGTCGGGGAAATTGATGATAACCTGGAATGATATTATTGCAGAGTCATATTAGTACATTTAATGCGTTTAGCACAGACAAACCAGCACCATACAACAGTTTTTAAACGCACCTCTGGGAATTTGTCGCGCACTTCTTTTATCTTCTCCCCTTTTTGGCCAATAATGGCTCTGTGAAAACGCTGTTCAATGATCAGGTCCTTTGTACGCTCGTTCTCCTGTGAAAGACAGTGTCTTTAGTGATGGCACATCAAGATCCAGTTTGCAGTATCTCCAAACCTGAAGTTTGTGCTCACCATGCGTGACGCCAGCTCAAGCAGCTCCTTCTTGGCTTCCTGCACACCCTGGGGATCCCCCTCAATCCGGATCAGGTTGCTTTTCTCGTTGTCAGGGGGGATGCGGACAGTCACCTTGTGCAGCTCTTTGATGCGGTTTACTGGATAAAAATAAATAAATACATAGTTTAAAAAGGATGCTGATCCGGTTTTTGTTGCAACCAAGTATGTCGGTCTTCAGATTGCAACACTGCACTTACTGTTAACACCTCCTTTTCCGATCAAGTGCCGGTGGAATTTGGGATCCACACTGATCTCTGCATAGTCCATGCGGCTTACCTTTTAAGGTGGAAATAGACAAAACATGAATATCACACAAGTATAACTGCTATAACAACCATTTGATTTCTACTTTCCAGCACACGAGGCTTGAATTAAAACAAAAAAAAAACGTTACGATGGCAGGCTTTGGGTCAAGATTCAACACTCACCAAATCTGTAACAATGGCTTCAATCTGGCTCTGCACCATCTGCACGTCTTTGGTTGGACCTTCCAGGGTGATCTTGTCTTCTCCCTCGGTGAACTCAATGTGCACCTGAATGCAAACACATATTTAAGTTATAAAATGAAATCCTAAAGGGAATATTGAAAGTGCTATGGCTAAGAAATTGATCATGAAGCGAACCTTGGGCATTTGTTGGGTAATCTTGGCCAAGTTCTGCCCCTTCTTGCCAATAATGAAGCGATGAAGCCAAGAAGGAGCTGAGACCGAGGAAACAGTGTAGCTGTTTGCCTGCGAAGGGAAACACATTCTTTAAGTCACTCCTCATAAATTCTTTTATATTAACAATGTCAAAAGTCATTCCAGGATCATTTTAAAACATTGCACACCTTGGCATAAACTTCAGTGAGGGCCTGACCCAGACGGTCCGGCTCCCCACGAAGGATGACAGTTTCTGAGCTGCTGTCAGAAGGTGGGATCTCGACTGAGACACCAGTTTTATCCAGGATCTCCTGCAGGGTGTTTCCCTTGGGGCCAATCACATACTTGTGCTGAGATTTCTTCACCTCCACTGCAATAGTGGTGGCATTCTTCTTCTGCAATACACGGGGTAGTTAATCAGTACAGTTAACCTTTGGTAAGTAGCTCAAAGCTTCCTCACACCCGTGTTATCTTTATAAACACCAACTGTAAAAATTTTAATTCCAGCATACCTTGTCTTCATAAATCTTCTTAATCATAGCCACAGCAAGAGCCACCTGCTCCTTTTCCCCAGTGATGACAATCTCGGTCTTGTTTACACTTTGAGGGGGGACATTAATGCGAGCACCAGTTTCCTGCATAATCTCATATACCAGCTTATTGTGGGCACCGTTGATGAATGGGTGGTACACCTTGTCAATGTTCACCCTCTCCACAGCACGCTTGTCCTAAAAAAGAAGGAGGAACAACAGAAAACAATGAAAACACAGTGTAGAGCTTTGACATCTTTTATGCACCTCAATGACGCTAATCTGCTGACTGAGGAGCTGCGTTACCTGCTCAGCAGAGATCAACAGGATCTCATGCTTTGCCTTTTCTAGGCCCTCCTTGGTACCAGAGATCTTGATCTGGTTGCTGGGGTCGTCAGGTCGTGGGATCTGGATTTTGGTGGCAGTCTTGAGCTCCAGCTCCTGAAGCTTCTCCCCATTTTTGCCAATGACAAAACGATGGTGCTCCTTGGGGATGGCAACAGTAGCAGAAGCCTGTTGGGGTAAAAGGTACAGTTGGCACCATTGTTGTCAACTTTTAATACATCATATCATTATCATTGATAAGGACGACGCTCTCGACCTGAGTCTGCAGTCGGGACACAATCTCCTTACGGGCCTTCATCACGGCATCTAGCTTTCCAGAAACCATGATGGAGAGACCCTGATCTTTAGCCAAGGAGAGTTCCAGATGGGCTCCGGTCTTGTGCATGATGTCCACACAGACCTTCGCTTGGTCTCCTTCCCCAAACTGGTTGATGTCCTTGTACTTGCGCTCCTCTAGCGGCACATGGAAAACCTAGTTAATGCAGAAAAATGAGATTTGAACTCAGCTTGTTGCGACAAACGACTGTTGCCTCAGAAATGACGGCCTTTATGTTGACGTCACATTAAAAAGTTGTTAGAGACATGGTAACTTAATGTGGATTATACAAGAATTAAAAGAGGTCATTTGAGAAATGTAACTAAAATAATAATATACATTAAGTTTTGCATAAAGAGTCATGCAAGGCAACAGTTTTTGAAATCAATGACAGACATTCACTAATGATCTCTATTTGAAATTTGAAATGTGTTGAATATACAGTCCCTCCAGGATTTCGCAGGCGTTTTTCAAGATTGTTGCGGCCTAAAATGCCTGAATTCACGGCAGCTT
>JAPZDY010000021.1:24953247-24985594 GCA_029783645.1 Ctenochaetus hawaiiensis | reverse complement strand
TTTCTAAACTTTTCAGCCTCTTCTCGCTGTTTTAACATTGAACTTTAGCCACTTTGTCATTATTTCCATTACATCCACATTATTGATACTAGTGTATCCAAAACTCTCATCATATTAACATTCGAGCGCACCAGTGGTCAACAATGTAACATTGATAAGTGGTTTTGTTTTTCTTTGTTGCCTAAAGTGGGTGGAGCTTAGTTTGAAAAAAGTTGACCTGAATCAGGATGAGAAAACTCGCTGACTTATGGAGTGTTAATTGTGGTTGAACAATACCTAAAGATGCTTTTTAGTGAACTTTAACTTTACGTGTTGCTTATCTAGTTGAATATCTTTAATGTTATGAAGTAGTAACATGTTAAAACTGTTTGAAATCTTTAGTATTGCCAAAGTGCATTCAGTTGATTTCTACATGCTTGTTACATAAGTGTGATACGTGTTTAGTGTCAGTCTGACCAATGCAGCAACCTCAAACATACTTCTCAAATGCTTCTTTATCATATTTGTACTGCATTATTGCAAATCTGAGGTACAACAAAGCACACATGTTGTAATTGCTGTTTGGATTTAAAAAGTGTTTGCCTGCCTCATAAACTTTGCACATAAGCACTACATGTGACACACTGTGAGCATTGAAAGGTTCCTTATTTAACTTAAAAAAATGAATTTTGCATACACTCATTTGACAGCTAAATGATAGCTTTAACTAGATGAACGAGTGATTATCTTCTTGGGTGTCACATGCACGTTTGGCACGGTATACAAGCTTATCACAGGTGGACTTTGGGAGTTTCCACCACTATCTAATCTACCTTTATCAAAAGAAGCCATGTCTCTCACAAAACAATCACACTCCTCGTCACACTACAATGTCAGCACTGTGTTAATGTGTGCTGGGGCTGTGAGTGGTGAGTGAAGAGGTTATCCTGAGCACAACAAAGAAAACATTGATGTGGGCAGGGCTACAGCTACAGAACAGCTTGACTTCCTTGAAGAAACCAGTTTGTCTTCTGTTCGACACTGTTTACGCAGTACGACACTACGTAGTGTAGCTACGTGAGAGGGCCTTGAGGTTATAAGGATTTTTCTCCACTGACCCATCTGTATATACATGTTAAATGAGATTAAATCAAAAAATTCACTAACAACAGAAAACAGGGGTGTCCTGTCTAGGGTCTTAAAGTTTGTGGTTTCTTTTTGAAAAGAGTTATTCATGTTCAAATTCTCCAAATATCCATGACATTTATTTAAAAAAAAAAGAGAGAGAGAGAAACCCTACAGCCATTTTGATTTCAGAGTTACATAAATCTTGCAGTGCTGACCGAGTTCCATTTAAAATAATTATTGTTGCTTTACAAAAGGAAAAAAATAAACAAATGGGTTCTCCGACTGAAGCTCAATTCTGCTTCACAATCAATGATGAAACTCAATATATCGTCAGGAGTCTGCTGTGTTTTTCTGGCTGGCAGAGAGACTTCAACTCTGGGCAACAAGAGCAGAGGAATGTGAATTGTTTTAGGGTGGATTTTGCCCCCAAGCATACCTGAAATTCATCTGAAAGCACAGAGAGACTCCAGATGTCACGCTGAACTTGCTGATATTAAAAAGTTTTTCCATAGAGCAGGCAATTAAAGGAAATTTACTTCAAGTGTCACATGATGGTAGTCAGGCTAGCAGGCTGTTTCCCCCCCTACACATTTTCAGCACACCCCCTTTTGTGGCCTCTTCCTTGTCAAGCTTCATAAACTTAAGGCTGCTCTACCCAGGGCTCATTACTGTTAGCAGACCCTGTTGCCAATTTAAGTCTGTGGTTCTCCATCATGAAGTCATTGGTATAAATGAGCATCTTTAGAAAATGACGACACTGTGTTGTTATCACTACAGTACTATTTTGTCCAAAATGTAATTTTACATATGGATTTCATTACTGTGAAATGAGTACAACTCTGTAGCAACAGTAAAGTAGTTCTGGAGGTAGGCCATCCCTGCTTTGTTGACATTTTCTGTGGCAGGAGAAGGTGTAAAAACACCACAGGTATTCACTACAGAAAGAAACAAAGCCACACCAAAGCCAAACAGTCTGGGTTGCTTGTTGTGTTACTTAATTTACATATGAGGTTACAATGAACACTAAAAACTCAATGAGCTGGCATTGGCCAAATTAAATAGTGAGCGGTAGACTTTCATTGCGGTGAATAAGAATTATTTTCTCCAGGTGTATTGAGAAACATGTCCTTCTTGCTGCCTGCCTGCCTGCCTGCTTCGCCTTCAATAAATACACTTAAGAAGTAGGAGTTTAAGTACCATGAAAATCTAGTGATGTTCGAACAAGCCTCCAAAACCATAAACTTAAAAAAGAATTACATTAAATAGCAATATTTTAAGAATTACAATGTTGACAGCATACAGAAGGTTGTGGTGCAAAACTTGTTTTGTCCCATTTGACTAGTGTTTAAAGTCAGTGCTAAAACGTAAGACTCTGTCTATGTCTGCTTAGCTCAAGTGCATAAAATTTTCACCCCACAGTCCTAATTACTGTGTACTTCATTACTGCAAAGCTATTTTCAAGCTGTGGCTATGGTCGGCAGAATCCTATTTAGGGTAAACAAAACAGTATGCTGCTAATTGCTTAAGACAGTATCAGTGTCAGTGCTAATAATTGTAAGAACTTACCAGCTAAATGGTCAGTTACCAGATAATCCGTCCTGTAAAGATGCAAGTTCCCGTCAGCCTGCCAGCTTTTGCCTGCAGACCACAAAGAAAAAGATCAGTTGTACCGAAATAACCACTGCGGTATCGTAGTTTCAAAGGAAGATCAAGAACGTTTCCGTAGCCTTGTTTCAAAAGCATTGCATAGATTGGCTATAACAAGGTTATGTGTGCACAAAGAAGAGAGCTGCACTCTCTACTTGTGATAAACATTGTTCTAGTGAGTCAAGAAGGAAAAGTACTGCCTGTCGCCCAAACACTGCCACCTCAAGCCACTGAAACCATTCAGAAATTAAGAGTACTCCATTTTAATTGATGCCAAGAAGCACTTTACTGAACTCCAGTGGAGTCAGAACGCTCTCCCCCTGACAAACATCTGGCTTCTATATGTGGACACTGCTTTGTCGGAGAGGACAAACATGGCAACCAATGAGGCTGATGTGGATGAACCAGATTAACTAGGGCACTGTTCTCTTAAACAAGAGATTAAAATTACTCAGTAAATGTCTCTGATAAAATGGAGTTTTTATTAAAGGCTCTATGATTTATCATGGCATGAAATTATGTGTGAGTGGATCTATTATTTTGCCGCTAGTGTCATTTATTCATCTCTTTGTTAGAGTTCACAGACATTGACTTATGTTTCCACTAAGGTGGGCAAAGGCTCCTATAAGGCTTTCGCTATGTAACCCAGACTTATGCTTTATGAGGCATATAACCAGTTTAAGGCCCTTTTTTGTGTATGCAATGTCAATAAATGAGGCAATAAGATGTCCATAACTAGTGACTACTTTTGTAATTTAGCACTGACGACACATTTGGCCTGTTCTCATGAACACTGCTTGTTGTAGGCCAGCAGCAGCTGTCCGTGAAAAGAGAGAGAAACTCCGTGGTTTACACTGAAACATGTAAATTAATATACAAAACAGAGATGTCAGGTTGTTTTGTTTGGACTACCTTGCTTTGGATACAGTTGTCTGTAAAAAAAAAAAAAAAGGTAACTAATCACCACTGCATCACATCAGTCACGAGCTCGAAACTCAGAAAAGAACAAATACACAAAGCGACCAACAACGTGACTTAATGCTGCTTATTTTTAGTGTCAAACTATCTAACCTACCGACGAGATCACGCATGGTAATGAGTTGCTAACAAGTTAACGCTGACGAGCTCGTTTAGCTAGTTTAACTTGATTTAACGTAAATTGCAGCATGACAGCCTTCGAGCCTGTATAATGTTATGACCAAATCCCGGATTAAGGGTTTAAGTGGCTGGTTAGTGTCCGTGCTAGCGAACACGATGTCCGGTTAACTGGCTGACAGTTGCCAACGACACATTACAGTTAATGCTAGCAGCCGTCATGTTGGCTAACGTTGATCAACCATTAAAAATGTAACGTTGCTGAGCTCGAGACAAACTAACATTAAATTTTAACTTTCAGGTGCACTAAAATAAAGTCGGGTGTTAAGCAAATATTTGTGCCTTTTCGCAAAAGTGGGATCTTCAGTGGCAAAATCACTCTAGCATGGATTAAGTTACTAACGTTAGCTTCTAACCCTTAGCTAGTTAGCAAACTTGCTAAAAACTTTGACTACGGTGACTGCGACTGTGACACGTAGCTCCTCGGCTAATGTGTAGCTTGGCTCACTCAAACAGCCCTTCACACAACTTCAGGCTCTACCTTAGCCGGCTAATGACATTAAGCTAACAGTGTGTTGAAAATTAAAACTCTCTGCCATAGTTTAGGACTGGGGTCGTGTTATTTTTGTAAGTGAATTAGCCGACAAAGGCAAACTCGTACAAAGTACAAGTTGAACTGTAACGTTAGCCGTAGCTAGCGAGCTCATGTTAGCTTACAGTTTGTTCTACTAGCTCGCTAAGTCCACGTAGGCATACAGCTGAGCAGGGGGAGAAATGACACGGAGTCAGGCCAGAACATACTGTAACGTTCAAGGTTCGCCGACAAACTGTCTCCTTAACAAGTATCACCGCTGCCATGTACGTAAAAGCCAGAGGACACCGGTTATAATACCACAGCTATGTTCAATAGAAAACTGTGAAGTACTTACTTATTTTTTTGTACTCGTCTGCCCTGAAGGTGCAGAAGCTGAGATGAAATTCCACTGGCGAGAAGGTGGGATTGAAGCCTGACGGATATATAGCAGAGCCGCCCACCAATCACATCCTCCAACGTCACGTCGGAGAGTCCGGTTACAAATAACTTATTTTCATTTGTGAGGAGTGAAAAGACTCTTGTGTAACTTCGCAACTCTGATTAAAAAGCATCCCAGACAAAATGTAATTCATATTGTGCAATGCCTACACATTGAAGGCTTGGCCCTAAAGTAAAAACATGTTAAAATCACATCCACAGAGGAGTATTCATACACAGATAAAGTCCAGTTAAAGTGGTGAAATGCAGTTTTCTTCTAAAACACACATTTCAATAGCCAATTTATCCATCTTATTAGATTATAGTGACTGTAAATAAGGGATTAGCCCATGCCAGCCCTCCTCTGTAGTCCCTTTTAAAAGTTTTAAATCAAATCCAGACATACAGTGTTTTCCTTGTGAATCTGAGAGCAACATGCACATGCCAAACAATCCTGCAGTTTTTCTTGGAGGACAACATGTGCAGAAATGCCTCCACTGAAACAAGTTCAGAGAGGCGACATGTTCAGGTCTTAGTCATTCCTCAGCTAGTTGTTAATGGATAGACTGCACAAGGTCACAGTGCAGCCCACAGTTACTGTTTCTTAGAAAGGAAAAAAAAACATGAACAAAAACATGAATCGAAATAAATAAATACAACTTGTAAGTGAGCTCATAACATTCTGGTCAGGTGCTCTGCATCTCTCTCCAGGTTATAATCCCAGCTTCAGCAATTAAAGTATTTTACTAAACAGGATGAAACAGTAATTATTTAAATCTGTCAATACAAGCTTGTTCTCTTGGGCTTAACAGTGACGATTGGTAATGTGATGGGAACTTTTTAAGGATTTAAATGTGTAAATAAAGGGAAGCATGTGAATAAGTTTGGGTACAGCACTGACAAAAGGACTGATGACCTGAAAGCTTTGCTGCTAATGTTGTCAGAATTATGATCATGATCATCTTTGCTTAGAGAGAATCTGCCTTCACATGCAAAAACTAAACAAAATCATGCACATCAGTCCAGTCATGTGCAGAACTTCCTCAGTTGGCATTGTAGCCCTGATGGTGGCGCTACAGCAACCGTCCAAAGTTAAAAGATTCGTAACATATTCTGTCACTTTGAAGCATTCACCAAAATATTGACCGAGTTAGCAGAAATGATCGGATGCTTTAAACTGACAGGATAATGAAGTCAATCGCTCTGTTTCTTTTTGAAAACTCTGACACTCATTAAACCCACATCCTCCCACATTTCTGCTCAGATGACATCAAACGTAACCCCACTCTGTTCTGCAGAAATGATCCAGGAAGATTTTTTTAATTGTTTAAAATGGAGCTCACAGTGCAGTGAAATGTCTCATTGTTCAACAGCACTGTGAACAAATGTTCTTGCTCAACAAACCACCAGTGTTCATGGGAAACATTTGCACATTTAGAAGCCATGGCCAATGCTTAATCTTTTGACAGTATTTTGATTTCTGTCCTCATGTAAACAATACAGCCAACGGATAAAAAGTCATTTAAAATATAATTGTACCACTTATGGAGCAATCAGTGTTTGCAGAAACACATTACAGAAGTCTGTGTTTTCTTGATTAAGTGCATCTTAACTGAATCTTTTGCACTGTTTAAATCACTTTCATATGCAGCCCTGGTGATTGTGGTTGGTGTTGTGAGTTTGAGTCCTGGTTGATGCACAGTGACCATTTTACGCCCACACTGTGCCGTGTGAATTAGAGACACATGACCTCAAGGTTTGGTGATAATTTTGGTCGAGACGGTTTAGCTGATGGACCCTCCTGTTCCTCATTTGTCTTCCTCCTCTTTCTTTTTCATCTTCCTCCTCAAACTGCTCGGCCCAGACTGACTGATGTGCAGCAGCTGTAATTAACAGTCTGGTTTTGTAGGAAGTAACCAAATTAGATTTAATGTGTTACGTGTAAACTTCAGGGCTGCAGGTAGGCAGGTTTTTTTCAAACTTTTGGTTGATCCAGGTGAACTGTTTCCCTCTGCGTCCAGTCTTTATAACAAACTAAGACAAGCAGGAACTGGCTGTTGTTTCAAATGTACTGTACAGATGAACCTATGAGAGTGTCTCAAAATCCTAATCTCAGCAAGTTATGCTGATAATTTACTTTGTTCTGGGCTTTACCAACATTGGTGTTGTACCGTAAAATAATCTCTATTTTATTAATATACAATCACTATTAATTTGATGGGAATGAGTGAATTAGCACTGAAATTTGACAAAACTAAATGTGTCGTATTTGATAGTAAGATTTTTTTAGATTTGTCTATAGATTATCATTTATATGTTATTTATATATAATTTATTTGTTTCTCTTTTTACATTTCTCAACAACCCTCATACAAACTACTTCCCACTCAACACTGAACCTCCTGGACCCTCAGAGGGAAAGTTGATCTGATGAGCGACTGTAGAGAAAATCAGTGGACGTACAGATTCATCAACAGACAGATGAAGAGTTCACACAGTTTAGTAAATTACGCACAAAAAGTCAACGATGTACAGAAATATTCTGAACCATTTCTCACCACTTTCTGTCACAATGGGTGTTTGTCAGCTGGGACTTGCTGTCAAATGAAGCGGTTCTTAATCTTTTGCAGGTAAACTGACACAAACTAGACCACAAACTCATAATAACTAGTGTCATGGTCCCCAGACATGGTCACCAAACAGAAAGTGTTTTAAATTCATCACCAAAATGTCAGGAATTCTTTTATTTTGCTTCTCATGGATGCAGTTATACTCTCTCTCTTTTTGCTGAAAACTCTCTGAAAGCATTTAAACGACCCCTGGGGGTCCACGAACCCCACTTTAAGAACCCATGTCGCTTGAATGAAATACATTTGTTTCACCAGCAGATGGCAGCATACGCTCTTTCAATCACAACTTAGGGAAATCGAACTACTTCCAGTTGTGTTTCGGGAATCCTTCTTGTTAAATGTGACATTTTTGAGAAGATCGAGGAACAAGAGGAGAACACACACAGTTAAATACGATGTTTAGAGAAAAACGCTGTTATAGTTGTTTATTTTGAGCGAAACAAATAAAACCAGCATCTGTGTCATTTTACCTACGGGGCAAACTTTAGTCCAAACTTAAACAAAAGCTGTTTTGTTTCACGAGTCAAATCAGATAAAGTAATAATTTAATTCCCTCCAGGTGTTGACAACCATCGGCCTGAGAATTAAACACCATAAAAAAAACTTTCCACGCCTTATTTAAAAAAAAAAAATCACAACGTGTAATTTTTTGAGGCGGACAAGTTTATTCTCCATCCATCAAAGCTATTTAAAGCAGTGGAAGGTAAATCTTCCTCGTCAGCCTGCAGCCCTCAGCCACATCTGAGCCAATGGCAGACGAATGGCCCCGCGGCAGCCAATGACAGGCCGCCTCGGTGCGCACTCCGACGGACGGTGACGACGACCATGGACCGGAGCGGTGTCCTTCTCGGTGTTACAAACTTTTAGCGTTTGGTTTCGATACGGGCAAAACGGTGAGTTTCACGCTGCTTTAACGGCACCTTTTCATATTTATACAATCTAATATGCGACTTTTTAGCGGATAAAGTCCAGTTTTAAGCGTTTTAATGCTTCCTTTGGCTCTTCGTCGGTAAACTTGCGTCCACTGAGATCCTTTTCTCTGAAAGTAAATTAAACTTGTTTTTGAGTTTTTGTCTGGTTCTTAAACGTTCTTAAGTTGTTTTTTTCTTGCTTTTAAATGTTGGTAGTTGTATTATTTAAGTGTTGTGACCCACTTAGGCCCACATGCGCTCATGAAGCCAAATCGTTGCGTCGTCGTTCCTTTATTAAGTGTTTTACAGCAAGTTACGCTTCATTTTACAGTTTTATTGAATGCATCAAAGGTAAAACAAGTGAATATTGGTTGTTGGTGTTGGAAATATCAGCTGTGTGGCTGACACGTAGTATGAATGAGCCGCACATGTCCACAAACAGCGTTCAGACAGTCGGACTTTGTAAAAAAAAAAACAGGCATCACCTGAGTTCAACCTACATGACACATTCACGCCCGTCAGACATCTCAAAACTTTACATTAGCTATATAACTTTCATCAGTTTGCATTTTTTTCCCATCTCTCACGGTGATTTCCCATGTTACCTCCTTGTTTTTGCGCAGAGTTACTCAGCCCAGACAACATGAGCCATTATTTTCAACCGCAAACGTTTCATCACTGCGCATTTTTTCTGCGGTGATTTACGAGGCCGTTTCTGTCCGCTTGTGTTTGCAGGAGTGCGGTGGGAGAGCTGCTGCTGCTGCTGGGAGCGGTTATGGGGGAGATCGAGGGTTCATACCGGGTCCTGCAGACCCCCGGCACGAGGCTCGGGGCCCAGTTCAACGCTGGGATCAGCACCCTGGAACCCGGCCAGAGCCTCGGGGGCAACATGATCGGCGGGGGCAAGAGCCAGGGCCGAGGAGGGCTGCAGATCCGGGTGCAGGGGCTGGACGACTCCCAGGAGTTCTTTGACATAGACGTGAGTGTGTTTGTGTGCTCCTGTGATGAGGCTGCAGGTTGTGCATCTCACCTCATAGCTGTGGGAGTCTTCCTGTGTGTGTTGCGTGTGTGTGACAGCTGCTGCCGCATGGCTTTGCAGCTGAAATCCCCTCCTCATTAAGGCTTCTTACTCAGGCGACCTCGTGTAACTCATCAGGGCACTTTTTAGTGTCTTAGCTGTGATTTTCAAGCCTTGACCAACAGGGAGGCAGATGATACTGACACTCAGGACCAGAGCTTGAACATCTTTTTGTCATTTAAAAAAAAAAAAAAGAAATGGTTCATTTTAACTGATCGACCTGTGTGTTTCTCAGCCAGGAGGATGCTGGAATATGTAATTTGCAGCGGGTTTAACTGGCTTTGATGGGTTTCGCTTTGTAATCAACACCAGGGCTTCACGTTTTAGCCAGCTGTAATTTAACTGTCTAATTTGATTTAATGTGTGATGAGATTAGCAGACAGAACCAGACTTTTAAAATGTTGGTTTTCTAGATCCTGCTTTCCCATCACAGCGTTCACATACATGTAAATACATGGTGTTATTTCCGACCCCCTGCCGTTAATTCAGCTGAACTGATTAAATGGACTGAAAGAGATTAAATAAATATACATTTTAAAGCAGTACAGAAGCACAAAGTGCCAAGAAAACTACATTAAAAGTTAAAAATCACGAGCCACACTTTAACATGAGTGAATCTATATCCGAGCATGAAGGCGGTTCTTTTTTTTATTTTCATTTTCATGTCTTGACAGAGAAGTTAATCCTTTTTAAAGATCAGCGGTCGGTTTGAACAAACTCTTGGATCCACTCTGTTGCAGCTCCTTCCCGTCTTCACTTGCCAAGTTGCTGCTGGAGTCATTGAGAAGGCAAATAGGAAGCAATAAGGAAGCCACTATATCAGAGCGAGTTTCCTGTCTTTTTCTGCGGCGGGAGAAAAAATCAAAGTGATCAAAGTGGAGTCTCCACAATGAATAAACAACCAGGCCGCTGGCTCATCAGTGGAGGAGGTTTAACTTGAAATGCAATAAAAAATGGACTTCTGGGCCACTAACTCTGTGAGAATATGATCGTGTATTTAGCTTGTGTGTGCGTGAGCACTCTGCTCTAAATCCCCATGTAGCCACAACAGAAACTGTTCTGGCAGATGCAGTGTGGGTGCACTGCTGAGACGGACATTTCATAATCTAATGCGCCATATGTTGTCTCACAGTCTGCAGCTAATAAAACGTGACGGACGCGAGTTTTAATTCGTATGGAAGCGGGTCTTTGTGCCGCTCAGTCGGACGGAAAAGAATCAGGTTTTATGTCAGTTTTTAGGAAGCTGTTCAGCCTTTGTGTGAGGAGAGAGAAGCCAACACGGTCTGGAAAGTTCAGAGGAAGCTCTGGACATGGTTTTGTTAGGAGGTGGCGGACAGAAATACATGACTGCAGAAAGGGGGAATGACAGCAATCCTGTTGTCAAGCAGATTGCAGTTTGTTGAGAACAAGATGGCCTCTGAGCGGCTCTGTTGTTGCTTCATATTTGTGCTCATTCATACTGAGGAGTCGTGGGCCGGTGGGAGGAAACTGGTGTCAATGTACAGAACGACTGCGGAGTTATTCATCCGCTGCATGAATTATGTTCAGTTTTCACTCAAAAAGAACTGCCAGTCTTATCAGTTTTACATAAATGTGACTACAGCTACTTTAAAGGAAAAGTGAATGGAGTAGCTAAACTTTTCCGTCATGGTAATTGCAGTTTTTTGCTTATGTATACTGTATGCAAAAATAGACTCAAAATTGCAGTGTTGAAATGCTTGAAATGGTTGTGGCTTTCGAGCGACTGCCTCCCTTCATTGTGGCATTTTCGGTCGCTCAGCTGCTCAAACACCCTTTCGCAGAGCGCGTTTATAATCTGCCATTAACTTCCATTCTCACCGTACACAGCGCAGGGGAGCAGAAATACACCCGGCAATCAAAATGTGTCGAAACTGTGCTCTCTCTCTCACTCGCTGAGCTCTGCTTTTTTCATGCTTTACAATCTGCAGACTACAATGCGTAACAGATTTCATGTCGTGATAACCGCAGGAACATACGGCGAGTAAAACACGTGTGTTTTTGCTCGCTTAATGTTGTTAGTCTGGAAGGAAAACAGACAAATCAGATCAGAGCGTGTGCAGCCTTCATCTGCTGCAGGTACCTCGCATGGTCATCATCATTATGGGCGGACATTTGCCTGCATGGCCCCCGTCCAGGGGCCCGTCCCTCAGCCAGCACAGGAGAAAGCTCAGCCTTGTGGTTTCTGGACGGGGAGGCAGGACCGGCAGGGCAGGGAAACACAGGCTTCTTTTATCCAGCACAGCCGGCCCCTCTGCTTTGCTGGCCTTAACTTCCAGCTCAAAACTCCTAAAAAAAAAAAATAAGAGGCCGAGAGTGGGACGTGGATCCTGACTGTGTGAAACTGCCGTACAGTTCGGGGGGCACCGAGGTGGGAGGGGGAATCCAGGCAGGCTTTGCTTTAGTGTTAGCAAACAAGCACATAAATAGCAAGGTTGACAACCAAGCGGGGCAGCCTCTGGTGTTAAAAGAGCAGTTCAGAGGGAGCAGACATGGCCGGTACAAAGTTTGAGCCGGGGCTGTTGGGGGAGGGGACGCACTCAGGAGCGAAGCCCTGCAAGAAAAGTTTGGAATTTCAACCAACTGGCCCTGAAAACAGGAATCTCTGTTTGATTCTTGTCGGATGAGAACAATAAAACTCGTGTAACTCGACGGTTAAACGTTGTTGCTTTGATCTGCATTAAAAGGAAACTCTGCTCTTTTTTTTAAATGTTGTTTTGAGCTTTTCTGCAACGTTTTGTGGCAAAGTTTGCATCACTGCGGTAAAGTTCTGGATGTTATGAGAGTTTAGTCGTCTGTGTAATGGAGTTGCATTGTGCTTGTGTTTTTGTGTGCATGCTGGGAAAAAAAAAGAAAAAAGGAGCACACTCGCTCTCCATTACAGCCACTACAGCTGAGCAGCGGGCTCTCAGCTCCACAAAGCCCTCACACCGTCCCACTGTGCTCTGAAGGAGCCCAGCTAACGGCTGCGCCTTGAAGGACTTGTTCAACATGTGAAACGTCCCTCTTTTTCTGCACGTTACTCATCTCTCCTGATGCAGCTCTTCAGGTTTTCCTTTCTTTCAGTCATTGAGTGTAATTATCCACCACTCAAAAAAGGTCCCACCTAGCTCAAGTTTTATCTGGGTTACACAGGTGACCTGAGCAGAAGGCACGTTAAAACACCTGATCCTGATTACCTCCATGTGGTGTTTATCTGCCAACAAACACTCAGGCCAACTGTCTTCACACCAGTGTCATGAAGCCAGCTAGTGAAAAAGAAATCAGCGCTGGTCATTTCAAACGAAAGTCAACGTTTGAGTTGAGAAGAGCGGAGAACCTGTTGATCTCTGAAACGTCTCCTCGTTGGCTCGTGAAAGTTGGCCGGAGCTTTAAAATGTATGTCAGCAGGAAAACCTCCTGGTGGCAAAACCTGAACAATGTGCATCCCACTGTGCCCATACAAGCCCCAACACACCCCTGCTGTCAGTGGGAGGATCTTCTGCAGCTCCCTGCCTTTCACTGCCGGCTGGGAAAGCAGCAGATGAGGTGAACCGTGCTGAACCTGTCATGCGAGCTGCACCCAGGTCCTGGACTCGGATCAGGCTGGGCGATGTTTGGTTCACCTGCGTTTTTGTGTGTGTTTCTTTTTGATGCTTTGTGCATGTGAGAAAGGCCGTCCTCGCTGGTGGCTTCTTTTCAAACCCTGCATTTGTAAGCCCTCATCACACACACACACACACAAGAAGATTTGTTTCCCAGAGAAACATCTGTTTGTCATAATCCCTGCTGCCTGCCGAGCTTGATTGGGTGACCCACTGACCCGCCTTAATGTCAGAGCTCAGAGATGGGACTGCGGTCTGGTCTGCGCCAAAAGTTGGGTGTGAACGAGCTGCATGTGATCTGAGTGTCACATCACAGATGTTACCGAGCCGAAAAAACTGCCCGGCTGACTCGAGGAACAGCAGCGGCTCAGAGACCGGGACACTTTAGTCTGCAGGACGGATTGGATTGAGAGAAATCGTGGTTTACGATGAGGTCGGGGAATGCTGATCAAATAATTTCACAGTGTTTTTGAAGAGATGGCTGCTTGTGCTTTGTAATCTTTTAGCCCATAAAAATTTAAAATAGTAATAAGTTTCCCCAAGATGTCATCTTAAAATTATGTGTAATACCCCAACAGCAGTCCAAATCCAAAATATCTCAATTTGCAGTGACATAAAACAGAGACAGTTTGAATCCACTGCAACCAGTGGATAAATAATTGATCATCAAACTGTTGTCAGTTATTTTTCTGGACCTCATTTTTATTTTTTTTTACTTCAAATTGACTTATATCCGCTCCTGCAGCCTTTTGAACATCATTATAAAATAACTCAAACCTGTTTATCAGGACAGGCTTCCATACAACTTGTATAAAAGTGTCTATATTCTATATTTATACGTTATTGATCTCTGTCGTTTTGCCGCTGTAAGGGTTTTAGGGTTTTATCGCTGCAGTGGCTCAGTATAATACCTGTGTGTTCAGTCACTGATTGCACACACAGACAACCCAGCTTGGTCAGCAGAAAGAGGAAGTTATCTGAAGGAAATTCACCTGCACACGTCTGCAATGTGATGAAATTCCCCATGTATCAAATTAGGCAGATCTAGTTCCTGTTTTCCTGCCCTCACTTCACTGACACTTGTCGTGCAGGAGGTTATTTAAAAGTCACGGCTCCGTGTCCTTTAAGCGAGCTGTCTGTGAAAATGTCAGCGCTCCCTCTGGGCCTGTGGAAGGTAAAGCTGAACGTCTCAGAGGAGGGTTTCGCTCTCCAGACTGGCGAGCTGTGATTGCACTGTCGCATTCCTGCAGAGGGTTAATGAGTAACACGAGGGAGGGGCTTCTGCAAGCAAACCAGTCAACACTGAGCTGTTTGTTCACGACTACTACACCGAGGGAAAAAATCTGCTAGCAGTCCCACTGACTCGCCAAAGCTTTATGGGTTTCTGGTAAATCCAGTCACCAGAGGTTTTAACTTTCACAGCTTTAAAAAGAAACACTTAAAGATAATGTTCATGCTCATTTTACCTGTTTGACATTTGCTTTTCAGCTTTAAATCTGCAGTTTAAAACCCCACTCACATTAAAAATATGCTCTACTACAAATGCAAGTTTCAGTTTTCCAGTAAAAGAAAAATATTACAGTATTTGTTTCAATTAGAAATAATAACATAGAGATGATAAATAAATGAATGATGAGGCGAAATTGTGTTCATGAACTGAAAAAGTGCAGCTTCCACTCGCTCAGACTCCTCAAGAGGCCGTTTGCATCCTTGAAGTTGGTTTGTGGTTTGTTTTCACCTTCATCTACAAGAAGTGCAAAGTCTGTGAGCATCAGATGTTTGATCCCACGTAATCTGGACGTCACTCTGTCCAATTCTCAACTTAAACAAGTGTGATGTAGAAATTTAAAGGTTCCCTGAGCACAGACACTGAAAATGGACTCATGTGTCCAACAGGAAAACGTAAGAAATGAACATAATTTGCATTTTAATATATTTTAAAATTGAAATGAGGTTGAAGAAGTAGATGCTTTTTTAAGGATCTTAATTTTTAAATATACCTTTTTATGAAAAAAAACATCATACTCACATTATTGTTCGATCGCTGTTTGTATTTATGTATTAAAACATGTCTGCAGGGCGTCTTTAAACTTCTGTTTACACAACCTTTACCTGAAATTACACCTGAAAGACATGAACATTGTTCACTTTAGAGTAAAACTTTCAAACAATGCAGGATTATTTCATGGACAAATTGTCTTAATGCAAGAGAAAGTTGTGGTTTTTTTTGCTCTAATAACTGTTTACGTATCCCGTCAGACGCTGAATCCGTCTGCTCGCAGCTCAGCGTGTGTTTACACTGACTCTTTGTTGAACTCTCATTCATTGAACTCCACTGAACCGGTCAAACTGACACAGAAAACTTCGCAATGTTCCTTACGTTTGGCTGCTGGTGCATTGACTGATGCTGTCTGCGTCGTGTGTTTGGCCTGAGCTCAAAGACAACCAGGCAAAGTATTTTAACACACCGGTTTTTTTGCTCCCTGGTCGAGATCAGCTGTAATCAGACACCGTAAACGCATGGAAAAGGGGGATTTTACGACAGATTCCTGTATTTATGGATGTTGTGTCAGTAGGTTTTCACCTGCAATTTATAGTTTTTTATGAATGTGGAACATATGATTGTATTAAAGTAATGAAAAGACTAACTACAGTAAATTTCCCGCTGCTCTTTGAGTCGCGATGCTTCACTTTAGCCGATGCAAAGCAGTTCTTTTTATAAGGCTTTTAAAAATACTATTTTACATTACAACCAGATGTTTTAGGCTATAATTTTCTCAAAAAGTCACAGGCTGGGATTCCAAACCTCAAGTGCAGTGTGTTCTTAGTACATAGTAATTAGTCGTTCGTTTAGTGAAAACAAACCCGGAGCGTTGGGAAGGTAAACTTCAGCAGATTTCCTGCTTGTGATCTTTTTTTTTTTTGTTGTTGTTGCTGAACCTGATAACAGCGAATGTTCAACAGGACTCATTTTTTTTGCTGTTTACTCGTTCGTCCAAGTCGAGGAAACTATTTGAAATGACACATGGAACATGGAAGGCCATAAAACACACAGCGAAGTGGATCATTTACAGATGCCAAATATTTTCTGCACCACACACACAGACAGACAGACAGTGTTTATTCTGGGCTCAGTGAACACGAGCGAGGCCTCCCTCACCTCAGCAAAATGAGTTTCTGATAGTGACGCCTTTTTTTTTTTGTTAATCAGCTTTAAATGAAAACAATGCAACGCCTCTTTCAACTGAGGCTGTAAGATGTAGATCTTTGCTGAGACAAAGTGATGAAAATAATTCCTTCTTCTCTGTTGTTTCTTCTTTTCAGCCCAAAGCTCTTGGACAGACTCTGCTTTCTGAGGTTTTCCTGAGAGGCAACCTCATAGAGAGCGATTACTTTGGCCTGGAGTTTCAGAACATGCAGATGAACTGGGTACGTACACGAGAAACCACATCTGTCGCTTCCTGTTTGAAACATTAAATATCCAGGAACTGACATGCAAATCAGTTGAACCTGTCAGTCAAGTTCGGACCAGCGAAGGCCGCCGGCGTGTCAAAGGTCACGGCTTCATGTCAACACGCGTCTCAGACCACAAGATGAGCCCTTCAATCATCTCTCACCCCATCGGTTGCTCTTCTTCAGCTCTCAGCAGCAGTTCAGTGTTGTTTTTACTGGACGTGAGCAGAACATGGAACATTTTTAACTCGTCTGGCACGAGTGCCCGAAGACAAAGTGTCAGACTTTCCATTGTTTTATTCTTTCAGAAACATAAGTGGAATTCAGGACCACCTACAAGTTTTCTGTAAAACAGAGAAGAGATGTGAGACATACTGTATGTCTTCTTCAAAGAGGAGCCGGTGTCTTTTTTAAGCTCATATTTTTAACTGTAAGAGCAATGAAAAGCCTTGTATACATGTATGCAGCACATTTGTTGCTCTGCTGTATCGGCTGAACTGGCAGCAGCTGCCGACATAAAGAACTTAACGCCTCTGACCGAAAATGTCGACAAATAGATTCAGCTTTTAACTTTATTTTTCTTCATTGGTCCCTTTGCCACGGATAAGAATAAAGATATCAAAGAAATGAGGCACATTTGTAGTTTTTAGCTTTTAATTTGACCTTAAAAACCATCATGAGTGGCAGGTAAAGCTGTGTGGGAGCCACAGATAATATCAGGTGTGCACTTTTTTCCACTGAGAGCAGAATCACCTGATCACATCCATCCAGTTAAACTTTGACACCTGGAAGCTGCTCAGTACAACCTGCACTGCTGCACTGGAAGGAAGGGCCAAACCAGGGATGTGCCCTTAAAATCGAATAGTTAATGAAATGTTTTTAACTTGACACCAGAATTACACCTGTTAAAATTATTACAGCATCGTCTACAAACACTGGTTAACTGTTACAAGCTCCTGTTACCACCAGGTTCAGTTCAGCTCATTGAGTGATTATGCAGAAAGTTTTAAGTTAATATCTTTGATAAGAAGAAAAACAAAATGGACATCAGTCTTTGTGCTGAAATCCAGGAATGTTGGATTTGAACTCGCTGCCCTTTTCACCTGATTTTACAGCCTCGGTCTGCTACCTTTTTCCTAAGATGAAGGCGGCAGGGAAAATCATGTCACTGGTGTGAAGGACCAGTGTGTGGAGGTCTGAGAAAGATGTAACTGAATGCTCCAAGACTGCTGGACTGAGTGTGTAAATGTAGGAGAGAACTATGCAGAAAAAATAAATTTGCTAGGTTTTCAAGAACTGACTCCATCTTCCTCAGGCCATGAACTTATCAATCACCCCTGGTGTATCTGTCTGAATTGCTCACATTCCTCCCTCAATCAGGCCCAGATGTTACAGGATGAGATGATTCCTGCAGCGAGGCAACAAGGCCAGATTTTATACCAAAACATCATCTCGATCTGACACAGCGTACAGTAACTGTGAAGGAAAAGTCTTTCTAGGTAAAACTGTTATAATCATTTTAAAGTTAATCCTTTTTCTTTTTGCTCAGGTTTGGCTGGAACCTACAAAACCTGTCACGAAACAAGTGAGAAGTAAGTAAGCTCGAGTATTTGCTTCATATCAGCACTAAATGAAGCTGTTTCTGTGTGCTGATGATCCGCCGTCGTGTTTTTCAGGACCAGCAAACACACTTTTTCGACTGTCGGTGAAATTCTTTCCTCCGGACCCCGGTCAGCTGCAGGAGGAGTACACGAGGTCAGTGACTGTAATTTCCTTCTGGATATTACTTTCATCTCATGCCTGCGTGGAGGAGCTTTACAAACCACACGCTGTTTTTTCCTTTCAGAAGCTCGTAGTTATGGTTTTCAGGGAATTATATTTTTTTCTACCCGAAATGTTTATGAACAACAAACTCAGGATTAAAAACAACTTAAACATCAGAATAGAAGGTTTATTGTTTAGTTTTACATTAATAGAAAATCACATGTGAGACTCAATGATGCCTTTAAACTCTGACATTTAACTATAAATAATCAATGATAATCCTGTTGTTGTTGTTTTTTCCAGGTACTTATTCTCGCTGCAGATGAAAAGAGATCTGATGGAGGGTCGGCTGATCTGCACAGAAAATACTGGAGCCCTGCTGGCCTCTCACCTCGTCCAGTGTAGGTTTAAAGTGCTGTTTTTACAATTTTCGGTTTGTTTCTTTGATGACGACAGTATTTTGTACATATATGAAGGCATTTCCCTCATTGACTGCATTTTAGTGTCATACTTCAGTATTTGCTGGAACATTAAAGTTTTGCATTAAATTTAACACCAAAACAAAGATTTACATGTTAAGAATCACAGTTATTTTTTGCTGTATCGCATTTCACAAAGAGTTGTTTCTGTCATTTAACTGCTCCTCATTGACGATAAAGATGAATACAGAATAATAGAAACACTCGTAACACAGTGTGATTCAGCAGCACCACAAACTGCAGCTTTTCTAACGAGCATAAACAAACACAACACTTCTCTTTCTGCTCCAACAAAAGCTGAACAACACAACCTTCATGAAGGTGGAGTTACTGCAGGCCTGTTCTTTGAGACCGCATGTTTTATAGGAAGTGTTTTTGGTAGCAACTGAGTGAAAGTGAACATAACAATTCGACAAAAGAATTTATGAAGATTTTAAATCAGGTCAAATCAAACAGAAACTCTAGTCAGAAGGTGACAGATTCATCAGGCTTCATTCAACTCAAAATCTCATAAAACTTGATATTTAAAAGTAATAGTTGCATCATGCATGGAGTTGATCTTAACATCTTTTAACATCCTCTTGCACAAGCTCAAAATTAAATGTCCTCATTTCTATACGTTTACTTTGATGTACTTAGAAATGCTGATGTTTCGCTTCTCTTTAACTCACAGCTGAGATCGGCGACTACGATGATGCAGCAGACAGAGACTTTCTGAGGACGAACAAGCTGCTGCCTTACCAGGAGAAGGTTCAGGAGAGGATCATGGAGCTGCACCGCAGGCACCTGTAAGTCCACCTCCCATCTGCAGTTCACCCTGCTTTTTATTATTTCTCTAAAGCGATCGTGTTTGTCTACATTGTTTTATTTATTGCTGTTCAGTTCCCTGGTTTGCTGGTTTGGTTGTGGCTGCATCTTTTCAATCAATATATTGATCTAAACATAAAATAAACATTGTAAGTCAGAATGTAAACTGGTTTTAATCGACTGCAGAGCAGTGATTGGTCAGAGAGGATGGACATCCTGTACAAACCGCTCCAGATTTTAAAAGCTGAGCTACAAGCAGCTTCACTTTCCTCAGCTCACTCGACCTAGAAAAGACCCACAGAGTCGTCTAGATTTTCCATTGTAAGCGAAGTGTCGCTGCTTTTATGTGTGTTTGTGTTTTGAGTGTGTGGTTGAGTGAGTAAGAGAGCTGGGTCGCTGGAGGGTGACGACTGATGTGAACGAGCCAGAGATAAAAGTTTAGCCGTCTGTGCTCGCTGCAAATGTTCACTGCTGGTTACAGTTTGTCATTTCATAAAAAGCTGCAGCTCCTCGAGATAAACGCAAAGCTCCTGTTTTATTTTCTAACTGCTGGAGAAGGGAAACAATCCCAGCAATCATTCGAGAATCCCACCTGCATTAAGGGAAAACTGTCTGCAGTGGAAAAATAAAAGTGAGTCAAGCCATGTCGTGCAAAGGAAAGACCTCTTGGACTTTTTTCTCAAGCTCGGTCATAAAGTTGTGTGTTGATGTGGTTTTTCTCTGCTGTGAGAATTCAGTGACAAATGCACAGCAGAAAGGTGTCAGCATGACCAGAAAGAAGTTGAAAATTAATCTACAAGTTGTTTTAAGTTTATTTAAACCCACTTTGAGTAATTACAAAGCTGAAAGTTTGCAGCTAATCTTTCCTTTACATTTTTATCTTAATGTTGAACTAACAAAGCTGCTGCTTCCGTTTTTTTCTTGAGACCATCTCAAATTCACCTCCCTCACATGAATCACTGCTTTTAGCTCTTTTGTTAACAGAGGCATATCCACCGTGAATCTTTTTAATGTGGCTCTAAACACAAATGTTTAGGACTAACTGTGATGACGATAGCTGAACCGTGTTCACACCAAACAACCATAATAAGAGGGTTTTTCCCGATCCACAGCCCAGAGTCTCACAGAAAACCGCTCGCTTCCCTTTTCCCACCAGCCTCCTTGCCATCCTCCAGCCAATAGGGCCTCTTTTCAACCCGGTGTATTAGGCAGCTCTAAAGGCCTTTGCTAATCTCCTCCCTCGGTTGCCAGCGTGGAAGCACAAGCGGCGAGTTCCCGGCCTAATCCCCCGCTCTGGCCGGTCTATTAGCCATAAGGCCAGTGGGGCAGGGGAGGGCCCTAAGGAGATTTCACCGCTTAACGGATGAACAAAATTAGAATGTGGTGATGATTGGACGGATATGTCTTACTAACATGCTGTTTGGTTGTAATCACATAGTTTTAGATAATGCCTCTTTTAAATCCTCGAAGTTAAAAGAGACTTAAGGGACACACTGCTCCAAATACAAGTTCGTGACACAATCTGTGCTTGAATTTCTTCTGGAAAATGAAAAAGAGAGAAAGCTTGCAGGAAGGACAATGGTCTCAACTCTTTATTTGATGCTCCAAAAGCCTGGTTAATTGTGATTGTTAACCTTTTCGGTTTGAGGAATCGAGACACAGCAGGAAAAAAATAGAAAGGCAAACTTGTCCGTTGGCAAAGGGAGATGATTCAATCAGCTATTTTCAGTTGGTTTATCCGGATTAAAGAACCTACAGACACCTGCTATTTTTGGTGTAAAAGAGATTTATGTTGTCCTTCAAATTATATTGTGTAATTTCATTGTTTTGTGTAGTGCGGTCTAATAAACCAATGTAACAGTTACATAAGAGGCCCTAGGATTGAGCCCTGAGGAACTCCACCATGTTGGTCTACGTGGATACTGGGTTAAATAAGAGGAACTACTTTTTAATTTTGGAGACAGATGTTTTGAATTGAGTTTTCACATTTTTTTTTACTTTATATTAATATTTTGTGGTCAGCCATGTCAACTAAACCACTCAGATTCAGTCGGACAGTGACTAAATTTAGCAAGAATCAGGAAATCAGACCTTTCGGTTTAGTTCAGATTACGAATGCTGCTTGAACAAAGAGGACATGTGGTGTTTTATTGTCTTCCAGGGGCCACACTCCAGCTGAATCAGACTTCCAGATCCTTGAAATCGCCCGTAAACTGGAGATGTACGGTGTCCGCTTCCACCCAGCAGCCGACCGCGAAGGCACCAAAATTAACCTGGCTGTTTCTCACATGGGCCTGCAGGTTTTCCAGGTGACCTGCTGCTCTCATACAGCTGTGTTTTTATGGACGTGACCTTCAGTCCATGAAAGTGTTTGCTGAAGGTTTTATCTTCCCTTTTTTTGTTTTTTTTTTCTCCCAGGGCAACACAAAAATAAATACCTTCAATTGGTCCAAGATTCGCAAACTGAGCTTCAAGAGAAAACGGTTCCTGATCAAACTCCATCCAGAGGTTCATGTACGTATGACTGAAGAGTTTAACATCTGTATTTCAGAAATGCCAAAGTTTGTGTCTGTTTTTATATTTTTGTTTCCGATTCTGAAAAGGAGACATTTTCTCTGTGTGATCTCATTGTCTTTCTCTCGATGTTTGTCTTCAGGGCCCCCATCAGGACACTCTGGAGTTTATGATGGCCAGTCGCGACCAGTGTAAAATCTTTTGGAAGATCTGCGTGGAATACCACTCGTTTTTCCGTTTGTTCGACCAGCCACAGCCCAAATCCAAAGCGATCCTCTTCACGAGAGGCTCTTCCTTCAGATACAGGTATTCAACTGTGACGCCAAAACAAAAGCATGTGTGGTCTTCAGTGCTTGTTTATACGAACCTCAGACTTTCTGTAAATGCCTCAGTTGTTTTATCATTCAGTGTTTAATTAGAAACTCTTTCTGCCAGTGGAAGGACTCAGAGGCAGCTCGTGGAGTACGTCAGGGAAAACGGAGCCAAGCGAACGCCATACCAGAGGTGTGTGTTTCCATATACAGTATGTGTGCTGTGTGTTTGAGAGACAAGTTGTTTGCTTTACTGATTCCTCCCGAGTGACTGAGAAAGGTTTCCATTCATTTGCATTCATCAAAGTAACTGTGGCGTTTGATTGTTTATTGTTCAGGAGGAACAGTAAAGTACGAATGTCTGCTCGCTCCCTGGCCTCAGATGTGCCAAAACAGGTCAGTGATGCTCTAAAGTTGGTGAATTTCTGCAAGAAATGACACAAAAAAAACACACTTTGTGCCAAAATAAATGACCAAAACAAATATCTTTTCGTTCCACTTCCTGTTTCCTCCCTCCCTCCGTCTTTTCCTTTTCCTGTCTGTGTTTCGTCGTCTCAGAGCTTGTCATTCAATGACAGTCTCAGGGCCCAAGGCTCTCCTTCCTCCCCTCCCGTGTCCTTCTACCCAGCTCACATCTCCAGCATCATCCCGCGAACAGATTTCCAGCCGCAGCCTCAGCCTTTGTCCTCACTGAGCCAGTCTCCAGCGCCTCCTCAGCACCACCACCAGCAGCCGCCGCCGCCATCGCAGCAGCAGCTTCACTCCCCTCTGCAAGCCACCAGAACCCCCAGCCCTCCGAAGGAAGAACCTGTCAAGGCTGCTTCCCCACCTCACTACGCTTTTCAAGGTGCCCCTAGCAATCAGGCAGCAGGACACTGCAGCCCCTTGTTTGTGTGTGTAGAGAGCGGCACTTCCCGATCGCAGCCCTCCAAACATGGCAATGAGGATAATGAGCTCGGCGGGAGAAGGGGAACCGGGTGCTCGGCGGGAGGGGGAGGGGGGAAGAGGAAGGGGGTTCTTACACCTGAGGCGTTCGAGGCGGAGCTTTTGCGAACAAAACAGAATCCCATGTTCTCTCTGTCCGGCTCGCCGCTGCATGTCACCGAGGAGTTCATAGATGACGATCCCACTGAGATCTCCTTCTATGGCGGGGCGGCCGAGGCCTTC
The DNA here is from genome assembly GCA_029783645.1 of Ctenochaetus hawaiiensis. NCBI lineage: Eukaryota > Metazoa > Chordata > Actinopteri > Acanthuriformes > Acanthuridae > Ctenochaetus > Ctenochaetus hawaiiensis. Next base: position 24,962,017 of record JAPZDY010000021.1, on the reverse strand, counting down.
TCGTTTGGGCTCGACGATAAAATCGATCAGTTTGATTACGTCGAGGAGTCTGATCTCGGCAAAAACAGGCTCTTTAGCGTCGGCATTGAGGACCTGAATGGGAACGCTAATCCCTTCCCTGATAGCATTGTTGGTCATTCGGAGACCAGCTCTCTGGTCAATAACCGCTCCGAGTGCAGCTCCCTGGACAACCTGGGGCTCAGCTCCGCAGGTGAGTCCATGTCGGTGGGTTACGGAGGCAATGACTCCTCCTCGCTCCGCCTGCCGGGCTCCGACATCCAGTCGGAGGCCAGCTCCATGGTCAACTTCCCAGCGTACTCGGTGCGATCCGAGAGCAGCTCTGCCATGCAGTTTAGCGACCTGGTAGAGCAGCTCGAGCAGCTCAGCTACCCGCCCACGGCCACCGAGGGCTCCGGGAACGGCAGCTCGGACTCAGACTCCGACTGGGGCTCTGACAGCGTCCTCCCCCCTGAGCAGAACCTGTTTTACAGTAACCCGCTGACGGGCAGCGGCGGGATCGAGGGTTTCCTCCTGCAGTGCCACAACCTGCAGGCTCTGGCACTCGCAGACCCCTCAGGACCCCCCCATGTTAAAATGTAAAATCCCACATCTCTTTATAGCACTTGAGGCCTCAGTCGGGGTCGTTCATATGATAGAAAAAACACTTTTGTGACGTAATTATGAATGTTAGTCCACTTTTTAAACCGTCTCAACTTTGATTTTATCTTAAGAAAAAGAAAAAAAGATGGCTGCACTGTGAGAAACAGAAGAGCTGACAGTTTCACTGCTGGTGTTCGGCTCTATTTGTGTTAATTCCCAGCGGCCTGCACTCCCATCTGCGCTGATGATGCGAGTCTTTGTAGTGTACATTTGTTAACTGTCACATGCTTTAATTTTAAACTCTCTCTGCTGAGAAGTGGAGGAAAACATCTGCTGTTTCATCTGCTGGTTTCCTGCAGCAGCAGCAGCAGCACTCCCCTCCTCCTGTTTGTGTCGGTGATTCGACCTGGCGTGTCCCTGCTGTGGTCAGCTGATGGTGCTTTCATTTTTAATCACTCCTGAAACTCGCTTATCAAGTTTTGGCCTAAATTTTTTTTCACATGAAACAGTCTTGCTTTGTCTCTTTTGGTCGTCTTATCTGCATCAATCAGCATATCTAAAGCAAATGTTGATTATGTATTTCACGAAACATTTTGTGCTTTCGCTTTGGAAGCTTTGTAACTTTTAACACACAAATCACATAATTTAAACACTAGTGTACACGGTCACATAGGAATGTCTTGTTAGATTTGCCTGACTTTTGCTGAATCCTCGGTAAATAAACTCAGCATGTCAGAACAAAATAATGTTTATCATAATCACAGTTTGATCGCCTGGCTTCAATCTAATTAAACAGGCAGCGAATTTAAGAAATTTGTAATGAATGTCGAGTTTTCATGATGATTTCTGCCTTAATTTTAACTAAAACTTGACCAATAAATAAATGTATTATCTTAATTAACAAGGTACTTAACTAGTATTGTTATTTATAGCCATAATCGTCATCTTGTGGCTTTAAATTCTCGTTTCTTAGAAAGGTACTTCTAGTTTTCCAGTAGATCATTAATCATTTATCATTCTCTTATCTAACGTGTCCAATCTCAGGGTAAAAATAAAAGCGGAAGTCGTCCAGGTTCACTGATCCTCACAGGCCTCCTGTATTTTAAAAAAACAAGACATGGAGCCACGTCTCCGTTTGCACTTCTGTGCTTTACTGACACCTGCTGGCTGAAGTGCTCATCTGCATCGGTCTGCATGAGTCGAGTCTGCAGCGTGTTGTAGGTTCATGAAGTCTGAAGGAAAAAATAATTTCACCAGCTCACATTTAGCTTCGTGTCGAGCTGAGTTAAAGAATGTAAGCGTACTAATGAGCCGCTCGGTGCACCGTTCACACCGATTTCTACAAACTGAATGTATCATCTCGCCTGTTTTTAAGCTTCGTGCTTGTTGTAGCAACGTTTCAACCGATAGTAAACCGTGTAAGATAGTGTTTGACCCAACAGAGCTTCCTGATTATTAAAAGTATTGATGTAGCAGTTAGGAACCGTCGGTGTTTGTCGCGTCCAGGAAACCGTTCTGATCAAGTGTCTGAGGCTTTTATTGTGGATCTTTGTTGCCTGGTTTGTTCCAGCTTGTGGCCTTTAGCATGTTTTGTGGTTTTGGCAGCAGCCGTCAGATGGTATTCTGGTTATTGGAAGGAAACAGGGGTCTTTTTTTTTTTTTTTTTTGCACATTTGCTATGAATTCCTCTTTTCTGTTTGCTGGATTTTTGTGATGTCGTGTTTTATGTGTTTGGTAGAGGAGCGATAAATTGCTGTCATGTGGTCGTTAACATATAAACATGCACAAAGCTTTTTTTTTTAATTTTTTTTTTTTTTTTTTTAATCCGACCTGCCGGCATCAGAGAGACGTCTGTTGTGAAACAAATGTTCATGTGCCATAAAACATGAGGAGCTCATAACTAACAAGTAGTGTTTAGTTCATCCTCCTTTAAAGCGCCTCGACTTGCAGAGTCAGACTTTTAATGTCCTTTGATTCCAGCTCTCTTTGATTCGCCTGAAGGCAGACTTCACTTGGCTTTTGCAGAGTTTGCTCTTTCTGCTCACGTTTTGCACCGCAGAGCCTTAAAGCACTTACTCTCACTGTGCATCTCAGGTGTGCCTCCCTGTTTACTTTGCAGCAGCAGCGTCGGGATGTTTTTTGATGAACATCTGTGTAGAAAAAGGGGCTGATTTTTTTAAATTAAGAATGTTCCTCTTTGGTAACTAAGAGACAACTGTTAAAAACTCACCATTTCTCATTGTCATTTTGAAGGACGGAGGGCGGCCATGTTTATTTGTCCTCCTGGAAAAACACTCAAACAGAATCAGAGACACGTTTTTTTTCTGTCTCTCTTCAGTCACACGTGTGAGCAGATGTTTCCGCGTCACCTTGAAAAGTTCAGAGCTTCATTCTGTTTCAGGTGTCATCAGTTACCGAGCAGAACGTTCAGAGTCAGTCGATCTGATGGACGTTTGTCTCGATGGCTTTTTGTTCTTCTGTTGCCTTGATTCTTTTTTCCTGCCATGTGACATCTGAACGTTTAAACTCCTGACGGGCTGACGATTTTATAACCAGCTAAGCTAACTGCACTTAGGCATCACGTAATCATTATTTAATCCTGAACCTGTATATTGACTTATTATAAACAACCTGTACTTAATGTTTGTATGTTCTACTCTCAAGAATAAAGTAATCTCTTTTGGGTACCATGAATGTCAGACTTAAACTTCTTTTTGGGCCGCAAACTGAAATCAAAACACAAATGTTGATAAAATTCTTTTAACTTCAGTTATGTTACACTTTTTCTTTTATTAAATGGAAGATTTTTACACGATCCAGAACATTTAATCCTACAGCGGTGTTGTAAATCTTTACGAGAGGTGAAAAAAAACAACTCTGAGGTTTTGGAGGTTTAAGACACCAGACTAAAAATGTCACGTGTCGGTGTGTTTGAGCTTCATCATTTTGGAAAATAATGTAAAAAAACTAAGTGAAACTCTGCAGGAGAAACTTTAAAAAAAAAACAATCAGGATCTGGTTTCACAGGCTGAAGCAGAACATTGCAGATGATCCTGGTTGACTCCCACATGTTGATCGCATGAGAGGAGTCAATTATCCTTTCAGTGTGAAGTCCTCCTCCGTGTAACAGCCTCGGAAAGAGACGTTTATCTGCAACAAGTCAACACACACACACTCACACACACACACTCGCTTTTCTTTTTACATTTGAGGCAAAAAAACTTGTGTGTGCTGTTGGGGGTTGGGTCGGCCTCGTACACAAGATCCCTCAGCCTGATTCCTGAGTGTGTGAGTTAGTGTGTGTGTGTGTGAGTGTGTGTGCTGTTTGGACAGGCTTTGAGCCAACTCATTCCACAGCGAAAACCCTCGTCCTCTCCTGCCGCGGAGTCCGGCGGCCGCTCTCCTCCCCTCTCCTCCCTTCTCCTCCCCTCTGGGGCTCTTCAGATAAACTATAAACAACTGTTTGCCCTCCAGACGAGCCGCATTCCTGATAAGTTTTGCCTGAGCAATTATTTCCGGGTCGAGCAGAGACTTTTTTTTCCTCCCTCCCTCCCTCCTTCCCTCTCTCTCTCTCAGCCTTCCCCCACTCCTTTTTTTTCCCCTTCCCTCTCTAATAGAAGTGAAAGAACAGCTGTGGTGACCTCTGAAGAAGCAGCCCAGCGTTTCATCTGCTTGTTTTGTCTCCTGCTTCTGTTGTGCAGCAAAGTTCGCCAGCAGAACAAAAGCAGACAGAGTCGGTTCTCTCACATGAAACCGGCAGCGTAGAAAAGTTGGCAGTGAATCATTGGAGCTCTGAAAACAATGGCAGGAGGGGGAGAGAGAAAAAAATGTGGGAACCATTACTTGCCTTGGTTACTATGCCGTCTCCCCTTTCATTTGTGGCCTGTGTGTGTGTGTGTGTGTGATGAAGCGCTCAGCTTGTTTTTGTTCGCTGTTCAGCTCGTCTCTGAGAGGAAATAAGATAATAGTGGGAAAACAGGTTAGGTTAGGTGAAACTCTCTGTTACACGTTTGCCTGAACGCAGCACAGTGAAGCAGAGATACAGATGTGCTGCTTTCGTTCGGTTCCACTTCTTTTCAGGGTTTATTATCTTAAACTCCTCCCATCTCTAAAGATCATGTTTGTTGTGTTTGGGCAGAGCTCTTCTGCTGTTGTTATTCCATTACTTTTCACTTTCCCAGTCTCATCAGCGTAGTCTTATTTAAGGATGTATTTAATGGTTTTGAAACAATTGTTTCTTCAGTTTCTGATCCATCTTTTCCCTCCTCCACAGACTCGGTGGTCGACAGCCCCCAGCTCTCGCCCTTAAACCCCAAAGGCCCCCTCTGCCTGTCGCCCTCCTTCCAGATGTCGACCCTCAGCCTGCCGGGCCAGGCGCCGTCGCCCCTGCAAAGCCCCATCCTGAGCGAGGTGGGCAGCAATGCCAGGCTAGAGGAGGAGGAGGAGGGCAGGAGGAAGGTACACCGCTTACATGCCACCCTTCCACCCCCCCGCCTCACAACCCCTTCTTCAGGACAGAAATCACTCAACACAGACTTGCTTTAATGTTCTCTGTTGTTATAAAAAGTTTAATAACTCATATGGAGGAGGTGACAGTCGTCCATCACTCGGTTCTGAATCTCCTGTCCCTCCTCTTCCTCAGCGGTATCCAACAGACAAGGCCTACTTCATTGCCAAAGAGATTCTGACCACAGAGAGAACGTACCTGAAGGACCTGGAGGTCATCACCGTGGTGAGAGTCGCTTTTATTCATTTATTTTTTGCAAGTTTAAAAAACATTGTAAAAATTCTAAATGCTTTTTTATAAGTAATGTGCAACAAAAAATAAGAATAAACTGGCTCAACTAAATAAAACAAGCAAAGACAGAATATTTAAAAAGAAAGGAAAGTACAAAAAAAACAAGTGTCTGTTTGGGAAAAAAAGCAGAGTTTCATATTTTATAGCACAAATGGTGACAGAAACCAGAAAATACAACAATGATCAGCTTTGACTTGTTCATCTCTGTTTTCTGCTTTTTGTTTGTCGCCTTCCTTCATATAATGTTAGACTGTTTTTATTCATATATTTACTTTAAAAGTAGTTTTGAAGACTCTTCAGTCCCTTTGTGAAAAAATAAAATTGGTACACTGGGCCACTGGTTTCCAAGCTGGGGCTCCCAACCCCCACTAGGGGTCGCCATAGTCTCATAGAGAAAACTCTTTTTTGAAAATACACAGTAGATGAATGTAATTCAGTGTTTCATTCATTTATACGAGCTTATTAATCAAAAGAAAAATATTGTACATATGTACTTTAAATACATGCAATACATGTATAAATATTCCAAAAAACATCAGGAAAACTCATCTTTGATGCAACATTCACAGAAAATAATTAACTCAAAATTCATCCTAATTGTCTGTTTGATTTCCACAAACATCCAGCAGGTTTTTGTCTTCACTGTTTCTGATGATTTCACAGCGTCTGTGCAGTTATACGCATTAAAATAACATCAAATATCCATAAAATATGTCACTAAGTTAGGGCTTGTCAGTTTAAGTAATGATAGAAAAGGAGTCCCTGAAGCAAAAACGTTGGGATCACCAGGAAGTCAGTCCTAGAGACACACAGCTCAGTCTGGCTTGTCTTCATCCATGATCTTGTTTATATATCAGTCTGTTGATCATCAGTCTGTTGTCCCTGTTTGTTCTCAGTGGTTCCGCAGCGCTGTGATCAAAGAAAACGCCATGCCTGAAGGCCTGATGACCCTCCTCTTCTCCAACATCGACCCCATCTACGAGTTCCACCGAGGCTTCCTCAAGGAGTTGGACCAGAGGCTGGCTCTCTGGTGGGTGCACGGTGTTCCTCTGTGTGAGAACGTGTGTGGAAGCCTCCAATGAGATGATGATGATAAAGATAAAATCTGCATATGTGCCTGTTTCCTCAGGGAGGGACGCTCCAACGCACACGTCAAAGGAGACTACCAGAGGATCGGTGACGTGATGCTGAGGAACATGTGCGCTCTGAAGGTGACGACTCGCTGTCAGCTCTCCTTTCCATGTTTGACTCACCGACAGAACGTCCTTTATGTCATTCTGACTTTCTTTATTGTCCTCAGGAGTTCACCAGCTACCTGCAGAAACATGACGAGGTGCTGACGGAGCTGGAGAAGGCCACCAAGAGGCTGAAGAAGCTGGAGACGGTTTACAAAGAGTTTGAGCTGCAGAAAGTTTGCTACCTGCCTCTCAACACATTCCTGCTGAAGCCCATCCAGCGCCTCATGCACTACAAACTCATCCTGGAGAGACTGTGCAAGCATTACTCCCCCAGCCACCGCGATCACGACGACTGCAAGGGTCAGTTTCCCAAAACTCGAGCTCTCCTGACATCATAATATTAATAACATGACACAAAGGCTTTTATCTGTGGCACCAGGGAGCGACTTCATTGTTTTGTTTCACCAACAACAAATGTTTGCGTTTATAATCATAGTTTTATGAATGAAAGTGAACCTTTGACCCTTCATTGATACTCTGAGGTGTCACACTCAGATTTATCTGATCAAATGATGCAGGTGAGGTTGCAAACAAATATAATAAAACATCATTACTTTTATTATTATGTCATGTTTACAGTCGCGTAAAGAGGAGTGTTCTGTGCTCCTATTGGTCGACATCTCACTGATAAATCACAGATAAATCACTGCGTCAGATGTCTTTGAGCGCAGTGACTCATCTGTTAAATCACAGACTGTTATTATGATCTCTGATCTTTGTATAAAGATCATTAACAAGGTAGTTATGAAATATTTTGGCAGAATAACAGATTTTGAGTTCACTGTAAATGATGTTCCAGAAGGATGCATGTGCTTTTACTTCAGATAATTATTCTTAAATATTATTTTAAACTTAAAAATAGAAAACCATGTTGAATAAAAACATGCGTTTTGTCAGAATGGCTTCAGAAAACGCTCCTCTGTTGATTCACATGGTTTGTGTGTCCTTGCAGAGGCTCTGAAGGAAGTGGCCGACATTGCCACTCAGCTGCAGAGCAGCCTCATCCGGCTGGAGAACTTCCAGAAGCTGACGGAGCTGCAGAGAGACCTGATTGGTATTGAGAACCTGACAGCACCAGGCAGGGTGAGTGGGGTTACATGGAGAACAGGGTGGAGGATGCTGGGAAAATTAAACACAGATTATCTGACAAGCTTGTCTTGTGTTTTTTTCTTTTTTAGGAGTTCATACGAGAGGGCTGCTTGTACAAACTCACCAAGAAAGGACTGCAGCAGAGGATGTTCTTCCTGGTTTGTACAACACTGTCACTTCAGCTTAAACTTAAGAAAGCAATACTTTTTTTTTTGACCACCATCTATTGTAGGAAATACATCACCTGACTCTGAAAATGATCTGTATTTGTCTCTGTTGTCTTCTCAGTTCTCAGACATGCTCCTCTACACAAGCAAAGGCGTGACGGCCACCAATCAGTTCAAAGTGCACGGCCAGCTGCCTCTTCATGGCATGATAGTGAGTATACGAGCTCCACTTCACTTCCTGTGATGTTTAGCCTTTGTTAGCCCACCACAGCTGCGGTGACTCTGTCAGAGGAGTAGTGACGCCTGGTGGTGAGACGTGTAGGTCTGTGTTGTCGGTGTGATCTGATCAGTGTGTTTGAGAAGGGAGGGCTCGGGTCTCCTAACTTTGCATGTCTCTGCTTCACTCCCGGCTGCAGCTCATAGTGCTGGATGCACCGGTAAGTCCTCGGAGCTCTGCCAGCTCGGATGCCCACACCCTTCCCTTCTTCTCCCATGCTTGTGTAGACAAATTACCGCAAAGCACACCCAGCAGATGAGCTCAGGATGCAGAGTCTCGTCAGTCCCTGCAGCAGTTTTGTAGTTTCTCACGCCAGAATGAACCAGGGACATCTCAGATGATGAGCAGGATGTAGTGACGTGAAGAGCAGGAAAACAGATAGGTTTTCTACTGAGAGAAGGTTAACTAAAAGTCAGGACATGAACTCATCACAGACGCATTTAGATGCTCCTGTAGAGGCTCTTTGGCAGGTCCATCTCAGACTCAGTCCGACTGTTTACCCCTCAATCCTCAACATAAATCACTCACTGTAAACAAAATAGGTTTAGATTTCATCCTTTCAGTGTCAGTTGATGTTTTTTCTGGATTTCTTTTGTTTGTA
>JAPZDY010000021.1:24934881-24947752 GCA_029783645.1 Ctenochaetus hawaiiensis | reverse complement strand
TTTTCTTGATTAACGATGTAAATGATAACATTTGTTTCAGGATATAATGAAAGGGAGACGTGTATATTTCGATTAGTCTTTTTGTTTTGTTTGTTTTTCTGCATGTTGTGCTCCAGTTGGGACGTTCATATAGACTAATAGGAAATACTGTTAAATGGGACCAAATCCAACACAAAGGGCTTTTTTTTTTTTTTGAAGGATGTTTCTCTTTAGCACATGATGACTGAAGCTTTGGTGGGTGGTTGGATGATTACAGTATGTAGGAAATGAAGGTGCAGGATATCAGGATGAATGTACATGTAGAGAGGCGGAGATGTTTGGAGGTGAGCTGAAGGTTCATGGGATGTTGAAAGTCAGTTTTGCAGAAACATGGGAAGTTTTAGCTGCTGTCAGGTCAGTTCGGAGGGTTTCAGGAAAAAAAACCTGTATAAACTATGAGTGTCAACAGTATTTGTTTCTAAAACACTATATGAGGTTTCACTTGTCTGCCAATAAAAGGATGCAAAGGATGTTTCAAATGTTCAAAAATGGAATTTTTTTCTCTGCTTAAATCTCCTGATTAGTTAGGCAGCATTATGGCCAGTTTGGTGCTACATTTCTCTCTTTGATGTAAAATGTAATCAGATGTTTCCTGTTTTTATGTTTGCATAGGGATAACAACTCGAGGGATACTGAGTAGCGTTTACTCTGCTAAAGCTGCAGAATCAGAAGAACATACACTATTTGATGTGATCATGCTTGATGATGATGATGATGATGATGATGATGATGATGATGATGATGATGATGATGATGATGTGTGTCAGACTGTTTTAGACAAATGGCTGACTTAGAGGAGACGGGACACTTATTGTCAGTTATTTAGTGCAAACATGATATTATTTGGTATATTTTTTTGTATGAAGACTGGAATCTTTACCCTCTGAGTGTGTGTGTGTGTGTGTGTGTGTTTGAGGAGAAGCCACTGGAGCTGTAACATGAGGTGATGATGGAGGTCATCTCCAAACCGTCAGACATTCTGTGTGTGGAAGAGACTGACCGTAGCACAGTTAACATACAGCATGTTACTCCTATTTATTGTCTAGCATGTCATCGGGGCCGCGCTGCTGTTCGCCCTCATGTAGTCCTCATGTTATTCCATTAAAAACCTAACAAATAAAAGTCGTTTTCTCACTTTATGTGTAACAAATATCAGTTCTTTTGCATACTGTGTTGTAGATTTATAAGAAAACATGTCTGCAAACGTCTAAAGTCTGTATTTAGGTATCTATCAGTCTGGCTTGTGCCATGTGACTTGGGGTCGAGTCAGATTTGGACTTGACAAAGTCAGAAACAACTTACTGCTTTAGATGATTCCTGACTGCAGTTGGACTTCAGCATTTTGTCTTTTAAATACTTATCAGCTTCCCCCGAGCCCAAAGATTAAAAAGTGTTAGTAATGTGCCACGAATTGTCTCATTTCTCTTCATTTCATCAGTCAACTGACTTTAAGTTTGAAACTCTGTTTTCCAGATTCACTTAGTTTGAACCGAACCAACAGCATCCGATCAAGTTACAGCAGAAAAGCCGGAGTTAATTTACGTTACTGAGCTCCAGCTGGAAAAAATTACACTAAAGATGGTTATTTTTATGAACAGAAACTAAACAGAGACGAACGAGGAAAAAAGCTGCAGTTGCTGCAAAGACGCAGCAACTTTTAATGTTGAAGGTTGATAAAGAACATTTAGTCTGATCTGTTTCTCAAACTGGACATTAAATGAACAGAACTTTATGACTTGTTTAGGATTGGGAGTTGTCAGTCTTGATGTATAGTTTTCACTGGACAGGAAGAGTATCAAAAACTAATCTGAAAAAAGTAACTATAGCTTCTAAGAATAAAGTACACAGTATAAAATTGCAGTAAATAAAAAATATAAGTACCTCCAATTGGTGTCTGTGTTTTCAAGAGAATGTGACTTAGTTTTGTACTTTTAGCTCCTTTTATTAATAGTTTTATCACATCAAAACTTTTGTAAAAACTGAGTCAAAGCAAAGTAAAATATGTATTAACACCTCAGCCGATAGAAGAAAATTCAATATTATTTAAACACAGAAGCTTTTGTGCTGTTAGAATAATGTCATATTGAGATAATGATGCTTTAAAAAAAAGTCTCTTCTTCATGCTCAGGTTTCCAGCTCCAGTTCGAGCGGTTCACCGGCTGATCTGCAGTATTAACAAGGATCTGCAGATCAGCCGGGCGGTGGTAAACAAAGCGGGGCATTCCTCAGGCATGTCCAAACAGCCTGAACGGAGGGTGCGGTGGCTTCCCTCAGACGTGACATTATTGCTCATCTCCCAGAGAAATCTGTTCAGACTGTTTACGGTTAGAGGAGTGGAGAAGGCGTGTAGCTGCTCACTTTCTGCTCTGACAGCACGGCTGCACCGCTTCACCTCATCGACTGGTGCTGATATGTTTGAAGTTTGCATTTCTGCACGTTGAACATGTTGCATTTCATGTGACAGAGAACAACGTGTTGCTTTCAAACATGCTGATCAGACAGAGGGAACACAATGAAGGACGTTCCTCATTTTTAATACAACATGATGAGAAGGCAGACACTGCGTGACTGTGCTGCTATTTTATTTCCTCTTGTTGAAAAGCAGTTACATCAGCCCGCCCACGGTCAAAGGTGGCAAAATCTGCCCACAGGCACCTTTAACGCCCACTGATAAACCATTTATCTCATCTGATTAATCCAGGCTGACTGCGTCCCTCTGTCTTCATGCTGAGGTGAGATGGTTATCTGCTGGTTAACTGCTGACTTTTTCCTAAAATGTTTAACTTTTCCTTTCATTATTATATTTTTTTACAACATCTAAATGCCTTCTTATTAAATGGTAGGGAAATACTTTTTTTCCTGATGGCCTAAAGTGAACCTGGCTTGCACACAGATTTGTACTGTATTTGGATCGATATGTTTAGTCAAAATTTAACATGTTGAGCTTGAAATATTCCCAGAGTGTTAACATTTTTAGTGTAGAATTAAAATTTTAAAGGGGAAATGGCTTCAAACGCAGTTTTTAAATGCTTTATTTTGCTTTATTCTCCACAAACCTAAAATAAACCTTTGTTAACAGATGAGCAGCATCGTTGTGTAACACGGTTGCGTAAAGTTTTTGTGGCAGAAACTTTTTTAAAGGTCAGAAAAAAAAATAACCCTGATGAAATCACACAGTGATGCATTCAAGGTCATCTTTGTTATCTCAGTTGGGGCTTGCCTGTCTTGTAAACTGGGGGCAGAGAACGTGGGCGTTTACCAGACAGGGTGAGTCTCATGAAAAGTTTGCACTCGTTGCATTATGGGAAATGTAGGATTCAGTGATATGACCTGTGCTTTGAACTCTAAGTCAGAATTTGATATCATTTGCTGCTCATCCTGTTTTTATGTGTCTCTTACATTTATCGCAATTTATTGGAGGTGCTACGATACTTTAGTACAATATTAAACTGTTGGAGTTTCCCTTTCATGATTTTATATCCTGGGGTTCCTTATTCTTCTTCTGTTCTTTCCTTATTCTTATTCATCCTTCCTAAAATTGGAGTACTTTATGGTACATAAATTAAATGTGGGCGTCATTTAACTTTTAACATCCTCTAATCTTTTCTTCAAAGCACTTGATCAATCAGCCAAAGATTGAGGATGATTAGATAAAAATTAATGTTTTTTTCTGTTGCAGGGTTTCCTGTTGAATAAAAGATAAAAGAACAGAAAAAGTTTGAGTTGTTGATTTTGTTCTTCAGGCAAAACACAGCTATGATTAGAAACTGAGATACTACTGGGTCATGTTCTGTGTGTGTGAGTGTGTGTGTGTGTGTGTTAGTTGTAGGAGTCGGGATGGGGGGCGGGGCTTGTGTCGGTCCGCTTATCTCCGCCTTTGTGACTACAATAAAGTGCCCTTAGAAGGAGAGCTTGTCAGACTTTAAACTGAGCGCATTTTTTTGCGTGACAGTAAAAGTTCAGTTCATTAAAGTCGATGATCAAAAGCAGTTTTCTGCTCGCTGACAAGTCAAGATGAATCCCGCTTAGGATAACAGATTAATTGGGGCACGTTGGCCTATCAGTTCTTGGTAAGTGTAATTTAATTGTCCTTTTCTTTATAATAAGCGAATGTTGGAGCGCTAAGTGTAATTTTATGGATTAATGCACAACTTTTCTGCTCAAGTTTCAAACTTTTTCATCGACTTAATCTCCTTGCAGCTGCACTTTGTCTGCGTTTGCATCGGGTAGATTTATCCAGCCTATCAAAAGATGTGCACAATCTAATCCCTGTGTTTGTGTATGCAGGATTATCTCCAGAGGTCTTCCTATCTCCTGAAGAGGGACCGAGGCGGGGGGGGGGCGGGTGTGCAGGGGAGACGCGGCCGGTGTGCGAGGCTCTCAGGCGGGGAGGCGAGCAGCTGCAGTCCGCGGCGGGTGACATGGGCATGGAGATGTTGCGCCGCTCCTCTGTGTTTGCGGCTGAAGTGTTTGACCGCTCGCCCACTGACAAGGAGCTGGTGTCCCTGTCCAAAGCACTGTGCAGGGACTACATCCACTCCAGGCTGAACCGTGCCGGGATAGGCTGGTCCAAGCCCGAGCACGGACTCACTGCGTCAGGTGGGACGCAGGGGGAGATTTCGTCGGTTCTGCTGTGGCTGGGTGAGTTCTGCGGATGATGAGCTGCCAAACACAATGAAGTTCATTACAACCATCACGCAGCGCATTTAAAGGGCAAAAAGACTTTTATATAACTTGTGGTGAAATGGACCAAAGTGCATCTACTGTAATTAAGTGCGATTCAAAGTACTTTTACTGTACTTGAGTGTTTCAGTTTCAGCTTTATACTTTTACTCCACCACATCTCAGTAATTGTACTTTTTACTCCACAGCATTTGCTTAACAGCTTTAGTTACTAATCACCCTTTCAAAATACAATTTTCCAAACCAAACCAAACCAAATGTTCAGTAAAAATCAAATATCTCCAAATTTTGTGAAACTGTCTCACTGCTCTTGAAAGACTTGCTTTAAAATGTGTTATTACAAAGGTAAAAACAGGCTGTGTTTTCTGACTTTATGGAGATACATGGTTCTTACAAACAAACATCTGATGAGTACATGATGCATTGCTGTAGGTTAAACCAGCAAATAGAATAAAGTAGTTAAATGAGCTCAGCCTTAAATATCTATGGTGGTAAAATGCAGTTTGCACATTAATGCAGCTGTAATATGAATCAAAAAACATCAGATAATTCAGTTTTACACTGACAGGAAAGATTATACTGCAACATGAGTACTTTCATTGTTGATACTTTAAGTATATTTTGCTGATGATACTTGTGTACTTTACTCAAGTAACGTTTTGAACTTGTGGAGGAGTATTTTCACAGTGTAGTATTGATACTTTTACTTCTATAATAGGTCTAAATACTTCATCCAGCATGGCCTAACACACCTACACACTTGCTTTATGGAAGACACAGAGGTCATGACCTCAGTAATTCCCCAAGAAAATGAGGGACCTGATCTTCAATATACAATTATTCACTTAATCGGGGTTTTAAAAGACAGACATTAATGTTTTTAGACTAAGTCTGATTCATTTTACCACCTTTTGACTGATAAAAACTAAGAAACAGAATCATAAAAATACAGAGAATTAAATCAATATGAGACACCCCGGCTAAATATATACCTATATATACAACTAACTAAAGAAACGCTGGATTATATAAAGGTTAAAAAAAAAATGAGTCAAATTAATTAATTAAAACAGAAAAGGTCAAAATCAAGAGAAGATTAACAACATTTTCAGTTAATTTAAAGATTATGTGCTGATTGTTTGGACTCATCAGCTCAATAATCTGACACTGTTTGATATTCATCTCCTCAGTGAGAAATATGTTTTGGAATCGCATTTTGTCTTCACTGAAATATCTTGAGGAGATTCCCGGGAATCCCTGAAAAAAAAAAAAAGAGGAGAGATACAGTTTGACCTCAGTAATACTTTCAATCCCTGGATGTTTGCCCAGTTTGAAAACTGATATTCTACAGATGGCTCCTCCAGTCTGAGGTTTCACTTTACCATTTGTGGTTATCAACCCACCTCCAGTTTTGGCAGTTATGCAGTTTCTGGAAACTCAACATCTAACTGACTAAGACTTTCCAACAGAAAGTCAAAAAACTGCAGTGAAAACAGACCCGACAAACCTGTGAGCTCACAATCAATCAAAGTGATCAATCAGTTTTGAACTTGGTGACCTGTAAAATCTTCTAATTTTAAATTAAAAGGATTTCTTTGACATTTTTGGCGTTTATGGCCAAGAGTTTAATGAGAAGACGGAAATCTCTCAAATGTAGCTGAAGCTAGCAGCTAGCTGGCTTGGAAATGGGGCAGCTAGCATCGCTCTGCCAACCAGCCCCCCTAAAGCGCAAAAATTAACACATATTATCTTCTTTTTTTAATCTGTGTGGAAACAATGTGGTGGAATATTGAAATTACAGGCCTGATTAATCCCTTAAATCGAAGCAGCTTCTTCTGGGAGTTATTGTTCCCTTCGGACAGAGTCGTATTAGCATTTTTCCGCTGCCTTCAGTCTGTATGCTAAACTAAACTCAAACCACATATTCGACAGACAGACATGATTAAGGTATCAAACTTATCATCTAAACCATGTTTCCACCCAAAGTACCTGAAACTTTCAGATGTAGAAACTGTTTTTCAAGGAACAAATGTTTTTTTTTTGCATTTCCACTGCAGCGGAAAAACCTGCGCTTATCAAACAATTTAGTCTGCTGACAAAGAAATAAGTAATGACTGTTCCTCTGCAAGATGTCGGTCCATCGGTCGAATGCTTTTCTCCATATTAATGTGTCAAAGCTCAATGAATATAAAAAATGATTTTGGGCTGCAGAATTTTTAAAAATGATGACTGAAATAAAATACTCAGAGTTCTTGACCAACAGAAACTCATCCCTGAAGTTCCTGTCTTTTTAAAAAGTACCCCAGAAAAGAGACTCCTGAGGGGTAAAATTACGTCCCTGTGTCTTAATTTAGACCCTGGTCCCTGTGGTGTCTTGAGAAAATGTCTTTCTTGAGAAAATAAAAGTTTAGTTAGATAATAAATCAGAATAAAAGCTCTTTTTAAATGGAAAGTAAGACTTTGTTGCTTTTTAACACCCGTTGTTCCTGATAAAACTGTTCAACATTTAAGACAAATACAAAACTATTTGAACAGTAGCATGAGTGGAAAAGAGTAATAAAGTAAGCCACTTATCTCAGTTTTGTAATGTTGCAATGTTCCACCTAATTGTTCTAAAACTAGTCAGTAAAAAACACCATGAGCTCCTGTTTATTCTGGACTAAATAAGGTTGTATTAGTGAAACCTCTCAGGGTTTTGAATCAAGTAAAGAGGGTTTTTTATTGCTTTTGAGGTCAACTACTCATTTATAAGAGGAAATTGTGTTAATACTCCTTTAAAATTGCACAGTCTTTCTCAAACTGCAAAGCCAGATGCTGATTGAGTTTGGTCTCTCTTGTCTGTCCAGGCGACGAGTTGGAATATCTTCGACCCAACGTTTACCGCAATGTAGCACGGCAGCTCAACATCACGGTGGCGTCGGAGAGCATCGTGTCTGATGCTTTCCTGGCTGTGGCTGCAGACATTTTCTCCACAGGTAGGTCCACATCAGCCTCTGGTCGTGTTGTGAACTAATCAATATGCATGCAGGCCAACTAACTCTGCAGCTTTGCTATCAGGTTATCTGCAAGGTTCACCTCAGGTTAACCTGACTGGAAAATAAAGGAGAATGACAGTGTTTGTCCTTTGAGGGAAGTTCTTTATGGGAAGGAGGAACTTCAGAGTCGAGACAAATACAAAGAAAAATGTAAAAGTTTGGATAATTTGTGCTGTTACTCCTATTAATGCTTTTTTTTTTTGTTGAATTACCAGAGCGATTCACAGTTTTACTGCTCCGTCATGTAAACACCTCTTGAGCTCGGCGACCACAGGAGTTTTCAGTCAGTCAGAGACATTTTTTGTGGTCATTATGGGCTTGCAGGAAAGGATCTGGAGGGAAAACATTCAGTCCATATTAGGTTAACTTGTTGCCGGAGTGAGTGATTGTTAGCGACAGTTTGCACCCCACCCAGGGAGTTCAGTCATGAACCTCAGCTGCTTTTATTCCTACAGGGAATGTAACAAAGCAATCTGCTGCAAAGAGTCTGAATCAGGTTATTCTGGTCCCACGTACGTGCAGAGTTACTGACAAAAATCATCTGCTTTAAACAGTTTAAGATAAAAATACCTACCTCGATCAAAACAGGCTGTTGTGGGTTTAAAAAGTGTGGGGTTTCTTTGGGGATTTACATGAGGAAAAACTCATTGCAGTGCGGCTTCAGTTCAAGTTGACAGGTTTTAAATGTTGCCCTCGATGATAACAGTAAGACTGTTGGTCCAGACATGTCACCGTGTGAAGAGGAAGTCATGTGCAGCAGCAGATTATGACCACAAACATGTCTCTTGTGCACGAACGCCTAAAAAACATCATGTTTAAGAAAAAAAAACAGCAAAAAACATCTTCCTACATCCTAAATGTTGCACCATGCAGCAGTGCAGAGACGCCATGTTTAGCCTGAACGCCATTTATTTGATGGATTGCATGTGCAGTGTGAAAAAACAAAGAAAAAAAGTCCATCATCTCTCTGTTAACTTGAGCTCTGCGAAGCGTTTTAGTGTCTTTTAGCTCATTGTTTTGCTTTCGAGGCCCTCAGACTGTTTTGGTTCAGGCTCATTGCTTTTGTCAGTGTTGTTTCGCAGCACCGTTTTCTGTTTCCAGTGAAAAACACTTTAATGAACCCGCAGTAAACTTCTCAACCATTGCCAACTGGCAGACAAACAGAGTCAGCACTTTGCCAGCAAACAAACGTAAAGTGACACGACCAGACAGACGACACCAAAATGACGCAAATGTTTCCCGCCTGTTGCAACAGATTTACAACATACAGGGCGATGAAACAGCATGTCAGTGTCGTGTTTACAGCTAAAATCAAAGCCTCACAACAGTCCACCAGCTGATGAGCTGTGCCAACTATTTATCATACATTCTGTAGCTGGAACTCCATGTCAAGGCTCATTTACTGTCATTTATTGTCATTTTACAACACACAGCTTGTGCAATGAAATGTCAAGGGCGCTGCAGTGATTTTACACGTAAAGGTCAGTGGAATAGTCGTGAACATCACAACTCGGTCTGTAAAAACAAGAGTTTGATGTCTTCTGTGGCTGTAAAGGTTAAGTGTGAGGGGAAAAAATGCCCCTGATGAGATCATCATGGTTATTTCCACTTGGGCTTGAAGACGTTGATGATTTTAATGGGAAAATTTATGTTCAAACTGGGATTTTGGAGTTTGAAAGATGTGAGTTTTTAACAGCCAAACGAGGTTTAACAAAAAGACACAGTTTAGGTTCGGACTGGATCCTGCACAGCATTTTTAGGGCACAAAAGGCCAGAATATGTCTGCATGTTCATCATCCGTTCATCTTTTTTTAATCCGTAACTCACGAGGCCTCCACATTTTTAAAAGTGATACTGAACAGCTGAAGAGCAGCAGGACGAGGAGACTCCTGAGCACGTTGAATTATCAGCTGTAGGAAAAAAAATTTGGCTCTGACTGATTTGCATGAAATGGACATTTTACATCTGTATAAAGGTTTTATTTAACCCCCGTTATTTACATTTTATAACCTCATTCAGGACGTCTCAACCTGACGTACTGTCACATATGAAAACTGGTAAAACTGGAGACGCCTGTTGATTTATTATTGTTTCATACTAAAGTCTTTGTGCTTTGTCTTCCTTCATCTTTTTGATCACAGTTAATTGTCTCAACCAGAAGAAGTAGATGATGTGGCTGCAGGACTTCACAGATCTTAGATTTTTTTTGTCACAAGTCTTTTATGTTTTTGTTGCTCCTGTTTTTGGAGCAAAAGTTAGTTTTCCTGAAGTTTATTTCTGGATTTACTGGAAGTTAGACAGCATTGTTACTAACACACACACTTCAACATTCGTTTTCATTTATGAGATTCTACAAATGATTGATTAGATGACATTTACAGACAATAAATGGAGTTTAGGCTCAGTTTTTATGAGTTGGACATGTAAATACTGCAACAGTGACCTGAAACATGGACTGTAAATGCTGTGTTGTTGCCAAAGAAGTGAAACTAAATTGAAAAACTCACTTTCTCACTAACCAACGAGACCAGTGAGACTTACTGTTGCTGCCCTGAGACTTGTGTTTGGCTGTTCTTCTCTGTGTTAGGAACAGGCGTGGAGGCTTAACGCCTGGCTGCTGCTGAGGTTTTATTGTTTGTTCATCCATCTTTTAAGGAGCTGCTGACAGACGTTAACTGCAGTAAAAAAAAACTTCTGCAACTCCCCTAAAAAAAGAGCAGAGTCGCTCCTGTCCCTGCTTGACCCCTTAAATCATCAAACAATAGTCTGTTTTCAGAACATTTTGCATTTGCATGACTTGGCGATGTGTTCATACATCAGATAGCGGGACATTAACGGCTGTGCATGAAGCTTTGACTCAGGATGCAGTGTGTTTTGTTCTAATGGTCCGATAACGTGTCTCCTGTCAGGTGTGACGTGGGGGAAGGTGGTGTCGTTGTACGCTGTGGCAGGAGCTCTGGCGGTGGACTGCGTTCGCCACGGTCATCCAGCCATGGTCCATACCATTGTGGACTGCATGGGGGAGTTTGTCCGCAAAAGCCTGACCTCCTGGTTGAGGAGGAGAGGAGGCTGGGTAAGGGAAACTTCCTTTTTTTATCTGATCCCCTGTTTGTGTGACGATTTAGTGAGAAGCTTGTCATTACAGTCACTCTGACATGACACAGACGGGGAAATAAGAATAGAAAGGCTGTAATACGACAGAATTAATCAAATTGAAGTTGCTATTTTTTGGAGTAGAAATATGAACAGCCAGGCCTGGACCGAAGCCACTGCTTCTGACAGAACAGTAGATTTGTCCTCTGTTAATAGGAAAAGGCTGTGTGACGAAACTGTGCAGAAACAATCAAATAAAAACTCAGGGATAAGAAGGGACAAGGCCTGGCAGTGTGCCTCCCTCTGCGTTCTGCTCTGCTCTGCTGGAAAGAGCACAACAAGCGAACAAACGGACGCCTCTGCACTGACTGTACCGACACGGCGCCCGAGTCAGCTCTTGTTTTGAAGAGAAGTGGACTGTGACAAAATGAAGAGCAGAGCTTTGTCTAACTGACCTCATAATGAGTCCCAGTCTAAACTCAGAGTGTAATATTTCTGCTGTGGGAGATGATGCTAGCGTGTTCGAAACCTGAAAAAACATTCTGTGACATGATGGAGGACGCCGACACTTGGCTGTGACCTCTGAGGAATTTCAAATTTCTGTGAAGGTTTTTTTTTTTTTTTTTTTAGTTAAATCAGCCAGTTTTTGAAGAAAGCATAGCTGGGATTGCAGTGTGGGTTCTGGCTCTGAAACGGCATATTT
Organism: Ctenochaetus hawaiiensis; assembly: GCA_029783645.1. Taxonomy (NCBI): domain Eukaryota; kingdom Metazoa; phylum Chordata; class Actinopteri; order Acanthuriformes; family Acanthuridae; genus Ctenochaetus; species Ctenochaetus hawaiiensis. Next base: position 24,936,199 of record JAPZDY010000021.1, on the reverse strand, counting down.
GTGGGCAAGTTGTGACTGCAGATTCTCAGAACTGGCAAATCAGAAACACACGAGGGATTAACGGGGTTTATTCAGTGCAAATGTGTTTTTTGTGTGTCAGACTTTGCTTGTTGAGCTCTGTGGTGCTGGTGTGAGTCTCTGTCCTTTTCTGCTGCTACAGGTGGATGTAACGAAGTGTGTGGTGAACAGTGACCCCAGCTTTCGCTCTCATTGGCTGGTGTCTGCCGTCTGTGCCTTCGGACACTACGTGAAGGCCACCGTGTTGTACCTCCTCAGGGAGAAGTGAAACAGAGTCACACGGCGGATCCTGAGCAGCACCGTGCACCGCCGCCACTCCACTAAAGCATCCACCGCTTTGGATTATGTTTACACTCGTTTGCACTGAGCCTTCGTTGACGAACACATGTCCCTTCACAGAAAACAGAGTCCTGTGCCTCTTCTGCTAGATTGTCTATTTATTGTTATATTACGGCACACGTTTGATGTGAAAGTGTAAAAATCACTCACAGTTATTGTTTTTGGCTCTTAGTTTTTCCCCCCAAACAGCAGAACTCCACAATCTGCTGCCTGTTTAGCAGAGGTTTGGCTGCCCCTACTGGTGGAAACTAGTAACTACTGTTTATTGACACAGAGTTAAGTACATGATGATCCTGAGGACATTCGTGAGAAAGTGAGAAAATCTCCACTTCTCACCTGGATTGCCTTTATGGCCCAACAGGTCGGTGCATGCAAGATAAATCCTTAATACAGCAAATTTTCCTGTAACAAGAGGACTCTACACAACTTTCTTTCCTCACTCTTGATTTATATTCTATTTCAGCTTGTTCTTGCAAGTATAATTTTTAAAAGGGACCACATAGTTGCAACGGGTCATGAAGGTGCTCCTTGTCGTGTTGAACACTGATCTTTGTTTATAAGAGTGATTAAATGTTTTGTCAAGCTGCAGCTGTTCATTTATATTTGTTCTGCATCACAACAGAAAGGCAGAAAAACAGAACGATTTGTAATTCAATTCAGATTCTCCTGATCCCAACTTGTTCCACTAAAAAGGGAAACATTAACTTATTTAAATTGGGTCATAGCATCAGAAAATGTATGCTTTTCCACTTTAAGTTACACATAAATTGTGAAAATATTAAAAGGAAAGTTTCAAAGTATGTTTTTTTTTGTGGGAGAAGAGATAAAAACATTAATTACCCAATAAGGGTCTTACTTCTCTTTGTTTTAAGTCAACTCTAAGATTCAGCTCCTCTTCCACTCCTGTTATTTTCATGCAGTCCCTAATGATGAATTAGGTCTACAATGACTTTATGTATTT
>JAPZDY010000021.1:24904836-24918158 GCA_029783645.1 Ctenochaetus hawaiiensis | reverse complement strand
GCAATATGTCAGATTTAAGGGTACAAACGAAATTATGGTCTTAGTTTCAGTAGTTAAATTACTGCAGTTGTTTGGTACAATATTAGTTTAGTATGTTTTTCTCTTTTGGTTATAATGTAGAAATATAACAAAAAAAAGTTTGATTTCCCCAAAAGATTCAGAGCAGAACATTTTTAAAGTTAAGTTCTTGTTCTCGAACAAAACACTCAAACAAAGTGCCGTGGAACAATCAGCACATCCGGTCTGAGGACGGAGTTAAAATGAAGGTTCTCCATGAGCTGAAGAGCTTTGAGGAGGCTGTTACATTGATTATCTGAGGCAATAATGTTGTTTACTATTCAAAACTCAAGCAAAATAGTTTGAAAAAAGCATTTCCAGTTACAGAACAAATAAAAAGTGTGAGATAAACAACTGAAGATAGAATATAAGAAAGAGCAGAGAATGAAATATCATGATGAACTCTTATTAACAGATTCAGACACTGCAGACATGTTGAGTTTAATTCCAGCTTGTTTTTTTTTATTATTCTTCACAGTTGGGCCTGGTTCTTCCTCTGAGGGATGAGGAGATGTTTCCCCAGAGGCTCGGAGCTGAAGCTGCCGTCTCTGAACACCAGCTGCCCCCTCAGGATGGTGGCACACACCACCCCTCGCAGAGTGACGCCAAGGTAAGGAGTGAGCTGTGAAAACACACACGATCACAAGCTAAGTCATGTCAAAATGAGTTTTTTACATCATTTAAATTGTGCATTTAATGTGATTTACCTTGTTTTTGTGGTAGACGACTTCTTCTTTAATCTGTGAAGCAGGACAAAATGAAATTAGGATTAACAAAAAGCAATTTTATAGCTTTTCTTTGTCAAAAAAACCCTAAATATGTTTAAATGTTAAATATAATTCCTTATACTCAGTATGTAGTTTGTCTGCCTCATTGATCTTTTATCTAACTGAGGTTTGTGCAGGTTAGGATCCATAAACCCGACCATGACTCTGGAATATCGATGGCTTAGCTGTGGTGTGTATTGATAAATCAATGGCGCTGTCTGTGGTGCTGAAGCAGCAGACGGTTTCAGTCCTGCTCTGCAGCCAGTTTCTCCTCAGATCTTTGATATTTATCTAAACTTTATAGTATAAATACTGAACTCTGTGCTATAATGTAGCATGTTTACTCTATAGAGCACTACAGACAGTTTTTCATTGCAGATAAATCACCGGCTGCTTATACTAACTTTAAATTCCCTCTCTGGGTCCCATATGACGAAGTCGGCGTCGTAGCCGGGGGCGAGGCTGCCCTTCTGCTCGTCCAGACTGCACAGCTGGGCTGTTTTCTGGCTGAGGAGTCTCACCACGTCAGGCAGCTGGAAGCCTCTTTTACTGGCTGAACTCCAGAACAGAGGCAAACCTGCAGGACGTTACAGATGAGGCAACCTGGTTAACAGGCTGAAAAAGCACCGAGGAGACACCATCAAGTATTTATTAAGTCTTTCTTAAAGGGGAAATCACATCAGGAAGCGATGTCATAATTGCGTGAGGTGAAACGGGTGAACGTTTTGGACGGGAGTCAGACAGTCTGGTCAGACTTTGACCCCTCGGAGTCTGTTTCTGAGCAGTAAATGATTGTTTTGTCCTGAACTGGCTCTCAGCTCGTGTTTACCTCCCTGTGAACTTTGCCCGCTGTGACCGGATTTGTTATGTAGAGACGAGTCCTGGAGCTGCTCCATGCACAGAGAGAGATGTGAAAACCAGCACGACTGTGACAGGAAACACTTTACAGCCATGATGGAGCATTTTTGATCCACAGCCAGAAGTTTTATATCAAGATATTATTTGTTAAATTTAAAAAAAAAAGCCTCAATAATAAACAATAAAGTGCTTAAGTGTCACCTGACATCAATTCACTGATGTGTTTCACATCTTTCTCCAGTAAAATTAATCATTCAGTTGATTAGATCAAGACATTAGTTTGCATTTAAATGAAGATGGGACACTGATGAATAAATGACCTTTGACACACTTTTGAGACAGAAAATGTTCAGTAAATCAAACACTTCAGAGGGTTAAATGAGCTAAAATCTAAATATTAAGAGAAAATTAACAGTATGTTTAGCATTTTCAGGTAAAACAACAACTGTTAACAAGTCAAACAGACAATAAGCAAACCGTGTAATATTTTCTGTGGCTAATTTGCAGCTTAAGTGCAGCTCAGTGACCATCAAACCAGCTTTGTTTGTCATTTAGCTGCTTGTATTTATGGTCTCGCAGCATCATGACAACACTTCCACTCAGTGACCACAGCTTTTAAAATGCATTCTGGGATTTTTAGCCCATTAGAGAACAGGACCAGACTCAACCGTCTATGGAGATTTATTGGGATTTAACTGTGTGATATCATGTTGCGGTTAGTTTTGTGTCATCAGCCGTGTGATGATTGCACTTCAGATCACTGTCACTAGTCTGGTTACCAAACTGCAGAGAAGAAATTCCTCCCCAGGCCTGAGTGAAGTCTCCACTGTCCAGTTTCTTCAGGTCGGGGGTGCAGGGGGAGTGATCAGACACCACCATGTCAATCTGCCCGGCTTTCAGCGCCGACCATAACTGCTCCTGTGAGGACAAAAGCAATCAGTTACCTGTAATGAAGCCGTAATAGATCAAGAGCGGCCGACTTTAATATTGAGGCTGGAACTGTTGTGTAATTCCTTGTATTAACTTGGTTATTAGCTCCTCTGATGGGGGGGCAGCACTTGAACTGCGTGGCCCCTGCAGGTATGTCCTCTGCACACAGGCTGAGGTAGTGGTGGGTGGTCTCCACCGTTAACGGGGCTCCGGCCTGCCGTGCTTCCTGGATCAGCTTCAGTGGCTTTGCAGAGGACAGGTGAACTATGTGGCATCGCACCCTGAAGCAGAAAGAGAGTGAACCGACTGTGGCATCAAACGCTGCAAACGAACAAATCCATCCAAGATTGATCCACTGTGTCTTACTGGTACTGGAGGCAGAGCTCTGTGACGGTGCGGATCGCTTCAGTCTCCATGACATCAGGCCTGGACTGCAGAAAGGTGGAGTACTGGTTGGGATCTACATGGAGGAGGAGGAAAATATCTACATTTGCAACTGAACTGAACTGAAGTAAAGAGTCAAAAATGTCAGATTTATGCTCCCAAAGCTTGACATAAACTTTATGCAACACTGCAACAGAACATGCAGGGTACATCACAGATAACTGTTATATATTATTACCTCCGCCCCCCTCTGTCGTCTGCTGCACATCCCTCTCTGCATGAAACTACAGGAGATAAAACAGGAGACGTTTCAGTTACGTTACTGTACTTTTTATGGGCATGTGGCTTTAATAATCTCCTGTGTTATTAAAGACGGTGCAGTCGGTGAGACACCAGCAGGACGCTTCCTGTGCTCTGCAGCTGCTTCATGGCCGTGTGCAGATCCCAGTCGCTCACATGGGGAAACTCCTCCACCCCGCTGTGGATGAGGAAACACTTGAATCCGGCCACTCCGGCTCGGATCATTGGCCGAAGTTCGAGCTGTGAGGAGACATCAGTTGTTTTTGTGTTTGCTTTGGTCATAATTCAGCTCAGTCTGGCTGAGGACATGTTTATTTATTTATTTTCATTCATCCAAGCTGTTCGGTTTGTACCTGATTGCCAGGAATCACACCTCCCCAGAAGGCTGCGTCCACGAAACACTTCCCCGTCGCCTCCCGCAGCTTCTCACGAAAGTTACCAAGGGTGGTGGTTGGAGGGATGCTATTTCTGTTGAAAAACCCCCCAAAAAAAGCTGCTTACTTAGATTCAAATTCTCCAAAATGTTATTGTCTTTGTCCACATTTCCTAAAAGCGACATGAAGTTAAAGTAATCTTAGTGTCATTGTATCTCCTTCATGGGCTGTGATGATATAAAATAACTGTTTTAAGGCGAAATTCAGCAGTTTATTATTTCCTGATTACTCAAGTGTGTTCAGCAACCCAGATTTTACTTGGTTTGCTAGCTTACAAACAAGGCTAAAGGTTCAAGTCAACACTGATTGTAACTCCACAGGAAGTAAAAGGCCATTGATGGTTGTTTCTTCTGTGCATTTAGGCTGCATTTGAAATACACCATAGTTAGTCAAAAAATAAATTAAACCAATATCAAATACTGCAAGTGCAAACTTAAAAATCACCTGTACAAGATATAATGAACTTATATTACCAGGCTTGATAACCTGAGCTGCTCCCTGTTTAAACTTTGCCTGAGGAACTTAAAAAACTGTTTTTGCAATCTGTTTACCCTGCGACCTTCCACCAGTGACACAGGGCACTCATTGATTTTAGGGAGGGGGGGGGGGGGGAGTATCCAACCTACAGGGGCATGTCCACGATGGTGGTCACCCCTCCGGCTGCAGCAGCCCTGGTGGCGGTCCAGAAACCCTCCCAGGAGGTGCGGCCCGGTTCATTCACATGTACATGGCAATCAACGACGCCTGGCATCACCACACTGTCGCCCACGTCCAACACCTGCCGTCACACACAGGGTCACACACAGGACAGCGACATTTTCCAAGATTGAAGAGGTGAGAATGTAAATTAAAGCAGGTGATTGAAAACTGTCACCCTGTTGTCATAGTTCAGATAATGAGACCAGAGAGAGTGAGCTTACCTCACCAGAAAAGTCCCCATGTGAGACTATCTGATGGATTTTTCCGTCCTTTATCACGACCACAGCAGGACGGACTTCCTCTCCAATCACCACCCTGTTACTCCTCACTGCACCCACAGCTGATCCGAGCTCCATGTCTGACTTTACTGAGACTCACAGCAGACTTTAACTCTGCAGGAAGGCCTGCAGACTGTGGCAGTTCAGTGGCCCACTGACTGCTGAGGCACCACCCCCCCTGATAAACGGTTCAAAGGATAATCATTTGTTGACTTCTCATGTGTGTGTGACTTCAGATCCAACCATGCACAGCAGTTTGGGTGATAATTTACATGTAAGGATTTGGCCATTAGGTGCAGATAAGAATAAAGTCACATGAGTGTGACTGAACGGTGAGGACAGGGTGATGTGGCTGCAGGGTGGAGACACTGAACACACAGTGTGGCTTTTTGGTCATTTCAGATCAGAATCTTCTGCACCCAACAATCAAAAATCAGCCCTGACAAGCAAACGCACAGAAAGATGAGCAGTGATTACAACGTTTGCAATAATAATAACATCACGTGTAGCTGCAGCTCTGTCGCGATTCTCCTCACCTGCCATCAGCGTGTCTGCAGGCTGCTCGGTCTGCGCGCCCATTGGCTGACGCGTGCAGGAGAGGGCCGGGTTTGGAGCCCGTGGGTGCGGAGGGGGAGTCTGAAGGGATGGAGGCTGACAGGATGCAGCTCCGGCGCAGCGGGCCTCATCCCTCCATCCTCTCCGGCGATGCGCTGTGCGTTATGACGCCAGGCCGTTTGACGAGTGCGTTACGTGGGACTGGCGGAGCGGCGCGGCAGCCTGCATCCCCGTTATGTAATGCATCAGATGCTGCTGCTGCTGCTGCTGCACGGCACAGAGTCACAGGAGGGGGGAAACCTGACGGATGGCTTGTTTAGGGGCAAATAACGGTGGGTTTTTACTGATGAGTGAGCGCGCACGTCTCTGCCGTCTCCAAGTCCGATGCGTGCGGTGTGATTGAGCCCGTCTGGGCTTCGGTGGCCTCTCCCCGCGGCGCATAGACGTCTGGAGTCTGCGGAAGCTGCACCGCTTCTGCTCTTTTTTTTTCAGCCGATCAGAGGCACGTCTCTGTTTTTAAAATCTCCTCTTCTACATCAGTTGAAATAAACCAATGCGGGTTTGTTTCAGAGAGGAAAGAGCTTCACATTTCGTTCCCCATCGCACCGGTGAGATCCAGCAGCCGCTGAGCTGTGGCACAAACAATGGCGGGTCCCGAGCAGTCCCAGCAGCAGCAGCAGGTGGAGGAGAAGGCAGAGCACATAGATGATGCTGAGATGGCCCTGCAAGGTATCAACATGCTGCTCAACAACGGATTCAAAGAAAGCGACGAGCTTTTCAGGAGATACAGGTAATTATTTTATGACTTTTAATAATAATGTGTCACAATATGTTGCATGGGAGATGAAAAATGACCTCAGAGAAAAATGTTACAAGTGGCTCAGATATCAAAGTGACATTCAGAACAGAGTACAGAATGTTCTATACCACTAATATACAACAAGTGAAAAAACACTCCACATATATACAGGAACAATATGACTGATTCAGTTCTGTTTGGCTGTTTTAAATGAATGTTTAAGTCTGTTTTATCTTTGACTTTCTGTGAACCAGTGACCCTCAAACTTTTCCTCATCAAAGATCCCAAAACTGACACAATCTTATCAGATGTGAATGGATGAACATCTAAATATTGTTTTAAATGTCCTGCACAGCCCATGACTATTATAATCAGACATTCTGTTACTGCCTCGCTTGGATGTAATTGAAGTGGAAATGAATGGTAATCCCTTTTCTCTGGGGACTCCCTGGCACCCCATCAAGGACCTGGACCTTAATTTGAGACCTGCTGCTTTGGACCACCTCTGATTTCATGTTTTTTTTTTTTTAAAGAGAGGGCGTTTTCTTCATGGAGACGAACTGAGGCATCATTAATACCCATAAACACACAGTGTATTTAACAGAAACTGTAATATTTCACTGCTTTCATTAAACATGTTGTGGACTCTTAAATCATTATTTCCCTGAATGACAGATTTTTAAAAGTATGTTTTAGGGGCGTTTTGCCTCTTTTTTGCCTTGTTTCAGTGAATAATTAGAGAGGGAAGCCCCTCATCACATGAACTGATGGTAGTTAGATCCCTGACATCAGTCGTGATCAGCTGAACATGTGCATCACGGCTGCACCTGCCCATAAACACACTGCGTTACCTGCTGAAAAGGTTACCATGCACGGCTCCTCTCTGCTCTTGCATCTGATTTATTTTCTGAGACAGCAGAAGCTGCAGCTGTAGGAGGGCAGTTTTTTAAGATTAAAATGTTCATCTCAGTCTGTCTGTTTTCTCTCTGCAGGACTCAGAGCCCACTGATGAGCTTTGGGGCCAGTTTCGTCAGTTTCCTGGTGAGTTTCTTCTCAGCTGTTGATGAAATAATCAAATCGAAATAAAATCCCAGGAGAGATATCAAAACAGTGACGAGTATTACTGATGCAGCAGCAGAGTTACATTCAAGCCAATATGTCACAGTTCATTAGGAGAACACACAGAACAAAGAACCTGAAATAATCCAATCTGACAAATTGGTTGCATCGTTGTCACCACCGGCATCCTCCTCCTTTTATGTTGCATCCATTAACATAATGGATGCATCTTCCTCTCAAGAACAGCGTTACTCCTGCAGAGAAACACATTACTGTAACGCTACGTTCATCACTGATGGAAGAGGGGGATTTTTTTCACAGTGCGGTGGTCACACACTCACACACACACACACACTTCACTGACCCTCGTGACGAAGCTCACAGACCGTGAAGCCAGAGATGATGTCATCCTTCGTGCCCAGATGCAAAATGTGCCTGAGGGCAGTGGGGGTGGCAACGTCTGACCACCACTGTGGGCGTTCGTTCATGCACAGAGATGCTGGAAATTCAGAAAAAAAACCTCAAATATCAAAATGTCAAACAACAAAACTCACCTCTAAATGTCAGTCAAATATCACTGAATATTTTCTTTTATATTTTATACTTGTGTGATCATTTCCTCACTTCTTCTTCAGAGGTTACAGCGACATCAGAGCAAAGATCTTCTGATGTTTCTGTCAGTCGTGTGGCATCTTTTCAGATGCGATCACACGGCTGTACAGATGTCACCGTGTTCCTCCATTCATCGTCATGCAGAAAGAGCCCTTTGTCCTTTTTAAGACTGTTGCATAACTCTCCTTCCCCTTAACTGCACCGTGTTTTTGCCAGCTCGAACAAAGATCTGATCAGTAAATCATGACATTTTAATATTGCAATAATAACACAAATTATAATTGCAGAACGCCATGATGACATTTGAGGAGGAGAAGATGCAGATGGCCTGCGACGACCTGAGGACCACGGAGAAACTGTGTGAGAGCGACAGCGCCGGAGTCATCGAGACAATCAGAAACAAGATTAAAAAAAGTGTGAGTAGCGGTTTGAAAAATATCTCATACGGACGGTTTAAAGGCAAGAAGATACCTAAAGAAAGCTGGAACTAAACTCTGATATCAGTTCTGCATCCACTTAAGCAAGTTTAGCAGCAAATGAAATACAGGGGTTAGATGTCACCAGTTTACAGGTTCAGCTTTTTCACCTTCATTCCATCACTGCTGACGTGTCCCAGTATCACCACCAGAGCTGCTGCTGCTGCTCAGACGACATTGTTAGTATCTTTGGCATGAAGCCTAATGATGCAGGCAGCAGTGAGATCATGCCGAGCCCACTCACAGATTCAATTAGTACTTCTGAGAAATGTAATCAGCAAAGTGAGGAGGATTGAGGGGGCCGACTCCCGGTCATTCAGGAAAATCCTTGTTTCTTTGGCAGCCGGCCTCTGGGGAACCATGCAGGGTGTGTGTGTACATACTGCTTATTTAATTTATGTCTGTGTGTGTGTGTGTGTGTGTCACAGATGGACTCGCAGAGGTCAGGGGTCGTGGTCGTGGACCGCCTGCAGAGACAGATCATCGTTGCTGACTGTCAGGTTTACCTCGCCGTCCTCTCCTTCGTCAAGCAGGAACTTTCAGGTGATCAGATCGAAACGACGAGCCGTCTGCCATGGCAACTGGTATATCTCGTTGTCATGGTGATGTGTGTCTGTATAGCTGAAACCATAAACAGCAGATCAACAAATTTTTTCTATAAATGATGGACGAGTCAAGTGTGCAGATGATTGTCTGTTTTTATTAAGAAATATCTCTGTTAATGAGGACTGACTGAATTTCTAATGAGTTTATATTATCAGTCTATAGGTGGTATGTAAAGTCAGGTGTGTTTACGTAAACATTTTTGCTTATTAATTCATCAGTGTGGTGCAAAGTTGATCTGTCAGTCAATTACTTAATCAAGTGAACAACAAGTGAAACTAATGATGAACAATATTAATGATGTATTGTCTTGATTTTATATTTATTTCATCAAATATTGATAATATTTGGACTGGCTCCAGGGTGAATTTAACTATCAATTTGACAATGACACACCTGAACTCTGAGAGCTTTTAAGGATGTTTTAACTGTTTTACAATTTATAAATCCAGCAATTAATAGATTATTAAATATGACTACAAATTAAAGCAAAGCTGTACTTAAATATGCTGAAGCTTTGAGCTAAATGCTAATAGCAGCATGCTAAAGTGCTAAAGTGCTATGCTAACATGCAGATGTTAGCCAAGTGTACTGTACTCCATGTTCACCATCTTAGTTAGCTTGTTTTGACCTGCTGTAAAGTTAAGGGATCAATAAAGTTACAACAATTCATCCCAAAGGGAACCTGCACCAGATTTCATCACAATCCATCAAATAGTTCTTGAGATACTTCAGTCTGGACTAAAACAGCAGACTGACATTCATCCTAAAAGGTATCCTGCTTCTTGTCTCCACTGCCAGCTTACATCAAAGGAGGCTGGATCCTTCGTAAGGCGTGGAAAATGTACAACAAGTGCCACAGTGACATCAGCCAGCTGCAGGACGCGTGTCAGCGAAGGTCCTCCGTCCACCAGGAGTCCCTCTCTGCAGACAACGCCAACCACAACGCGCCGGTGGAGAACGGCGTGACGGCCGAGGCCCTGGACCGGCTCAAGGGCTCCGTCAGCTTCGGCTACGGCCTCTTCCACCTGTGCATCTCCATGGTGCCACCACACCTGCTCAAGATCATCAACCTGCTGGGTTTCCCTGGTGACCGTCTCCAGGGTCTGTCCTCCCTCATGTATGCCAGTGAGAGCAAAGACATGAAGGCGCCACTTGCTACGTGAGTAATAAAAAGGATTGCATCAGTTTTAAGAAGATGATTATAACAAAACTCTGCAGCTCCTCTCAGGTCTTAGCATCACTCAGCTCACTGTTTTTGGTTTTGCAGCTTTACTAAGCAAAACACAGCGCTGCTCTGCTGGTGACCCGGACTGGCATGTTGTGCGCAGCATACGAGTCCAAAACAAATTTCCCTACGGGGACAGTAAAGTATATCGTATCGTATCGTATCGTATCGTATCGTATCGTATCGTATCGTATCGTATCGTATCGTATCGTAAGATGGCAGAAAGTTATTCCATGAGTTATGACATGACATCACATCAAGTATTTTATATCCATGGCTGAAATATTCAATGCATGAATAGATCTTATATCATTGCAACTCTGAGTGAAAACTATGTCACTAGTTTTTGGTGTTTTTGTCCTTTTACTCTTTTAAAAGGTGCATAGAAGCAACCCATCAAAAATTTTAAAGGAATATCCCTTAAATTAAACATAATTACCGTAATTTCCAGACTATAAGCCGCTACTTTTTTCACACGCTACGAACCCTGCAGCTTAAACTATGATGCGGCTAATTTATGGATGACAATAAACGAGAAAGTGTGTGACGAAGTAATTCTGAGGCTGTTAAATTGCGACACTGAAGAAGACAGGTTTAGTGGTTTTTAGTTAGTGGGTGCGGCTTATAGTCCGAAAAGTACGGTAATGTGTATGGCTCTCATTATTAGAACCTGCTGCAGACATTTTCTCTGTTTTGCTTTCGCTGTTATACTGTGCATACTAACAATGGCAGCATAGAATACTGTTTATTTCAAATAAGGTGGGTTTGTGTTTCAAATGTAAAAAAAAATGCATGGGCACAGTGGTGGTTCATTTGAGCTGCTTTGAGCTAAAAATTTATTTCAAATTTTGTCACATAAGCTCTTGGAAGCTTCATTTGATAAGTTATATACTGCTCATAAATGTTCAGCTCAGACTTGATCCCACTGAGCTTCACAGTTTCAGATGTTAAGAGATGAACCTGCTGTTGTGTTGCTCAGGTTGGCCCTCTTGTGGTACCACACGGTAGTGCTGCCTTTCTTCGCTCTGGATGGTTCTGCTACACATGAGGGGCTGCTGGAAGCCAAAGCTATTCTGCAGAGGAAGTCAGTGGTTTACCCCAACTCATCCCTCTTCATGTTCTTCAAAGGACGAGTCCAGAGGCTGGAGGTACGTACAGCAGGCTGAGGGACGATCTTTACTGAGTCTACTGAGGCTGTGAAAGGTTTATTTGTAATGTTGGAGAAAGACATTAGATGGCTAAATATATAGTAGACAAACTTTTTTAAAATCTGTTTTATTAGCTTTATTTTTTAAAAGTCTTCTTATTTTTATCCGTTTTAATGACTTTAGCCTGTTTGATTTATTTCGCTGCATTTGTTAAGCACTGCAACATTTTTTAACTGCCTTATGAATAAAGATTACTGTATTGTTATCTTCTATCTGCTGGTGCAGCGGTGACTGTCAAGCACATATAACTAATATGCATGTCAGATTGTTCATTAAATGTTCAGTGTGAAGGATTTTGTGGCATCTTGCAGATTGCAACCAATTACATATCTGCAACCATCAAAGCACGTAGAAAAGCCAAGTTGCAAAAATGCAAAAGACATCAGCCAGAGCTTGAGTTTGAATTGTCCATTCTGGGCCACTGTAGGCAGACTCCATGTGAAATGATGCTCCCTCTGCAGATATGAAGGGTTTATTCTAAGATAACGAAACCATGGAGATTATTATTCTGACAGATCCACACTGGACCTTAAACTTACCAACATCTGATCCACCATCGACTGATCTAACTCTCTCATTCAAACACATGCATGTAGTGTGTGTCTAACATTAATACCTGCTGCTGGTTGGTGTGTGTGCTCTCTCTCTGTCCCCAGTGCCATATCAACAGTGCTTTGGCCTGTTTCCATGATGCATTAGAGCTTGCATCAGACCAAAGAGAGATCCAGCATGTGTGTCTCTATGAGATTGGTACGTGTTACCTCACCAGGTTAGTCGTGACATACTGACGCTTGTTTGCAGTGCAGGGAGGGTTTCATTTTGTCCTCTCTGCTCGTCTTTGTCTCAGGTTGGTGTAGCATGATAGAGCTGAACTTTGAAGATGCATACAGGTCGTTTGAAAGGCTGAAGAACGAGTCGCGTTGGTCGCAGTGCTACTACGCCTACTTGACCGGAGGTAAACCTGTCACATGCTGACAAATACTGACACCGCACAGATGTGTCCGCACCGTATTCTACATCTTCTTTTTGCCTTTTCCCAGTGTGCCAAGGGGCTTCAGGTGACCTGGACGGAGCAACTGGAGTTTTCAAAGACGTGCAGAAGCTGTTCAAGAGGAAAAACAATCAGATCGAGCAGTTTGCTGTCAAAAGGGTGAGTTCGGCTGCAGATTTAGCACCTTTTTCTCTTTTTTTTTGGAAGTCTTCACAGATGTGTCACAGAAGTTTTCCTCCTCTGTCTGATTCCAATCTGCAGGCTGAGAGATTGAGAAAGATCTCCCCCACCAGAGAGCTGTGCATCCTGGGTGTAATTGAAGTGCTTTATCTGTGGAAAGCGCTTCAAAACTGCTCCCCATCTAAACTGCAGATAATGAATCAGGGTGAATGTGACCTTCATCGTCCATATCAACTTTACCAAGTTAGCTGCAGTCGCATTTCTAAGAGTTTCCTTTTCATCTTGTTTGATAAATCCTCTTTGTGTTTATTCAGTGTTACAGAGTTTGGATGAAGCTTCCTGCAGAGGCCTGAAACACCTCCTTCTCGGTGCCGTTCACAAATGTCACGGAAATATGAGAGACGCCATCCAGGTATCAATCCACACTGAGCACTGAATGACTTTACAGTTCATTTACACCTTTGTTGTCACTCATCTCGCTCTGTCATTCACTTTGTGATCCAGGCGTTCCAGCTGGCTGCCAGAGACGAATATGGACGACAGATCAACTCGTATGTTCAGCCGTATGCCGTCTACGAGCTCGGATGTGTGCTCCTCGCAAAACCAGAGGTCAGTCTCCTGCACGCAGCGTTCACTTTTATTCATGCACATTTTAGTTTGGATTGTGCTCATGAGACCACATGCTCAGTTGTAATCCAGTCTATTTTATGTTGCAGACGATGGGAAAGGGAAGATCTTTGCTACTCCAAGCAAAGGTAAAATAATTACATGACTATCATATAAATAAAAAAAAGTGATTTCTCAGGAAATGTTATAATCAGCCCCTACAGGAATTCGCGATGTTGCGATCGCAACAATTAACGAAAATTCAACCAATCTCCGTGAATTCTGCGTGACCTTGCAA